>JAVIAB010000124.1:44098994-44791494 GCA_032433765.1 Megaustenia siamemsis | reverse complement strand
TTTTCATATTTTTCCTTGTTTGGTTTTTTTAATTTAATTAAATCCTGCCTGCCCTGTTACCTATTAATCTTTTAACCAGAATCTACGATAATCCTGGCCACCATCTTTTCCGCCATTTCTTAGAGTTGTATTGTTTAATGTGACCTGGAATTTTGTGTTCAATGTGTATAAGTTTGTTTGTTATACCTGATGAAAACTTGTGCCGTAATGTTGTAGTTTATTATGTCTTTCTGTTAGTCTAGTTGCCCAACATCATTTTATGCTTATATTTTTCTCTCTACTAAAGCAGTAGAGAGGGATCTATCGACCTTGCAAAGTATGAGAATTAAGTCGGCCATTTCTGCAATCAGCTCGTGATTGCTAGAGACAACAGGCGAGCAGCTAATAAAATGTTCTATCTCTTTGTCAAAACATATAGAAGTATAGCCAATAGTAGGGAATTAAATATTGTCCCTACCTAGAATCACTCTGCTGCATCTTTAAATAAAAAAAAGACTTGAACAAACCGTAAGAGATCTTAATTATCAGCACATCCATGTTATTTTCATAACTTATAATGCAAAAAAATAAGTCATTATGATATAATTATAATTATGATAATTTAGGGCAATAATTTAAAGGTGTAAATAGCAATAATGTCAAAGTCGCCAATTAGCAGGTTGAAGGTCAACCTGCAAGTTCGGTTTCCGTCCTGGCGTCTTCAAGTTTCGAATCCACCGTCTGCCGCTGTTCTAAAGTTGTGTGTGCTACATTAAATATGCGCAATTACTCTGTGGTCTGTTACTTTTACTAAGTCACTAATGTAGCTTTAATGTCATGAACATGTCGATCCGGATGGTTTGATAATATTAATTTTACGTTTTCGTGTATATTATCGCGTTTTCTTCACTTATGTTTGTCTCTGCCATGGGCAAGTTTGATACATCTGTTGATTGAGGAAGCCACAGGGAGAGCTGCACTTAGTGAACTAGTTTATTCAGAACAAGTTGTTGGACACTAAGCCACAAGCTTTTTGATAGCATGATCATTGAGTGTGGTCTCCGCATCGAATGTTAGCTACCGTGGAGCACTATACCACTCTGTCTCTTGCTTTGATGGTGCCGGCTGTCATAGGCTGATTTGTCCTTCTTTTGATGTTACTCGTCCACATAAGTCTTGGTCTGCCTCTTTTACCTTGTATTTCCCTTCCAAAATTACTTTTTGTAGACTGTTGTGTCTTTTAAAATGCCTCAAAAATCTCATTTGTCTTGTTTGAATTGTGGTTAGTAGTTTTGTGTGTATGTGTGTGTGTGTGTGTGTGTGTGTGTGTGTTTACCTAGCGGTAAATACGTGGGCAAAATGATTCCCCATCATATTAAGGCAAAAATCGGTATCATATTATTAAAGCCGATATGTTTCAATGATCAAATGCAATTTTTTGTTTATAGTGTCAAATATGATACCAGGGAGCTACAATTTCTGATAAAAATTCATCACCCATTTAAGGGTAGTCGAGTCACCGATAAGGATCAAACCCAACCCCTTAACATTAGTAGTCCATTTCACTTACCACTGAGCTACTGCGGCTCCTTAGCTTTAAATGAGAACAGAGAAATAAAGTCGGTTTGGTGTGTGTTTGATCACATTAACCAGATCGATATGTTCGTTCACAAACGTGTCAGAGATAAACACAACATGTCTCATATAATACAAGAGATGAGTGACGTGGTGGTATGTTTCTTGTATTTTCGTTTCCTTGTGCTGTATGCCTTTTCTTTCATTTATTGTGTAATGAGACAGACCATTTCTTACTATTCATGCCGATGTTCATAATGAATTTGACATATGTTGTGTGTTTACTGTGACTTTCTCTGTGTGCCCCTATTCAATCTGTACCACATTGAAACCAAATGTCAGGGAAAGACAGTTGACAGAGTTACGAGAGAACTGAATAAGCTATAAAGATTAGGAAGCATCTAAAGTAGGAGGTGGGAAATTTTAAATGAAATGCCTCAACATACACAGAATAGATACAGTTGGTGTCAAGGATGTACATTCAATAGACATATTACAGTTACATAGACGTATTACAGTTACATAGACGTATTACAGTTACATAGACGTATTACAGTTACATAGACATATTACAGTTACATAGACATATTACAGTTACATAGACATATTACAGTTACATAGACATATTACAGTTACATAGACGTATTACAGTTACATAGACATATTACAGTTACATAGACGTATTACAGTTACATAGACGTATTACAGTTACATAGACGTATTACAGTTACATATTACACATTATTACAGTTGTATGTTAAAATGAACATGATTCTATTTTTTATAAATTTGCCGACTAAAACTGCTCATAAAATGATGACATTATTTTAAAAAATCGGTAATTTTGATGAAGCTAATTTGATTGAAAATGAATTTGATCTTTTCAGTTATTAGGGAATAAGTTGGGCACCCAATCATCGATAATGAAAACTTCAGATTCTATGACCTACCGATAGATTAGACCATTTCAGAACGAAACCTAATGGATGTCATTTTTTTTTCTAAAAAAACTGCGCTCATTTTTCTGTTTTAATGATCTCGTCTCTCTCCTCTGTTCCTTTACAACTGCTCTTTTTTGGTACAATAACCCATAATTACATGAGATCCCTGTTTCTTGCTGATCATACCCGCCAGTTAACCATTATTTTGCGACTGTACACTTCATTGGAATTTACAATATTGTTAGTCTTTGTGTTTGTCTCTTGTTGAAAACTTGTTAGATTGACATTCTGTCTTTCTGGTCTCCTCATTTTTACTCAGAAATCTGCATTAAAAAATCTAGTTTTTGTTAGTGAAACAGAAAAGACAAAATCCTTCTACCCACTTTTTAAATATGATAATAACTATATTTATCACAAACATAAATGATTTTAAAGGGTTCTTGCGACCATACAGATACAGGTACAGCTGTGAGTGGAAAAAAATCTAGCTACGAAAAACGAATGCAATTACGAATCTAAAGAAAAAGTAGAAAATAAAACGCAAACTCTTACAAATTCTCTAAAAGAGCTTTAAATCAATAGTAATTCATGGCATATATGGTTTCGCAATAATTTTCAGAGAGGGGCTGTGAGTATGAGACCTAGCAAAGTGAAGATTTGCTGCTTGCTTGTGTTCGCCCGATGACTAAAATATTCTAGAGTATTCTATTAGACTATAGAATTCCACTTCATTATTCACCCTTAAAAGGACGTCAAGTGGACGTATCTGCGTTGTGTTGTGGTTTGCAATATAACTGTGATATTTGCCCCTTTCGGCCCAGCACATCCGACTTCAGCACGACATTTTTGAGTACCGGGTTGTCTTCCCTCTTCGATCCCTGCTCGCTTGCCCAAACTAGACAGGTTAGTCTGTTACTAGAGTCACCGCGGAGAGGTGGGGCAGGGTCTGGATGGTTCTGGTTCACCGATCTTGACGCAAGCCATCAGCTGTGGATAGCTGACAACTTCCAGCTCTAGTGCAGGGAGGCGCGCCTTAAGTGAAGATTTAATTTCAAGCAAACAAATACTAAGCAACAAATGTTAAACTTTATAATATATATATATATATACTAGTACTGAGTAAGGTAAAGGTAAAGGTAAAGTACGAGACTTGAACCGGCGTCTTAGCACGCGAGTGTATACCCATATGTGCTCGGCCGCCTATCCAGAAATGTTCGGATATTTCTGTATAGTGTAGCCTCAAGCATCGAAACTCAGATGCGAAGCGACATTCCTCACCTTCCCAGGATAATATACCCTGGTACCCATTTCTGCCAACGGCTGGGTCGACCGTGGGGGTATTTTTTTTTTTTTTTTTTTCCAACCACGGTACTTTAGTACTGAGTATGATACAGGTTGCATCCTTGAAATTCACATATTTGTCCATATACAGGTCTGGCTGTTGCTGACATAGGGTGCCTTGTGACTCAAATAATTACAAACATTTTTAACACACTTGCGGCCAGTACAGCTGATCTCAATTTTGACGCCTTAGACTTTGCCTACTTGACAGCTGGATTACCTCACTTAGCCTTCAGCCGAGTCAATAACTGGATCACCGTCATCATCACTGTGGAGAGGTGTCTATGTATAACAGTTCCTCTAAAGGTTCGTATGTGCTCATATTACTTGTAGCAGTTTTAGTAATAAAACTATTTATATATATAATAGCAATCATCATTATTGAGTGCCTTCTCCGCAACGAAGGTTGGCTACCATGGATCGCCATTCTACTCTGTTTCTTGCTTTTATGGTGCATGCTGTCATAGAATGAATTGTCCATCTTTTGATGTTACTCGTCCATGTTAGTCTTGGTCTGCCTCTGCCTCTTTTACCTTGTATTTTCCCTTCCAATATTAATTTTAGTAGGCTGTTGTGTCTTTTAACATGCCCCAAAAATTTCATTTGTCTCGTCTTAATTGTATTTAGTAGTTCTCTTTTTATTTTCAGTTGTTTTAAAACTTCATCGTTTGTTATCTTTTCTTTCCATCCAATTCTACCTATTCTTCTATAAAACCACATTTCAAAGGCTTCAATTTTCTGTTCTGTTTTCTTGTCTAATGTCCATGTTTACATGTCCATAATAGCAATAATAATAATATATAAGTAATAAGACTTCCGATCAATTTGGCGGATAGGCTGCAGGAACCATTGAGACTCAATCTGAAAAAAATGTTCTTTGTTGCAGTTTCCTCATGTTCCAAAGTCCGGCTTAGTGGCGGAGGAACTTAGTTTAGTGTTCTGTAAAGTAGTAAAGGCATCAAGATGCATAGAGATGCGAAGCTGATGAAACTGCAGCTACCTTTCTTTGTTTGGATCTTTCAAAAAAATGAATTCTAATTCGGATGATTCTACCGGCACGGACGGTTGAGTATTTATGATGTTAATTCGTTTGTAGTGATAACGGGGCTTTCGACTAACCATAGTAATAAGGCAAAAATAAGTATTCACAGTAACAAATAGATACAATAATTGGAGGTACGTTTATATATATATTTCTACAACAACAATTGCTTTTATTGCATGACGTAATTTATTCAAGCTTATTTATTATCTTCTTCAGATGAAGTACATAGTGACGCCAAAAAGAGTGTCCATCCTCATCACCTGTGTTTACGTCATATTTCTATTCAGTGGTGTAGCAGTATTTGCTGTCAACAAGTTGGATACGAAGTTTTCGCTAGAAAAGAACAGAACTCTCATTGGACTTGTGTTCACATCAGAAAAAGACCGGGTTGAGAGGATAACGTTTACTATAAACAGTTTCTTCCTGCCTTTTATTGCCTTCATTATAATTATTGTCTGTACAATAATATTGGTTGCAAGCTTGCAGAAAAGATCAAATGGTTGAAAATGTCATTGACTGCCAAAAGAATTGATTGCCCATCACGTGACCATAACGTTGCCAGAATGGTAGTCATAATAGCTGTACTATTTATTGTCTGTTTTGTCCCACAAGCCGTTATCATGTTGGCTACAGCCTTGGAACCAGACCTTAATGTCGGCGGTAAATTAGTTAACATATGCAAATTGTGTGCTAATATTGTCCTTCTGGTAGAATCTGTCAATTCGTCTTCAAATATTTTTATTTATTACAAAATGAGTAAAAAATACAGGAACACATTTCACACAATTTTCTGCAGAAGCAATTCTAAACCTTATAGGTAAAAAGACTGGTTGGTCTCGAAGCAAGAAGCCGGTCTCGAGGCTGATACGGTGTGAGCTCAAACTCCGGATGCTCCAGTTGGGACTTTTATGTGATTTTCCTATGCAGCAACCACCACTGGTCTTAACAGCGAACGGGCTTAAAACGTTAATTACTCATCGAAGGAAAAAAATATGAGTACCTCCAACGTCAGAGCTATCTGTCTGTGTGAAGGGTGGCATTGTTTCTGTCAGGTCGAAGAACTACACGGCAGAATAAATTTGAAATGGATTAAACAAGTGTGTTCTCCTTTCATTGCAAAGTGAGTGGAGCTTACTTCGCACTTACAAATATTAGAATGATGAGTGAAGCCTTTACTACTGGCTACAAATGTTTAAATGACACACATAAATAAAAGAATGTTTGTGATGGACTCTCTGCCAATGACAGATTAAAACATTAATTATTGTAGACATTTCCAAAGCAACATTTACATAACCTTTAACTCATCAAGTTTGTTCTGTCTAGTTCTTTCCAGTCAGCTGCATCGTTGATGTTTAGCTCTCTTGAACATAACCTTATAATAAGTTAAAAGAAAACTCGTATGAATATACTGGCCAGCTCACTCAAGCAAACTTAGCTGATAGACTTACCTCAGGTACGAGTGGAGTAGAAGGGGTACGCAATTTAAAGAGCTACGTCTACAAGACCCTCAACAACTGTACTCGTATGGCAAAGATTGGCACCATTATTGATGTGGATGGTCTTGAGACTACAACAATTTGGAACTGAATCTCAGTCAAGTAGGAACAATAATATGGAGGAAAGTTCTATTCTATTTCCTATACCCGCCCCTTCGCCTATCCCAGCATATTTCAAAGAGTAAGGTAAAGGTAAAGTACGAGACTTGAACCGGCGTCTTAGCACGCGAGTTTCCACCCATATGTGCTCGGCCGCCTATCCAGAAATGCTCGGAGATTTCTGAATAGTGTCGCTTCAAGCATCGAAGCTCACGATGGGAGGCGACATTCTTCACTTTCCCAGGGCAATATCTGCCAACGGCTGTGTCGACCGTGGGGGTATTTTTTTTCCAACGACGAGTACAATTCACACTTCTACCAACGAGAATCGAAAACGGGTTGTCCGAACGTTGGAAGTCCAGTAGGGTGGTTTTCCTAACTAGGCTACCGAGGCCTCAAAGAGTATTCAGACTTACTGTCTCTGTAAGGTGTTGATAAAAGATACATTTGCTTTTCCAACTAAGCACTACGGTTCGATGAGATCTCATTTCCACCTTTACGCTGATCAGTCTCTCAATATATACATCATTGTATCACCCATCCACCTCCTCTTCTGTTAAGGAAAGAAGAAAAAACTTGGCGATGCACTCTTTGTTCAGAATAAGATCTCATTAAGTGTGTGTGCTGCTAGCCAGTATGTCAGTCATTTAATTGCGTGTGTATCAGCCTGTTCAGGACTATACATCCAGGTTAACATGATTACTTGACTGCGTGATCTGTGTAACCAGTGATGCTGTCCACCATTGCTGCTTCTATCTCTATTCTCAAGATGGACACCGCAATTTTACAAAATGCCAGATTCACTTCTCTGTCATGTTGGCATGCCACAAATCCTCAACCGCAGCGTTGTCTGCACGATACAAAAACCGTCCGTGTAGCTGATAGTGTCGTGTAGTGATACTACATGCTGTCGTCACGTTAGCTCTAACAGAAACAAATAATGAGGGCAATCTAACGCATTAATTATATTAATAAATTCGTTATTTTGCAAAAATAACATGTACTTTATACAATTAGTGTCTTAAGAAAAGATTGATGAGCCTAACGCTGATCATAATTTAAATATCAGTTTCGGAGACTTAATGCACAGATGTAGTGGAAAAAAACACACACACACAAACGTACCAGAGAGGAAATTAGAGTATTTGTGCATCACCTGTTGTGGTCATAAGCAAATGTTGCAAAAATAGGAAGTTACTGCAAAATTACCACATACAAAAATTATTAAGGGTCGGTAATGATTGACCAGTCATATCTAGTCTATCCCAGCGAAAGTAGCAGAGAAAGATACAGACATAAATGATGGAAGATATAAAATTTTAATAGGACCTTGAAAACTGTAATGAAATGGGAGAAAAACTAATGTTATTTTGTGAAGAAAATACATTGCTAATATGTAACACCTATTTCCGTGGCTGAACGTCGGCGATCTGCCACGGATGATCTAGACCTACGTGTACTTATTTGGGTTGCACGATCCAGAACCTATTTCCACGTTAAAGACGAATCGCAGCCATACAGCACTTCAGCATATGGATACACATTGAGCTTGGTATATTAAGCCGGAAGATCCTCATTAAGATTCACACAACATGAAAACTACACTTTTAGTCAAACCGGCGGTAAGAACACCACTATTCTTTAATACTTCGCCAGAGAAATCTCACCTATAATGAACGCAAAATGAAAAAAATACGATCCTTCGCCGAACCGGCAATAATAATACCGACATATTGTGAAACACCGGAAGCGGAATGTTCTACAATAGACCAATAGACGACACCTTGGACAGACCGTGGTGCCAGCTGAGCTTGTCTGCGTGGGACAGTAAAAGCGTGCAGGTACACGCGATTAGGGTGCAGACTTTCCTTTCGTGGTTGTAGATGTGTATGCCTGTAATGGAAATGTTGACATACAACAATGGCAGAATATCTCCACGTTCGAGGAGAACGTAATTTTCTGCGGAGACTTTAATACTAGAGGCAACATTTGAGGTAATGTCATAACCAACAAGCAGGGAGAACACCTATAGAACGCACTGGTCTCGGTCGATTTAGTGTTCTTGAATGATGGAAGGGCAACCAGAATGAATACTCGAACAGGAGACTCCGGTATACAGGTGGAATGTACTTATATTCCAGGGAAATTATCAGCATTCATGTGTCATCCTAATTGAGAAAGACAGAAATAGAAGCCAGAAAAGCAAACTCAACTCATTCCCACTATAATAACACATACAACGACGTCTTTAGCAAAATAAGAAACTGATATTAACTCAGATCACATCTCTGTAATTATGAAAAAAAAATAAAACTGAGGAGAAATGGACAGAATAATAACAGATAGAAGAATAATAAAAAACATTATACACAAATAATATTACTCAATATAATTGCTATAGGTTTTACAGAAATTCAATATACATATATAATACAGTAAAAAAAAATTACACAAAAGTCATTGGTAGAAGAAGGAATTGATCAACATAGATGCAACAGTTACAAATAAATGGCAATGCATTAATGAAAGCATAAAAGAAGCCAACAACATTTTACCTAAAAATAAAAAGATCAAGAAACAAAGATGGATGATTGAAACCATATTAGAAAGAAAGGGATAATAGAGTGCAAAGAACACTAGTCAATAATCCAACATAGATAATGAAATCCGCAATATGTGCAGACAGGCAAAAGAGAACTGGCTCAGTCAAAGATGTTTGGGAATAGAAACCATAGAAAAGAAACAAGATTTAAAAGGGATGCACATAGAAATAAACATAAATATGCCCAACAAGGTTAAAAAAGAGTCAAGGATGGAGGATGTAATTTTAAAAAAAAACAAACATGAGCAATGTTACAGACAGTAAAGATATAGTCAACAGATGGCAGGAAAACATAGCAGAACTGTTAAAAATGAAAGACATAAAGCAAGAAAAAAGACAGAAAGCAAACATAAAGTGAATGCCAGGTTACAAAATCTTAAAATCTGAGCTAGAGAAAGCTATAAATACAATGATAAATGGAAAAGCTGTAGGGCCAGACACATTCAGATGCAGATGATAAAAACCATAGGAATCATTGGCATAGTAATCGTCAGAAACATATGCAATGACATATACAACACAGGGGACATACCTTATGATCTTAAAAGATCAATATTTATTGCCTTGCCCAAGAAGACCTGAGCTGTGGAGTGCAGTGACTTTGGAACAATAAGTTTGATGAGCCATATTGTAAAAATCTTCCTTAAAGTTATACAGGGAATAATTCAAAATGAAATCAATATGGAACTACAGAACAAGTTGGATTTAGAAAGAACAGTGGGACAAGAGAAACCATCTCCTGCATGAGAACATTGATAGAAAAATACATAGAAGTATGCAAAGCAGTTTATGCATGCTTCATTGACTACACCTAAGCTTTTGACAGAATACACCACAAACAACAAATGAAATGCCTGAAACATATACATCTGGATGATTCTAACACAAGACTTATTCAGGGAACAAGCAGCTATGATAAAATACAGAATAATAGAACAAAGAAGTATGTGTTAGCACTCGGAAAAATTGACAGACAAACAACAATAGAAAAAAACGAAGAACAATATATGGTCCGAAGTGGGATCGAACCCGTACTCAGTGGCACCGCGCCTTGCCACGAGAAGCCGAACGCTTGGTACACTGCCACGCAGCCAACTAAAAAATTGGCTATTGCAGTAGTGTCTTCCACGAAAGGCGATCTCAATGACTATAGCATAGGGTAACGATCACAGACCGGAAATAAATTGTATATTTGTACTTTCCTATTAATGCAAGTATCTCCCAGTAGGGCTGAATACTTGTGTTGTAGACAAACATTTATTGGACGAAACAGCACGAATAGTAGTTCCCAGTTTATATACTGGGTACAAATAATAATACATAAATATTATTATATGGGGAACTTCCGAGGCGATAATAGGGAATAATAGAACAAAGAAGTATGTGTTAGCACTCGGAAAAATTGACAGACAAACAACAATAGAAAAAAACGAAGAACAATATATGGTCCGAAGTGGGATCGAACCCGTACTCAGTGGCACCGCGCCTTGCCACGAGAAGCCGAACGCTTGGTACACTGCCACGCAGCCAACTAAAAAATTGGCTATTGCAGTAGTGTCTTCCACGAAAGGCGATCTCAATGACTATAGCATAGGGTAACGATCACAGACCGGAAATAAATTGTATATTTGTACTTTCCTATTAATGCAAGTATCTCCCAGTAGGGCTGAATACTTGTGTTGTAGACAAACATTTATTGGACGAAACAGCACGAATAGTAGTTCCCAGTTTATATACTGGGTACAAATAATAATACATAAATATTATTATATGGGGAACTTCCGAGGCGATAATAGGGAATAATAGAACAAAGAAGTATGTGTTAGCACTCGGAAAAATTGACAGACAAACAACAATAGAAAAAAACGAAGAACAATATATGGTCCGAAGTGGGATCGAACCCGTACTCAGTGGCACCGCGCCTTGCCACGAGAAGCCGAACGCTTGGTACACTGCCACGCAGCCAACTAAAAAATTGGCTATTGCAGTAGTGTCTTCCACGAAAGGCGATCTCAATGACTATAGCATAGGGTAACGATCACAGACCGGAAATAAATTGTATATTTGTACTTTCCTATTAATGCAAGTATCTCCCAGTAGGGCTGAATACTTGTGTTGTAGACAAACATTTATTGGACGAAACAGCACGAATAGTAGTTCCCAGTTTATATACTGGGTACAAATAATAATACATAAATATTATTATATGGGGAACTTCCGAGGCGATAATAGGGAATAATAGAACAAAGAAGTATGTGTTAGCACTCGGAAAAATTGACAGACAAACAACAATAGAAAAAAACGAAGAACAATATATGGTCCGAAGTGGGATCGAACCCGTACTCAGTGGCACCGCGCCTTGCCACGAGAAGCCGAACGCTTGGTACACTGCCACGCAGCCAACTAAAAAATTGGCTATTGCAGTAGTGTCTTCCACGAAAGGCGATCTCAATGACTATAGCATAGGGTAACGATCACAGACCGGAAATAAATTGTATATTTGTACTTTCCTATTAATGCAAGTATCTCCCAGTAGGGCTGAATACTTGTGTTGTAGACAAACATTTATTGGACGAAACAGCACGAATAGTAGTTCCCAGTTTATATACTGGGTACAAATAATAATACATAAATATTATTATATGGGGAACTTCCGAGGCGATAATAGGGAATAATAGAACAAAGAAGTATGTGTTAGCACTCGGAAAAATTGACAGACAAACAACAATAGAAAAAAACGAAGAACAATATATGGTCCGAAGTGGGATCGAACCCGTACTCAGTGGCACCGCGCCTTGCCACGAGAAGCCGAACGCTTGGTACACTGCCACGCAGCCAACTAAAAAATTGGCTATTGCAGTAGTGTCTTCCACGAAAGGCGATCTCAATGACTATAGCATAGGGTAACGATCACAGACCGGAAATAAATTGTATATTTGTACTTTCCTATTAATGCAAGTATCTCCCAGTAGGGCTGAATACTTGTGTTGTAGACAAACATTTATTGGACGAAACAGCACGAATAGTAGTTCCCAGTTTATATACTGGGTACAAATAATAATACATGGAATACATAATACATAAATATTATTGGGTACAAATAATAATACATGAAATAATAATACATAAATATTATTATATGGAAGTTCCCCATATAATAATATTTATGTATTATTATTTGTACCCAGTATATAAACTGGGTACAAATAATAATACATGAAATAATAATACATAAATATTATTATATGGAAGTTCCCCATATAATAATATTTATGTATTATTATTTGTACCCAGTATATAAACTGGGAACTACTATTCGTGCTGTTTCGTCCAATAAATGTTTGTCTACAACACAAGTATTCAGCCCTACTGGGAGATACTTGCATTAATAGGAAAGTACAAATATACAATTTATTTCCGGTCTGTGATCGTTACCCTATGCTATAGTCATTGAGATCGCCTTTCGTGGAAGACACTACTGCAATAGCCAATTTTTTAGTTGGCTGCGTGGCAGTGTACCAAGCGTTCGGCTTCTCGTGGCAAGGCGCGGTGCCACTGAGTACGGGTTCGATCCCACTTCGGACCATATATTGTTCTTCGTTTTTTTCTATTGTTGTTTGTCTGTCAATTTTTCCGAGTGCTAACACATACTTCTTTGTTCTATTATTCCCTATTATCGCCTCGGAAGTTCCCCATATAATAATATTTATGTATTATTATTTGTACCCAGTATATAAACTGGGAACTACTATTCGTGCTGTTTCGTCCAATAAATGTTTGTCTACAACACAAGTATTCAGCCCTACTGGGAGATACTTGCATTAATAGGAAAGTACAAATATACAATTTATTTCCGGTCTGTGATCGTTACCCTATGCTATAGTCATTGAGATCGCCTTTCGTGGAAGACACTACTGCAATAGCCAATTTTTTAGTTGGCTGCGTGGCAGTGTACCAAGCGTTCGGCTTCTCGTGGCAAGGCGCGGTGCCACTGAGTACGGGTTCGATCCCACTTAGGACCATATATTGTTCTTCGTTTTTTTCTATTGTTGTTTGTCTGTCAATTTTTCCGAGTGCTAACACATACTTCTTTGTTCTATTATTCCCTATTATCGCCTCGGAAGTTCCCCATATAATAATATTTATGTATTATTATTTGTACCCAGTATGATAAAATACAACGAGAACTTTGAACCTATTGATATAAAGAGAGCACGGCAGTATTATATCACCTTGTCTATTCAACTTATACAATAAGCTGCTCTTCAAAGGTATTATGGGGATTGTCTTCTTCTTTCCCTCCTCATTTGCCTTTCAGCGCCCAGCCCCCCGCCCCTCGGGATTATTGGGATTCCAGGACTAAACCTCAATGGATATATTAATAATCTAAGTTATGTTGATGATGTCATATTAATGGCAGACAATCTAAAAGACCTACAGCAACTAGTGAACGAAAAAAACAAGACAAACAAAGAATATGGATTGGAAATAAATATTTAAAAGACTAAAACTATAATTATTAGCAGAGAAAAGGCACAAAATATACAAGTAGATATTGAAGTAGATAGAAAGAATATGGAAAGAGTTCACGAATATCATCATCATCATCAATTATCGGGCCTGCTGGTGAAGGTGATCATGTCTCTCCACAACTTTCGATCTCGGCAGCTATTTATCATTTCTGCTGTTGACCTTCTGCCATGCCATTCTCTTAAGCTGTCTGTTATTTTTTCTCTTTGCTTCCATCTATCTCTTCGTCCCTCAATTTTTCCAGTTGTTACAATATATTCCAGTTGTTCTCCTCTCATTACATGGCCAAAAAGTGATGATTGTTTCTTCCTAATATTGGAAATTATCTCTCTTTTTGCTTTGACCTCTCTCAGAACATCTTCATTAATCTTCTTAGCTGTCCATGGTACTCTTAACATTCTTCTGTAAAACCACATTTCTACAGACTCCAGTGATTTTCTTGTCTGTCGTCCTATTGCCCATGAATCGCATCCATATGTTAAAACTGGCTCTATATAACATTTAAGAACTCTTTTTCTTGTTTCTTTTGTCAAAAATGGATTGCATAGTATCTTTCTCATTTTTGGAAAGCTGCTTTTGCCTGAGCCATTCTGCATCTCACTTCTTTTGTACATCTTCCGTCTGAGGTTAACAAAGTTCCAATATATTTAAATTAATTTTCCTGTTTTAATATTGTTCCACTTGTCTTTATTTTGAACTCAAGTGATGTCTTTTTCTTTGTTGTTACCATTACCTCTGTCTTTTTGCTATTAAGGCTGAGTCCTTTATTTTTGCTTTCTTTCACTATAATGTCCATCATTTCTTGTAACTCATTTTCACTCTTAGCGATTAAGACTGTATCTTCAGCATACCTTAAATTATTTATATTATGACCTCCAATTGTTATTCCAGGCATGTCCCTTATGAATCTTAAAATAATCTCACTATAAATATTAAACAAATCTGGTGATAGCACACAACCTTGTCTAACACCCTGTTTTATTTGTTTAAACATTCCCAATTGGTTTCCAGTTCTTATGGCCGCTGTTTGTTGCCAGTACATGTGTTCTTTATTATTATTAGATCTTTGCTGTCTACATTCATGCTTTCTAAAATTTTGATTATTTCTTGGTGCTTTACTTTGTCAAATGCCTTGGTGTAATCTATGAAACATAGGTATAGATCTGTTTTCACCTCTATGGTTCTTTCTACTAAAGATTTTATGATATAAATGACATTGCTTGTTCCTTTATCTCTAACAAAACCACACTGTTCATCGCTAATTTCTGGACTGATTTTGTTTCGCACTCTTCGCATGATGATTCTTAGTAATATCTTAGTCATGTGACTCATACGGCATATTGTGCGATGATCAATTCACGAATATAGCTATATAATATTATAACAAATGATGGAAAATGTAGCGCACAAATAAAGAAAAGAATAGGAATTGTTAAAAACAATCTTAACAACATGAAAAATATACTCACATCAAAGCAAATAACATCAGAGCTAAAACTGCGAATAACAAATTGCTATATTTACTCAACATTACTGTATGGTGCACATACATGGACATTAAATAAAAAAACAGAGCAGAAAATTGAAGCCTTTGAAATGTGGATTTATAGGAAAATGGGGAGAATTGGGTGGAAAGCAAAAACAAGACAAAGCAAGGAACTTCCGAATGAGCTGAAAAAGAAGAAAAAATGAACTACTTAACACAATACGAAAAAAATAACTGAGATTTGTTTAACATGTGAAGAAACATAATATCATAATAAAAATCATTTTGGAAGGGAAAGTACAAGGCAGAGGTAGACCAAGACTAAAGTTGACTGATAAAAGGTGGTCAGGTGAACCAATGAATACCTGCACTAACAAGGCAATAGACAGAGTAAAATGGCGCTCCATGGTAGCCAACCTTCGATGTTGAGACGGCACCCGATTAATGAATGAGTGAAGAGAAATAAAAGAAGAATCACATACGAAGCTGTTATTCCTTCTCAAGCCTTCCTGTTCCTTCTTTAGTTCTGGTTGGTTATATATATATATATATATAGTATTTGTTTGATGATTCTGTCGCGTAGTCAAGAAAACAAAACAAAGAATTTAAGCCTTTAAAATGTGAATATATAGAGGAATAGGTAGAACTGGATGGAAGGAAAAGAAAACAAACGATGAAGTCTTAAAACAACTAAAAATGAAAAGAGAACTACTAAATACAATTCAAACAAGACAAATGCGATTTCTGGGCCATGTTAAAAGACACAACATCCTACTAAAAGTAATCCTGCGGGGGAAAATACAAGGTAAAAGAGGCAGAGGCAGACCAAGACTAACATAGAAGAGTATCATTAAAAGATGGACAAATCAGCCTATGACAACCTGCACCATTAAAGCAAGAGACAGAGCAGAATGGCGCTCCATGGTAGCCAACCTTCGTTGTGGAGTTGACACTCGATGATGATGATGGTGATGATAAGTCATGAAGAGTTAAATAATTCCTCTCAATATTTAGAAGTCTGTGAAGTTTCTCTTTCATTGAGTTCTGAAATATTAAAATATATTTCTTTGTTCTATTCCTACCGAAGTTATTGAAAAATAGAACTTATTAGGAAATTGACCACATTTTTTTTGTCAGCAGCCGAAGATTGTTTTTTTTTTTTTAAATAATTCTGATCACTAATGATCAATGAGATCCTCTTTTTGTTTTCTAATTTCTAAAAACAGTGATACTTAATTCTTGTTCTTGAATACAGTAATTTTGTCATGGTCTTTTTAGTTTGTGGAAAACTACGAAAACTGTGTGGTGGTTTCTTAGTTCATATCGTCTTTATTCTTGTCTTCTATTATTTGTGTATGAAAGAGTGCTCATTTTATTATTTCAAACTTGTATTTTTAGTTACGTCTGTATATTTATAAATATACATGCAAGTACCTACTTATATAGATAATAATTTCGATAAATTATCGATAAATATATACATAGAACAACGTAATAACTTGGGTATTCAAAAATTACGTATAATCCTGTGTCTACTTGATAAAATTAAGTCTAACAATTTAAGGTCAATAATATTTGCTTGCATTTTCGAAAGCTATCATCTATATCGGTTTTTTTTAAACTCTAAACATTGAAAATGTTCTTACAATTATAAAACAAGAGGCGTGGAACTGTGTTTTGTGTAATCTACATGTTATCTTATAGCGTGTCTTACAAGAATACTTAAGAATGTATATTTGTCATTCCACGCTGAAATGCAAAAAATGATAAAGTAGAAGACAAGACACGATAAGTGTCCGCAATTAAATACAATAGATTTTGTTTCTCTAAATCCTTATTTCTAGTTATGTAGCAATTAAATGTTATTAGAAACAGTTTCGTGTAGTAGCTAAAACCAGTACAGTGAATGCTTATTTCATATTTTATCGTTACTGTAAACAACATTTAATTGCGTAACTTCAGCTCAAATAACAGTGTCTACACTGAGATGACATTGTTTAAATAGTGTGTCTATTTCAAGATTCTGGCTCCATTGTTCTAGTGAACAAAGTAAAAAGAAGTGTTTACTATAGACCCCGCAATAATTTCAGTTAATTATGACTTTCTTCAAACCCATACAACTTTGTAGACATTAATGTGGACAACGACAAAAACGAAAATTCACTTTCTTCACTTACTACTACTCTGAATAGACGACAATCAGTTATACAAATTTCCTATATACGGTGTTCAACTAACACAAACATTACCATAAGAAGCAAATTTTAAACTTAAAACTCTTTTTATCTTTATGATCTTAACATTCTCACCCAGCCCTTTTTATGTGAAACAAATCTATTTAACTATATGACGTGGTCTTAAATATATACAATATCACATGTATTTCTAGTTGTTTGCTCAATAAATGCACACAAAAATGCACATACCCTTAATGCAAATAATTCCTTCAGAAATTCACATTATTTTACAAGCTTAAAAACGAGGTACAACACTTTCAAAATTTAGTAATATGGAAAATTGCTTTCTCTCATATAAAGCCAAAGAAAAAAAAAAAAACTCGGTCATAACATTATTTGTTTAGGTAGCATGAAGAGAGTGCCCATATTTTAAAACTTCTCGTGCTAAAAGCCATGAGATCGCGGGTTGGAATCCCAGTCCGTTGACAACCTTTTTTTCTACCCGAGGTGATATAATAACTTTGATCCTAACACCTGGCGGCGACTGCTAGGAACAAGCTGCCTTTATTCTCCGGTCCTATTCCCCCCCCCCCCCCCCGCAGATCGTAGAATTGAGATAGTAAGATAGTTTTATTTACACATTTCTTGGTCCGTGTCGTTTTTCTTTCCCAGAAAGATCCGGTAAGGCTGGGTGAACCTACAGGTTGCAGCGAAGCTGCACCTCTTCAGTCTTCCTTTTCCAAAACCAGTTATTATTTATGCACGGGGTGAATAAGTAGCCTTTTATATTTCTCCGCTTGCTGCATTACTTTAGTTTTCCGTCTGTCTTCTAAGGGTTGTAAACCTGTTACTGTTTCTAGAGTCGTAATAGGTGTAGATCTCATAGCACCAGTGATGAAGCGGACAGCCTGTTTTTGTGTTCTGTTAATTTTGTTAAGCTGTGATTTGGAAGCTGTAGCTCAGGCCGTGACACCATACTCTAGGACTGGTCTTACTCTTCCTTCGTATAGTCGTTCCAAGATATTGCTGTCTGCTCCCCAGTCCGTTCCTGCCAATTTCATCATAATATATGTTCGTTTTCTGGCTCTTTAGTTTGCTCTGTCTACCTGGTTTTTCCAAGTCATTCTGCAATTCAAGGTGACAGCTAGATATGTTGGGTTTTAGTTAATAGGAAGTATATGGTCTTTTATCTTCAATTTTGCAGAGAGTGTGTTTCTTGATAGGCTGAAAATTGTGTATGTAGTGTTTTTTTTTTCATTAATTGGTAATAACCAGGTGTTTGTCCATTTTTCAAGTTTTCCTATGGAATATTGCATTCTGGAGCTAGCCACTGACATAGATTCTTCACGTGTCCATAGCGCCAGGTCATCTGCGTACATTGCTGATTGTATTCTGGGTGGAATGTCCATTACGATGTCATTTATGAAAATTAAGAAAAGTGTTGGGGATAGGACTCCACCTTGTGGGACACCTTGTTCGATTCTGGCTTTCTTACTTAGTTGTCCCTGTACTTGTACTCTGGCTGTTCTGTCTTGTAGGTATTGAGATATCCAATTTAATAAACGGCCTTGGATGCCAAGTCTGAGAAACGTGTTCTTTAATCCTTCTCTAAAAACCCTATCAAAAGCCGTATCCATGTTGACCCACACTGTCAGTGTGTGTTTCTTTTCTTGTAGAGCATCTTCTATTTCCCGTGCGATGTAGGTGATCAGGTCTTAAGTTGATCTGTGCTGACGGAAACCACTTTTTTGTGGTATGATTTTTTTGTTTTGTCTGCATATGCCACATGAGTCTTCTGTTGAATAGTCTTTCCATGAGTTTGCTCAGGCAGCTCAGTAAGCTAATTGGTCTGTAGCTATTTGGGTCCAGTGGGTCTTTTCCATGTTTGAGCATGGGCACCATAATGGCTACTTTCCAGGTTGCCGGCATTTAACCTCTCTTCCAGCTGGCGTTTATTATCCTTAGAAGCTAGCTCTTGGCTTTCTGCCCCAGTTTTGTTAACATTTCGTTGGTGATTCCTTCTTTTCCAGGGGAACTCTTGAGCTTCAATCATTTGAGGGCTGCATCTATTTCTGTTGGTGTAAAGATGGTCGTCTGATGTCCTTGTGAAATCGTTTTATTGTGGGTATTCCAGATAATCAGGATCACCAGTGCATACTCGATCACAGACAGGACCAGCCCTTAATATAAGAGAACAAAACGGTATTGCTGATAATGTGCTGCAGCTATGACACTTATCGCAGACTAGTCCTTTTAGCTATCAATTCCACTTTGTCTACATGCTTGGTACAAGCAAGATTCCCATGAAATGACGCTCCTAGGTTTTGCATTGCATGGTTTCTTCCCACAAACTCTGAACATACCCTTATATATTTATTTTTTTGTTGTTGACTGCACCAACAGAAAAGAAAAGAAAAAAATGTAAATGTAAAAAGAAAAGAATGTAATCATTGCCTTCGTCGGATTGAAACGTGTTCCTCCCTCGCCACACCATACGCTTATACGACTAAGATGTGTCCGAGGTTCCAGCGAAACATCATCTGTCGCCGCACTGACGATACACCAGAACACTATAAGTGTACAATAATGTCCTGCCAAGTCCTAATGTTTCCCGATTATGGTGTTTGCTGTGTAGGGATTGACCAGCTCTGGAGAAAATGTGAACTTTGAGGTAGGCCAGGGTGTAGTGTTGTCTCAGAGGCCCACGAGTCACATTTAAACACCACATTTCTTGGAAAATGACCGTAGAAATCCAATTAAGGAGGGTAGATCTATAGTTCAAGAAGCTGAAGCATAAGGAAATCAAGGGGCACTCTGTTTTATTAATATCTAAGTCAATTACTGCAGAAAGGTTTCAATTGAGATCCTCGTGTACATCATAGGCAATGATCGCGACATGTCTCTCTGTGTGGACTCGACTTTCTAGGGCTACGTGGTAGGTGACGCAGCTTCTCCAGCTGGATATTGCTTTCCTAACAATTACCTTCACCAATAACTAGCCAACCGAATTTAGCATGAAGATTATGCAATAGATTATAATTTCCTATGGTCTTTGACTGGGTTCAACAAATAAATCGGATAACTATGTAGTGTGGTTTTAATGACGGTAGTGCTCAGGACACTATCGTTATATGGTTCTTGCTAGTTCCTCCAAGCTCTCATCCGACAATTCGCCAATGTCCTTGTACTGAATATAATCAGTACTTGATGCACGCTTTCTACCCGCGACTCAAATACGATTTTGATCTAATGTACTTGTTTGTACATGACCGTTCTTCTCCATTCTCCCTAACATACAACTGTCAGAGATATCCGCTCTGGCAACGCCACGACCCGTCATATCGTTTTGATCGTTCTGCCCTAGATGGAGAGAGAATAACTCTATACCTTGATTTCGTCCGTTCCCTGTCAGGTAAGATCTAAGCTTTGGAAGTCACGAAATTAAATATCCTTCGCTGCAAAATATATGCTCCTATACAGCTCCCAAAATAACTTTACTGATTTGCATTTGCTGACCTTTTCCACAAATGTGTAAACTTTTCACTTTTGACTTTTATGTCTATTGTTTTTTTTTTTTTTAATCCACTTTCATGTTCAAATCTTGTTTCGATAAAAGAACAGCCGTAAGGCTGGGCTCTGCAGCTGTTTTTTGTTCTTTGCTACATCTCATCTGTTCGACCTTATCCAAGCAGACCCTCTATACCACGGGCTGCTCCAAACTTGTCACTCTGCAGCTGTTAATGCTGCCCTTCTTGCTAAACATATCTGGACTTGAGATGACACGTATAATGGTCTGTACTTTGGCCTTTATCACGTGGATCTACCCTTCTCCCCAGTATGTTACAAGGAAGATGATCACTTACATGAAAGAGGTACCAGTGCCAGTTGAATGACGCTGGATTTATTCACAGATTGGCTTGCCAATCTATACGCTTGATTGCACATTTACGCTCCTCGATCAAAAACACAGTTCAAACAAAACACATTGATTTTTTGTGGTATGTTGCTAAAAGGACTTTTGAAGGGGAAAATACTAGGTTAAAGACGTAGAGGCAGACCAAGACTAACACGGACGAGTAACATCAAAAGATGAACAATTTAGCCTATGACAATCTGCACTATATGGTAGCCAACCCTGGATACGGAGACGGCAATAAATTAATGAATTATGATAAATTAAATAAATGATAAACTCTACACCCATGGACATAAAAAGAGGAGTAAGACAAGGATGCATCCTATCAGCAAGCTTGTTCATTATATACACTGAGCAAATCTTTAAAAACATCTCAAAGATGCCAGGCCTAAACATTAATGGAAAGATAATCAATAACCTAAGATATGCTGATGATACTGTTCTACTAGCAGAAAATCCTAAAGACCTACAACAATTGCTTAATGTGATAAACATAACAAGCAAGAAATATGGACTAGATATAAATATCAAAAAGACTAAAACTATGATCATAAACAAAGAAAATTCTCAAGACCTACAATTAATTATCACAGTTGAGGGAATACATCTGAAGACAGTTCAGAGCTACATCTACCTTGGACATACTATAACCAATGATGGAAAATATACAATTGAAATAAACAAAAGAATACGTATGGCAAAAAGTAATTTTAATACCATGAAAAATATACTAACAACAAAACAAATATCAGCAGGGCTGAAACTAAGAATGACAAAATGTTATATCTTCTCAGTATTACTGTATGGTGCAGAAACATGGACATTAGACAAGAAAACAGAACAGAAAATTGAAGCCTTTGAAATGTGGATTTATAGAAGAATAGACAGAATTGGATGGGAAGAAAATAAAACAAACGATGAAGTTTTAAAACAACTGAAAATAAAAAGAGAACTACTAAATACAATTAAGACAAGACAAATGAAATTTTTGGTGGATGTTAAAAGACACAACAGCCTACTAAAAGTGATATTGGAAAGAAAATACAAGGTAAAAGAGACAGAGGCAGACCAAGACTAACATGGACGAGTAACATCAAAAGATGGACAAGTCAATATATGACACCCTGCACCATCAAAGCAAGAAACAGAGTAGGCGATCCATGAAAGCCAACCTTCGTTGCGGAGAAGGCACTCGATGATGATGATACATTATTAGAGAAATCTTGCCCTCCGTTACTTTCTCTGAATTTCCTCCGCTGTCTACGTCATTGTTTGATATACGCAGACTATAGATGGTGTGTTCACTCTAAAGTAGTTGATATTTATTATCTCTCTGACATTTTTGAACAGCGTAATTTTGAAACGTTGAAGCTGGTATGATGATATTTCTTTTAAATTGACGTGTTTTTTTTTGACAAGGATGACAACACTTAGGAGTTGGAGACTAAGGTGGCTGGGTCGTGTAAGAAGAATGGAAAACAATGATACTGCAAAACAAATGTTGTACGACGAACTTAGGGACGGCAAGTGACCGAAGGACAGACCTATGTTGAGCTTTAAGGATGTTTGCAGGGTTACTTGATTGAATTCTCTATCAGCGAAAGAAACTGGAGAAATTCTGGCTGCAGATCGTAGCACATGGAGAACAAAAATAAACAAAACCGGCACGGTAATATTATACAGAGGGGACGTTTATATTAAATGCAGAGGACAAAAGACGTTGAAGAAAGGAGACGAGGCCAGGCACCATGAATACATCTTGTTCATTCTTCAGACTGATCTGTCTATCCAATATTGGCAGATTCAGCTTCGCGAGAAGCTGTTCAGTAAAACAGTATCCAGCATAAGACACTAATATTTTACAAAATTACTGACTAATCATGATTCTTCTTCTTCTACTTTCCTTCCTCATTTCCCTTTCAGCGTCGAGGGGAGATATAATTTACGGTCTTTTGCTCTTCTGTTCGCTTCTGCTGCTGTTATTTTTCCTTATGCTTCTAATATCCCATCGTTCCATCTTTTTCGTGGTCGACCTTTGGGTCTGGTGTTCTGGCAACGCTTATTGAAGGCTCGTTGTATTATGTTTTGATTACTCTGCCTTGTCACTTGGTCAAACCATTTTATCTGTTGTTTCTTCATATATTCTATGACGGGGGCTATTCCTAGCTTTTTTCTCAGTTCTTCATTTCTGATCTTGTCTCTCAGGCTGTTTCCTGTCATTCGTCTAACACAGTTCATCTCAGTAGAGGTTATAATTCTTATTGTTCTTGCATCTAGGGTCCAGGTCTGGCATTGGTAGCACAACGTTGGGATGAAAATTGTATTGTACATTGCCCGTTTTGCCTCTAGAGTTATTTCCTTCTTGAACAATAGTGGTGATAACTGTCAAACGATTTGACAAGCTTTGATGCTGTAGCCTTGAAGAGGCGTAGAACATGAGAACTGAGTAATAGGAAGTAAAAGTGTGAAGTGCGGGGTAGGTGAGCAGATTGCCGAAAGTACGGAGTCCACGTAAAAAAGGTAGATTGTCATTCTCGAAAAGTGCGTGGGTTTAGTAAACGTGAAACTAGACGCGTAGATCGAGTAGATTGGATGAAAAATTAGAGGAAGTAGTTTTTGTTTGGAGCAGAAGATAAATATTTAAGGGCAAGACACAAGAACAGTCCACTATCAGAAGGGATCCTGAACAGAGATCCGAGATGTCACACGTCTAGGTGTAGAGAGGACGACCACGTGTGTGGTCAGCCCATAGGGGCTAACTATTGCCAAGTTAGTAAGTATTAAGAATGTTTAAAGTTGCAGATTACGAATTATTAGTGTTAGCAAGTTCTACATAGTTAGAAAGAAACAGTCATCATTTTTTAGCCATGTAATGAGAAGAGAACAGCTGGAATATATTGTAACAACTGGGAATATTGAGGGACGAAGAGATAGAGGAAAGCAAGGAGAAAAAATACCAGACAGCTAAGAGAATGGCTTGGCAGAAGGTCAACAACAGAAATGATAAATAACTTTCGTGGTCGAAAGTTGTGGAGAGACATGATCACCTACGCCAGCAGGCCCGGTACTTGTTGATGTTGATGATGGCATAGTTAGAAGTTAAACCTCGAGTATTCGAGAGGGCTGACAATGGCCCCAAGTAATTAGAAGTGACAGAGATAGATAGTCGTCGAAACCGTAGAAGTGGTAGACGAGAAATATAACAATGAGCTGTTCAATGGGGCACTGTTCACATTAGGTTAGAGTAGTCACGTGTAAAAGCCTAGGGCCCAGCGGCGAGTAATATTGCTGCTGGGAAACGTGTGTGAGTGACCAGTATTTCCAATCAGTTGGTCAATATATCATGTAAATATGTTGGATTACTGCGCCCGGTGTTTGGGCTATAATAAAGACGGTTTGCCTTCAATTGAAGTCATGTTGTGTGTTTCCCACAGTTAACAGGTCACGCCTAGCGTAATAGAAGTTAGGGGAGGAGAATAAAAAGAATTAACGCGTCGCGGCACAACACATACAAACGAAGTACTACGATCAACGATAATAAACGTGTCAGATTCCAAATTAAGAATCTTATGCTCGACCGAACATCAAGGAGTCACGAGAGATCAGAGCACGGGCGAAAGTGTGTCGCCACTCACAAGTTGGACAACCAGAGACCGGCGAAATAAACAGCTGGTCCAAGCAGTCCCATCCCGATTCAACGCCACCACCTGAGAGCGAGATAAGACGGGGGGCTGATGGTGAAAGTAGTGACCGCTCAGGGCGACGAGCCTAGAAGTCCCAAAGGTTGGGACGCCTGTCAAGTATCAATATAACGCCATGAGATAAAAAAAACAAAAAACATTCATCCATGAGTTACATCCTCGTGAGATTGATACAAATACATCATCTGATACAATGCATCTTGAGTCTATCTCTGCTGTTTGAGAATTGTCGTTTGTGACTAAACTGCCGAGGTATTAGAGTTCTTCACTGTCTTTGTCATTGTCGGTGCATAGATTAGTATTCGTCATTTTTCGATCGTGTTCAAGTAATCGAGGTGCGCGTGGCCGTGCGGCTAAAACCACTGTTCCGCTGGCTTAAAAAGCTGACGTACGGTGTTCGAAGCCCGCGGTAGACAGAAAGGATTTTTTTCTATCGAGGGTAAAATAAAAATCATGAGTCGCACACATCTTGGCGACTGCTTGACCAAGCGGCCTTTATCCCTCTGGTTCTATCGTCCCCCCCCCCCCCACGACATACACCAGCAATGGTACTAAGTGTCGTAAAGATAGTTTTCAAGTAGTCTGGTTGTGATAATTCTTTCTGAGTAGTATTTTTTTTCTAGAATGTTCTTTGCGTGTTCCGGATCGATGATAAATCCTACTCAGTGTGTTGCTCTTTCTGTGTTGTCAACTACTGAGAATATAACAGTGTAGTTCATGTGTGTTTTGTTTGTCTGTTCACCTTTTACTCTGGTGTCTGCTAATCCTAGTATTTTAATGTTCTTTTTTTTTTACATTTCTTCTATAAGGCCAACTTCTTTATTTTTTATTCCGCATATATTGATGGTTGATACTTTATATTTATCTATCTCAATTTTCTGTGATTTCTCTGAGTATAGAAACGTTTATCCCTTACCGACCTGCTAAGTCTGTCGTAAGTTAAGGGCTTAACTTAAAAACACACGTTGGGGGTTTAGCCTGGCTGATGATTCCCCAACGTGTTTGACCGCTAAGGTTTCACAAGCGATCTTTTATGGTCTAACTATAGATTTGAAGTTGTTGACATTTAAAAGGTACTTATCTGCTCTTATCCTCCTCCTTGGATAGTCTCCTCCTCCTCCTTGGATAGTCTTCTCCTCCTTGGATAGTCTCCTCCTCCTTGGATAGCATCATGATTGTTTGCTAAATACCATCTGTCAAGATGCCAAAAGACATAAATAATTTAATAAGGTTTACGAACAGACATTTTCCTAGTGTTAAAGAGCTTTTTTCACTGTGTAATCTTATTTGACAATTGCCTTTTATTGTTATCTCCTTTATCAGTTTGTGTATGTTTTATAAAATTATCTTGCCTCATCTATTTCTAACACTCTCTCAAAACGTTGCTAAAGGATGTAGCAGAAGAATCTACATAAAATATAGATGTGTTTCCACAGATTGCATTATATCATAAATAGCATTGTGAAATGGCTAACAAGACAGCCACTCCAGATACTCCACAGATTGCATTATATCATAAATAGCATTGTGAAATGGCTAACAAGACAGCCACTCCAGATACGCATACGTTCAGGCTCGATACGACCATCATAAGTGATCAAACAGTAGCCATTTTTACCTTTACTGTCGTAGCTGGTTTGATTCAAGCTATTGATATTTTTGGGGTTGTCACAAATATCATCAACATCATGTGCTTTGTCAAGCAAGGATTTATGGAACCGGTCAACATCAGCTTGTTTGGTAGTAATTGATGTTGTTATTGTTAACATTTGACACTACTGTTTGTGTGTGTTTGCTATCTGTACGTTTCTGTTGTTTCATCTTGCTGGCTTAACTCAGTTTGGCACCTAGCTAGAATATAATTCCAGCGACAATATAGGCAATATTATTTTATATTGTTTGTCCTTTGTTAACTTATTGACATAAACTTTTATAAACATATGTTGTCTCTTTTAACCGAAAAAACAAGCAATTCAGTCCTAAACTAATGAGATAATGTTCAGTGCTAATACTATAGAAGCCTCTACGCACCAAGGGAGCCGCTTAGGCTCAGTGGTTAGTGAACTGGACTACAGAGGACAAGAGGTCGGGTTCGATCCTGATCGACGGCTTTAGGGTTCACCCAAGCTTTAATGCATACCGGTTTTTTAATGGGAAAGTAAAGCTGCACGGGCGTAATACTGACCACATTACCCCAAAAATCATGTGCCGAAAGTCTATAAAAATTATGGTCACTAACACCATATTCCCTATACGCACTTGGCGTGACGGGGTTCTTTACTTTACTTACTCAACTCACCAAGTTTATGTGATGCCGCTAAAGAATGACTCACCAATTTTGAGACAGAAACCACCTGTCACAGCCAGTCCGATTTAGCTAAACAGAAAACAAGCCTCGTTCTAATATACCTTTTCTCAGCTTTTTGCTTCAATATCAGATTTTAGTTATAGTTTGGAAAATGTTAGAACATTTTGGCTATAGATGTTGTAATTTAGAATAAAAATATTAAATTGTGTGTTCCTTTATGCATTACATTTCCCTCTGAATTCATTAATGTTAATATATCTCTTAAACTGACTTCTCTCGCGCGTAATTTTATTTCAAATGCGTTATTATATGTATTGTTGTTGTATGTGTAGGGACTAGATTATGGGTTTAAATTAACACTGCTTCAGAATTAAGTTGCATTACTGTCAAATATAATACAACAACCTGTACATTTAATAGTTTCTTTTGTGGCCCTTTCAGGGCTGGCGGTTGCTGATTTAGGATGCCTTGTAACACAGGTTTTTCTTAACATTTTTAACACCCTGGATGTCAGTCAAGCTGAGATAACTTTTGATGCTGTGGGCGTTACGTACCTGACAGCTGGATTATCTCACCTTGCCTTCGGCAGAGTCAATAACTGGATCACTGTTATTATCACCATAGAGAGATGCTTGTGTGTAACAGTTCCTTTAAAGGTGTGTATGTGTTCTTTTTCGTTTCTACATTTATAGTAATTCTTAATTCATATTTACTTGTAAAATCATCAGCTGATCATATAAATGTTCTTCCTCAGATGAAGCATATAGTCACAACAAAACGAACGTGGATCCTCAACCTCTGTGTTTACGTCATATTTATACTCAGTGGAACACCTGTCTACTCTGTTTACACTTTGGCTGTAACGTTTTCTCCGTCAAAGAACAAAACGCTGCTGGGTCTTGTACCAAAATCAGGCAAAGATAGAATAGAAAGGATAACTTTCACAATCAACTTTTTACTGCCTATTTTTGCCTTCATTCTAATTGTTATTTTTACGACAATTCTAGTGGTTAACTTACGAAAGAGAACAAAATGGCTGAAAACTAACTCGACTGCAGCACAAGATGACGTCTCTGTTCGTGACCATAGAGTGGCTAATATGGTCGTCATGATTTCCGGTCTCTTTATTGTCTGTTTTATCCCACTAGCAGTCACCATGTTAGCTGTAGCCTTGGAACCAGAACTTAACGTTGGGGGTAAACTGATTAATTTATGCAAATTATTTGCAAACATTGTACTTCTCATGGAGTCTATAAATTCATCTGCAAATATTTTTATCTACTACCATATGAGTATTAAATACAGGAAGGCATTTCAAGCAATTTTTTACAGACACACAAATTAACCTTAATGGAAAGAATATATATAACAATACAGTTAACTTTCTTTATATCCTGCATTTTCGTGGATTCTATTGAACTTTCAATATAGTCTGTACACAGAAATACAGAAAGAAACCCGACATGCCGCATTTAAAGGGAGTGAGGTGTTAATGTCCCTATTTGTATATTTGTATATCCCTTCACCACATTATTTGTTGATAATGTGATCGATATTAAGCTGGTAACATCTTTCTTTCCCAGAAAAATCCTGTCTATTTGAGGCTGGGTGAACCTGAAAAACGTCGTCCAGCATCGGACCTTGTCTTTTGTTCCGAGTAGAGCAGTCAGCTAGTCTCTACAACAACACTCGTAGTCTGTAGTGAGTCCTTAAAGTTCTAGTATTATCATCTACAATGTGGACCACTTCTCTGCTCATCATCTACTATATCTGCAGTTGGTGTTCTTTCAAAACTATTTTGAGCTTGAGCTTGACATGGCACAAGTCATGTAACAGTATGTAGAATGGGATAGAATAAATCACATTATGGGAGATAGAGATTTAGTTGGGTCAGGTGCAAGTAGATTGTTTTTTTACCCGTACTCTTTAAATATATATATACACTGTGTATTGTGGCAGTGACGGAGCGTGAGCGGTTTTTAGACTAAGAGAGTTTTGAGAGAATGAAAATGTTCTTGTTATTGAAAAGAAGGGAATAAATCTGACTAGTCAACAAGTTCAGAAATTAGGTTGACAAACAAACTCGTGGCAGGTCAAGTTTATGAAAGAGGTAGTGTTGTTTTTGAGACTCCAGGTTAACTAGATGTCAAGATGCCTGTTTGTTTGTCAATTTTGACACACAGGTCAACTAGGGTTCGACCTCGTGTTAAATGATCGGCTGCTCGGGTACTGAGCCAAGAGCTTATGCAAATGAAACTGAAGTATTTGGCCTCATGCACAATATCCAGGGAGCAGACAGAGACAATATGGAGAATTATAAATATTAAGATTAGAGATGTAGAACGTTCAGAGCACAAGTAGAGCAGACAATTAGAATCAGAGAAGTAAAGAAACAAGTAGAATTAGAAATCTAGAGGACAAGTCCAAAATAGATAACTTAGAGACGGTAATAACATAATTTAGTTGTGAAGTGTTTTCAATTACGATTCACATGGTTTGTGCTGCAGAGAACAATAGTATATATATTAATTACAATAGAAGTGTAAGGTGAGACAGTTGTGAAGGGAAGATTTAATTTTAATTATCACAGACAATAGGTAACAGAGATTGCTCCCTCAAGATCGGCGTTAGCTAAAGAGTTAATCTCAATAAAGAACTGTTTTTTTTAAATAATTTATGTACTACACTATTCATCATGTGCTTGATCAAATCAATGATTAATAAATGTGAATACAAATGATTTATCGTCTGTGATTTTTGGCTATTTCAAAACCAATGTTTAAAACGTTGTGCTGAGATATACGTGTCTTGTCAACATAGTTAGAAATAGAAGTCCGATAAAGAGATATAAATAAGAAGTAAAGATATCAGACTGTCACAGTTTTCTTTCTTTCCTTAATTTCGTTTACTTATCAGATTGTGCTTATTTTCGATTCTCGTAAAATCAGATTGTTATTTTTGTGTTTGTTATCCAAGAAAATTGGAAGATTTTTCTGTAACATTTAATCCCAAATGATACAATTTTCTTTTTCAACTACCTGGGCTAATATCTAGGTCTCGAACCTCTCATTTGAAGGTAGGACGGCGCAGTCTCTGGGTTATCAGTCAGACTGATAAATCAGTTGGTGTTTTTCAAAGGTTCACTTCATGATTATTAGTTTTTATAATCAATTTCCAGTCTTGTCTTAATCTTTACTTGGTAGTCTCCTTTGTTAGACGTTTGTAACCATAGTTATAAAACGTGTTGATAATTTTCAGTTTGTTATTTGGGATTATTATCTCTGAAGTTAGTGGATTATAAAATAAAGGCAGCTGTAAAAGTTTAAAATAAAAAAAAAATAATAATAATAAAAACAATTAAAGGCATATGTTACATTTCTTTTATACTAAAGAAGCAATTAAAAGCGACAGTTAGTTAATATGTAAGAGCGCTTGTTAAAAAACAACAGACAATACTGAAAACAATACCGCATAATAAATTAATGACAATATATGAAACGACTTGGCTATATATACGGATATTTATCACCCAAAATATTGTTAAAATAATGATTTAAGAAACGAAAATATGGTTTGAACGAAACACGTACACAGAATTTCTTTTTTTTTCTTACTTTCAACTACATATATTATTTAAGTCCACACTTACACCCAGATGCCGTCGACGCCTGCCACTGGTGAGCGGCGCCCGCCACTAGTCCCGATGCCTTCGGGGGTGTAATGAAATTTATTTTTGTTTATTAAGACCCTTGGTGCTAACTTTTCGCGTAATCTCCAAAACAGTAATAGGTCTTGCTATATAAGGATATCATCCCATCACCCGAATATTCCATTTTGAACAGAACAGGAGTCCGTTTGTTGTATAACAGTCTTGCCTTACATTTGGAACACTCATACTTTACGCTGCTACTGAGCTGAATGAAATCTGCTTGATGATCCGCACAAGTCTTCGAGGTTTACATTGTACTGTGAGAACAAGTCGTCCACCTTATCCGTATTAACGACTCCTTCCAATGATGTCTTGCTGAGCGCCAAGTACAGACTATCCGTGTCCATTTCGCAGAGTTGAAAGACTCAATCTCTCTCTCTCTCTCTCTCTCTCTCTCTCTCTCTCTCTCTCTCTCTAACCAAGACAAATAACATAAACAAATATGATGCTTTCTATGTAATTTAAATATGTTATTATAATACATCAGAGAGAAAAGATGTTTTATTATTGGACTGTAAAGATTTAACCTCTCTGTTTCTCTCTCACTCTCACTCTCTCTCTCTCTCACTCTCTCTCTTTCTCCTATCCTCTCCTAGTCTTCTATCTTGCCATGTCACCCTCCCTCCTCGCTTTCCCTCTTTTGACCACACAAGCTGGAACGTGATGACTAATCAATCGATCGGGAAGTCATGTTGGTGAAATAAATAAAAACTAGTGGCGGGAATGCTCTCCACCATCCACTTAGTGTCGCGTCTGTTGAGGAGGGCAGTGTCTGCGGGATCGTGTTCGTTTAGAGAATCGACGAATCTGGTGAAATCTTCAAGATTATACGGGGGAACTCGAGATAAGCCGATTTATTGAGGAATGCGTGGAAGATGTGTAGATCACCACTCTCTCTATGTCTGAGGATAAGGTGGTGACCATAGTTAATTTTAAATCGGATTGTCTGGCTATCAAACACATCCCATAGAACAGCAGACCAGTCTGTGGTGAATGGGCGATCAGTTGAGTGGAAGAATGTATGTGTGAAAACTGTCTTGTTGATAGTAGCGTAGGTGTTTATAGCTGACCAGTTTTGTTGATATACAGCCCGCACATCATCCGGCAGTGGGGTTAAAGGGTCATCGTTCTTGTGCTTTTTACTCTCAGGTGATAGATCTTCATCTATCTATCGCATGGTCGATGATGAAGGGGCTACGGATGAGGTGACTGATGCAGAATGGGCTGATGGTGAAGTGGGTGTTGTAGCATACGCCGATGGTGAAGGTGGTGTTGAAGAGGCCAATGATGTTGGTGGTGTTGTGGCAGTACCGAAGGTGAAGCAGGTGTTATAGACGGTACCAATGGTGAAGTTGCTGCAGAAGATCTTGTTTTAGAAACTGAATACTTCAGTCTCATATGTTTAGCTAAAGAATCAGTTATCGTATACGTATGTTGACAAATGTCAAAAATACGGCGTATAAGCTTACGCGCAGCTCGAGTGTGCCGCAACATATCTTTACGCCATTAAAACGACTTTGAACACAATGGACACTGGTGCTCATCAGAAGATACCTTATTATGAGAAAATATCTGTAGAAAAATAAATAACGCTTTCGTCAACCATATTTAACATACCTAGTTTAAATACATTAATATCATTGAAAAACAATAGCAACAAGACTTAAAATACCTACTTTAAACAATCAATGAGAAAAACATATATGAAAAAAATGAAGGAATAATACATTCAACAATACTTATAATAACTACTTTAAACATATTAACATTAATAACAATGAATGACCTTTTATCAATAAGCCTCAACATGCGATCTTTAAGAGAAAACAAAAATATTCCAACTTACAGTGTAAAATATAGTCTCAACACAATCCGCTAGACTGAACAGTAGTAGGAAAATAACCTTCCTTGAATCAACCAAACCTTTAACACAAAAGCTCCCATTAGACCAGTTTAAAAACAACCTGGTAAGAAATAATAAGAGCAATCTATCGCATTATTATATATATGAATAAATTTGTAAATCTGCAAAAAAACATATACTTTATACAAATGGTGTCTTAAGGAGAGGTTGACGACCGTAAACCTAATAATAATTTACAGACCAGATTCAGATACTGGAAAAAAAAAACAAACACACACAATCGTACCAGAGACGAAATTAGAGTATTTTTGTATCACCAGTTGTGGTCATACAACAATCAAAAAGTGCAAAAATGGGGAGTTACTGCAGAATAAGCGTCTAAGATAATTATTAAGGTTCGGTAAAGATTGATAGTCATATCTAGTCTATCCTAGCGAGAGTAGCAGATACTGATCCTACGCAGTAAAATTGGTATCCGCAATGTCGATTTGGTTGCTTTCTTTATTTATGCAAGAGATATGTTGACATTACTCAACTTACAAAAATAAAGAATAAAACAATTATACAATCTTTCTAAAGAACATCTTTCAAAGTGTTAGACAACATAATATAATAGCGAATTGTTGTACAATGAATGCTCTGATTTTTGGGAATGCCAAAATGGTCGCTTCTTTGTTTTTGAATTCAGAGCTACAGCCCGTTCATAAATTCGTGAACACAAATGTCCTTCATATTTCTCGGTAACAGAACATTAACATTTAACACATTTACACTTACATTTCACCAACCTTAAGATTTTATAACATTCAAGTACAAATGCAGAATTAATTTTTCACAAATCGTTTTTTTTGTTTTGTTATAATTTTAGAAAAAATACAAAATGGATAGCCTAAACATTAGATTTTAGAAGTAAATCACGTTTATTATTGTACATTGAATCATATAAAGACGCCTAAATACGCTCATACTGCAACAAGAAACAAGGCCTGGTGAACTTAGTTATGTTTCATGTTGCTGCTATATCAATCTAGACATACAGCGGTTGTTTCATGTTACTGCTGTGTCAATATAGATACAGATCGGTTATGTTTCATGATACCACTACATCAATTTAGACACAGATCGGTTGTTTCATGTTGCTGCTACATCAGTTTAGATACAGATCGAATTGAGATCAGTCAGAATTATTAACATGGTCAGGCAATCGTAACGAACGATCTAAATCACCGGTAACTGGATCACAGATCCATAGCTAATGGTGTTTTAAAACTGCCGTTGGAGCCTTAAAGTGGAACATAATAAATATTTATGCTCACAATGGTTCATTTACTGATGAGAAAAACTGGAATTTTCTTAAAGAACTAGAGAAGCTACCTGGAGGCAGACTGTGGATTTGTGGACCTGAGGATTGGACTCCCTGGGGTATTCCAAGCTACAATCCACAGAATCTGGCATTAGACACAGCATTACTAGAAGTAAACTACACTGTACTGAATCGTCTAGCATGTGCCACACTAGCGACCAGGGAAACAGGTATTGATTCCAACAAAGACCTGGCGTAACTGTCAGCGATGGCCGGATTGGAGATCCAGTGACAGTATCTTCCGTAAAGTGGAAGTATCACCCGCACAGTGGAAATATCTCCCGCTCAGTGGAAATATCTTCCGTACAGTGGAAATATCTCCCATGCAGTGGAAGTATCTTCCGTACAGTGGAGATATCTCCCATGCAGTGGAAGTATCTTCCGTACAGTAGAGATATCTCCCATGCAGGAGAAGTATCTTCCGTACAGTGGAGATATCTCCCATGCAGTGGAAGTATCTCCCGCACAGTGGAAATATCTCCCATGCAGTTGAAGTATCTCGCGCACAGTGGAAATATCTCCCATGCAGTGGAAGTATCTCCGGCACAGTGGAAATATCTCCCATGCAGTGGAAGTATCTTCCGTACAGTTGGAGGTATCTCCCGTACAGTGGAAGTATATCTTGTACAGTGGAAGTATCTCCCGTACAGTGGAAGTATATCTTGTACAGTGGAAGTATCTCCCGTACAGTGGAAGTATGTCTTGTACAGTGGAAGTATATCTTGTACAGTGGAAGTATGTCTTGTACAGTGGAAGTATGTCTTGTACAGTGGAAGTATGTCTTGTACAGTGGAAGTATGTCTTGTACAGTGGAAGTATCTCCCGTACAGTGGAAGTATCTGCCGTACAGTGGAAGTATCTCCCGTACAGTGGAAGTATATCTTGTACAGTGGAAGTATCTCCCGTACAGTGGAAGTATCTGCCGTACAGTGGAAGTATCTGCCGTACAGTGAAAGTATATACCGTCAAGCTGGAATATCTCCCGTGCAGTGGAAGTATCGTCAATAAAGTGGAAGTATCGTCCGTAAAGTGGAAGTATCTTCTGTAAAGTGAAAGTATTTCCCGTACAGTAAAAGTATATCCCGCAAGTGAATACATGCCTGTACAATTATGATCGCCGAAGATTCTTCCACTCACTTTTCTTGGGCCAACAAATGTGTTCAGGTATGATTTAAACAATGGTTCGGTGCAAACAGGCTCATGGGCACAACAAATAAGACAAAAGCCCAAAATTGAGCAGCAGGCAATACCTGCACGATGGCCAGTGAGACTGACCTTGCTTGTAGGCATGAAAGTGGTACAACGAAAGAGTGGCGGGCCAACATAAACAAAATGGATCTAATTATCCCTAAAAGACCATTTTAGAAGTAAACATGAGTTACGGTACGTATGTACAGTTAAATTTCAGGCAATTACCTATGGGTGCCAAACGTAGTTTTGACAAAAGTTTGAGCAAGAGGTTTAATCTAATAAGCCCTTGAACAGATTCTGGCAGAATAAAAGAAACATGAACAACAGATGAAACTGAAACGTGAATGTTAACATATGTGATGAGGGAGAGAAGATTTTTGTTTCTTTAGAAAGCAGGGAATTCTTAGAAAGATGGACACTCTCTGTCGCTCTGGAATAGGACGGGTTCAGTAATGTGATCACAACGGAAAAGGTGGAATTGATTATTAAAAGGGCCAGAGACGGCGCCCCAGGGCCAGACATGGTTCCATACAGACATTGTGGCATTTAAAACAGTCTGACCAGGAAATACTGGCACAAATATGCCAGGTGGATAACCACAGCATGAAGACACGCACAATACCACAGGAGTACAACATAGTTACCGCGTCCGGCTGGTCTAACAGTTGTGTCTCAGTTTGCATATACCCAGATGCCGCTTAACATCGGTTGTTCGTCGGAACATTTCAAAGAAGTCGATGGGATGCAGGCGCTAGTATTAATTGGCCAGAACACTATCTCTGTATTATTATCCCCAAAAAATCATGGCTCGATCAAGCTATACGTACGGTATGTGTATCCACTGACACAAGCGACAACTTTGACACAACCATACGTAGGTAATACTTTTCAAAATCTATGGATGGATTTTTCTATTAAATTGTAGAAGAGGACATATAATTAATGTTCTAACCTATTATGGTAGACAGTAGATAAGTCAAAATGCGATGTATTTACATTGTCACTTGTCATCACTATATAGTTAATTCAAATAAATGGTGTCTTTAAACTACCATATTCTCAAATAACAGATAGTAAATATCTAATTATAGTTATCTGGCAATAGCAGTTGGTGGTGTACTCGTGCTCCACATATTCTTAGGGATATTTTTATCCTGCAAATTCAAACATTTAACAGATACAAGTTATAAAACATACCCAAACATTTTATATACATTATAAATGAGATAGGTGTGGCAGTCTCTGAAATATTTTACTTAGAATTTCACAATTTCAGCTCAACTAACACAAACGTGTGACTAACCAGTCATGAAACGTAATGTGTATAACGCCAACGAAAACACATTATCTTTCTATTAATTGTCAAAATGCTTATCTAAGCTACATCTCTAAACAATACCTTCATATATCTCTGTTATAATAGGTATGAAATTGTTTTAATGTGCCTAGCGTTACTCTGAAACATAAGAAAGAGTTAGGTTTATGCATTTTGTGCTGACGGAGGCCCAGCGGTTTGTTGTCTGTTACCATTCTATTGGAAACAGATTCTTCTAGAAAACACTGTTTTTTTAAATGGACGCCGCAACAAATATAGAAACTTGTATTGAACCTTTTAACTCCACTGTGTTAATATGGTCTTTATTTTCCAGTCTCCACAAACCCCAATGTCTCATTGTCTTTTCCAAAGATCTCATAAATTAATGATTACATTGTAACATTCACACATCACTACAAGTCAATTCATTGTCTTTCTATTTTTATATTTGTATTCCTATCTAGCTATTTTCTTCTGCAATAAATGGTTACAGTTATAGTATGTACCAGCTGTGGTCCAGTCTTTCGTATCTCGAGTGTTAAACAGAATATACAGTAAGGAAGCACAGTCGGTCACTCAATAACAAGTGCAGGTAGTCCAGTCTTTGATATCGCGAGTGTTAAAAAGAATATATATAAATAAAGAGCGGGCCATCGCCTCTATAACATAGACAGTAAGTGCACGGGCAGAAACCTTTATTTTTTTTATTTTGCACAGAAAAAAGTGGAAGCCGGAAATTAGAACCGTATTTATTTGATTGGAGATTGATTAGATTTGATGCTGCCCAATCTACTCGGCGTACTCTTCTATTGTTGCTTCAAATATATGTTTTTAAAACTAGACGTGTGCAGAGCGTGTAAGAATCTACACACATATTTCTACAAAGACAAAGACTGCTGTTTAGCTATATGATCTATACACTAATTCTCGAATTACTTTAAATCATAATCTGTGTAAACGTATCTGTGTAAATGTATTGCATTATCCGACATAACAAATTTTAATAATTCAACATGAGCTGGCAATATGGGCATCAGAAACCATGGTATTAGTGTGTAGTAGATTTTTCTATAGACCATCATAGAAAGTACAGTACATTATAAAATGACTTACAAGACGCCCCAAGCAACTGCAAATGCAACAGCACTCGACATAAGCGTTATAAGTGATCAAACAATGACCTTCTTTACGTGGGTTGTTATAGCCGGTTTGTGTCAGGCAATTGATATTTTTGGAATTGTCACAAATATCATTAACATCATTTGCTTTGTCAAGCAGGGATTTAGAGAACCGATCAACATCAGCTTGTGTGGTAGGTATGCATTTATCAATATAAGGTTATATTTACTATTGTACGTACTAAATATACTATTTCTGTCCCACAATTATTCCTCAATACTTTTATAGAATTGCTGAATTAGAACCGGTACAATGCAATAGAGAAGATACAAAGCATTAATGAAAAGTGGGAAATGCTAAAAGAATCAATGTAACAAACATCAATAGAGTTCATACCACCAGTTAGGACAACAAGAAAGAAATTGATGACAGATGACACGTTGCAGCTAATGGATACAAGAAGAAGAAATAAAAAAGATAAAGATGAGTATAAGAGATTAAATAAAGAAATTGTAATAAAATGCAATGAAGAAAAAGAAACATGGTTAAAAGAGAGATGCAAAGAGATTGAAATGCAACAAACAGGAGAGTGCTAAAGCTATATACAAACAAATTGAAGAATTAACAGGAAAAAAACGCAATCAAGAACTGAATGTTTAAGATCAAAGGAAGGAGAACTATAGATTGAACAAAAAAGCATCAGGGAACGATGGACAGAATACATTAAAGATCTATTTAATGATGAACGAAAAGAAGTAAATATTAAGGATAATGGAGAAGGACCAGAAATACTCAGAGAAGAAGTGGAAAACGCTTTGCGCAATATGAAAGCAGGAAAAGCTCCTGGACCAGATAATATAACTAAAGAAGGGATTTGAAGCTTCTTCCTCTTCCTCTTTCCTTCCTCATCTGCCTTTCAGCGTCGAGGGGAGATATAATTTGCGGTCTTTTGCTCTTCTGTTCGCCTCTGCTGCTGTTATGTTTCCTAGTGCTTCTAATATTCCATCGATCTATCTTTTTCGTGGTCGACCCTTGGGTCTGTTGTTCTCACAACGTTTGTTGACGGCTCGTTGTGTTGTGTTTTGTTCTTTCTGCCTTGTCACGTGGCCGAACCATTTTATCTGTTGTTTCCTTATATATTCTATGGCTGGGGCTATTCCTAGCTTTTTTCTCAGTTCTTCATTTCTGATCTTATCTCTCAGACTGTTTCCTGTCATTCGTCTAACACATTTCATCTCTGTAGAGGTTATAATTCTTATTGTTCTTGCATCTAGAGTCCAGGTCTGGCATTGGTAGCACAACGTTGGAATGAAGATTGTATTGTATAGTGCTCGTTTTGCCTCCAGAGTTATTTCCTTGTTGGATAATAGTGGTGATAACTGTCCGATGATTTGACAAGCTTTGTTGCATCTTTATTCTATCTCTGCTGTTTGGGAATTGTCGTTTGTCATTAGACTTCCTAGGTATTTGAATTCCTCTACTTGTTTTAATTGTCTGCCTTCTATAGTTATGTTGATGTTCTGTTTATTTTTGGCGACATTCATGACTTCTGTTTTGTTGATGTTGATTTTCATGTTGTATTTTGTTCCTAAGATGTTGAGTTTGTTTAAGTGTTCTTGTAGGTCTTCTATTGTTTCATGTATTAGTGTCTGGTCGTCTGCAAATAGAAGCTCGTTGATCTCCTCTGTCTCTGATGGGTTGGCTAGCTTGCATATATGGTCCATGTATGTAATAAACAGTAGGGGGGATAGTACGCACCCCTGTCTTACACCTGATCTAACTTCGAAGTGGTCCGTGTAGCCTGTTGCTGTTCTGACCCTGCAGCTGCTGTTGGCGTAGAGACTTTTAATAATGTTGTTTAGATGTTGGCTTACTCCGTATGTTGTTAGTATCTCCCACAGTTGTTCTCTGTTTACTCTGTCGAATGCTTTTTCCTGGTCAATGAAGGCTATGTATAAGTTTTGGTTGTGTTCTGTCGTTTTTTCTGCAAGCTGTTTTAGTGTGAATAGTGCGTCGGTACATCCTCTGTTTTTTCGGAACCCCATTTGAGAATCGCTTAACTGTAGTTCTATTATTGGTCTCAGTCTTTTTTCCAAGATTTTGGCGTATAGCTTTCCTACATGGCTGAGCAGAGATATACCTCTATATTGATTGCAGTCTCTTTTGCTACCTTTCTTTTTCCATATTGGTATGGTGATTGCCTGTTGCCAGTCTTCTGGGGCTTGTTGTTGGTGCCATGCTGCATTAAATATTCTGTGCAGCCATTGCATTCCTGTTTCTCCCGCTGCTGCTATTATTTCTATTGGAATGTTATCTATCCCTGGTGCTTTGTTTCTTGGTGCATATTTGATTACTTCTTCTATTTCCTCTTTCATGATGTTGGGTTCAGTATTTGTGAGTTCTAGCGTGGTTTTTGTTGTCTTGTTGGTAGTTGGTATGTTTAACAGGTCTTCAAAATATTCTTTCCATCTCTGTTGCGTACATTGGTTGTTTGATATTGGTTGTCTGTCTTTGTCATTTATCAGCTCAGTAGGATCATGGTTTTCTTTTCTCGCTCTTGTGGCTTTTACTGCTTTGTAGAAATCTCTTGTGGCTGTCTTGAAGTCCCTGCTCATGTTTTGTCCGAATTCTGTCCAATTCCTTTGCTTAGCTTCTTTGATCAGCATTTTAACTCTTTTTCGAACTAAGGCATATCTTTCATATTTTTCTTGGTTCTTGTTCTCCCTCCAATTTTTAAACAGTTTCTTCTTTTCTTTAATTGCTTCTCTGATTGTTTCGTTCCACCACGGGGTGCTCTTTTTCCCTTCTCTTGTTCTTAGCTTCGTTCCACAAACTGTTTTAGAGATGTTGGTTACTGTTTCCTTAAATTGTTTCCACTCTTCTTCTACTGTGCTTACTTCGTTAGGGAGTTTCTTGAATTCCTCTCTGAGTTTTTCTTCTAGGATTTTCCTTGTTTCTTGATCGTTTAATTGTTTTATTTTTATTGTCTGTTCTTTTCGCTTCTTTTGTTTGTTTTCGTATATTCTCTTTATTTTTGGCTGTCTTAGTGTGATCATAACCATCTTGTGATCCGTGTCGTTTGTAATATTTGGGATTGCTCTACTGTCGGTTACTCTTTTCTTGTTCTCTTTTCTTGTTAGTATAAAATCTATCTGGCTTCTGCATGTTGTGTGATTTTGGAATAGAAATAATAACAAAAATATTGAATGATATCTAAGAGTAATGAAAATGTTCTGAAAGAGGTCAAAGCAAAAAGAAAGCTAATTTCCAATATTAGGAAGAAACAATCATCTGCTGAAGAAAATAGTTGCTCGTGTCCTCACCTGTCACCTAGAACAGAAACGTGCATTCCCACCCACACTCGGAGGTTATATATATAACAAAGAGACATGGCTCAATGCGGCAGTCTTTGCCTATGACGTCTTCGAAGGCTTCCACAGACGAGAGGAGACATGTGCTGCTGCTATAGATCTGGAGGATACATACAACAGGGTACCATTTGAATATCTCATGTATATGCTCCTCAAACTGGCGGTACACCCCTTACTCATTAGATGGATCGCCGCGGCACTGTTTCAGAGGAAGGTGATACTCAGATGTGAAAGTTGGTCTTCCGAGCCAACATCCATTTGTCCGGGGCTGCCACAAGGCTCAACCTTTGTCACCTGTTCTATTTAACGTGTACACAATAACGATCACGGAACAACAGCTGGATGGGAGGGGAAGAAATATGACTTTTGCTGATGATATTCTGGTATATCGACAGGGAAGAGACAGACGGGGAATCGCCTCCACAATGCAAGACGAACTCGATCGCATTTCTTCTTGGTGTGGGGTTTCAGGTGCCGTGGTTAATCCTAATAAAGCATCAGTTTCATGGTTCTCCCTTAACAATAATATCGTTAATACGACCACACCGGTAGTACAAATGGGATCTGATGAGGTGACCAGGGACAAGTTGATGACATAAATCGGAGTTAAGTTTGATCGCAGCCTGTGTTTTCGGGACCACGCCGACCACGTGATAACAAAATCCCGCAAAGGATTAGCCGCCTTGAAGGTCATGGCAGCTGCCAACATCGAGCAGAGGCTACTTACTCTTCTGTTCCAGGGATTAGTCCTCGCACCAATCGAGTATGCACTGGCAATTCTTACTGTCAGTACGACTCAAATTGATAGGCTGGAGAAAATACAAAATAAAGCCATGCGCATTATCCTGGGATGAACGAGGGACACTCCCTGTGTAGCAATGAGGTATCTTCTTGACTTTCTAACCATGGATGACAGAATAAAGATCTGGAGAGCACGAGCATACCTGAAGATTAGTACAGATAAAGAGCATCCATTGCACCACGTGCTCAACACAGGGAAAGGTGCCAGGCTAAAATGAGGCAAATCATGGGTGGGCCGAGCAGAAGATGTCATCAAACAGGTCTGTGGGCTTACCAATAGCAGCGTTGGTAAGGAGTGGATACCGGCTACGTCATTCAAGGGGACTTTCTCGTGTATTGTCACACTCGACAGGAAAAGTATGGAACAGAACCCGGTCGTGGTTAATGCTGAGGTCAACGGTCTCATCTGCGATAACACCGATGAGAAAGATGCAGTCATCTATACAGACGGATCTGTAAGAAGACACCACAGAAGTGCATGGGCATTTACATCACGCTCGGCAGGCAGAATAGTCAAAGAAGACAGTGGTGCATACGTCATGACCACGAGTAGCATGACAATGGAGGTGATGGCAGTGACCAAGGCATTCAAATGGTTAGAGTCACAAGACTACACCCACGCATGTATACTGAGTGATTCGATGTGCATGATAAAAATGTGAAGGCGGGCTCTGTACGCATGCAATGGGTAGAGTCGTTGCAGAAATCCATAATACGTAAGGTCACCTTTGTCTATGTCCCTGGACATGCGGGAGTACGGGGAAATGAAAGAGCGGACAGTTTGGCTAGCTGCGCTGTCGTTGAGGACGGGCAACCGATGGATCGGGCGGACATCATCAATGCCCTCCGAGATGTGGGAAGAGCACTGGACTTCGACAAACACAGATCCACGTCACTTCTTCGGATGATGGAAATGAGAGTTAAGATGGGCACAGTCAGAAATGAGAAACTTATTGGCCGTATAAGAAGACTTTTCAACCAACATAGAACTGCAGTCGGCAGTCGCTGGACACTGCGGGAATTGCTGAGGAGGGGATCTGAGCACCTATGGACATGTTCGAAGTGCAATGATGATGACCCGCAAATAACTCAACAACTCAATCATCATTTTTGGTCATGTCATGAGAAGAGAACAACTGGAATATATTGTAACAACGGGAAAATTGAGGCACGAAGAGATAGAGGGAAGCAAAGAGAGAAAATACCAGACAGCTTAAGAGAATGGCGTGGCAGAAGGTCAACAACAGAAATGATAAAGAACTGTCGTGATCGAAAGTTGTAGAGAGACATGATCACCTACGCCAGTAGGCCCGGTACTTGATGATGATGATGATGAATTAGCACATTAAGGAACCATACTAATAACTTAGATGTAACGTGCTGTAAATGAGTTGTTTTCGTTTTATTGATTGCTATTACGTCAGAGATATGTGTGTGTTAATGTTATTTCTCTGTAAAACCTGTTACCAGTAATGTTTCCATATTGTGGGTGTCTCTTGCCATCACTAACTTTCAGGGAATATATTTTCTGAGAAGTTTTGGAACTGATTTTAATAACAATAACCTCAACATAAAACTCAAATGATAACTCTAGGACAGGTCATATTGGCAGTTTGTTTTTATCCTATAACCACTTTCACGTGGCTGTTTCCTGTTGGACATTGTAGACTAGTTTGATTTGTTTCACTCGATGTGATTACTAGTCATCTTTATTTCAATTAAACCGCATACCTTTACTGCATATTACACTGTGAGGTCATCGGTTAAAAGTAGTTCAACCATTTTCTTGGCGTATGGGGATAGAAGAGTAAAGGGTATATGTGATTAAAAAACATTTTTTGCCATATTAGTCCACACAATTTGGTAACAAGGTATTCATCTGTCACCATTGATCCCTCACAACGGAATTCGTGGCCATTTTTTTTCTAGATTTGTGTAATTTCCAATGACTCGTTCTAGATTATATACAAAACGCATTTTTAATAAACTAAGAAAAGGAGTCTTATGTTTACTTTGATATGATACTGAAAGTCTATGAATCTCAACAATAGCTTTATTTTAGTGATGTGTGTACCCCAACAACTTGCCATCAGAGCTTATATCTCGTCACTTAGTTCTATGGAAAAGCCTGTTGAATTGAAACCGTACACCTAACCTTTTTAAAAAGATTAAATAAAAGTAATTAGCTCTATTTGAGGGTACTTGAAGTAAGTGAATATATATTCATATAGTCTGATGTAAATACATGCTTTGACAGTTCGTAGCTAGGTAAATTATCACATTTCTGATATGCGGACTTGTAGATAGACTGAATTTGTGATTTTAAACCCGTATATTTGTAAACTAAAGGGAGCCGCGATAGCTCAGTGGTTAGTGAACTGGACTACAAAGGACAAGAGGTAGGGTTCGATCCCAACCGATGGCTTCCGGGTTCACCCAGCCTTAAATGGGTACCAGATTTTTTCTGGGAAAGTAAAGCAGCACGGGCGTAATACCGACCACATTACCCCAATAATCATGTGCTGAAGGTCTGTAAAATATAGGGTCACTAACACCATATTTCCCTATACGCCACTTGGCGTGACGGGGTTAATTTACTAATTTACTTATATTTGTAAACTATTCATATGAACACTTATTCAACACAAAGAAATGACAACATCAAAACTTCATAGTTGAAGAACAACTGCTGCTAATTTACTTAGATAAAGCAGTGTCCAACGTATCTACACGTTTTACAGCTCACATATGTCACCAACATTTAAAATTACATAAAATAAATGATCACAAATAATGAAATGGAGCCAGTTCTCTCAAACGACAAATGATATCATTTTAAGGGTTGCAGAACCTCTCATTCATCTATGAAGTGCTCATCATGTTGCGCACAGTGCATAACTGTGTTAACAATTTCTATCTATTGTCCTTTCGAGCCAAAGACGGCACATAGAGCAGATCTACAATCTCAAAAACAGAAATCTTGCGTGCCAAAATGGCACATATTGTAGAGATCACTGCTTCTAAAATATATGGTTCTGTTTCAATAACAATGCTTTTTACAATGACAGCTTGTCAAGCCATCGATCAAACTCCTTAGTCGCCTCTTACGACATGCCTGGAAGGTCACAGTGTCACTATTCTTTACTTCCCACATAATGAGGCCCCGGTATCACACGGGAGACTAACAGTTTACTCCCAGGTATAATATCTGATTGCTCTGACCATCTAATGAGGCACTAGCGAGCACCGTTTTCTACTGACAAGTGAAAACACAATTACGAAGTTTTGGGTGGCTTTCTCCTCTCAGCTAATTCTTTATCTTAACACGACCAATCTGGTTATTGTAATAACACTGAATCTTGATTATCAGTTAAAATATATCGAAGCCAACTCTGTACACTTTTAATTAAACTTACGTTACAAATAAAACAGCGTGTAATGCCATATATGTAAAAAAAAGTTGAAAGATGAGTAATTGATAACATAATTTAATTGTATATGACAAACAATTTAACAAAATAAGATTAAAACTATTACAAAACCATATCAACTCGTTGTGTTTGATTGTTGCAAGTTGTATCATTAACATATATTTTTTGTATGACCACATCCAGGTTTGGCCATCGCCGATTTAGGGTGTCTTGTAACACAAGTGTTTGCTAACATTTCTAACACACTGGCAGCCAGTACAGTTGATCTTCCCTTTGACGTCTTAGACGTTGCCTACTTGACGGCGGGATTACCTCACTTAGCCTTCAGTCGCGTCAATAACTGGATCACCGTCATCATCACTCTAGAGAGGTGTCTGTGTATAACAAATCCTTTAAAGGTTGGTATGTGTTCCCATTATTTACAAGTGTTTTAGCAATAGAAAACTTGCAGACACATATTGTTTCTCTGGAATGAACAAGACATTACTTTAAATTCAAGATTACAATTGCGTATTACCAGTTTCAACAATAACATATGGGGCATTGTCTACAGTACAATTGAGATGTTGCAATATTCTTCCTCAGATGAAGTACATAGTCACTACAAAGCGTGTTTCCATCCTTATTTCCTGTGTGTTCATCATTTTTCTATTTAGTGGAGCTCCCGTGTTTGCTGTCTACAGGCTGGATATGAAGTTTTCTCTATCAAATAACAGAAGCATTCTTGGACTTGTGTCATCAGCAGACAGAGACACAGTTGAAAGAATAACGTTTACAATTAATAACTTTGTACTGCCTTTCATGGCCTTCATTATAATTATTGTTTGTACTATAATACTGGTTGTTAACCTGAGGAAAAGGTCAAAATGGCTGAAGACGTCTTCGACTGCCGGAAGTAATGATCACAGGACACGTGACAGCACGGTGGCCAAGATGGTTGTCATCATTTCTGTACTCTTTATCGTTTGTTTCGTACCTCTAGCTATTATTATGTTGGCTATAGCTTTGGAACCAGACCTTAATGTTGGTGGTAAATTGTTTTCTATAACTAAATTATTTGCTAACATTGTACTTCTGATGGAATCTGTAAATTCGTCTGCGAATATTTTTATCTATTATCATATGAGTATGAAATATAGATACACATTTCATGTAATATTTTGCAGAAAAATGACCAAATTTCCAACGGATTAATAAATTGTGTTTACCAATAATGACTGTTCACTTATTTCTTGGAGTTTTTAATTACATTGTCTATATCACATAGCTATGATAGAGAGCCATGACTAATGTAAAGACAGATCTTGGAAAGGTTCTGGCAAAAGCAACATACAAAGAATTAGACAACAAAGTGAAAAGTTCGGCAAGAAGAGATACAAGAGCTTATATAGACAACTTGGCAGAGAAAGCAGAGACAGCTGCAATTACAGGAGACAGCAGAACTCTTTATACTGTACAAAAGATGCTGACAAACACCTATACATCCAGTGGAACACCAATTCTAGACAAATCTGGATTAATGCTAACAACAAGCGCAGACATAAAAGCCCGTTGAGCGGAACACTTCAAAGAAATTCTTAACCGTCCACTACCTCACAGTTTAATAGATTTTGAAGCTGAAACACCAGCAGCAGAATTAGATGTAAATTTAGATGACTTCACCTTGAGTGAAATAGAAACCACCTTAAAGCTAATGACCAATAACAAGGCTGCTGGAGAGGATAAGTTAACAGCTGAGATCCTCAAGGCAATTGATAGTCATAATTTAATACATCTCCAAAAAATGTTCAACATCATTTGGAAAACAGAGAAGACGCCTCATAAATGGAAAAAAGGAATCATTGTTAAGATCCCAAAAAAGGGCAATCTTAGAGATTGTAACAATTGGAGAGGCGTGACACTTTTGTCAGTTGCCTCAAAATTATTCTGTAAAATCATCCTAAATAGAATAAAGGATTCAATAGATACAGTAATGCGTGAAGAACAGGCTGGGTTTAGAAAAGGGAGAAGCTGTCATGACCACATTTTCACTCTACGACTTATATTGGAGGAACACATTGAAAAGCAAAAACCTTTTGTACTTAACTTCATCGACTTCAAAAAAGCATTTGATAGTATTCATAGAGATTCTTTGTGGAAAATTCTGAAGCAATATGGCTTACCATCAAAAATCATAAATATTATCAAAGACATGTATGATGGTTACACATGTGCAGTTCGAACAGAGGAAGGACTGAGCGAATGTTTCCCAATAGAAACTGGGGTTAAACAAGGATGTATTTTATCGCCCTTGTTATTTGGAATTGTTATGGACTTCATAATGAAGAAATGCTGCACTGGTAATAAAGGCATCGAATGGATACAAGGAGACCATTTGGAGGACCTGGACTTTGCTGATGACATAGTTCTCATCAGCAATCAGATAAAAACGATGCAGGAAAACACAAATGAACTATCATCAATAGCCAGCAAAATTGGGCTTGAGGTCAATCATGAAAAGACTAAAGTCATGAAAAGTTTAATTCCAACAAGTGACAAAATATACATGGAAAACAAACCAGTAGAAGAGATCGATCACTTCATCTATCTTGGAAGTCACATTGATCGAGAAGGGGGTACGAGCAAAGAAATTAGAATCAGACTGGCTAAAGCAGCAATGTCTTTCAGAAGCCTTGAAAAGTTGTGGAAATCAAAACTCATTAGCACAAACACAAAACTTAGGCTATTCAAATCAAATGTACTATCAACCCTTACGTATGCGTGTGAAAGCTGGAAAACAACAAGAGATATAGAAACAAAGTTGAACGCATTCGAAAATAAATGTCTAAGGAAAATACTTGGTATAGAATGGAACGAATTCAAAACAAACGAGGAAATTAGAGAAATCGCCAATCAACCACTAATATCTTCAGTAATAAAGAAAAGACGATGGTCATACGTTGGACATGTGATGAGAAGAGATAATAATCGAATAGCAAAGCAAGCCCTCATATGGGAAACAACAGGTAAAAGAAAAAGAGGAAGACCCAGGGAGACACTGAGAAGAACATTGATGAGAGAGGCAAGAGCAGCAGGAATCGGCTCCCTCAATGAGATAGAACTGCTTGCACAGAACAGAGACAGATGGCGAGATTTGATAAAATATCTTTAAAAGAAAACTGCTAGAACAAAAATTCATATAGGAGAAGGTGTATCTTGGTCTACGCCCTATGGGCCGGTTACGGCTCGAAAGGTCAATAGATAGATAGATAGATATCACATACGTTATATCATATGATGTAATTGTTGTGATATTTACACAAGTTGTAAAGCAGAGTATTTTGTTGAAGCTGTTGCGTAGCAGAGTGGTCTGTCATTAGTGGTTATTTCAACAATTCAGTTCCAACTGCTGAAGCAGAATAAAGATGGCTCACATAAGGTGCACTAACACATCTCTTTTGTATTGCCTTTTCTATATTCTATTTTGACTTAATTGTTAATTTTATTTCAAATGCATTTACTATATCTCTATTTATTTGTCTTCCTTATTTGTTTTTCAGCGTGTGAGTTAAGAGAGTTTGTTGTCTTTTGCTCTATTCTTGGCTCCTTTGGCTGTAGTTCTCTAGAGTGATTGTTGTTTTCGGTCTACCCATTTTCCTTTTTACAGAAAAATCATCCCCGTCTGTTGTTTTTGTTTCTGGCAGTATGTAATTTTTTTTTTAGGTGCTTCAGCTTTGTCGCGCAGTCAGCCCGGAACTTTATCTTTCATGAGTTCATTCTTCAAGTGCTGTTTTTGATTTTCTCCACCACAGGAGAAATTTGTCAGGAAATTACAGGCATATATGTGTTTTTGTATATGTGTGTAAACAGTCATCAACAACACACACACACAAATTAATATAAACAATTGATTCTATCCACATACAGCTTATATCATGTGTGTTCTCTTTACAATACGTGTTTTTAAATATTCTTTCATTCTTGCAAAATGTTCCAGCTAATTTAGTTAGTTAATATGTAAATGTTGGTTAATGTTGCATCTGCTTCTACGACCCTTCAAAAATGGACACCAAGACGGTGGCTTTTCTTCCACCACTACAAAGCTTGTTTATCTTTCCTTTCTGGAGCTGATCATTCAAAACATTACAAGGATATACTTTCAGTTTTAAATACAATATTCATCACCACCATCGAGCACCATCTCCGCATCAAAGGTTGGCTACCATGGAGCGCCATTCTACTCTGTCTCTTGCTTTGATGGTGCAGGTTGTCATAGGCTGATTTGTCCATCTTTTGATGTTACTCGTCCATGTTAGTCTTGGCCTGCCTCTACCTCTTTTACCTTGTATTTTCCCCTCCAGGATTACTTTTAGTATCTTTTAAGCTATGAGCTGTAGTATCTTTTAACATGGCACAAAAATCGCTTTTGAAAAAAAAAAAACTACAAGAAATACAAAATTATATTTTGAAATTTCAAAGAAATAATTTTGTCAGGGATTCTTATTAAAAACATAACAAAGATTGATATTATTTTTATTTTAAAAGAACGGGACAAAACTGAAACATTTATTACAATGTTATATATACTTCGCGCAGAAGTGCAGTTTAAGAATATTACTGAAAAGAACAAGCGAGACTGTACGATGTGTTTCTGTGTTTTCAGTACATAATTTAGAATCCAAATGCATAAAGTAGATGTAACATTTTAATTAATTTAAGAACATGAAACTAAATAAGATGTGACATTTTAATTTTTTTTTTAAATTAAAACAGTTCTCATGGTCATAGTGCCTCAGATGAATTCATAAAAGAAACGGAAAGTAACATATTGTTTAAAAGTAATTGTAATCCAATTAATAACATGTTTCTAAATATTTCCCTCATTTCATATTTGTCATATGCTTCATTGGAATTTTCATTCTTTGACATTGTGTATTTTTCTTTCACGACGTAAATATGAAAAACTCGCGAGATTTTGCGAAATAAACTTCATTTAGTGATTGGAACCATATAATCATTCATGAAATTACAAGGCCCGTAGAAGAATGGCTCAAGCCAAAAATAGCATTTCAGAAAAATAAAAAACGTCTTGTGCAACAAGTTTATGTCATTGGAAGTGAGAAAGAGAGTTCATCCGTGCTATATAGAGTTAATTGTGACCTCCGGAACTAAATCATGAACTGTAGACAAACAAATGAAAGAACGATAAGAGGTCACAGAGATGGGATTTCTCAAAAGAATGTTGAGAGTTCCCTGGACAGCTAAAAAGACTAATAAGACACTCTTAAATAGGCCAACACAAAAAAGGAGCTCCTAAAAAACATCAAAAATAAACAATCAACATTTTTGTGACACATCATGAGAAGAGGAAAGTTGAAATACTTGGTTACAACTGGAAACATCCTGGAAAAAAGTGTTGGCGAACGACAAAAAGAGAAACTACTTGAAAGCTTGGTGTCATGGCATGGAAAACTGTCAACAACAGAACTGATACGATACACTGTGGATAGAAAATCGTGGAACGACAAGATCGCCTACGCCAACTAATATAGCGCAGGATGGTGATGATTGTAACATAATCTAGATTAACACATCTTCTCATGCGTCATAGATTAATATTGGAAGATTTAAACTAGATCTTGGACTAATTTTTAAAACACTGCGTTTGTCCAGCTGTATTCGTTTATCTTTCTGCAGGGGCCATTTAATAATTTTGGCAACCAGTAGACTACAATCAGCGGGAGGCCCAATAGACAGATAACTTGGGAGGATTCGAAACACGGTAGGGTTAATATACGTTATTTTGTTCAATCGCGGATGAAATAAAAACTCTGAATTGTACATCTTGTACCGGTAGCACCAGGGGCCCTTTTTTTATTTTCTTTTCTTCAATCATATGGTCTCCCCGACAGACCACAGAAATTAGATAAATGCCGTAAAAATGACCAATATTTTGACAAATGGACTGTATGGTGGACTTTCCCAACTGATTTGTCCGTTCATCAATGAAGTATCAATGCTGTGGATATCAGCTATCTCCAAAATGACGGTGTTTCTGATCTTGTCTTGGCAAATGATTTTCATCAGCTTCGATGCCAATCATTGATGTATAATCTGCAGAATGGTCTGCTAGCTTTGGAGATCCTGCCTTTTATTCCATCATCAAAGGTACAGAAAACAAAACTGAGAAATTGTTGTTTAGGAGGATATGAGTCGGTTAGCGACGTTGATTCGCTTTTTTCGCTTTGATCTTCAGCTCAGTTAAGGTGTGTCAGGCGGCTCTCTTAGAACACAAATTACGTTGTCTCTGTGTTGATGTTGAGTCCGAAGTAGAAACAAGCTTTAGGAAAATGTACCACTTTTTTCTGTAGATAGGACTCTGACCATGTATAGAGATCTTGTGTTTTAGATGAGAGGATGACTTAATGGAAACTGTGACTTGCACAGCGAGATGGATTAAACTGATGTAGAGTTGCGCAATTTGAGGAAATAACTCTTAAGTACAAAGAAGTCTACAGTGGCCAGTTGTGAGGAAAATAAATTGTGCATATATTGCGATACAATAAATGTTTGTGTGTGTGTGTGTATATTTTCAGATATGATACTAGGAACAACATGTACATGCTAGAGGAAGCAGCAAATTGTCAATAGTGACTTTGACTTCTGTCGTATGTGCCGATTTCGGCTTGAGAGGAGAACAGAGGAAGGACTGAGCGAATGTTTCCCAATAGAAACTGGGGTTAAACAAGGATGTATTTTATCGCCCTTGTTATTTGGAATTGTTATGGACTTCATAATGAAGAAATGCTGCACTGGTAATAAAGGCATCGAATGGATACAAGGAGACCATTTGGAGGACCTCGACTTTGCTGATGGCATAGTTCTCATCAGCAGTCAGATAAAAACGATGCAGGAAAACATAAATGAACTATCATCAATAGCCAGCAAAATTGGGCTTGAGATCAATCATGAAAAGACTAAAGTCATGACAAGTTTAATTCCAACAGGTGACAAAATATACATGGAAAACAAACCAGTAGAAGAGATCGATCACTTTATCTATCTTGGAAGTCACATTGATCGAGAAGGGGATACGAGCAAAGAAATTAGAATCAGAATAGCTAAAGCAGCAATGTCTTTCAGCAATCAATTGATTGCAAGGTCTCTTCTAAGATTATCTATCTATCTATCTATCTATCTATTGACCTTTCGAGCCGTAACCGGCCCATAGGGCGTAGACCAAGATACACCTTCTCCTATATGAATTTTTGTTCTAGCAGTTTTCTTTTAAAGATATTTTATCAAATCTCGCCATCTGTCTCTGTTCTGTGCAAGCAGTTCTATCTCATTGAGGGAGCCGATTCCTGCTGCTCTTGCCTCTCTCATCAATGTTCTTCTCAGTGTCTCCCTGGGTCTTCCTCTTTTTCTTTTACCTGTTGTTTCCCATATGAGGGCTTGCTTTGCTATTCGATTATTATCTCTTCTCATCACATGTCCAACGTATGACCATCGTCTTTTCTTTATTACTGAAGATATTAGTGGTTGATTGGCGATTTCTCTAATTTCCTCGTTTGTTTTGAATTCGTTCCATTCTATACCAAGTATTTTCCTTAGACATTTATTTTCGAATGCGTTCAACTTTGTTTCTATATCTCTTGTTGTTTTCCAGCTTTCACACGCATACGTAAGGGTTGATAGTACATTTGATTTGAATAGCCTAAGTTTTGTGTTTGTGCTAATGAGTTTTGATTTCCACAACTTTTCAAGGCTTCTGATAGACATTGCTGCTTTAGCCATGACACCAAGCTTTCAAGTAGTTTCTCTTTTTTTTTAATCTTTCTTAGATTATATTAAAATCAAACTCGTGCATTTGGACATAATTTTAGCAGGTCTACGGTACTGAGTCTTGTTGTTCTAAATATAGCTTTATTTTCAAATTGAAATAGGACGAACATGTTAAAATACTTTATTTTCCCGTGCCCCAATTCGACTTTGAGTTAAAACCGGTAAAGAAGCAATGTTATAATGCGAAGGAGCAATTCATGTTAAAGGTGTATACAGTTATTATTGTGAAATTGTTGTGGTATAATTATTTGTGGTATAATAATTGTGGTATTGTTGGCTTCTAAAAATGGCATTTATGTCATCAACATAATGAGTTTTGAACGAAAATGTATAACTATAATTAAGGTTACTGTTTTACTATATCGGCATTTTCGTGAAAATTGGGTCAATGTTCACAACACCTATGCTAAAGATGGACAATCATACGACGGTGAATAAAAGAGATCAATTCCCAGCAGCAAAGGCCAGCGCATCATACTAACTCATGCTGGAAGCAGTGAAAACGGCATTGACCTTAACGCTGGACTTATTTTCCAATCAAAATCGTAGGGGCTACCACACAGAAATGAATGGAAACATTTTCAGGCACTGGTTGGAGAACGATCTTCTTCTAATCCTGGGTAGACCTTCATGCCTAGTAATGGATAATGCATCTTATCACAATGCTGTGTCAACGGAAGACAAAGTACCAACTGCATCAAATACAAAAGATCAAATTAGGACATGACTTGCTAAGGAAAATATCAAATTCCCACGACATATATTTAAAACCCGAGTTGTTGCACCTTGTGAGGAATACAAATAAGAAAAATGTGTATCATATTGAGAAAATTCTTGAGGAACACAGCCACACTTTTCTGCGCCATCCTGCACATCATGCGTGCATCAATTCGATCGCGTTTGTGTGGGCTGAAGTTAAAGGGCAAGTTGCAGAACAGGACAGGACGTTTAAAATATGTGACGTTGAAGTTCTGACACGTGAGTTTCTCTCAAGAAAAGACATTCAGTTTTGGAAGAAGTGTGTTGCACTTGTGCTCCAGGTGGAAGACGCGTACTGGCAACGAGATGGATTACAGTTTGTCCAGCCATTAACTATTATTAACCTCTTGGATTCAGCATATTCGGAATGATAAATACCATATTTTGTTCACAGACTGAATAACAGCCTGGGTGATTAAGCATATATTGAGCAAATCGCTAAGTGAATATAAAATGGCAACAAATTTATTTGCATGTCAAAATGTGTCTACATTCATTCAATTTAAAGTGCAGTTAGAACACCCTGAAGTCAAATGATGACAGAGTCATGTTTGCGATTACACATAACAGGCAACACACACAATTCTATCTATCAATCTATTGACCTTTCGAGCCGTAACCGGCCCATAGGGCGTAGACCAAGATACACCTTCTCCTATATGCATTTTTTGTTCTAGCAGTTTTCTTTTAAAGATATTTTATCAAATCTCGCCATTTGTCTCTGTTCTGTGCAAGCAGTTCTATCTCATTGAGGGAGCCGATTCCTGCTGCTCTTGCCTCTCTCATCAATGTTCTTCTCAGTGTCTCCCTGGGTCTTCCTCTTTTTCTTTTACCTGTTGTTTCCCATATAAGGGCTTGCTTTGCTATTCGGTTATTATCTCTTCTCATCACGTGTCCAACGTATGACCATCGTCTTTTCTTTATTACTGAAGATATTAGTGGTTGATTGGCGATTTCTCTAATTTCCTCGTTTGTTTTGAATTCGTTCCATGCTATACCAAGTATTTTCCTTAGACATTTATTTTCGAATGCGTTCAACTTTGTTTCTATATCTCTTGTTGTTTTCCAGCTTCCACACGCATACGTAAGGGTTGATAGTACATTTGATTTGAATAGCCTAAGTTTTGTGTTTGTGCTGATAAGTTTTGATTTCCACAACTTTTTAAGGCTTCTGAAAGACATTGCTGCTTTAGCTATTCTGATTCTAATTTCTTTGCTCGTATCCCCTTCTCGATCAATGTGACTTCCAAGATAGATAAAGTGATCGATCTCTTCTACTGGTTTGTTTTCCATGTATATTTTGTCACCTGTTGGAATTAAACTTGTCATGACTTTAGTCTTTTCATGATTGATCTCAAGCCCAATTTTGCTGGCTATTGATGATAGTTCATTTATGTTTTCCTGCATCGTTTTTATCTGACTGCTGATGAGAACTATGCCATCAGCAAAGTCGAGGTCCTCCAAATGGTCTCCTTGTATCCATTCGATGCCTTTATTACCAGTGCAGCATTTCTTCATTATGAAGTCCATAACAATTCCAAATAACAAGGGCGATAAAATACATCCTTGTTTAACCCCAGTTTCTATTGGGAAACATTCGCTCAGTCCTTCCTCTGTTCTCCTCTCAAGCCGAAATCGGCACATACGACAGAAGTCAAAGTCACTATTGACAATTTGCTGCTTCCTCTAGCATGTACATGTTGTTCCTAGTATCATATCTGAAAATATACACACACACACACAAACATTTATTGTATCGCAATATATGCGTGTGTGGTGTCATGGCATGAACAACAGCCAACAACATAATGGATACGATGCACTGTGGATAAAGACTTGTGGAAAAACGTGATCGCCTGCGCCAACCGGTATGTCACATGATGGTGAAAATAAAAACAATATTGTGGTATGTAATTCTTATAAAAGTTATCTCACATTGCATAATGTATTTTTTTAAATTGGGGGGGGGGCGCTAAGTTGTCTAGAGGTAACCTTGAGCTCTAGACAAGGAGGGCTGAGTTAGAATCCCGCCACAGGAGGTAGGAATTGTTCACCTCAAGTCCTTGGTTTCTTCGTGCAGACCCTGCGCACGTTAGAGAACCTTTGACAGTGGCAAGTCAAAGAGAGCACGCCAAAATGGCCGCCTCCTGGAAACAATCTACTTAGAACGTCAACATTTTTGATGATCAGAAAGTATGCAAAATAGGGAAAAAAAATATTCACACAAAATTCTCGTCCCTCGAAATTTCACTAGAAAGATGGTGTGACTGAGGTGTGATTGTCTTTGATGTTGGTGTGGCTAAGGTGTGATTGTCTTTGATGTTGGTGTGGCTGAGGTGTGATTGCCTTTGATGATGGTGTGGCTGAGGTGTGATTGCCTTTGATGATGGTGTGGCTGAGGTGTGATTGTCTTTGATGTTGGAGTGGCTGAGGTGTGATTGTCTTTGATGTTGGTGTGGCTGATGTGTGATTGTCTCTGATGTTGGTGTGACCGAGGTGTGGTTGTCTTTGATGTTGGTGTGGCTGCGGTTTGATTGTCTTTGATGTTAGTGTGGCTGAAGTGTGATTGACTTTGATGTTGGTTTGGCTGAGGTGTGATTGTCTTTGATGTTTGTGTGGCTGAGGTGTGATTGTTTTTGATGTTGGTGTAGCTGAGATGTGACTGTCTCTGATGTTGGTGTTTTTGAGGTTTTGTTGTCTTTGATGTTGGTGTGGCTGAGGTGTGATTGTCTCTAATGTTGGTGTGGCTGAGGTGTGATTGTCTCTGATGTTGGTGTGGCTAAGGTGTGATTGTCTCTGATGTTGGTGTGGCTGAAGTGTGATTGTCTCTGATGTTGGTGTGGCTGAGGTGTGATTGTCTCTGATGTTGGTGTGGCTAAGGTCTGATTGTCTCTGATGTTGGTGTGATTGTCTCTGATGTTGGTGTGGCTGAGGTGTGATTGTCTTTAATGTTCGTGATGTATACAATTATAGTAATTCGTGTAATAAATGTAAATGACATTCAACATTTGTGTCGTTGAAAATAAAGAAAATGATCATCACAAACCTGGTCGAAGAAAACTGGAGTTCTGTCAGAGAATGAGTCCGCTTTTTTGACGAATGCTTCCTTCATAACATCATAGCCATTAAGGACAACAATGAGGGTGTTCATAATTTTAAAACTGTCCACCAATAAATTAAAACTGTTAATAGGATCATTTCGTCTAATTTTGTATTTGTATAACCATATAACTACACTATCTATTCACTACCTATTCAAAAAGTAAAATTAACATTTCTTGTATTCCTTACAGAAAAGTAGCATTTCTTCATTGATTTCTAAACATTGAAATATACAACTTGTATAAATTATAGTAATTTGTCGCCAATATTGAAATAGACAACTAGTATATATTCTAGTAATTTCACCGATGAGAAAGGTGCAGTCATCGATACAGACGGATCTGTAATACGACACCAAAGAAGTGCATGGGCATTTTCAGCACACTGGGCAGGCAGAATAGTCAAGGAAGATGGTAGTGCATAGGTTATGACAACGAGTAGCATGACGATGGAGGTGATGGCAGTGACCAAGGCATTCAAATGGTTAAAGTCACAAGACTACACCCACGCATGTATACTGAGTGATTCGATGAGAATGATAAGTAAAATGTAGGCGAGTTCTGTACATAGGCAGTGGGTGGAGTCATTGCAGAAGTCAAAAATACGTAGGGTCACCTTTGTCTATGCCCCTGGAAATGTGGGAGTACGTGAAAATGAAAGAGCGGATAGGTTGGCTAGCTGCGTTATTGTTTAGGACAGTCAACCAATGGATCGGGCGGACATCATCAATGCCCTCCTGGAAGTGGGAAGAATACAAGACTTCGACAACCATGAGTCCAAGTTATTCCTAAGAGTTAAGATGAGCACAGCCAGAAACGAGAAACTTAATGGGTGTGTAAGAAGACTAATCAAACAACACAGAACTGGAGTCGACAGTCGCTGGACACTGCGAGACTTGCTGAGGAGGGGATATGAGCACCTATGAATATGTTCGGAGTACAATGATGATGACCAGCAAAAATAAACTACATAACTGAATAGTAATTTCGCGCCACTATTGAAACACACAACTCGTATGTATTATAATAATTTTTCGCCCTAATCTTCTAAATAGAGAAATTGCAATCCCTCTTTATTGTGTTCTATTCTCACCAACACACATACTTGTTAGTACATCAAGGTTTTACAGAAACCATTAGTTCTCGTTGCCTGTCAGCCACAACCAAGAGATGTAACTAAGAAAACCGAACTTACGAGCAGATAATTATTATTATTCGTTATCTTCTGCTTTTCTTCCTCTTCTTCTCCTCATTATACCGGGGGTAGTTGACAGATTTCGTCAACCTTCTCCATTTATCTCAATCAGCAGTCATTGGTTGAAATTCTGCAAAATCGGGGCCTGTCCATTCTTGTACGTTATCTTACCATCTCTTTCTCTGCCTATCTCTCCTTCAAAATATGATCTAATTAAATGTAAATAGTTTGTATAAATATATGGTATTAGCTTCATCATTTACCTAAAGATGTCCCCACACTGTTGGCGCCAGGCCTTGAACTGTGATCTTGGGTCCGCTTCCATGTGAAACAAGTTACCCACAATGGGTAGTGGTCTCCTTGGAAATGGTGGGAGACGAGAATCAATCCGACGTGACCATAACAAGATGGCCAGAAATATTATCACTGCTGTTACCAGGATGAGCTCCATCTTTCACCTGAAAGAAAGCCACAAAATGTTTATACTGGTATTAAGCTACAGCAGTCTATGATTATTTGCAATGTTCTATAACTTGAGAGTAAGAGAAAAGTTGATGCTCGAGCGTTAGCTTTGGACTTTTACAATCGTAGTTCAATCCATGCCTGAAACTCTTTAAAAGATAAAGCTGGAAACAAAATGATGCCTTTTCAACATTTTTTCTTGACAAACGGCTCTATTTGCTCGATGAGGCGTGTCGGAGACACGTACCATTTCAGGGGTAAGAGGTATGTTTACAACACTCCAGAAATAAAATAATCACAAATAACAATAAACAGCACCGAAGCAGGATCAAACCCGTACTCCTCGACACGGCGCCTAGCCACGAGAAAAACAACGCTAGACACACGGACGCAACCAAAAAAGTAACTGTCATTGGCAACGTCTTTCACGCATGTGCACTCATGACTATAACATAGGGTTACGAAGAGCCGAGCGTTGAAGTTCCTCCTCCCCTGAAATGATTCGCTGACCTATCGACTTGGAAATTTCCCTATATAATAATATTCATTTATTATTAACTGTCTTGGGAAGAACGTTAGTGGTCCGTAACTTCAGCGGCAGGTAAAGTTAAAATCCGTGTCGGTGGAAACAAAGTGGCCTTAGTCGGTCAGAGATTGATTACCATGGCAGGAGACTCATATTTCAACTAATTCTTAAATCATGCGACGTTAAATTGCCAACAATTGTCAGGATCTTCTTGCTCATAATATGCTCAGTTCTAAATGTTCATACATAGCAATAAACCTTCTATCTGTTTATGCTTAAACAATCGTGCACTAAATTATCAACTGGAGAGCACCAACAGTTTCGTGGTAACGTGTTGGCTTGGTCATAAAGTGAACCTGGTTTAATTAACAACTTCAGTTCTCCACTTAATCCTACTGAAAAAATGTGTACCTGACTTAGTGAGTTTAGGAGATATAATTTTTAAAAAAGCAATGTTTACTTCCTCACCTACAGATACTGTGACCCGGTACTCTAAAGGTTAATATTTCACTCTTTTGGGGAACAAATATATTCATATTAATCATATTATGTTACATATGGGGCATGCTTTACCCTCCTCTATACAATCAACAGCACCAGACCAACAGCATTGGATAGAGTTATACCACTCACCCTATGTTTTCTTTAATTTCATTACAAAAATGCAAAATTTTCTTGTGGAGAGACAAGCTGTATTCAGTCATTTAAATGACTGTTGTGTTCAAGAAAATACAAAATACATTGTGTTCTGCAGCTTCAAATAAGCACATTAACAATTACCATAGCATTGTAGATCATTGGCATGTAGAACATGTATGTCATATTAAAGAAGATAACAATTCTAGAAATATAAAAGAACATAAGAGCAACCAATTCAACACTGCTAAATTGTAATGGGAAAAAATATAGAAATGATGACATGAAAAAATAAGCATATATATATATATATATATATATATATATATATATATATATTAATATATGGTTTACTTAATAAGATTATGAAAATACGTCAAAGCACAACCACTAAGGTAAAACAATGAGCGTACGTACCAAGACAGAGTCAATTTGAAATACGCAGATTTGATTATGTTGCACAAATAGAAAAATATGCCAAAATAACAAGTGCTCATGTCACTGCAGATCTATTATCTAGCTATTGCAGCAAACTTGATCTCGTCCATGGAAACGTCTCTATTTACACAAAGTGCAGGTACTCTTGTACAATAAGTGTAACTCAATGTTGAAACCTGTACTTTGGCCTGACTTTAAGCGCTAACCGTGAATAAATAATTCAAAGGCTGCAAAAGTGTAATCAACTAGTTTCATTTTAATAAAAAAAACAATTAATTTTTCTTGCTCTTGTATAATTACCTCGATTTACTGGAAACCAGCTGAAGGCATCAATTTCTCTCGCCTTCCCATATGTGCTTTATTCTGGTGTCAGTTGTTATGCTACTTGTTTCTAATAGACTTTTTTTCTTTGCACCTTAGTTCGCTTCCTTTACTTTCTGTCTCCAATTTGATCGCATCACCTCATTTATGGCCAGTCTGGTTGCGTTCTAAGTTCAGTACAGCACAGTAGTCAGAAATAGAGTATCAATTAATTTTGTGAAATAATAAACTATTTTGTATGCAATTACATTCGTTTGATGTTGTAAATAATGCTCCCAGCTGCATCATGATCATCACTCCTTAATAGTTTAACAACAAATTTAACGTCAAAACATGTCACAATCTTTCATACATCCTTTCAGTGACCTCTCAAGGTTACCTCTAGACAACTTAGCGCCCCCCCCCAATTTAAAAAAAATACATTATGCAATGTGAGATAACTTTTATAAGAATTACATACCACAATATTGTTTTTATTTTCACCATCATGTGACATACCGGTTGGCGCAGGCGATCACGTTTTTCCACAAGTCTTTATCCACAGTGCATCGTATCCATTATGTTGTTGGCTGTTGTTCATGCCATGACACCAAACTATCCAGTATTCCCTCTCTTAGTCGTCCACGATCTCTCTTTTGCTGTATTTTGCCAGTCATGACCCAGTATTCCAACTTTCTTCCTCTCATGATGTGACCGAAAAATATTTTTTATTTCTTTCTAATGTATCTTAGGAGCTCCATTTTTATATTGTACATATCTCATCATCATCATCATCATCATGTGCCATACCGGTTGGCGTGGGTGATCATGTCCTTCCACAATCTTCTATCTACAGTGCATTGTATCAGTTCTGTTGTTGACTGTTTTCCATGACATGACACCAAGCTATCCAGTATTTTCTCTCTTTGTCGTCCGCGATCTCTCTTTCCTTTTATTTTGCCAGTTGTAACCAAGTATTCCAACTTTCCTCTTCTCATGGTGTGCCCAAAAAATGTTGATTGCTTCCTTCTGATGTTTTTTAAGAGCTCCCTTTTTGTGTTGGCCTCTTTGAGAACTTCCTCATTGGTTTTTTTATCTGTCTAGGGAACTTTCAACATTCTTCTGAGAAATCCCATCTCTGTGGCCTCTAATCGTCTTTTCATTTGTTTGTCTACTGTCCATGATTCGCTTCCATAGGTCAGAATTGGTTCTATATAGCACTGATGAACTCTCTTTCTCATTTTTATTGACATAGATTTGTTGCATACGATATTTTTCATTTTCTGAAATGCAATTTTGGCCTGAGCTATTCTGCTTTTTATTTCTGTGGTGCATCTTCTATCTGATGTTATTATTGTGCCCAAGTATTTGAGACGTTGTACTTGTTTCAGATTTATCTCGTTTATTTTTATGCTGCATGATGGTGATGGTTGTTTCTTCGATATAACCATTACTTCTGTTTTCTTGCTATTCAGACTGAGTCCTTTCTTGTTGCTTTCTTCTACTATTATGTCTATCATTTCTTGTAGTTCATTCTATGTCTCAGCTATTAAGACTGTGTCATCCGCATATCGCAAATTATTTATGTTGTGACCGTTGACTTCAATTCCTTTGTACGTATCTCCATAGATATAAACACATCTACATTGATATCTTTAGATTTGGTACATACTCGAGGAACAATTTTTACATTTAACAACACAATTCCATATATTCAATCAACTACTTAATTACAAAGAATATCATATTGCTGGTTTGGAAAGATGTCAATCAGATACAATAGGGAAATACTAGTCTGTGTTGCATGATGGATAATCAACATTTCCTCTTGAGATAAACAAAACAATATGAATGTGGCAATTTTATAAAAGAAGACATTACAAAAGAACTATACGTTTCGACCACAGCACTCCCTCATTATCTCATATATTATGTATATATGTGGTTTTACAGAAGAATGTTGAGAATACCATGGACAACAACGAAAAGTAATGAAAACGTTCTGAAAAAAGACCCAAACAAAAAGAGAACCAATATCCAATATTAAGAAGAAACTAAGAAATGGAAAAATAAGGGACGAAAAGATGGAGGGAAGCAAAGATAAATGCTGCCAGAGAGCTTAAGAAAATGGCTTGGCAGAAGGTCAACAACAGAAATGATCAATATCTGTCGAAATCGAAACTTGTGGAACGTTACCGTGAACACCAGACCCAAGGGACGACCACGGAAAATATGGATTGACTGAACTTTAGAATCATTAGTAAACAAAATAGCAGCAGAGGCGAACAGAAGAGCAAGAGACCTCATATTATATCTCCCCTCGCCGTTGAAAGGTAAATTGGGAAGGACAGAAGAAGAAGAATTCTTTAACTGATAATGATCATTGCAAGAACGTTCTTTACAAATACTTTGTATTGACAATTGTGTTCCATATCAGAAAAATATATTTTGATAAACACTAAATATGTCTTTCAGGCTAAAGGTTTGCCAAATAAAGGAGTCATGTTTGCGTCCGGTCATAATTGGAAGGAGCAGAGAACTGTGGCTTTGGCTATTCTGAGAAAGTTTGGAATGGGGAAAAATATTCTGGCCGAGAAAATCCAAGAAGAAGCTTCAGCTTATGTGAACTACCTGGCAAGTAAACAAGGGGAACCCATTGATATTAAAATTATGGCTAACATCTGCACCTCCAATGTAATTTGTTCAATAATAATTGGTCATAGATTTGAATATGAAGATAAAGAGTTTCAAAAGATGATAGATTGTCTAAACTTTGTAGCTGCAGATCAAAAGAATGTCAATTTGATCAATTTCATACCCTGGTTAAAGTATTTGCCTGGAGATCTTTTCAAAGCGAAGAAAACAACCAGAAATGTTTTAGCTATATTTGGTATGCTCAAATCATTTATCTTTGAGAAAGGACAGGCCAGTCATGACTCCAGCGAAGCTGACAATTTTATCCAAGTTTACAACGTTGAGAAAGATAAAAAAATAGAGGCTGGAGTACCAACATTTATGGATGATGAGAATCTACACAAAATTATCGCAGATTTATTCGCTGCTGGGACAGAGACTTCAAGTACAACCATTTATTGGTTTGTCTTGTATATGCTCAACTTTCCAGATGTTCAAGATAAAGTGTACAGTGAGATCAAAGAAACAATTGGGACAGGCAGATTCCCAACCATGCTGGACAGACCAAAGATGCCTTACCTGAATGCTGCTCTTCTGGAAACACAACGTTTGGCGAGTGTTGTTCCTCTCTCATTGATGCACTTGTGTTCTGAAGATACAACCCTGCGAGGTTATGCCATACCCAAGGGAACCTTCATTGTCCCCAACCTGGACTCGGTTCTACACGACAAGACCATCTGGGGAGAAGACGTCATGACCTTCAAGCCAGAACGCTTCCTTGATGTCAACGGTAAACTACAGGACCGAGAAGAGCTGATCCCGTTCGGTATAGGGAGGCGGGTCTGTCTGGGCGAGGCTTTGGCTAACATGGAACTCTTCCTATTCCTTTCTAACATGCTGCAAAGATTTGAGTTTTTACCGAAGGACAAAGAGCCTCCAAACTGCACTGGCTACATCTTTGGAATTGCCTGTTCCCCTCTCAGATATGAGGTTCGGATGGTGGAGAGGAAATAAGAGTTTTTTTTTTACATTGAAACATCAGTCCCATCCTTATAGTCGTTCATGATCTTGTGCATTTATCTTTTTCATAACTTCGTCAAAATTATTTACAAACCTTAACATTGAAACTTTCTAAGCATAAGCAGAGCAATGAGGTTTAATGCCATCATTGAAATGTACAGAACGAATAAAAGTGTTTTTTTTAAATAAATAGCAAGTGTATATGATTGTTTTATAATGTATCATTATTGAATCGTGCCTGCTAAATATACAATCACATCTTTATATAACTACCGGCATCAAAAACTATTTTCACGGAGATTTTAATACCACCATTATTTACTACAACTATCACCACATATATTTTCTAATACTATTTGCCATATTGATGTCACATGCATTTTCTATAAAACACTAATATGTTCACATATCTACACAATAACCAACATTATTATCTTACAATTACGTATTCAACACAGATGATATCTTCATTTACTTACACAAGAACCAACACACTATCTAATAAATAGGTAATCTTCATTATTATCATCAACCAGTTGCTTGCTTGATGGCGAAGGTAATCATTTCTCTTTTCAGCTTTCTATTTCTGCACTTCTTCTGTTGTTCACCTACTATCAAACCATTCTCTTAAACAGTCTATCTTTTCTTTCTACTTCCATCTATTTTTGCTTCCCTATAGTTTTTGTCCCATTGTCACAATATACCACAATCTTTTCTCTCTACTTCCATCTATTTTTGCTTCCCTATAGTATATGTCCCATTGTCACAATATACCACAATCTTTTCTCTCTACTTCCATCTATTTTTACTTCCCTATAGTTTTTGTCCCATTGTCACAATATACCACAATCTTTTCTCTCTACTTCCATCTATTTTTGCTTCCCTATAGTTTTTGTCCCATTGTCACAATATACCACAATCTTTTCTCTCTACTTCCATCTATTTTTACTTCCCTATAGTTTTTGTCCCATTGTCACAATATACCACAATCTTTTCTCTCTACTTCCATCTATTTTTACTTCCCTATAGTTTTTGTCCCATTGTCACAATATACCACAATCTTTTCTCTCTACTTCCATCTATTTTTACTTCCCTATAGTTTTTGTCCCATTGTCACAATATACCACAATCTTTTCTCTCTACTTCCATCTATTTTTACTTCCCTATAGTTTTTGTCCCATTGTCACAATATACCACAATCTTTTCTCTCTACTTCCATCTATTTTTACTTCCCTATAGTTTTTGTCCCATTGTCACAATATACCACAATCTTTTCTCTCTACTTCCATCTATTTTTACTTCCCTATAGTTTTTGTCCCATTGTCACAATATACCACAATCTTTTCTCATAACATGCTAAGGATGAACATTGTTTATTCCGGTGTTTGGGAAAAAAAGTTTTCGCTTTGCTTTCACCTTCTCATCGCGCCATTTCAATAATTCTGACAGTACACAGCAATCCTTTACACCTTGTTTTATTTTTGGGAACATTCCCAAATGATTTTCTGTTTGTATGGTTCCTTTTTGTTTCCAGTGTGTTCTTTATCATTCTTACATTTGGCAGTCAACACTTTTTTAAACTCTCCAAAATTGTAACGATTTCTTGATGCTTTATTTTGTTTAGTTAGGTCGACAGATCATCCTCATTGCACATCGGACAACTCCATAAGTGTTAAGATCTCTTCCGAAGAGTATCCACCAAGGTGTAGTGGCTAACAGCACTGGAGTCAAGAAGGTTGACAAGTGGATTCCTGCGTAACGCTCTCGTCTGACATCTCTCACCTTAACATGGTATTCATGAAGTCTGTTCATGGTAGCGGATTCAGTTTCATTTTTAGTCGGTTTTCGTCCTTCGCTTTTGAGGGTATTCAGAATGTCATTGTGGTCCATGCCCTTCCACACTCAACATCAGCTAAATTGGCAGGTCTGTTAGCACGTTCATTACCTCTTTCATTCGCGTGCTCTGGCACTAAAATGAAGCAGACGCCTTTAGACTAGACATCCCCAGAGACTCAATCAACTGCCATCGAACACAACTAATTGCTGCCTCTTTTTTAACATACTCATTGAGTCACATAGGAAACACATATGTGTATAAGGCTGTGTCTCAAGTCACGCCAATGCTTTTCTTTTGTCATATGTTTCAGTATAGTCTTTAAAACATAATTACACACCTGCTTTTACTTCTATGATTCCTTCTACTACCTACCCATATGACATATAGCCACTTGTTCGTTGTTCGTACTTTCAGCCCAACAATATTTATAAAATATCTTTGCACATTTATATCACAAACAATATTAGTGTCGCATAATTACCTTTCAAAGAACAATATCAGTTTTATTTTAAACCAAAACAAACATACATTAACGTCAATCATTGTTAGCTCATGCCAAAACGCTAAATGTCTGACATCAGACTTCTCCTGCAAGACAACACCGACAACATGATCGCTAAAGTGAGGGATGTAAAGGGAGACTCAAGCAGAGACGAGGATTATATACGACAATACAGTATAGTTTTTTAAAAATTATTTGAGATATATGACTCAACCACAGCCAACTATAGATTTACTAAGGCCCGCGGCAGAAAATAAAATCGGAAACACCAACAAGCGTGACGTGTTCAAATATAGAAGACAAAGAAGAACAATTTCACTCTACCCACAACCATCTCTGCCATCAAAGCTCACGTTACGCTAGTTAATCGCTTTCCACGAATTGGCGGGCCTAATGAAATCTATATTTATCTGTAGTTCAACACAGAGAAGAACATTGATGAGAGAGGCAAGAGCAGCAGGAATCGACTCCCTCAATAAGATAGAGCTGCTTGCACAGAACAGAGACAAATCGCGAGATTTGATAAAATATCTTTAAAAGAATTGAAAACTACTAGAACAAACATTTAGATAAGAGAAGGAGTATCTTGGTCTACGCCCTATGGGCTGGCCACGGCTCGAAAGGTCAATAGATAGTTCAACACTAGAGAGAGAAAACTACATTAACAACTAGCTGTCATTATCCTGGGCTGAGCAGTGGAACAATGGATCTAGAAATAAGCGGTTGACATTTGAAAATGATGAGACCGGTCCAGTGATTTTTATGTGGATGGGTTGTTGGCGCTAGACAACAATATCAGGATGGGGATCCAATTTAAGAGTGAGAGGCAGAATTGTTCTTGGTTTGTATTGCTGTTATCTCAGTTGTGGGGATGGACATTGGCCGTGATTGAAATTCTGAGGCGTTTTGCTGATACTACAAAAGCAAACCGGACTTGGTATCAAATTATCGATTCAAGCTGTATGAGTTCGTAACCCCAGACTGTGATGTGAGCCTATCTCGTATAGAGGCCTGGAAACTTCGGCGATAAGAAAAGATTTGAATAAATTGATAACAAATTTCAAGAGATGATAACTTATCTTACATCAGAACTAGAGACCCAAAAAAATGTCAATTTAATCAACTTCATCCGATGGTTATAATATTTGCCTGAATATCGTTTTAATGCAAAGAAAAAGAAAAGAACTAGAAAAATAGCTATATATGAATTATTTGCAGGTCAACATCATTGCATTCCGGACATGCCTTAGGTAAAGGTAAAGTACGAGACTTGAACCGGCGTCTTAGCACGCGAGTTTCCACCCATATGTGCTCAGCCTTTCCAGAAATGGTCGGAGATTTCTGGATAGTGTCGCTTCAAGCATCGAAACTCACGATGCGAGGCAACATTCCTCACCTTCCCAGGGTAATACCCTGGTACCCATTTCTGCCAACGGCTGGGTCGATCGTGGGGGTATTTTTTATTTTCAACCACGAATACAATTCACACTGCTCCCAGCGGGAATCGAACGCAGGTTGATCGAACGTCGGTAGTCCAGTCGGTGGTTCTCCCAACTAGGCTACCGAGGCCCCCAATGCCATAGGTGCTCAGATCCCCTCCTCAGCAAGTCTCGCAGTGTCCAGCGACTGACGACTGCAGTTCTGTGTTGGTTGATTAGTCTTTTTATAGATCCAATAGGTACCTCGTTTCTGGCAGTGCCCATCTTAACTCTCATCTCTTTCATTAGAAGGAGTGATAGAGACTCATGGTTTTTGAAGTCCTTTGCCCTTCCCGCATCTCGAAGAGCATTAATGATCCACTGGTTAACCGTCTTCAACGACCGCACAGCTAGCCAATCTGCCCGCTCTTTCATATCTCCGTACTCCAGCACAAAGGTGACTCTACGTATCTTTGACTTCTGAAATTGCTCTATCCATTGTCATCGCACAGAGCCCGCCTCCACAAATCTTATCACGCTCATCTAATCACTCAGTATACAGGCGTGGATGTAGTCTTGTGACTCCAACCAGATGAATGCCATGGTCACTGCCAACACCGTCATCGTCATATTACTCGTGGATACATCACGTCTCTAAAGTCATCACTTTGCACATTTGACTCAAACATTATTTATTTTGATATGGTCGCTGGACGTCGATGATGTGGATGGCCTATACTCACGCCCACTCACTCAGTCGCACGGTGGTAGTGATATATGACATTAACACCCAACAAATGTTAGACTACCAAATATTTGGCCCTATATAAATAGTCTACCCTAACGTGTCCAGAATGTTTCCTTATATGAGAATCTACCCGAACATGAGTGACCGGTCGGGGTGACCTCATGTTGACCTCTCGTGGTTGATGTCTCATAGTGGTGGGGACTCATGAAAGTGGGGTGGGTGGGGAGACTCTTATGATGTTTCGTGAATACTGGGGGATATCGAGGTGACATAACTTTCACTTTCTTTGTACTCGCAGGCAATAAAAAACAGTAAGAAGTTTATTTATTTATATTTTTATTCATATATATATCATAATAGATAACAACACATGTTTAGACAATAATGTATTCTTTAACTAATGTACATTATAGAGATATGTAATACATAAGAAACAAAGTAGATTATTTACAAGTAGTAATACATGAAAGTGTTAAATGGATAAAGGGGAGGTGGTCACGTTGTCAGGATGGACCTTTCACTTGATGTAGATATTTTTTTGGTACAAATTTGGCCATGGGTCTGATTGGTAGAGACACTGGAAATGGTGTTGATTATCAACAGTTCAAGGACGGCTTTTGTCTATTTGGTTTTGAGCTCTCACTCAGTCTGCTAGATGGATCCCAGTTTGAGTTAGCCACAAGCGGACCCTTGTCGATAGAGCTCATGTTCGCCGCTCCCACAACAACTCCCCTACAAGTTATTGTCTACGCCGAGTTGGATTCAGTACTCAAGGTGTCCAAGACACGTCAGGTTCTAACAGACTACGCTGTTTGAGAAAATGAACACGGGGGATATTTACAGTCTGTTGATGTCAGATGTTTTCGTTCGACTTTGTTCCCATGTTAGTGTTCTCCCACGAAACCACTTACCGCTCATTCTCGTCACTTTAAAACATCCGCACAGTAAAATTTCCTAGCAAAATGTCATTCCATCGTTCTTCTGTTAAACTCATTAACGCGCCCCAGCGGTCAGTCTCATGGGCAAGCGCTCAATTTATCCTTTAATGTCCGTCTGCCGTTCAGGTGTTAAACTCATTAGCGCAGCTCATGTTGACGACTAGGCTGGTTTAAGTTATTAAAGCGAAAAATTTAACAGAGAAACGGGGTCTTTCGCGGGTACCTGCTAAAGTCATTAACGCGACCCGCGTTTGTTTCCCTAGTTGTCGGTTACGCTTTGGCGGGCAACTGCTAAAGTCATTAACGAGCCGGTATCCGTGCTACGGACACGCGGTCAAGTTGGACATTAATAAATTTCATGATGCTGATGATTCCAGATGTTAAACTCATTAGCGAACCCGCCCAAAGAAATTTTAGGTATACATTAAAAGTTTTCTTGACAAAGACTGTTTTGAAAGAAAGTACAAAGTTATGTTACCCCGATGACACATTTCACTGCCCCACTTTCATGAATCCCCACAACGACGAAACATCAACCACGAGAGGTCAAAGAGAGGTCACCCCGACTGGCCGCCCATGTTCTGGTAGACTCTCATATAAGGAAAAATTATGGACATGTTAGAGTAGACTATTTATATAGGGCCAAATGTTAGGGTAGCCAACATTTGTCGTGTGTTAATGCCATATATTACTACTCACGGTCCAGAAACTGATCCATCTGAGGGGGGGGGGGGGAATCTGAGCACCTATGGACAAGTTCGGAGTGTAATGATGATGACCCGATAATAATAATTGACAATAACTCAATAACAATTATTTATTTTGATTATGATTTTCAGGATTTTTTAAACTCTCGAATCAGGCCTCTGTTTTAAATTGCCCAGCCCTTATTGATCTATTCATTTTTTTATATTCTGCTCTACTCAAAAAGCACACAGTACGAAGCCGAATCCAACATATGCCGCTGTAACACAGACTCGACTATTGCTATAGTCCCACTTAAAACGCTACCCCAATGTCTTCATAATGTTTCTAATTCTCAACTCCAATTCAACAATGTATTTACGATTCGCCGTACAAATGTGTGCCCTACTTGAGATATTAAGTAATGGTCGAGGCAAGGTCGAGTTGTTACACAAACTCGCAGAGCATTGAGTCAAAGATAACACTGGCAGTGAATGATTATATAAATGTTGACATTGATTTACACTGGCAATAGAACGACTTGCTAGAGTTTAGATAATGACATAGTCTACCATTACATTATTTCTCTTATTTCTGGAGCTTGTCAGGGGAGAGGCAACTGTAGGGATCCAGAAAAAATGTCGCATTTCCAGTGAAATCGCAACAAGGTGTTCACGACAGAGTTCTCACTTCTCCCCTTGATAACACACATTTCTTAAACTGCCGTGGATAGAATCACTTTCACAGATCACACTTCCAGAAAACATAATCGGATTTTTTTTCGGCCACACCCTCTTCTCCCCTTTATTTATTACACGAGTATAAACAGCAAAGAGTTCTTAAATATTACGTAGAGCCAGTCTGAACATATGGATGTGAATCATGGACAAAAAGACACCAGACAAGAAAATCGCAGGAGTCTGTAGAAATATGGTTTTACAGAAGAATGTGGAGAATACCATAACAGCTAAGAAGAGTAATGAAAACGTTCTGAAAGAGGCCAAAGCAAAAAGAGAGCTAATTGCCAATATTAGGAAGAAACAGTCATCATTTTTTGGCCATGTAATGAGAAAGGAACAGCTGAAATATATTGTGACAACTGGGAAAATTGAGGGATGAAGAAATAGAGGGAAGCAAAGAGAAATGATATCAGATAGCTTAAGAGAATGGCTTCGCAGAAGGTCAACAACATAAATGATAGATAATTGTCGCGATCGAAAATTGTGGAGAGACGTGATCACCTACGCCAGCAGGCCCGGTACTAGATGATGATGATGACGTAGATGATGATGATAAAAAGCAATGAAGAAAATCTACTCTTTCGAAACAAAATACTTCATAAAAATACTTAAGGTATCTTGGATAATGAAAACAAAGAAAAAAGACATATGACAAGATTTAAACATTAGCAAGAACTAACTGGTTTATAAACACCATTCTGCAGCGGAAATTAAAATGTTATGGTCACGTCGAAAGACACAGCGGACTGAAAAGAAGAAAATGGAAAGCATAGTTCCTTATCTGGCAGTGTACCATAATGTAAAGTCTATCGTGGCAAGGAGCTGTGTCCGTGAGAACAGGTTCTATCCAGCTTCGGTCTGTCAAATTTCTGTTTTTTTTTCTTTCTGTTGTTGATTATTTGGAAATTTGTAATTCCTCTTTTTCTTTCCATCCTCATTTGCCTGTCAGCGTCGAGAGCGGGTGGGGGGGGGGGGGGGGAGAGAGATATAAATTGTGGCCTTTTGCTCTTGCCAGTGGCCTCTGCTGCTATGTTTCTTAATGCTTCTAATATTCCATCAATCCATCTGTTTTTCGTTGAGGACCCAGAGTCTTGTGTCTTGGAAACGTTCATTAAAGGTTCGTTGTGTTGTGTTTTGGTCTGTATATCTTATAACATGGCTAAGCTATTTTACCTGTTGTTTCTGTATATCTTATAACATGGCTAAGCTATTTTACCTGTTGTTTCTGCATATCTTATAACATGGCTAAGCTATTTTACCTGCTGTTTCTGTATATCTTATAACATGGGCTAAGCTATTTTACCTGTTGTTTCTGTATATCTTATAACATGGCTAAGCTATTTTACCTGTTGTTTCTGTATATCTTATAACATGGGCTAAGCTATTTTACCTGTTGTTTCTGTATATCTTATAACATGGCTAAGCTATTTTACCTGTTGTTTCTGTATATCTTATAACATGGGCTAAGCTATTTTACCTGTTGTTTCTGTATATCTTATAACATGGGCTAAGCTATTTTACCTGTTGTTTCTGTATATCTTATAACATGGCTAAGCTATTTTACCTGTTGTTTCTGTATATCTTATAACATGGGCTAAGCTATTTTACCTGTTGTTTCTGTATATCTTATAACATGGCTAAGCTATTTTACCTGTTGTTTCTGTATATCTTATAACATGGCTAAGCTATTTTGCCTGTTAATTCTGTATGTATTCTATGACAGGAATTATTCCAAGTTTTTTTTTCAGTTCTTCACTTCTGATCTTATTTCTGAGGCTGTTGATTTTTTCGAGTGTTGTAAACATACCTATACCCTTGAAATTGCTCGTTGTTTAGCTCAAACTATGAAAAGGTGAGTTCAGTATATAATAATATTGTGACCAAAACTGTGCCAACGTAATGTCATGCAAATCTCACAACAATATTTGCTTACAAACAAAAATACGTCTTTACTGTGATCAAATTTCTTGGCTCATGAAATGAAATAGCGAAACGAACGTGGATTCCAAGGTAAATCATTTTGTAAAAAATGATGGCGTCACAGACGTGACCATGAAAAATTCAAGAGAAACCCATCAATTAGCACATACACAAACAAACGGAAGAATGGATTCAAATCTTGAACAATTCATTTTGTTTGCCCCCACCCCCATAGTCTTCCCTAGGAGAAAAAGGATCAAGCAGTGAATCATTGAATTTTTATTTCGTTTTGGTGTTGTGCCTAATTTTTGGCTAGCCACTATTTGTTCAACCTCACACGGAGTCTTTCAGGTTATATAAGACCTTATTTGGAATCCAAGAAGATAACTACATGATTTATTTTGGTTCTCTTGAGATTTACGTGTCTGGTCTTACTTGAAACTGTTAGCTGGACTCTTGAGTGTTTGCTCGTTTGTTGTTGTGCTACAAGATCACTGTGACCTTGATTGTCATTCGTTTTCTTAAGTTTCACACACGAGGCAGTCGTGTGTGAAACTGCTTGCAGGAAGCTGCATTTTTACTCATTTGTTTCTTCAGTCTGTCCTTGCTATATAAATATTACATGTATAATTTACCAACTCTTTATATCTTCGATTCTACTTTAACCAGAAATAGGCAAGTATTATGAGCAGAGAGCTTTAAACAATTTACGCACTTCATGTAATTCGGGAAAGTCGTTCCTGGTCTATTTTTTTAATTTACAGTTTAACAAACAACACCGAACAAAACTTGCCGAATGTCAACCTCAATATAGGTTGATGTTTGCAAAATAAATATAACCTACTATTTTTGTCCATGTCTACTTGAATCTTATTTTCTATATGTTTTTTAAGAACACTCCTGCAGCAAAGACAAACATGGTCCTTACATTAAAGAATAAGATAAGAAACCTGTGAAGAGGTGCTTCAGAAAAGCTGATGTCATTGTTACATTATAAATGAGAAAAAAATATTACATGCAACAAATGTGTTAGTTATGAGATACTAAAACGAGTTCTGAGTGTTTGTATCTAATCAGACAAAGGATTATACTGCTAATTGACCTTGGTAGAGAATCATAATGATTGTTTTATACTCCGGAAGACCAGGACCGACTTACTTTTTGATTGGAATCAGCATGAAAGTTTTGCAGAATCATTCAAGCGATGATGAAGAGTTAAAGTGTCGATTTTTGAAACAATTATTAGTTGAACAATAGGTTGCCCTGCCAAGGCGATCGAGTGATGCCACTCTATTCAAAAGTGACGTAGCTTTAAAACAACTGCACTGGACACGACGATGGCCTTTTTCGCTTGTACAGTAGGTAACCTTCGTATAATTGTCGGGGCCCTAGCCAAGTGAGGGGAGGTAATACTATAGCCAATGTCACACGTCATATTTGAATTTCAATCACTATGAATGCAGAATGTTGTTGTTGTTGAATGCAGAATGATAACATGAGAAAGTATCATATTGTTATGTACAGCATTATTTTCATTAAATTTTCTTTCTTTCCTTCTGGTGTTCACCTCATGGCCACTAAAGGAAGTAACTGTCATCTTCGTGATCCGTCCTTCAAAGAGCGTTAATTGGGCGTAGATGTGTTGGCTGTAGAACTGCGCCTTTCGGCCAAAAACATCCGGCTTCAGCACAAATTTTATCACCAGGTTGCCTTCCCTTTTCAATTGCTAGTTGCTTGGTCAGGCTAGACTTGTTAGTCTGTTTTTAGAGGTACCGCGAAGAAATGGAGTAAAGTCTAGATGGTTCTGATCCACCGAGCTTGGTATAAACAATCAGCTATGTGTCGCTGACGGCTTCCAGCTCTTTTGCTGTCAGACGCCTTTAAGTTTTAGTTCTTCTTTCTTTGCTGCAAATATATAATCTATTTTATCTCTGACTGTAGTTTCCAAAGTGAGCGGTATTACCAGTTTATAAGTTTACATCAAAGCTAGAGATAGAGCTGAATGGCAAGGTTTTCAACTTTCGATGCGGAGATGGCACTCAATGACAATGAGGTTTACTGACGATCCTCTGTCAACATGTTGATGAGATTTACTAACGGTCTTCTGTGAACATGATGAGGTTTACTGACGGTCTTCTGTCAACATGATGAGGTTTGCTGACAGTCTTCTGTCAACATGATGATGTTTGCTGACCGTCTTCTGTCAACATGATGAGGTTTACTGACAGTCTTCTGTCAACATGTTGATGTTTGCTGACCGTCTTCTGTCAACATGATGAGGTTTACTGACAGTCTTCTGTCAACATGATGAGGTTTGCTGACAGTCTTCTGTCAACATGATGATGTTTGCTGACCGTCTTCTGTCAACATGATGATGTTTGCTGACCGTCTTCTGTCAACATGATGATGTTTGCTGACCGTCTTCTGTCAACATGATGATGTTTGCTGACCGTCTTCTGTCAACATGATGAGGTTTACTGACAGTCTTCTGTCAACATGATGAGGTTTGCTGACAGTCTTCTGTCAACATGATGATGTTTGCTGACCGTCTTCTGTCAACATGATGAGGTTTACTGACAGTCTTCTGTCAACATGATGATGTTTGCTGACCGTCTTCTGTCAACATGATGAGGTTTACTGACAGTCTTCTGTCAACATGATGAGGTTTGCTGACAGTCTTCTGTCAACATGATGATGTTTGCTGACCGTCTTCTGTCAACATGATGAGGTTTGCTGACAGTCTTCTGTCAACATGATGATGTTTGCTGACGGTCTTCTGTCAACATGATGAGGTTTGCTGACCGTCTTCTGTCAACATGATGAGGTTTACCGCCGGCCCTCTGTCAACATGTTGATGTTATTTTCTGAAGGTTTTCTGTCAACATGTTGATGTTGTTTTCTGATGGTCTTCTGTCAACATGTAGATGAGGTTTACAGACGGTCTTCTGTCAACATGTAGATGAGGTTTACAGACGGTTTTCTGTCAACATGTAGATGAGGTTTATCGACGGTCCTCTGTCAACAGGTAGATGAGGTTTACTGCCGACCCTCTGTCAACATGTTGAAGCGGTTTACTGACGGACTTCTATCAACATGATTATGAGGTTTCCTGACAGTCCTCTGTCAAAATGTAGATGAGGTTGTGATAGAGAGATGTTTGGGAACTATGGTTGCTTGGTGTATGGTAACCGCGGCTTGCGACTGAAATGATAACTGTTTCTGATTTGAAATGTGAAGTCATATCTTTACATATCTTGATAGTTGAATTTCATAAAACATAAATGTGGAATGTCAATCAATTGTCTATGCTATATTAATCAAATTGAAGTTAAATAAAATGTATTTTCCTTACAATATTCAGCTTTCTAATTTATAGAGAATTTGAGCTGTCGGTTTAATTCCGGGATACTTGTGTGATGCAGGGGCGGCGAATTTTGGATAAAGTTTACGGAGTTTAAAGCTAACGATGTGGGCGAGTTACAGAACTAACGGACAAATAGAATGATATTATGGTTTCCAGAGTGGTGATTGTGAGTTTATGGAATCAATTTATATGTGATTGTTGAGTTTCCGGAAACAATTTATAGGTGCTTGTTGAGTTTCCGGAGACAATTTATAGGTGCTTGTTGAGTTTCTGGAAACAATTTATAGTTGCTTGTTGAGTTTATGGAATCAATTTATAGGTGATTGTTGAGTTTATGACGTCAATTTATAGGTGATTGTTGAGTTTCTGGAAACAATTTATAGTTGCTTGTTGAGTTTCTGGAAACAATTTATAGTTGCTTGTTGAGTTTATGGAATCAATTTATAGGTTATTGTGATGTTATGGAAACAATTTATAGGTGATTGTTGAATTTATGGAATCAATTTATAGGTGATTGTTAGGTTACGGGGACAATTTATATGTAATTGTGAGTTTTGGAATCAATTTATAGGTGATTGTTGAGTTTATGGAATCAATTTATAGGTGATTGTTGAGTTTATTAAATTAATTTATAGGTGATTGTTGAGTTTATGGAATCAATTTATACGTGATTGTTGAGTTTGTGGAATTAATTTATAAGTGATTGCTGAGTTTATGGTTTTACAATAGAGGTGATGACTGAGTTTGTGGTATGATGGTACAGTTGAGTGTTGAGTTATGGTTTAACCTTAGAGGTGATTGTTGTGTTTATGGCATCACTATAGTCAATATATATAATCAATGTATATTTTTAGTTTATATAAAGTACTGGTGCCTATTATATAAAAGAATAATTGATGCATGTAAGAAACATTTCTCGGACCTAGGAGATGGGATGTACAGGGCTGATTATATGAAATTAGGGAATGAGAGTGAATCTATTGAATCTCTGTTTTGTTCAACTGGGATACCACAACAACAGCTCAAGTAATATTTACTATCTGCATCTAACACTTCTATGAAACATCACATTTGAATATCTATATGTTTTGTAACGGCTGAAGCTATGTCAGCTCGACAATTGTTTTGTGTTAATAGCTAAACTCAAAGAATAGTTAATCATTATAGGCAACAGGTGATGTATGAGTCAACGTTTTGTTGGAGTAAGTGTATGTTAGGCGGCAATTTTGAATTAGTTTGATATTGTAAAAAAAAATTTGTTAAATGTATGTCTTTTAACAGATTATATTTTTCAATACGAGTGAGCGACCTATAGAACACTACATAAATATACGTAAACAGAGAGCTATAGAAATTAAACAAATTTATTTTTTGTACAATCTTTAGTGAGAATAACGTCTCAAGAAGGAATGAATTTAGTGCTCTTGTAAAAACCTTGATCGAGATTTAAAACAAAATTAATTATAATTTTTTTCAGAATAGCACGTAACGTAATTAAGCGCGTCACTTAACAGTTATTTAATTTCATACCAAGAGCCATAATAATCGCGTTTGCATACGTCTTTGTATCGTAGTTTGGGTCTCATTTCTTTTGAATTGGGTTCTCGCTTTTTTTTATGCCTTTGTAAAGAGTAAAGAGCCCGTCACGCCAAGTGGCATTTTAGAGAATATGGTGTTAGTGAACATAATTTTTACAGACCTTCGGCACATGATTTTTGGGGTAATGTGGTCGGTATTACGCCCGTCCCGCTTTACTTTCCCTGAAAAAATCAGGAACCAATTTAAGGAGGGGTGAACCCAGAGCCGTCGATCATGATTGAATCCGATCTCTTGTCCTTTGTACTACACTTCCCTAACCACTGAACTATCGCGGCTCCCTTTTATGCCTTTGAGAATCCGTGAATTCTACATTCGGTTGAATTGGCCCAGCCATCTTGGACGACCTATCTAGAAGGACAGTGTACTTGTTACCTCAGCATGATCTAAATACTTATTGTTAGTTACTTCCCCTTGTCCAGGAGGTACCCAGCATGCATGAATCTCGTCTCTGATAATGAGAAAGTATTTGAAGAGTCTTTTGATTTGATCGACTCAGTGACACCATAACCATCAAAGACGTGAAGAACTAGTGTAATTAAAAAACTATGAAAGACTTCTGCGCAAGTGCAAGGTACAAGAGAAAAAAGAATGTAGAGTAAGTCTTTAGAGAACTCAAATTTAAATGAAACATAGATGGCAGGAAACTTCTAGAATTGTGCAGCCAAAATAAAAAAAAATGTACATCAAGTATATATTGTTTCAAACACTAGGAATTCTATATATTCATACGTACAGACGCTTGCATGGTGCAAGTAGAACGAACTGAAATGAAGAAGCCACTTTTTCTGCATCAGACGGAGACATATAAGAACAGTTTTTTTATATTTAATAACTTTAACAAGATTGATAACAGATACAGACCAAAGAGCATACTTGATAACAACAGCAATATCCAATAGAAAAACACAAAAGACAAAAAGAAAACAACAAGACAAGAAGTGAAACACGTTACAGAAGATACAAAATGGTTATTTTTAAAAAAAAAACCCACAAAAAGAAAAAAAACATAAATGGAGCTTTCACAAGGCAGTATTTAAAATGCAACAAAATGTGACATGTCAAGTAATGAACTAGTGAAATTAATAATGCTAGCCGTTAAACAATTCCATGGTAAAATGACCAATTCTAGACGTGAAGCAATTCCATGAGGGAATAAACAATTCTAGACGTGAAGCAATCCCATATTGGAATGAACAAATCTGGATATGAAGCAATCCCATAATGGAATGAACAACTCTAGACGTGAAGCAATCCCATAATGGAAGGAACAATTCTAGACGTGAAGCAATCCCATAATGGAATGAACAATTCTAGACGTGAAGCAATCCCATAATGGAATGAACAATTCTAGACGTGAAGCAATCCCATGATGGAATGAACAATTCTTAACGTGAAGTAATCCCATGGTGGAATGAACAATTCTTGACGTGAAGCAATCCCATGATGGAATAAACAATTCTTGACGTGAAGCAATCCCATGATGGAATGAACAATTCTAGACGTGAAGCAATCCGTCGATGCAATGAACAATTCTAGACGTGAAGCAATCCGACGATGCAATGAACAATTCTAGACGTGAAGCAATCCGACGATGCAATAAACAATTCTTGACGTGAAGCAATCCGACGATGCAATGAACAATTCTAGACGTGAAGCAATCCGACGATGCAATGAACAATTCTAGACGTGAAGCAATCCGACGATACAATGAACAATTCTTGACGTGAAGCAATCCGACGATGCAATGAACAATTTTTGACGTGAAGCAATCCCTTGATGAAATGAACAATTCTTGACGTGAAGTAATCCGACGATGCAATGAACAATTCTAGACTTGAAGCAATCCCTTGATGAAATGAACAATTCTTGACGTGAAGTAATCCGACGATGGAATGAACAATTCTAGACGGTAAATTGCCTCGTAGTAGAATGAAGAAATTCACTCTTTAGCTTCGGACCAATGTTCATGTCGATACGAAAGTTTTATATCCAAGTAATATTATTAAGGGATTATGGCAAAGAAATGCAAATTAATGCATAAACATGCGAAGCTGCAGTAAAGCTAAATGTGAGGGAGAATGGAAAAAAATAAAAAAACTGCATGGTAAAAGCTTTACGTGATTGATAAAGGACACAGATTTGAACGACGTTTCACCTCAATAGGCCTTCAGCAGGAACAAACAAACAACACGCACACACAGATATGTAAGTAAATAAAACTAATTCTACATAGCTAACTAATAATGAAACAAAATAATCTAAACTGGTTTAAGAAAAGAAAAATGACTTCCCTGTGTCGTGGACCGTGGTCAGAATGGGAAAGAGAGACTCACAAGGGTGTAGCTGTAAATATACCCTGCTGGTCAGGACCGCGTGAAGGGTTCTAAAAATATGCGAGTGGAGGGAACGCTGTATAGGTTACCTCGACTGCAACGACATTGACAATGTCTCAAACTTCTAAGGGCACACAAATACAGGTATACACACACAGATGCGTGTATACATATATACACGTACAAACAGACATGCACATATCTACACATATCTACATATACATATAAATCTATACATATATATCTATACATACACACTCATACATGCATATATAAATATATATATATATATATATATACATATATATATATATATATATACCAATACCCATACATATGAACACGTACATACATATGCACAACCATACGGGGACAATCATATATGTGTAGAAATGTGCGCATAACGCACATATAACCAGAAGAGTACACACTGAGGTCAGTGTACAAACACAAAGGAGAAAGAATAGAGCAGAAGAATAACAGGTACTCGAAAAGCGGAAAGAGTGAGATGTCTGAGAGTGGTTAGAATGTACAATAAAAACACATGAAGGACAAGTAACACAGCAAAATGAGATATAGCAGACCACCGAATTGTCTCAGTGGGTACTAATGGAGGAGAGCTGTGTGTTTGGACATAAGTGCCCAAACATTGGCAGCAGAGAAGGCTATGCAATATGGAAGTAGCAATTGTGTGTGTAGTAAAAAAGTAAAGAGCCCCTGTCACGCCAAGTGGCGTATAGAGAATATGGTGTTAGTGACCATACATTTTACAGACCTTCAGCACGTGATTTTTGGGGTAATGTGGTCGGTATTACGCCCGTGCCGCTTTACTTTCCCAGAAAAAAATCCGGTACCCATTTAAGGTTGGGTGAACCTGGAAGCCGTCGGTTGTGATCGAAACCTACCTCTTGTCCTTTGTAGTCCAGTTCACTAACCACTGAGCTATCGCGGCTCTCAACTCTGTGTGTATTATATATATATATGTGTAGATATGTATAGGTATGTGCATGTCTGTTTGTACGTGTATTTATGTTTACACGCAACTGTGTGTGCGTACCTGTATTTGTGGGCAATTAGAAGTTTTAGACATTGTCAGTGTCTTTGCAGTCGAGGTAACCTAGACAGCGTTCCTCACACTCACATATTTTTAGAACCCTTCACACGGTCATGACCAGCAGGATATAATTACAGCTACACCCGTGTGACTATCTCTTTCCCATTCTGACCACGGTCCAGGACACAGAGAAGCCATTTTTCTTTTTTTTAAACCAGTTTGATTGTTTTGTTTTGGATGTTTCATTCCTAGTTAGCTATGTAGGATTAGTTTTATTTACTTACATATCTGTGTGTGCATGTTGTTTGTTTGCTCCTGCTGAAGGCCTATTGATCCGAAACGTCGTTCAAATCTGTGTCGTCTATCAATGACGTAAAGCTTTTACAATACCATTTTTACTTTTTTTTTTCAATTCTCCCTAATATTATTAAGCCACATTAACGATATTGTCATTTTTAATATTTTGTGATTTATTTTCCAAAAAAGCCTCTGATTAAAACACGGGTGTTGAAACTTAATGGCAATAGGAATTCCACGATTGCACGTTCGATAATTCTGACCTCGGGGTTTAAAGCGTTGATGTAATCTGTAAAAATAAACAAGAATGGATTGAAATAAAAAATATATATGGATAGAAAAACAAGCACATTTTTTCCCCCAAAATATGAATGCAATAAGAAGCAGAATATAATATTATGATCCCTAGAAAAATAACAAATCCAGAGCTGTAGAGAGAAAAGGGAACACTGTCTGGTTCTGTAAAGGTTCAGACAACATTTTAGGCATTTTACTAACCTACCATGAACATGCAAAGACTGAAATCTCATCATGGCTGGTGCTTTAGAGCTAGGACCTGCTATCCGTCAGAAATCATAGCCGCCAAGAGAACAACCACTAGAAACAAACATCGGCCTAGATGAAGTAACAAGGCTACAGGTGATGTCGGAATAACTTCGCTGCCCAGAAAGACAAACCTGTTAGCTACAACATAGCCGTCATGAGAACAACCACTAGGAACAAGCATCCGCCTAGATGAACTAACAAGGCTACAGAAGATGTCGGAATAACTTCGCTGCCCAGAATGACAAACCTGATGTAGACCAACATAGAAGTAACCCAGGACTTGAAGAATACAGTTTCTGTTTCCAGAATGTAAAGAACAGCAACATAAAAATCAGTGCGCAATACAGTAAAACGTGGAGGGCTTTCAGCGAAAGAGGAAAAATCGTTTATAAAAAACTTGAGTAAACATTAGAAGAATTTAACTAAAGAATCTTAGTGAGGAGTAAATAAGATGAAGGAAAAGAGTAAATGTGCATTCGCTTTCATTACTTCAAGATCTCCGGAACACGCATCATATTATTCTTAACAAATCTACATATGTTTATGTTATCCAACTACACGGGGCAAAACTAAGATTCTGATTTACATATTCTGTTCTATTCACTTTTTCGCTTCAAAAATAATCACATATCCCGATTAAAAGTTGTGTCTGTATACGAACTAGTGTTTATAATTAACTTTCAGCTTAATCTCTAAAATGCATCTTACCGTTGCAACAATTATTTAAAAGAAAAAAAAAACAAATAGGTGGTTGAGGGTGCGGAGTTATTCCATAGCCTGTTATCAAGTTTCTTTCATTTTATCCTTAAAATAGACATGTTAATCGGTTAATATCGCCACCTGCTACGTGCTGATGTTCACTCAATTATCCATGCAAATGGAAGATAAAAGGAAAGCGTGGACAAAATAATTGAAATGGGAACAGCTTTATGGTGGGACGTTGCGACCTAAAAGCTGGTTTCTGATGGGGCATGGATAAGATACCCACACATAGACAAGAAAACACAAAGTAATAATGAAAATATGTTACATTAGAATAATTAATATCAACATTTATCTGATCAGTTAGATCATCAGCGGAGTATTGGGAATACAGAATGTGTATGTTGAGGACCTAAACAACAATACAACAAGCAATTTGAAATATGAACGATTAATAAGATACATTCAAAATAACTGAAGCCTCAAATGAAAAATATTTACTGGGGACATTTTTGAGGCATTTTAAGACATTAATTAATTATAATTTCAGAGAAGCAATAGCAAAGACATCAGTGCCTTTTAGGGAGTAAGTTACAAATTGGCAATTGCTTCATAGTTAGCTATTTAGGGCTAGTTGTATTTACTTACACGAATGTGTGTGTGTTGTTTGTTTGTTCCTGCTGAAGGTCTTTTGAACTGAAACGTCGTTTAAATTTGTGTCGTCCATTAATTTCGTAAAGCTTTAACCATACATTTTTTTCAATTTATTTTTTTTTTTCATTTCTCCTTCTAATAGCTTCACAGTCTAGTATAAATCTATACAAACATCAACTACGTTAACACGCTCAGGCTACTGAAGGCATGCATCTTCACAGTCTAGTATAAATCTATACAAACATCAACTACTTTAACAAGCTCAGGCTACTGAAGGCACGCATCTTCACAGTCTAGTATAAATCTATACAAACATCAACTACTTTAACAAGCTCAGGCTACTGAAGGCACGCATCTTTACAGTTTCAGTTTACGGATACAAGATCTGGACACAGACGTAATGAGCAGACAAAAAGTGCATCATTTAAAAAGAAATGCTACAAAATAATTATCAAATATATATGCTGCAGAGGAATCATCCAGATACTGAGAGAAATAAACCAACAACAATATAAAAAAAATAAACTGAAGTGGCTGATGAAATAATTTGAAAAATTCAGTTTACATTTTATGGTCATGTCAAAGATATACCAATCCTAAGCGACATACAGAAACAACAAATAAACTGATTTGTCCATCTAGAAAGTATGATATGCGATTCCTTACCAAACAAAGCACACATTAAAACAGGAGAAGGGAAAAGAACAAGCGGAAGACCCAGAGTAAGATGGACAGACACTCACCTAAGACGAGCTACAACAACATCAACTGACAACAAGTGAAATAGCTAAAAGTGTGAGAATTAGATCTTTCTATCTCCTTCAACACCCAAATGACTACAATTGGAAGTGAAGAAAAAGCAAGACGCCGGTCTCGAGACTGAGAGGTTGTGAGTTCAAATTCAGCCTGCGTCAGTTGAAAATTCTTTGTGATTTCTCTCAGTGGCAACCACCCCTGGACTCAGCAGAGAGTCCCGGCTTTAAACATCAATTACCCATCGGCGGAAAAAAAAATATATCAGTACCTCCAAAGTCGGAGTAATCTGCCTGTGCGGTGGGAGACCCATATGCACGAAGCTGCCAGGAAAAAACGGATTAACACGCAATTTCAGTTCCTAGTCTCTAGGGACTTTGCCAGTGACTCCATGAGAATGCTCAGAGAAAAATCGCATCTGGCTGGGGTTCGATGGCAGTGGTTACAGTCTATGGGAAGGTCTCGTCTAACAAAAGTTTGTTTCATTTTCGTACCAGGGCACCCCGTGTATAAGAATTAACGTAAATGCTGGCAGATTTGCCAGTCCTGTCCACTAAACTAAACTAAATTAATAACCATTCAGCTTTTATTGCACAATAAATATTAATGTTACATCAATGTTTAATGTGTCCGATCCTCAACTCTTATTTTTACATTATGTTTGTTGGTTGGTTATGGTTGGTTATGAAAGGCCCCGGTATCACTGGAAATTAACTTTAAAAAAACATAATTGCTGAACCACCAGTGCCAGTGGAATCATAAGAATTAATATCTCATCTCCAAAACAAAGAAAGATAGCTGCAGTCCCCATCATAGTAGTCTCAGCAGACGCGAAAAGACAAATGGCGAAACCGCACATAAAGTGAACACAGTCGTTTGTTCCCCGTCATACGATATCATCATTCACCGTAAGCAATCGGAATATCGGAACACGATCAAAACGATGAAACGCACAGCTCACGGTGTGCACAGGGCACTTAACTAAGTAGCTCCAGTAGCAAGCCGGACTTGGAATATGAGGAAACTGCAACATAGAACACTTTTAAGACACAGCCTTTAACGGTTCCTGCCGCCTATCCGCCATATTGACCGGAAATTCAATTATGTTGGTTATCTGACCCTACTTTGTCTTTAAAGATTCCCATTACTATAAGTATGTCGTGTCTTTCCTTTTCATTTTCTTTAATCCTACTCCTACTGTTATTTGCTGGTGCAGAGCATCGGATTATTGTGACGTTGATCAATCCTCTTCTCAGTCTTATTATTAATTAGCCTATAGTTTATGTGAGTTATTGAGTTATTTGCGGATCATCATCATTGCACTCCGAACATATCCATAGGTGCTCAGATCCCCTCCTTAGCATGTCTCGCAGTGTTTAGCGACTGTCAACTCCAGTTCTGTGTTGGTTGATTAGTCTTCTTACACGCCCAATAAGTTTCTCGTTTAAGGCTGTGCCTAGCTTAACTCCCATCTCTTTCATCCGACGTGGACTAATGGTTGTGGAAGTCCTGTGCTCTTCCCACATCTCTGGCGGCACTCATGATGTCCGCCCGATCCATTGGTTGACCGTCTTCAACGACAGCGCAGCTAGCTAAACTGTCCGCCCTTTCATTTCTTCCTACTCCCGCATGTACTGGGACGTAGAAAAAGGTGACCCTACGAATTTTTTACTTTTGCAATGACTCTACCCATTGCCTGCCCACAGTGCCCGCCTCCACTTTTCTTGTCATACTCATCGAATCACTCTGTATACAGGCGTGGGTGTAGTCTTGTGACTCCAACCAGATGAAGGCCTTGATCACTGCCGCCACCACAATCGTCATGCTACCCGTGGTCATAACGTTTGCACGATTATCTTCTTTGACTATTCTGCCCGCAGAGCGTTCTGTAAATGCCCACGCACTCCTTTGATGTAGTATTACGGATTCGTCTGTATAGATGACTGCATCTTTCTCATCGGTGTTATCCCAGATGAGACCGTTGACCTCCGCATTGACCACGATTAAGTTCTTTTCCCTATATTTCCTGTCGAGTGTGACAATACACGAGAGTGTTCCCCAGAATGACGTAGAAACCAGTATCCACACATCACCAGCGTTGATTCATCGAATGTTTTCACTGTTTGACATTGACATGACGATCACAACGTCTTCTCTGTCGAGTTCACTGCCAAAGCAAAGTATAATTTGTTATATTGATTCACCCTGCTCCTGTCCGTACTTCCTGATTAATTCCCTATAAATTGTAGTTATAGATTTTAACTTTTTTTTATACTTTGTAATCTATGGTGGGAAATAAAGTACTTCAAGACTAGTCCGTGATTTCACAAAATTCAAGAATAAATGCATCGGTGTCTGACCACAGTCAAACTTGAAGATCACTGAGATTTGAAAATGTTTATAATAATTATATGATTCATCATGTGCATTCATCACCAGCAGTGCTCCTAGGTTGCATTAATTGACTACTTTAGTATTTGAATTATTATATTAAATCATTAGCAGCGACCAGAGATAGTTTAACTTCAGTGGTGAGTTACAATGGTCTGCAATGTTTGATTGACTCTGGTTTTTCGTTGTTATTTGGATATTGCAGAAAGTATAATTTTATCTTGTAGGGGCCCTAGGCGGATTCTCATTAATCATACTATTAATGTAGTATGCATGTAATTTATTTACAAATGTGTTTGTTGGCTGTTTTTTTTCAATAAAAGGTTTCCTTAATTCTATTTTAATTAAGAGATTTGCAGCGTCCATTTAGTAATTGAGTTCTTTGTTCGTATTTTCCTCGTTTATTTTTTGTTACAAAGATTTGCTTTTTTCTGTTATTACCTTTATTTTAATGTTCATCAATAATTTTGCTAGCAACCTCACTCACTAATATTTAGTCTAATAGTGTTGAACTGCAGGAGTTGATTAAACAATGTTTCTCTAACACTTAATGTTCAGAGAGAAGAGAGCAAGGGAGGTTATTAAACATCTTAAAATGAGAGCTAGCGAAATCTCTAAAGGAAGTAATAGAGCGACCTGAAGCAGTGTTTACCCTTGAATGTGCCAAAGATCATGTGTCAAATATGGAAGTGAACGCCATTATCCTGAATGTGTGTGAAGGGTTATCCTTACATTTACTTAGGAACTTATTAACTCTGCAAGAAAACTTGCTCTATGAAAGAGTGCAAGTGCCAACAAAGTGTTGTACGACCCTCCCAGTGTGTAAAGTTGACAGAGAATAAGTAAAACAAAGTGACTATAAATAGATGTACAAGCTTTGAGTTTTTGAGATTTCCTCAGACGGTGACGCAGTCATATACAACTGGGTCTTTTCTTCGACAGAGACGGAGGTCATGACTTTTAACAGTTCAAGTCGGGGAAAGTATTGTCAGGGGAAATAACAGTGCATTTACTTTCACAACGAGAGGCTTAATGATGTAGATAATAGCAGTAAATAAGGAAAAATCTTGGTTAGACGCACGGACTTTTACCCACATATGTTTACACAGTGGTTTAATTTATGTGTGCTCAGGAATATCGACCGGGGCTTTACTCGAAGGTTGTGGTTGGACTATCTGATGACGTCATTATTGATTACAATCTTCTTCATTTATGTGTGCAAACATTTCAAGTGTAAGAGGTAGTGAACGAAGATTTGCCAGGTTGGCTGTTGTGGGGAATGTGTGAACAATGGCCTGTTGCGACATCATTCTAAATGATCTCATGTAGGCAGGACGAGTAATGTTGATCTTTAATCATATAAAGACTACAAGAGCATTAGGTCGATGCCAGACAAAAGCTTTACGCAGAGCCAAAGAAGACAAATAATTCAACATAGAAATAGTGTTGTCAGTGGCTATATATTAAGGAATACACTGAAGAGGGCATCCGAGCACTTATGGAGTAGTTCGATATGCAATGAGAGTGATCTATCGACTAATTCACTTAATGGTGTGTTGATTGTAGATACATCTGCTCTTCCCACTAAGCACTCGACTAGAACGCCTTCCCAACTTTAGGCTCCGCTGTCGCTCGGTGTAATATTATCCCACCAATTCTCTTCCTCCTCTCTTAAAGAAAAAAAAATAAACTTGGTGATGTTATATTTGTCCAGAGTTCACACTCAGTGCCGGAACTGTCAGCGAGCATGTCAATTGTTTTATTGCCGTGTACACCAGCATGCCACGGAATCCAAAAGCACCAACCACTTTTGCCGCAGACACTGAGTGCCAATCTTCTAAAGCATGCTTTTCGGGTTCGTAACCGTAATGCTACACATATCATATTCCCTAACCACTTCTCTGCCATGTCAATGGATACCGTATTATGACCTCGGTGTCTCCGGAAGCCCAGTGGTGACACTCCCTCCGAACTAAACGATTACTGTAGTTAGCCTAGTTTTTTCTCCTGATACTTCTATCCGATCCTTGCCAGCCCTAATGTCAGTCTGTTCATACTCTCCTTATGGACTTAATGTCAGTCTGTTCATACTCTCCTTATGGACTTAATGTCAGTCTGTTCATACTCTCCTTATGGACTTAATGTCAGTCTGTTCATACTCTCCTTCTGGACTTAATGTCAGTCTGTTCATACTCTCCTTATGGACTTAATGTCAGTCTGTTCATACTCTCCTTATGGACTTAATGTCAGTCTGTTCATACTCTCCTTCTGGACTTAATGTCAGTCTGTTCATACTCTCCTTATGGACTTAATGTCAGTCTGCTCATACTCTCCTTATGGACTTAATGTCAGTCTGTTCATACTCTCCTTATGGACTTAATGTCAGTCTGTTCATACTCTCCTTATGGACTTAATGTCAGTCTGTTCATACTCTCCTTATGGACTTAATGTCAGTCTGTTCATACTCTCCTTCTGGACTTAATGTCAGTCTGTTCATACTCTCCTTATGGACTTAATGTCAGTCTGTTCATACTCTCCTTATGGACTTAATGTCAGTCTGTTCATACTCTCCTTCTGGACTTAATGTCAGTCTGTTCATACTCTCCTTATGGACTTAATGTCAGTCTGCTCATACTCTCCTTATGGACTTAATGTCAGTCTGTTCATACTCTCCTTATGGACTTAATGTCAGTCTGTTCATACTCTCCTTATGGACTTAATGTCAGTCTGTTCATACTCTCCTTATGGACTTAATGTCAGTCTGTTCATACTCTCCTTATGGACTTAATGTTAGTCTGTTCATACTCTCCTTATGGACTTAATGTTAGTCTGTTCATACTCTCCTTAAGGACGTTCGATTCGACCATCCAGGATTTTCTGTGCCTGAGAACCTGCCCTTGGCCGCACCCAGTGCTGACTAATATATGTTCCTTACAACATTCAATAAGCCCGAACACGAGATAAATGTCGCACTCGAATATAACTCAATAAGTCAAATAAGTACCTCATTGAACGGATAGGTGCATCCCTGGTGCATCCGGGAACTAGGACCGTAGGCCCTCATTCGGAGCTCTTTTCAACGTTGTGATCTGAGTTGACGAGAGTGCAAGTATATCCCTCTCTCTCTCTCTCTCTCTCTCTGCGACCAAGACACAATCAGAGTAGGATTCCAGACTCTCACATGAAGGCAGCTGTCTGTTTAAGTGAATTGATCGACCCAACAGACAGAACATCATAATTAGAGCCTGTTAGATCCACCCTGATTGAATACCTGTTAGAACGTTGCACTGCATTCTGCGCCAGTGGCCCAGTGCATCCGATTTCAGCCAGCATTTTATTTAGGTTTGCTTTCCTTAGCCTTTGATTGTCCCCAATCTTCCTGCAAGGCAGCAGATTGTCTTTCCTGTAGGGGGATTCTGCCCTTAGATGGTCTGCCCTCCCAGGTTTACGAGCACCATCTGCCCGAGTCACTAGAGGTGACTAACACAGACATGCACACACAAAGATATGAGATGTGACTAACACTGACATGCACACAACGATATGTGGCATGACTAACACTGACACACACCACATTATGAAATATAACTAACATACACACACACACTAAGACATGAGATGTGACTAACACATACACACTCTAAAATATGAGGTATGATTAACACAGATCCACACACTAAGATATGAGATATGACTAATCACAGTCATGCACAAACAAAGATATGAGACATGACTAACATTGGCATGCACACACAAAGATATGAGATATGACTAAACACAAACACACAAATATATGAGACATGACTAACATAGACAGACACACATTAAGATATGAGATGTGACTATCATGGACATACACACAAATATATGAGACATGACTAACATAGAAATGCACACACAAAGGTAATAGATATGACTAACACAGATATGCACGCACAAGATATGACACATGACTAATACAGATACACACTAAGATATAAGTCATGGCCAGCACAGACATACACGAAGATATGAATCATGGCCAACCCAGACACATACCAAGATATGAGCCATGGCCAGCACATACACCCACCAAGATATCGGCCATGGCTATCACAGATTCCCACTAATATATGAGCTACGACTAGCACGGATATATACCGAGAATTGAGCCATGGCTATCACAGACACACCACCAAGATATGAACCATGGCTATCACATACACGCACAAAGATATGAGTCATGGTTAGCACAGACAACCACCTAGATATAAGCCACGACTAATATATACACTTGGTACCGTCCACTAACGTTTGTCTGAGGTTCTTGGTAAAGTTTCTACTGACGACCACGAAGATCCAAAACTTGCAGGCATGGTGGGCGTGGCTGACGCTGGAAGATCAGCCGGATAAGACCGTCAAAGAACTGAATAGATTTACGAATGCGCCATAGTAACACTTAATTATATGCATCCTCGAGATCGAGGACTGCCAGTGTCTACTCTTTACTGTCTTTGGAAAGGATTCGTTAACGTCGTAACAGGAACAGTCTGCATAAGCTCGAGAAATGCTGGGACGTGCGGTGGAGCTGGCATGGGGATAACACGACTGAAAAAATTCAATGAATAAAAAAAAAAAACTTAACATTACACTACCAAGCTACTGAGTGACTTACTTGACATTCTTTTTTCTTCTTCTTCTTCCTTTTTTTATCTCCCTGTGGAGCATAGGTCTTCAACAAACATTTTCCAAGTCATTCTGTTTTTTTTGCCATTCTTTTAAGATCATTCCATCTCTTCCCCATCATCTTCATCTCTGCTTCTATCTGTCTTCTCCACGAATTCCTTGGTCTTCCTCTTTGTCTTTTACCCTGGGGATTCCAAAAAAGGGCCTGTTGTGTAATACTCTCACTTGGCTTCCATTGTGTGTGTCCTATCCAGCGCCATTGTCTTCGCTGTATCTCTTTATCCACTGGTACAAATATATCGATAAAGAGGGAGGAACAGAAAATGATACCAAAGTAAGGATTACTTGACATTCTATCTATCTATTGCCCTTTCGAGCCGAAGACGGCACATAGGGCAGAACTACAATATCAAAAACAGAAACCTTGCGTGCCAAAATGGCACATATTGCAGAGATCACTTGACATTACAGTACGTTTAATAATCTGCTCTCTTTAACTTGCAACATAAACATGTTAACGTTATTTTCTTGTGTTTAAAAGATGGAGCTATTCTTGATGACAGCAGCGATACTATTTCTGGCTTTTTTAATTTGGTCACGTCGAACTGACTCCCGACATCCGCCATTTCCAAGGAGACCTCTACCCATTGTAGGTAACTTGTTTCACATGGAGGCGGACTCCAGATCACAGTTCAAGGCCTGGCGTAAACAGTGTGGGGACATTTTTAGGTAAATTACTAGAACAACCACAATTAAACATCATTCATCATTGAGTGCCGTCTCCGCATCGAAGGTTGGCAACCATGGAGCGCCATTACGCCGTGTCTGTTGTTTTGGAGGTGCAGTTTGTCATAGGCTGACTTTTCCATCTTTTTATGTTACTCGTCCACGTTAGTCTTAATCTGCTTCTGCCTCTTTTACCTTGTATTTTCCCTTTTATTATTACTTTTAGTGGGCTGCAGTGTCTTTTAAAATGTAAAATGCCAAAAAAAATCTACTTTGTCTTATTTGAATTGTGTTTGGTTGTTCTCTTTTCATTTTTATTTGTTTCAAAACTTCATCGTTTGTTTTCTTTTCTTTTCATTCAATTCTTCGTAGTCTTCTATAAATCCACATTTCAAAGGCTTCAATTTTCTGTTTTGTTTTCTTGTTTAATGTCCATGTTTCTGAACCATACAGGAATTTTGAGAAGATATAATATTTTGCTATTCTCATTTATTAGCAATTAAACACTCAAACTATTTCATCATCATCATCATCATCATCATCGAGTGCCTTCTCCGCAACGAAGGTTGGCTACCATAACCATTCTACTCTGTTTCTTGATTTGGTGGTGCAGGCTGTCATAGATTGACTCGTCCATCTTTTGATGTTACTCGTCCACGTTAGTCTTGGTCTGCCTCTGCCACTTTTACCTTGTATTTTCCCTTCCAATATTACTTTTAGTAGGCTGTTGTGTCTTTTAACATGCCCCAAAAATTTCATTTGTCTTGTCTTAATTATATTTAGTTGTTCTCTTTTTATTTTCAGTTGTTTTAAAACTTCTTCGTTTGTTTTCTTTTCTTTCCATTCAATTCTACCTATTCTTCTATAAATCCACATTTCAAAGGTTTCAATTTTCTGTTCTGTTTTCTTGTCTAATGTCCATGTTTCTGCACCATATAGGAATATTGAGAAGATGTAACATTTTGCCATTCTTAGTTTCAGCCCTGCTGATATTTGTTTTGTTGTTAGTATATTTTTCATGGCATTAAAATTACTTTTTGCCATACCTATTCTTTTGTTTATTTCAATTTTCCATTTTCCATCATTGGTTATAGTATGTTCCAGGTATTTGTAGCTCTGGACTGTCTCCAGATGTATTCCCTCCACTGTGAATTTTTATTTTTTGGTCTTGAGAATTTTCTTTGTTTATGATCACAGTTTTAGTCTTTTTGATATTCATATCTAGTCCATATTTTTTGCTTGTTATGTTTATTACATTAAATATTTCACTTAACTAAAATATGTGAGAAAAACATGGGGCTAAAATTTCTCCTTCACATGTCTTCCTTGATGTCTTTTAATATTTGTAATCTTGTTTAAATTACCAAAACCAACAGTTTACAACAGAATTGCTGTCTGTATGATCTTCCTGAGGGAGATATATTACTTCACTTTTATTGTGACATTTGGCATCTAGGTTATGGAGTATTGCTATGTAGAATGCTTGGTACCGTTTATCACGCGTGCTCACGAGATATCTGCTATTTCATTCATCTATTATCTTCTAAGTTTATCTTCCGTTTCTCCCATTCCATCGATTTTTTGTTTGAATTAGTTGCCTTAATCTATTGTAACTGCCTGGCCAATTACGAAGGATCATGAAAGTCCATCATTTCATTTAATCTATAACTATTTTTTTCCACAGCAATACGTGATAATATTTTCACTTGTTTTCCTTATTTTAATTTATTTCATTCTCTGTATTATATAGTTTTACAAAGTCTAGTTTATTGTCTTTTAATATTAAGTGACTGTTTAATATTAATCCGTGTTTTAAAACTATTTCAACTTTATTGTAAAATAGCTCGGTTGTGGTGGAGTTAAGGGCAGAACCAACAGAAAGAGACGCTATCAAAACGATTGTCTAAGACCTCAACTTCCTATCTTTTCTCTCAAACACAAATGGCATATAATTTTATAAACATAATAGAAATGTTTTAATGTAATTTTATAGACATAATACAAGTGTCATGCAAATGTATAAATAGAATACAAATGTCATGTAATTTTATAAATATAATACACATGTCATAGAATTTTATAAATATAATACAAATGTCATGTAATTTTATAAATATAATATAAATGTCATATAATTTTATAAATATAATACAAATACATAATTTTATAAACACAATATAATGTCATATAAATGTATAAATATAATAAAAATGTCAAATACTTTTATAAATATAATACAAATGTCATATAATTTTATAAATATAATACAAATGTCATATAATTTTATAAACATAATATAAATGTCATATAAATTTATAAATATAATACAAATGTCATACAATTTTATAAATATAATACACATGTTATAATAATTTTATAAGTACAATGCAAATCTCATATAATTGTATAAATATAATACAAAAGTTATAATAATTTTATAAATATAATACAAATTCTTTCTATAATATTGCTTCCTTGCTTACGTTCGCCCGATGACTAAAGTATTCGTAGACTGTAGAATTCCTCTCCGTCAACCGCCCTTAAAAGGACGTTAAGTGGACGTGTCTGCGTTGTGTTGTGGTTTGCAGTATAATTGTTATATTTACGCCTTTCGGCCCAACACATCCGACTTAAGCACGACATTTTTGAGTACCGGGTTGTCTTCCCTCTTCGATCCCTGCTCGCTTGGCCTGACTAGGCAGGTTAGTCTGTTACTAGAGGCACCGCGGAGAGGTGGAGGCTCTGGATGATTTTGGTTCACCGATCCTGGCGCAAGCCATCAGCTGTGGGTCGCTGACAACTTCCAGCTTTGGTGCTGGGAGACGCGCCTTCGCCTAGTAGAGTTTCAGAAGTCTGGCATTTCACGATTTTAAAAAGTCCTTTGATTAATGGAATATCAGCTTTTCAGTAACCAGTTAATGCAGGAAAAAAACAGTCAAGGGTAATAAAAATAAACGAGAATTTAAAAAATAGAAGCTTTAAGCAACTAAATCGATGTAATCTGAGTAAGAAAGTAGATGTGAATGCAATAAAATGTAATGAATCCAAAAGTTTAAAATGTAATATTAAACTTGAAAATGTCGTTCGTTACGGTCACAAAGAAAGTGGTGATTTTTTATTTGACACCACAGGACGTTAGAGCGTGATTACTTCTCCTTGATAATGACGTGAACAAAGTAAGAAACAAAACAGTTTTAATGTGTGTTGGTTTAAAAACACACACACACACACACGTAAAGGATAAGGTGTTTGGGTATTGTAATGATAGTGTCCACATTTAGCAATAATCAACAACAGTGCGACGTGGTCAGAATTATGCGAGATCTTTTACGTTATCAAAAAAATCTCTGGAACCATTTGTCTGTGACTGAGCGAGCTCCCATGTTGTGTCTCTCCAAAAATATCTCTGGAACCATTTGTCTGTACCTGAGCGAGCTCCCATGTTGTGTCTCTCCAAAAACATCTCTGGAACCATTTGTCTGTACCTGAGCGAGCTCCCAAGTTGTGTCTCTCCAAAAACATCTCTGGAACCATTTGTCTGTGACTGAGCGAGCTCCCAAGTTGTGTCTCTCCAAAAACATCTCTGGAACCATTTGTCTGTACCTGAGCGAGCTCCCATGTTTCTCTCCGAAAACATCGCTGGAACCATTTGTCTGTGTCTGAGTGAGCTCCCATGTTGTCTCTCCAAAAACATCTCTGGAACCATTTGTCTGTGACTGAGCGAGCTCCCAAGTAGTGTCTCTCCAAAAACATCTCTGGAACCATTTGTCTGTACCTAAGCGAGCTCCCATGTTTCTCTCCAAAAACATCTCTGGAACCATTTGTCTGTACCTGAGCGAGCTCCCAATTTGTCTCTCTCCAAAAACATCTCTGGAACCATTTGTCTGTACCTGAGCGAGCTCCCAAGTTGTGTCTCTCCAAAAACATCTCTGGAACCATTTGTCTGTACCTGAGCGAGCTCCCATGTTGTGCCTCTCCAAAAACATATCTGGAAATATTTGTCTGTGTCTGAGTGAGCTCCCATGTTGTGCCTCTCCAAAAACATCTCTGGAACCATTTGTCTGTACCTGAGCGAGCTCCCAAGTTGTCTCTCTCCAAAAACATCTCTGGAACCATTTGTCTGTACCTGAGCGAGCTCCCATGTTGTGCCTCTCCAAAAACATATCTGGAACTATTTGTCTGTGTCTGAGTGAGCTCCCAAGTTGTGTCTCTCCAAAATCATCTCTGGAACCATTTGTCTGTGACTGAGTGAGCTCCCAAGTTGTGTCTCTCCAAAATCATCTCTGGAACCATTTGTCTGTACCTGAGCGAGCTCCCAAGTTGTGTCTCTCCAAAATCATCTCTGGAACCATTTGTCTGTGTCTGAGTGAGCTCCAAAGTTGTGTCTCTCCAAAATCATCTCTGGAACCATTTGTCTGTACCTGAGCGAGCTCCCAATTTGTGTCTCTCCAAAAACATCTCTGGAACCATTTGTCTGTGACTGAGTGAGCTCCCATGTAGTGTCTCTCCAAAAACATCTCTGGAACCATTTGTCTGTGACTGAGTGAGCTCCCATGTTGTGTCTCTCCAAAAACATCTATGGAACCATTTGTCTGTACCTGAGCGAGCTCCCATGTTTCTCTCCAAAAACATCTCTGGAACCATTTGTTTGTGACTGAGTGAGCTCCCATGTTGTGTCTCTCCAAAAACATCTCTGGAACCATTTGTCTGTGACTGAGTGAGCTCCCATGTTGTGTCTCTCCAAAAACATTTCGCCACACCTGTTGATTAAACCCAGACCCTTCTGATCAGTAGCGCCAACACAGAGCTAACGAAGCTTCAGAAAGGTGGTACTAGTAGAGCTATAAATTACGAGAATTTACAATTTTCTTTTTTTTTTTTTTTGCAATTATACAGCTTCAAAATAATGGGCACCATGATTATCGTTCTCAACGGCTTCGATGTCATCAAAGAGGCCCTTGTCAAGAAAGCGGACGTATTCTCCGACAGGACTCCGGTTTTCTACGACGAGGTTTGTGGTAGAAATGTTGTTTTTGTTAAAATTGCTAAACAACAAACAAAGAATGTTATTTGAGTCTATCAACTACATCCAAGACACCACTTGGATCCAACAAATGGATCCGATATCTCTTAAATTAATTTGAAGTTAAACGTTGCCTTTTTTTATTTGAGCGAAGCCTAGATTTGGTAGACTGATCGGAGGAAACTAAAGAATTCAACTGGCAAACATTCACGTCAAGCACTTCCTATTAAGTGTAAAGAGGACGTCGTAACATTGACGGAGCCCTGGTCATCTACCGCAGCCACTGCCAGTTCTAGCCGTTTTGACTTTCTGTCGTACCACTGGATTAAGGGCAGTATGAACAATGTTGATGGATTGCAACGAGTATGATGCGAGTTGTTGCCCTTTGACTCATAACATGTGGCGGGTCGTAATGGCTTTCTTGACATTCCCGGCACTTACTGGAGAGGTTGAATTTTGTGTCTATGCTGGGAAACTACTAGTCCAGCCCAGAGGTCCTGCAATACTGGGTCCTCTATATCAGTAACAATCACCACTACGGGGAACACAGCGATCCTAGCTTCTGTTAGCCAGTCTGGCTTAACGCAGACTGTTTCCAGGGGGGACCACGAGGAGGTAGAACTGCTAGGTCTTGGTCGGCTGATGGTGCGTCGACCCTGCTATTGCGACCGCAGGTCGCAGGCGCTTATCAGCCTGAACGATAGAGTGAGTCTTATTTTTCGAAACTCTGCTATAGAATCGGACATCTTTTCTTGAGAACATGAGCAAAGAGTGTTTTTTCTGTGTTAGTAATCACAAATTACAATTTCACATCCATAAAAAAAACAAAATTACTCCACCTAGATGCTTTCTATTTCAGGAAAAATAAATTTGATTGACTGTAGGATCGATCATAAAAAATACAGCGCCATGAGTAGAGTAAATTGCTTAAAACACACCAAACTTTACTGACTTCTGCGAGGTCATTTCTCACTTCGGATATTAGATAACAAGAACGTATGAGAGCACTTCAATGTCTATATGTTTCCAGATTAAGAAACAGCGCTGCACAACAGTCTCTCTTTCAGGCCTTGACCACATCCAACTATAATTTTACTAAAGCCCGAAGGCAAAAAATAAAACCGGAATACCCTCTAAACAAGCGTGACGTTTTTAGCTACAGTAGCTTCAGACGGCTGACGTCACTCTACCCAAAACTGTCACTGTTCGCTAAGCTGAAAACGTCACTCTACCCAAAACAGTCACTGTTCGCAAAGCTGAAAACGTCACTCTAGCCAAAACTGTCACTGTTCGCAAAGCTGAAAACATCACTCTAACCAAAACTGTCACTGTTCGCTAAGCTGAAAACGTCACTCTAACCAAAACTGTCACTGTTCGCTAAGCTGAAAACGTCACTCTAGCCAGAACAGTCACTGTTCGCTAAGCTGAAAACGTCACTCTACCCAAAACAGTCACTGTTCGCTAAGCTGAAAACGTCACTCTACCCAAACTGTCACTGTTCACAAAGCTGAAAACGTCACTCTACCCAAAACAGTCACTGTTCGCTAAGCTGAAAACGTTACTCTAATTGAAGGTTTTCCAGGAATTTCCCCTGAGTTCGCTAGCCAAAGTGCACCTATAGTTGGCTGTATTTTGACAACCATCTATAGACTGCATGTTGATGTCAACCATGCTGAAGACGGAAGTGACTGGGCAAAAAGAGCAGATAACGCGGCTTTTCCGTTAACTAGCGATATAACGCATCCACACCAACCTAATGGTGAAGACAGAAGGATGGTGAAGAGGAAGAGATGTCAAGAATGTAGAATGAAACTGAGGAGACTTCAGAAATGTTGTCCCATTTCATTACCTTGGTGTCAATAAATGCAGAAATCGGGATTGACTCCAGGGAACTGTGATGAGATAAAGTTAGATAAAATACAAGATCCCTTTATCATGAATATATAAATGATTGCTTTATCACATGCTAATAGCGCTACCTTCACAATAATTCGAACTACGGAGTAAAAGAAACTACGACGGAAGACCTAATGTCAAAGCTGGGGAAATCCTGACATTCAGTCAAAGAAATCAGGAACACCTGAAACTCTCTCGAGCAGAAACTAAAGGAAACCTGTCTCTAACTAGACCAATGGACGTCCACTTAATAAATGATCATTTGTGTCTTGTTCTTCACATTTTAGTTAAACTCAACTCGCCTCCTTCGCGGTGTGCTACATGCAAGAACAGTATTTATATGTTGCTCGTTACAAAGGAGTCCATCGAATAAGTTAAATGAACTAATCTCTGAGAACGCCAGATAATAATAGTATAAATAGACATATATTAGACAGCATTAGTTCTTTATTGACAAAAGTGAAAGAGTCGTGCAAACAACTGCAGACACGACAAACTGGTTCCATGTAACTGCAGTGGTATCACAGGCGTATGTTCTATCACCTTGGCTGCTGATCAACTGAATGGACATCAATGCCAAAGTTGCAAACTGCAAACCAGATTGTTTTACTACCTGCTATTTCATAATGACCAGAACCTAACACTCTTGTACACAAATAAAGATGAGCTTCGACATCATACAACCTGTCTCAACACCAACTGTCAAGAGATCAATGTGAAGAAAAACAAGGAAACGAAAGAAATATTGAAACGAGTTTGTGTAATTTTTTTCACGAGCAATGAAAAGGCATTGAACAAAGTAAGACAGTTCAAGAACCTGGTAATTTCCAGATTACGTCAAATTAGATAGAGAGATTGAAACCAGAATTGTTAAAGAGCAAACAACTGTATAGTACAATCGAATATATACAATAGATAGATGGCAAGAATACATAACAGAATTATTTCATGACGAAAGGGACAAAAAGCCAGACATAAAATGTACATACAATTATAAAATCCTGAAATCTGAAGTAGAAACAGTTATAAAAACAATGAAAAAGGGAAAGGCAGCAGGACCTGACAATATACACATAGAGATGATACAGGCTCTAGAAGAGTTTGGACATCAAAGTGATCACAGACATATGCAATGACAATGTAGAATGCAGTAATTTCAGAACAATGAGCGTAATGACCAGGTAACAAAAATTTTACTAAACGTTATACAGGGAAGGATTCAGAATAAAATCAATGCTGAATTAGATGAGCAACAATTTGGATTCAGGAAAAAGTGGGACAAAAGAAGCCATATTTAGCATGAGAAAATTGATTGAAAAGTACACAGAAGTAAACAAACCAATATATGCCTGCTTTATAGATTACACCAAAGCTTTCGATAGAATACACCATAACCAACTTATAGACTGCCTAAAGGATATAATTCTAGACGACACAGACATACGACTAATATGTAATTTGTACTGGGAGCAAACAGAAATAATAAAATATAACAAGGAGTACTCTACACACATGGACATATAAAGAGGAGTAAGACAAGGATACATCCTATCACCAAGCTTGTTCAATCTATGCACTGAGCAAATCTTTAAAAACATCTCAGAGATGCCAGGCCTACAAATTAATGGAAAGATAATCAATAACCCAAGATATGCTGATGATACTGTTCTACTAGCAGAAAATCCTAAAGACCTACAACAATTGCTTAATGTGATAAACACAACAAGTAAAAAATATGGACTAGAAATGAATATCAAAAAGACTAAAACTATGATCATAAACAAAGAAAAATCTCAAGACCTACAATTAAATATCATAGTTGAGGGAATACATCTGGAGACAGTCCAGAGCTACAACTACCTGGGACATACTATAACCAATGATGGAAAATGTAAAATTGAAATAAACAAAAGAATAGGTATGGCAAAAAGTAATTTTAATGCCATGAAAAATATACTAACAACAAAACAAATATCAACAGGGCTGAAACAAAGAATGGCAAAATGTTACATCTTCTCAATATTCCTATATGGTGCAGAAACATGGACATTTGATAAGAAAACAGAACAGAAAATTGAAGCCTTTGAAATGTGGATTTATAGAAGAATAGGTAGAATTGGATGGAAAGAAAAGATAACAAACGATGAAGTTTTAAAACAACTGAAAATAAAAAGAGAACTAATAAATACAATTAAGACAAGACAAATGAAATTTTTGTGGTATGTTAAAAAACACAACAGCCTACTATAAGTAATATTGGAAGGGAAAATACAAGGTAAAAGAGGCAGAGGCAGACCAAGACTAACATGGACGAGTAACATCAAAAGATGGACAAGTCAATCTATGACAGCCTGCACCATCAAAGCAAAAAACAGAGTAGAATAGCGATCCATGGTAGCCAACCTACTTTGCGGAGAAGGCACTCAATGATGATGATGATGATTATCACAATCGAATAGTACATTTGTTGTTGTTGTAGGAACATCATTACTGCACACATAAATGAATCGTTAGGTGCTGCGTTTTTCCACTTGAGGATATCGAGAAACTGCGAGTAGAATTCAGGGCAACGTGCACGAACTCCGTAACTAGGCCTGGGATTGACAGTATGGTTAGGTTTTTATTGAAAGTGAACCTCTTGTGTATTGCCGTTATCAGATAGAGGTAGACATCGGTAGGTGATTACGGGAGTGTAACGTCACGAGAAAACCATGGTCTAATGTTTCCTATTTTTGAAGTGAAATAACACCACCATCCTGTAGTGGACGTTGTATATTGGTCTTGGTGGACGTCATAAAAATAGACTATACGGAGCTTCTGTGTGCATATTACATATCTTGAAGCACCAAAATGTTACTTCGCAAGAAAAACTGAAATATATACACTGTTTCTACCTGCATGTTACTAATGGTACAAACTAGGACACTCCTTAAAAGAAACAAGCATTGAAATATCACAGGAAATGTATAAGACACGTTGCTAAAAAACAATATTAAAAAGAAGAAGAAATGATACCGAGAAACACCTTTGGGTAATAAATGACAACAAGTAAATTGTGAAAAATTATAGTATTTTTGGTAAATTACAGTAAATTGGGCAAATTTCAGTAAATTTCCAGTCAAGTTTAGAAAGTTACACACATGTTCATTCTGCAACAAAATATACAAGCAGTAAGCAAAAAAGGGAGAAAATATAAAGTGACCCAAAGCTCAAACGGATAGTATTAATTTGTTCTTATAAGGAGGGGTCTACTGCTAGCTATAGTTTTTTTTAGTTTCTTCATAATGGCAACTTTAAACGCCTGATAAATCAGGTAGGTTTTCTGCTGCTCTCATTGTACAATAAAATTATTTTTAGCTTCTAATGATTCTTTTTTTCATCGCCATCTACATCTCACATGTGTTCTACTCTTCTGTTTAATAATTCTTCGTTCGTTTGGAAATGTACATGGAGCTCCTTGTACAGCAGCTTCCATTTGAGTTAAAAGGATTGCCACATGTGACATCGCATTCGTCTTTGTCTTGGCAGTTTAAGGGCTGTGTTTGCCTTCCCTATTTAATGCTTATTATGCAGGTGAGAAGTTTAGTTCCATTTAATATGATGTGGCACTGATCCTTGCTCAGATATGTTTAGCTAAACTTGACGCTAACAGCCGTTTATAGCTATAGACTGATATATTATAGCAGAGAATACATCAACGTAAACTATGCTGTTTCTGTTATTGGTTATTGGTTATGGAAGGCCTCGGTATCACAGCAAACGAATTAAAATCCATAATTGCTCCAAAAAAAAATCACCAGACGAATAGACTATATTGTTCTTATAAGGAGGTTTCTGTTTCTGTGTTCTACACAACAAGCTGCTATTAACATTTGTATTGTTTACCAATATGCCCTGCACCATTTAAGATTGTCACATTTTTTATAATTTCTTACAGGCCACTGGTGATCCTAGAAAAGGAATAGTCTATTCGTCTGGTGATAACTGGAAGGAACAAAGAAGTGTCTCTTTGGCTATTCTAAAAAAGTTTGGAATGGGCAAAAATATTTTGGCCGAGAAAGTCCAGGAAGAAGTTTCAGTATATGCAGATTATCTGGCTAGTAAGAGAGGGGAGCCCATTGATATCTGTATTATAACCAACATCAGCGTGTGTAATATAATTTGCTCCATCATAATTGGTCAAAGATTCGAATACGAGGATAAAGAATTTCAAAATATAATAGGACATGTCAGTTCCTTGTTTTCAGTCCACACAAATGTCAGTTTGGTTAATTTCGTCTCTTTTTTTAAATATTTGCCTGGAGACATTTTTCATGCCAAAAAAATTATTGATACGATCCAGACAGTTTACAAAATACTAGGAGGATTTATTCTTGAGAGAGGTGGAAATGATATGGACTCATGCGATGCTGAACATTTCATTCAAGCTTACAACGTTGAGAAGAATAGGAAATTAAAGGCTGGAGAACCTACCTACATGGATGGTGATAACCTACATAAAATTATTCTTGATTTGTTCAATGCTGGGACAGAGACCTCTAGTACAACCATCCATTGGTTTGTCTTGTACATGCTCAACTTTTCAGATGTACAAGAAAAGGTGTACAACGAGATCAAAGAAGTTGTAGGAACAGAGAGGTGCCCAGCAATGCTGGACAGACCAAAGATGCCTTACATTTGTGCTGCTATTTTGGAAACACAACGTTTGTCGAGTATTGTTCCACTGTCCGTAACGCACCGTTGTTCAGAAGATACGACCCTGAAAGGTTACACCATACCACAGGGAGCCTTCATCGTACCCAACCTGGACTCTGTTCTACACGACAAGACCATCTGGGGAGAAGACGTCATGACCTTCAAGCCGGAACGCTTCCTTGATGTCAACGGTAAACTACAGAACCGTGAGGAGATGATCCAGTTTGGTATCGGGAAGCGGAGTTGTCTAGGTCAGGCCATAGCTGAAATGGAGCTTTTCTTGTACCTTACAAATTTGCTCCAGAGGTTTCAGTTTTTACCAAAAGACAAAGTGGCCCCAGACTGGGCTTGCTACAAGTTTGGAGTTGTCTGTTCTGCTCCTAATTACGAGGTTCGGATGGTGGAGAGGAAATAGAAGAGTCCTAATAATGCAACCTTAGTCTTATCATTGTTAGCTAATTTTTTAAATATTTATCCACAAATATTATTTGCAAATATTTACTTGCACATTTGAACGGTGATATTTTGAGGTGGAAGTAAAATTAATGACGTCATAGAAGTGCACAAAACAAACACAAACATTGTTCTCCAAACAATATTGATTAATCAGAATATAACTAGTTATAGTTTTAATTCGAGCTGCCTGGAACACTAATGCATGTACCCTTATACAAGAGATGTCAATGCACAACCAGATCACAGAGTTGGCAGTTAAGACATCGATTGTACACAGACAAATATTCACAACAAATATCATAGATTACCATGTTAACTAACATACAAGCAAAGAGATAATACAAGATTAGTACATGGTTACGATCCTATCGATAGACGATGTATATGTTCTAATCAAGATCACTTGTGTTTTAAAGTTTACACGGAACACGTTCTAGAACCTGCGATCTACTTCATGCTTTAAAATGTTTATGTGCCATTTTAGATGTTGCTACTTTAAGGAGGGAAAATACACGGCAATCGAGGCAAAGGCAGAAAAATACTAAAGCTGGCTGACAATATCAAAGAAGGAACAGAAGAAAATATCACACCCTGCGTCATTAACGTAAGAAAGATAAATGTTAGCCACACTTCAATACAGAATCTGCCAAAGCTGAAAAAAAAGATTTGCAGAATAAAAGGTCGATCCGTGTCTCTAAATGGTTCCAGCAGCAAGGCTGGGCGTGAATCTATTTTTATCCAGTCCGTTAATATGATTCAGAACTTGAGTTTAACTTCTGATAAGTATAAGTGTCTGTCATCCTTAGGGACCAGCGCGTTAACGCGAAGACCTTTAGGGTGTCTAGTTAGTTTCCTTCTGTCCAACAGTAACTCAGTGACTTTTAGAGTCTATTTAGTTTTCTTCTGCCCAACAGTAACTCAGTGACGTTTAGAGAGTCTATTTAGTTTTCTTCTGTCCAACAGTAACTCAGTGACGTTTAGAGAGTTTAGTTAGTTTTCTTCTGTCCAACAGTAACTCAGTGACGTTTAGAGAGTTTAGTTAGTTTTCTTCTGTCCAACAGTAACTCAGTGACGTTTAGAGAGTTTAGTTAGTTTTCTTCTGTCCAACAGTAACTCAGTGACGTTTAGAGAGTTTAGTTAGTTTTCTTCTGTCCAACAGTAACTCAGTGACGTTTAGAGAGTTTAGTTAGTTTTCTTCTGTCCAACAGTAACTCAGTGACGTTTAGAGAGTCTAGATAGATTACTTCTGTCCAAAAGCAACTCAGTGACTTTTAGAGTGTCTAGTTAGTTTCCTTCTATCCAACAGTAACTCAGTGACGGTTAGAGAGTATAGATACTTTTCTTCTGTCCAACAGTAACTCAGTGAATTTTAGAGTGTTTAGTTATTTTCTCTATGCTCAATAGTTCACCACAATCGACGTTCTTTTCCTACATTCTAATGAGAAAAGCAATATGACCTGTTCACTTTAATAACAATCATATACGCATACCGAATTACCAACATTAAATGTCAAAATTTGAACAGTTGTTACATGTAAATATCACACAATCAGCAAGAACGCCTCTTTAGCTCACTGTTACACATCTTGTTTCAAGTCATGTTTATTGTCTGATCAGGGCTTGCATTTACAAATATATAGAATATCAAAGTCGATCAAATTAAAAAAAAAAACATGTTAAAACAAATATGTTGAGAGTGTTAAAACTATCTAAATATTTACATGAGTTATCTCAGTCTAATTTCTTCTTTTACTTAAATTCGAAATGTGAAATCATTTTTGATCACACAAGATAGCAAGGATGTAATGGTTATTTTTAGTTTGATGGTTTTGTGTTTATGTATCGTTGTGAGTTGGAATAAAAAATATGGTGGCATGACATTTTATTGTTGCTTTTGCTGTGCTTTATAATGATAAACTTTTACTACAATTGATGGATACAAACTATCTAAAGTAGTTTGTGTTTTTCTTTTTTGCGTTATTTTCCCGTTATATAAAAGAGCACATAATTTTAGCATTTTGAAATAAAACTGACTGCAGATTTCTGTTTCTATGACACAAACACATAGACACAATTGCTTATTTCTCCACGGATTTACACATTAAAACCTGTATCGTTATTTTGTAACTTGAGCTGCATCGCATTATTTTTCATTCCATATTCTTATGTACGCGATTCATCTCCTTTATTTACTTCAGTTATTTCTAATTTGCAGTTAGCACTCTCTTCTCCGTTGCGCTCACAAACCTGCTATGCAGTGAAAGGTTAAATTTGAATTTTATAGTGACAAATAGTACAAAAGACTCACTCGCGGTCAATACGGAAGTCAACGGTCATATCTGGGATAACACCGATGAGAAAGATACCTTCATTTATACAGACCGATCTGTAATACGACACTAAAGGAGTGCATGAGCATCTACAGTACTCACGGCAGGCAGAATAGTCAAGGAAGACAGTGATGCATACGTCATGACCACGAGTAGCATGACATTGGAGGTGATGTCAGTGACCAAGGCATTCATCTGGTTAATGTTACAAGACAACACCCTCGCCTGTATATTGAGTGATTCAAAGAGAATGTTAAGTAAAGTGGAGGCAGGCTCTGTACGTATGCAATGGATAGAGTCATTATAGAAGTCAGAAATATGTAAGGTCACCTTTGTCTACGTCCCAGGACATGCAGAGTACGGGGAAATGAAAGAGCGAACAGGTTGGCTAGCTGCTCTATTGTTTAGAAGCAACCAATGGATCGGGCGGACATCATTAGTGCCCTCCGGGAAGTGGAAAGGACACAGGACTTCGACAACCATGAGTCTACATCACTCCTTCGGATGAAAGAGATGGGAGTTAAGATGGGCACAGCCAGAAAGGAGAAATTTAGTGGTGTAAAAAGACTAATTAATCAACACAGAACTGGAGTCGTCAGTCGCTGGACACTGCAGGAATTGCTGAGGAGGAGATCTTAGCACCTATGGACATGTTCGGAGTGCAATGATTGATGACTGTCTCTTAGCTCAATAACTCAATAGTACTAAAGCTATGCTGCAAGATTTACTATAGTGCTGTACCCATATTGCACCTCAATTTGGATTATCAGATACAGAAATCAAATGCTGGAATAAGATATACAATTAAATGTTACATTTTCTAGTTATGAATGTAATAACAAACACATAAACGTGTTGAAATAAAAAAATACAGCTGAAGTTGAATAGAGATTAGATACAGTAACGAGGTTAGAGGCTCCACGTAGAGAGTTCCTTTTATTCATTTCTGCTGTAGTCCACAATCTAGAATGGAATGGCGCACATCAATATACTACATCTCTCACGTCTGTTTCATACGTTGCGACAACTTTAGCGATTTTAACTTCCATAGATAGTGATGTTATCGTATCATGACGTAAGAACTTCCGAAAAGATGTAAATTCAAGGGCAGATGAACTAATGTTGTCAAATAACACGCGTTGTAGACCTGAGTGAGCTTCATGTTGTTAGAGGTTACCGGTTGTTGTCAGTCTGGGAGATCGGGCTCCGTCAGACAAGATCTCTCAGGATAGTCAATGTGACGGTAAACATGGGCAGGGAAGGAAGGAGAAATGTTGTGAACAAGTCACCGTGTCAGCACCACAAAGGTTCTAATGCAACAGGAAGGCAGAGGGATTTCATAACAGACAGAAGAGCACGAACAATTATTGCAGTTAAACGTTAATAACAAAGTTGAATACATAACAAACAGGTAACAGTCAATAAATCCATTAAATGTTTAACATTGCACGAAGTAAAAGAATAAAATGTACTGTAACAATTTTACTAAATAAACAATAAAGAAGCTGACGCTTCGGCCTCACAACCTTCCTAAGGAACAACCAACAAAAGAAAACCGAAACACACAGATTATGAGCAATGCACAACGATCTAGCTATGTCGTTGATAGTTTTACAAAATGTGTTTAGTAAACTTAATTGCTCAACAATCATATTTCTCCACATTGCTGATGGCCGAGAACCGGACTTCTGTTGGGTAGAAGCCACAAGAGAAAACAGGTGGCCGGAGGGGTCTGGGAGAAGCGGATAAGAGACGAACAATAATATTTTTAAAAAAAATATCCTTCCCTTCTAGTTTTCTATTTTTAAAAATTAGTTTTAACTTCTACAATCGGTAACCCATTGCAATTTATAACTAAATACAAAATCTTGCCAACTCCAAATTTTAAAATCAGACTGATCGTAATGGCTCCCTAGACCGGCCGTGCGCAAATCGTACGGTCTGCTGTTTAATGTGCGACGGGGATAATTTGACGACTGTGTGTCTATATGTTCGGAATTGGAGTTAACAACGATGGCCTAACATCATCAAGTGCTACGACGATCATCATTTTCAAGACGACGTGACTTACCGGTATATGGGGATAGGCGGCGGGAACAATTGAAGGCTATGCATGAAAAGTGTTCCTTGTTGCAGTTTCCTCATATTCCAACTCGCATGTCTGTGTTAGTCACCTCTAGTGACTTGGGCATATGGTGCTCGTAAACCTGGGAGGGCCGACCATCTAAGAGCAGAATCCTCATACAGAACGGATCATCTGCTGCCTTGCAGGAAGATTGGGGGCAATCAAAGGCTAAGGAAAGCAAACCTGAACAAAATGCTGACTGAAATCGGATGCACTGGGCCACTGACGCAGAACACAGTGCAACATTTTAAAAGGTATTCAAGCGGAGTGGATCTAACAGGCTTAAACAGACAGCTGTCTTCGTGTGAGAGTCTGGAGTCCTACTCTGATTGAGAAAAAATGCCATCGCCTTTTTGACAAAGAAATGAAACAATTTCTCTTCTGTTTTCTGTAGTGCCAGTCTTGACATACTGACAGGAATCCTAGAAAATCTGACAACGGTCGAGTACATCGTTGGAAACCACATAAACTTTTATTTTACCTAACAATTTTAAGAATGCCAAAGGCAGTCAAGAAGAGTACAACGAGAAAGTGCTAAATGGGGATAACACACACAAAAAAAATAGAATAAATTTTTGACCAACATTAGAATCATCATTCTTTGTCCATAAAATGAGAATCGATTAATTGGAATATATTATGTCAAATAGATAATTGAGGGAATAAGTGATATATATAGACAGATAATATGTCTGAAAGTTTAAAAGAACCATTTATAGGAACTCAACAACAGAATCGAAAAGCAACTGAACAGATTAGAGAGTAATAGCGTTTTGAAATTGGGCAGATGATTTGAAACGAGCTATAGAAACAGTCGTGAACAAAAGAAGACAACATACGAGAGAAAGAATGCAAACTACCTCTCCTGCAGACTTTAAAAACCAATCAGGAAATAAAGAAACATTAATAATCTCTAAACGGAATGACTGTTCTTGCATGCTGTATTTTCTGTTTCCGTGTTTGTTATTACAACTTGCATTATTTAATCTAGCTCGTCTGAGAACAAAATCCTAATCAACTGATTCAAACTATTGAAAGAGATTATACTCGCTGCTGATGCAGCAGTGGTTGTTCATATAAAGCTATCCTGCAGTCAATGCCTGACATGTTGACTAGATATGTGAGTTAATCTCCTGCCTATAAGTGTCAGAAGTCTGTGGTTTAGGGTGAAGTCAGAACCGCAACTGTAACAATGAAACACTTCTATATTGTTTGTGTCTGTGAGGACGTTCATCTATCTCAGCTCTACGGCCTTAACTACAATCTCAATTAATCAAGAGATAAATACCCGCAATGTGCAGGCAATTTCAAGATTTGGAAAAGTCAACAATGGCATGAACCAGAACACAAATAACACTCAAGACGAAGATTATAAATCATCAAGCTGGGTTTTTATCATATTTCTATATGGATCTGAAACTTGGACAATCTATGATGTGTAGGTGAGGCGGTTAACTCATTCAGTACGGAAGTTTAGAGGTAGAGAGGTCACAATTTTTCATGTTTTTAAATATTAATCTACATGTTTATATTTATCTAACACTTCATATCATCATCATCATCAAGTACCGGCCCGCTGGCGTAGGTGATCATGTCTCTCCACAACTTTCGATCTTGGCACCTTTTTATCATTTCTGTTGTTGACCTTCTGCCAAGCCATTCTCTTAAGCTGTCTGTTATTTTATCTTTTTGCTTCCCTCTATCTCTTCGTCCCTCAATGTTTCTAGTTGTTACAATATATTCCAGTTGTTCTCTTCTCATTACATGGCCAAAAAATTATGTTTGTTTCTTCCAAATATTGGAAATTAGCTCTCTTTTTGCTTGACCTCTCTCAGAACATCTTCATTACTCTTCTTAGCTTTCTATGGTACTCTCAACATTCTTCTGTAAAACCACATTTCTACAGACTCCAGTGATTTTCTTGTCTGTTGTCCTATTATCCATGATTCGCATCCATATGTTAAGACTGGCTCAACGACACTTAATATATTGGATATGAATTGTTAGATAATTAAACAAGGGATTATATTTCACCAATACCAAGATGGTACAAGACACCGTAAAAGGAATATGTTTTGATGACAGTTTACACTAATCATATTAATAGTGACGCACTATGCGGCTAAACGTACAAGACCGAAATCGGCATGGCACTTGGTGCGTTGAAACGTACGGAAAGAGTTTACTCAGTTTTCATATGCCGTACCTTAGCAAGATAGCAAATATCAAATGGCAGGAAAAAGTAAACGTTTCACAATGAGCTAAATTATCATCCAACACTTAGAATTTAAAGTCTAATGTGACTGGTTTGAGAAGAATCGACAACAATCGTATTTCTGTTCAAGAACAATAGCAACAATTATTGCGTAGAGAACTGAGAGACAGAAGGAGGCCGAAAGCCAGACTAATGCAGAAATATTAAGTAATTATTTTTAGGGATTCTATGAGAAAATTCTTTTTTTTTTAGCGAGCAATATGGGGACATTTTTGGGACGGATAGTAGCACACGTAGAATTAAAATCGGAAGTAGCACAACAACAAGATGGGAAGAGACGACTCCAAAATCTGAAGGCGAAAGACACATGAGAAAGGACGTGCAGCCAGGCACTACATATACACCTAGTTGATTGAAGAAGTTAGAAATATGTAGATCCAATACTAACATGACGTTATCATCTATCGGAGTTTGAGATAGTTGACGTCACTCTACCCACAACCGTCACTGTTTGCAAAGCTGAAATCGTCACACTAGTTGGAGGTTTTCCTGGAATTTCCTCTCAGCCCGCAGGCCAAAATAAATTTATAGTTGGCTGTGGTTTGACAAACCAGCCATAGACTGCATGTTGATGTCTACCATACCGAAGACGGATGTGACGGGGCGAAAGAAGAAGATAGCGCGGTTTTGCCGTAAACTAGCGATACAACGCAATCCACGTCCACTTAATGGTAAATGCTGAAGAATGCAGAAGACGAAGAATAAGAATACAGCAAGTATAGATTAGTATTGTAAGGAAATTGTTGAAAGTAACAAACTCACGCTCCCAAATACACAAAAAATGAGATTACCAGCACGTTTGTCTCTCAGATAAATATACCGAACATACCCGATCGTTAATCCTCCACATCTGTCTCCCTTCTCCGCATTAACTGTTTCTATCCATGAAAATACTCGATCGTCAACCCTCCACTTCTGTCTCCCTTCCCCAACATTAACTGTTTCTACCCACGAACATACTCAATCGTCAACCCTCTACACCTGTCTCCCTTCCCCACATTAACTGTTTCTATCCATGAACATACCCGATCATCAACCCTCCACATCTGTCTCCTTTCTCGCATTAACTGTTTCTATCCATGAACATACTCGATCGTCAACCCTCTACATCTGTCTCCCTTCCCCACATTAACTGTTTCTACCAATGAACATACTCGATCATCAACACTCCACATCTGTCTCCATTCCCCCACATTAACTGTTTCTACCCATGAACATACCCGATCGTCAAACCCCAACATCTGTCTCCCTTCTCCGCATTAACTGTTTCTACCCATGAACATACTCGATCATCAACACTCCACATCTGTCTCCATTCCCCCACATTAACTGTTTCTACCCATGAACATACCCGATCGTCAAACCCCCACGTCTGTCTCCCTTCTCCGCATTAACTGTTCCTACCCATGAACATACTCGATCATCAACACTCAACATCTGTCTCCATTCCCCCATATTAACTGTTTCTACCCATGAACATACCCGGTCGTCAAACCCCCACATCTGTCTCCCTTCTCCGCATTAACTGTTTCTACCCATGAACATACCCGATCGTCAAACCCCCACATCTGTCTCCCTTCTCCGCATTAACTGTTTCTACCCATGAACATACCCAAACGTCAAACTTCTACATTTGTCTTCCTTCCCCCACATTAGCTGTTTCTACCCATGAACATACCCGATCGTCAACATTGTGTCTCCCTTTCCCACGTTAACTGTTCAATATGTTAACTATCCATGAACATACCTAAATTATTTGTGTGTTAGATTGAGGTCATTCTCACCTTTGTAACCATTCATTTTGACACTCTCTTACACTCCCCCCCCCCCCCCCATTAAAAAAAAAGTATGAAGACATACTAAATGACTTAAACATTAACAAGAACTGCTTATAAACATCATTGTTCAGACGATATTAAAACACTAAGGCCATGTTTAAAGGCACAGCGGGCTGAAAAGAACAATAATGGAAGGGATGGATCCTGGGCGTCGCATTAGGGGCAGACCAAGAAGAAGGTGGTTTCAAGACGTCGAGGAGAACTTGAACATAATAACAGAAGAAGTGGGAGATCTGGCTTTAGACAGAGATTCTTTCAGACGGACTGTGGTGAATGTAGCATTCTGTGAGAGATCTGGCTTGAGACAAAGATTCTTTCTGACGGGCTGTGGTGAATGTAACGTTCTGTGAGAGATCTGGCTTCAGACAAAGATTCTTTCTGACGGGCTGTGGTGAATGTAACGTTCTGTGAGAGATCTGGCTTTAGACAGAGATTCTTTCAGACGGGCTGTGGTGAATGTAACGTTCTGTGGGAGATCTGGCTTGAGACAGAGATTCTTTCTGACGGGCTGTGGTGAATGTAACGTTCTGTGAGAGATCTGGCTTGAGACAGAGATTCTTTCAGACGGGCTGTGGTGAATGTAACGTTCTGTGAGAGATCTGGCTTGAGACAAAGATTCTTTCTGACGGGCTGTGGTGAATGTAACGTTCTGTGAGAGATATGGCTTGAGACAAAGATTCTTTTAGACGGACTGTGGTGAATGTAACGTTCTGTGAGAGATCTGGCTTGAGACAAAGATTCTTTCTGACGGGCTGTGGTGAATGTAACGTTCTGTGAGAGATATGGCTTGAGACAAAGATTCTTTCTGACGGGCTGTGGTGAATGTAACGTTCTGTGAGAGATATGGCTTGAGACAAAGATTCTTTCTGACGGGCTGTGGTGAATGTAGCGTTCTGTGAGAGATCTGGCTTGAGACAAAGATTCTTTCTGACGGGCTGTGGTGAATGTAACGTTCTGTGAGAGATATGGCTTGAGACAAAGATTCTTTCTGACGGGCTGTGGTGAATGTAACGTTCCGTGAGAGATCTGGCTTGAGACAAAGATTCTTTCTGACGGGCTGTGGTGAATATAGCGTTCTGTGAGAGATCTGGCTTGAGACAAAGATTCTTTCTGACGGGATGTGGTGAATTTAATGTTCTGTGAGAGATCTGGCTTGAGACAAAGATTCTTTCAGACGGGCTGTGGTGAATGTAACGTTCTGTGAGAGATCTGGCTTGAGACAAAGATTCTTTCTGACAAGTTGTGGTGAATGTAACGTTCTGTGAGAGATCTGGCTTGAGACAAAGATTTTTTCTGACGGGATGTGGTGAATTTAATGTTCTGTGGGAGATCTGGCTTGAGACAAAGATTCTTTCAGACGGGCTGTGGTGAATGTAACGTTCTGTGAGAGATCTAGTTTGAGACAAAGATTCTTTCAGGCGGGTTGTGGTGAGATTGACGTTCTGTAAGAGATCTAGCTTGAGACAGAGATTGTTTCATACGGGCTGTGGTGAATTTAACGTTCTGTGAGAGATTTAGCTTGAGACAAAGATTCTTTCAGACGGGCTGTGGTGAATGTAACGTTCTGTGAGAGATTTAGCTTGAGACAAAGATTCTTTCAGACGGGCTGTGGTGAATGTAACGTTCTGTGAGAGATTTAGCTTGAGACAAAGATTCTTTCAGACGGGCTGTGGTGAATGTAACGTTCTGTGAGAGATTTAGCTTGAGACAAAGATTCTTTCTGACGGGCTGTGGTGAATGTATCGTTCTGTGAGAGATTTAGCTTGAGACAAAGATTCTTTCTGACGGGCTGTGGTGAGTGTAACGTTCTGCAGCGGACACACGACCTGATGATGATGACTACAATGTATAGAACCGCACATATTTCTTGAACATGAGTCAAGGACATTCATTTGTAACAAGTCTTTTAATGAAACAAATACCTCACAACAAATAGACAACCAATAGAAATGAAATATGAAATCTGACAAAAGAAAAAAAAACTTTTACAAAAAGATATAAAAAATAAAAGCGAACAATGCAAGAGAAAAAATTGGAGTTCACTTTTGGGATTTGTGGGACAAAGTGAAATATAATTGCCATATTGATAATCACACAATGATTTTAATTTAGTAGTCTTTCTTTCTTTCTTTCTTTCTTTCTTTCTTTCTTTCTCTCTCTCTCTCTCTCTCTCTCTCTCTCTCTCTCTCTTATTTTCGGCATTTCTCTTTCAACAATTATATTTGTACCTTTCTCTAGAAATGTATCGATCCATGTTTCTCTCTGTCTCTTTTGCTATGCATTTTTCACTGTTTTTCTCATATTATATATTTCTATTTCTCTCTATTTCCCCACCTACTATTTCCATTGTTTCGTTCTCTGATATCTCTTTCGTTTGTATCTCTGACTATGTATGTCCAGTTTCCTAATGATCTTATGTCAGAAATATCAATTTTATATGTAGTGATTGCATATTTGATTTCATATTGATATGATACATTCCGTGCCACTAATGACTCGTCTTGATGGTATATCTTACATTTCGTGCCACTAATGACTCGTATTGAAGGCACATCTCACCGTGCCACTAATGACTCGTCTTTATGGCATATATTACATTCCGTGCCACTAATGACTCGTCATGGTGTCACATCTTACATTTCGTACCACTAATGACTCGTCATGATGTCACATCTTACATTCCGTGCCACTAATGACTCGTCATGATGTCACATCTTACATTCCGTGCTACTTATGACTCGTCATGTCGTCACATCTTACATTCCGTACTACTAATGTTTCTTCAATATAAATATGTTGCCACCTAACGGCCTTTACCCATTCTATTGAGATCTCAACGTTGGTTCAGGAAGTGATTGCCATTGTAATAGATACTGTCTTAGAACTGCGATAGTAGTTCCAAATATACGAACACATTGACAACAATATCAAAGTATTATCTATCCTAATAGATGGTAAAATGTTCTCTGCCACAGATTATTCTACATTGTGGGATATAATGTTTTCCTTGTCACTAGTGACCCTTATAAGGACATAAACGAAATGTTCCCTGACCTACATTCCAGTAACATTCAAGGTGAGGAATGACAGAAGACCACAGAGAAAAACAAGACCAGAAAATATTTAATCGATGACACGGGGTTGACTTGATAGTGAAGTATTTATCTACTGTCAAATGGTCATGCTAGTGTCAATATCTCACTAGACAAATCGTTTTCTTTAACCAAACTTCGAACGCGGCAATCTCAACTCTCAAAATTATAAATCCACTCTTACTATATAAATCCGTCTTACCCCAAACCTACGGCAGTTAGCAGAAAATAAAATAAATAACTGGGTTGTTATTGTCGCTTGCTTGTTATGTTTACCTTTCAAAACGTAAAAGTACCCCAACCGTTGCACCAATTGTGGGTCTGCTACAATGACCACAGATTTAAGAAAAACAGATCGAAAAAGAAAAAAGGGAACATTAAATATTTACATTTGTTCTCAACGTTGATAGAAACAGTGAATATAAATAGAACAATCCGAAATTGCGGATACATATGTAATTAGATTTAACAACAAAAAAATAAGGTTCTCAAACACTAGATAGGAATAGTATGTTTATTTCTGACAGCTTTTCGCTAAAATGTAAGATACATGCAGATTTTATTCTCATCCATCTATTAAATCTCTCTCATCTGAATCTAACTTTCACACTTCCTATATATATCTCCAACTTTCTGGCCAAGGAACATAGAAAAAACGACGTCATCACTGCATCATCAGGCTTATGAAGACTTCCAAGATGGTGTCGTAAGGTCAAGGCAAAGAAATACACATAAAATGCATCAAAATCCAAAGCTGCAGTGAAACTAATCGTGAGGAGAAATAAAAAAAAATATAGATAAATATATAAAAAAAATAGTTATCTATAGAAAAAAATATATAGATATATATAGAAAATTATAGATATATATAGAAAAAAAATATAAATAAAAAATAGTTATCTATAGTAAAAAATATATAGATATATTATATATATATATATATATATATATATATATATATATATATATATATAAAATATCATCAACATCAAGTACCGTGCCTGGTGGTGTAGGTGATCATGTCTCTTCACAACTTTCGATCTTGATATTTATTTGTCATTTATGTTGTTGACCTTCTGCCAAGCCATTCTCTTAAGTTGTCTAGTATATATTTTTCTCCCCCCCCCCCACCTCGTCGTCCCTCAATTTTCCCAGTTGTCACAATATATTCCAGCCGTTCATTTCTCATTACATGGCCAAAAAATGATTCTTCCAAGTATTGGAGATTATCTCTCTTTTTGAATTACTGACTTGTTGAATGAAACAATGTTGAATGTGTTGCTTAGTCTCACGTCCTTACTTTTGTGTCTTTCGTCTTTAAATGTTGGAGTCGTCTCTTCCCGTATTGTTGCTGTGCCACTTATAATTTTCATTCTCCGTTTGCTACTATCAATAGAAAAATTTCCTCATTCTTCTCGCTAAAAGAGATTTTTCCCAGAGAATCGCTAAAATAAAATACTTAATATTTCAGCATTAGTCTGGCCTTTGGTCTCTTTCTTTCTCTAAGTTCTCCATAAATTAATTGTTTTTTTAAATTTATTTGTCAGTGACTGCCGTCTCCACATCGAAGGCTGGCTACCGTTGAACGCCATTCTGTTCTTTCTCTTGCTTAGATATTGCAGATTGCATAGGCTGACTTGTCTATCTGTTGATGTTACTCCTCCTTATTAGTATTGGCCTGCCTCTGCTTATGTTACCTTGCACTTTCCCTTCCAAAATTAATTTTACTAGGCTGCTGTGTTTTTTAACATGTCCAAAAAGTTGCATTGGTCTTTTTCTAATTGTATTTAGTAGTTTTCTTTTCATTTTTAGTTGTTTTAAGACTTCATCGTTTGTTTTCTTTTCTTTCCATCCAATTCTACATATTATTCTATAAATCCGCATTTCAATGGCTTTAATTTTCTGTTCTGTTTACTTGTCTAATGTCCATGTTTCCGTACCATACAGGAATATTGAGAAGAAGTAACATTTTGCTATTCTTAGTTTTAGTCTTGGTATTGTTTGTTTTGATGTTAGTATACTTTTCATGAAATTTAAAATTTCTTTTGCTTATTTCAGTTGTACATTTTCCATCACTGGTTATAGTATGTCCCAAGTATTTGTTGCCCTGAACTGTCTCCAGGTGTATTCCTTCAACTTTGATATTTATTTGTAGGTCTTGAAAATGTTCTTTCCTTATGATCATAATTGTAGTCTTTTTGATATTCATATCTAATCCATATTTATTGCTTGTCTTGTTTATTTCATTATGTGATTGGTGTAGATCTTTAGGATTTTCTGCTAGTAGTACAGTATAATCAGCATATCTTAGGCTATTGATTATATTTCCATTAAATGTTTAAGCCTGGTATCTCTATGATGTTTTTAAAGATTTGCTCAGTGTATGAAGCTTGGTGATAGGATGGATCCCTGTCTTACTCCTCTTTCTAAATCAATAGATGTAGAGTTTTCTGTATCTAGATGTATATCTTTTGGGCAGTGTATAAGTTGTTTATGGTGTTTACAATCAAAAGCTTTGTTGTAGTCTATGAAGTAGGCATATGTTGCTTTACTTACTTCTGTGTACTTTTCAATCAATGTCTTCTTGCTGAATGTGACTTCTTTTGTCCAACTTATTTTTCTTATGTACAGATTGTTGTTCTTCAAGTTCCATGTTGATTTTATTTTCAAACCTTCCTTGTAAAACTTTAGCAAAATGTTTGTTGTATGGCTCATTAGGCTTATTGTTCTAAAATCACTGCATTCAACTGCACCATTCTTTATGCAATTCAGTGAAAGTTGATGTTTTAAAATAATTACTATAATTTTTCGGGAATAGAAATACGGTTGTTGTCCTTTCTTCTCAAACCAATCCCCTTAGATTTCAAATTCTAAGTGTTGGATGATAATTTAGCTCATTGTTGACTTTTTCCTGCCATTTGATATTTGTCATCTTACAAAGGTACCGTACGTGAAAGGTAATTAACCGTCTCACCTACAAATTATAGGTTGTCCAAGTTTCGGATCGAAATAGAAATACGTTAAACACAGAGTTTGATGAATTATAATCTTCGTCATGAGTGTTATTTGTGTTCTGGTTCATGCCATTGTTGACTTTTCCAAATCTTGAAATTGCCTGCACATTGCGGGTATTTATCTCTTGATTAATTGAGATTGTAGTTAAGGCCGTAGAGCTGAGATAGATGAACGTCCTCACAGACACAAACAATATAGAAGTGTTTCATTGTTACAGTTGCGGTTCTGACTTCACCCTAAACCACAGACTTCTGACACTTATATGCAGGAGATTAACTCACATATCTAGTCAACATGTCAGGCATTGACTGCAGGATAGCTTTATATGAACAACCACTACTGCATCAGCAGCGAGTATAATCTCTTTCAATAGTTTGAATCAGTTGATTAGGATTTTGTTCTCAGACGAGCTAGATTAAATAATGCAAGTTGTAATAACAAACACGGAAACAGAAAATACAGCATGCAAGAACAGTCATTCCGTTCAGAAATTATTTATCTGTTTCTTTATTTCCTGATTGGTTTTTAACGTCTAGAGGAGAGGTAGTTTGCTATCTTTTAATCTTCTGTTGCCTTCTTTTCTTTTCATGTTTTCGACTGTTTCTAGTATTTCATTAAAGAACAATTGTTCTTTCTCGAGAACGTTTTCTTGGTGTTTGTTTTCTTTGAGTATTTTTCTAGTGTTGTGGATTATGTTTATTTGTTTAGAATTAGCGATTAGAAAATTGACGTCTGAGCTCACATCAAACACTTCGAAGTATACTTCCAATACATGATCTGGAAGACAACTGTGTTGATAACTGATCATCATCATGTGCCATACCGGTTGGCGTAGGTGATCATGTCCCTCCACAATCTTCTATCTACAGTGCATCGTATCAGTTCTGTTGTTGACTGTTTTCCATGCCATGACACCAAGCTATCCAGTATTTTCTCTCTTTGTCGTCCGCGATCTCTCTTTCCTTTTATTTTGCCAGTTGTAACCAAGTATTCCAACTTTCCTCTTCTCATGATGTGCCCGAAAAATGTTGATTGCTTCTTTCTGATGTTTTTTAAGAGCTCCCTTTTTGTCTTGGCCTCTTTGAGAACTTCCTCATTGGTCTTTTTAGCTGTCCAGGGAACTTTCAACATTTTTCTGAGAAATCCCATCTCTGTGGCCTCCAATAGTCTTTTTATTTGTTTGTCCACTGTCCATGATTCGCTTTCATAGGTCAGAATATCAGTTGATAACCGATAGAGGGAATAAAAATTACGTTCTTCTCAACAGATCATAGGGTGTTCAATTCCTCTCACTGTATGAAACGGTGCATTCGTTCAAGTTGTTTCCATAGCTCACTAATTACACACATCACAAATCTTTCTACTCAGTCATCTCGTTAGAATTACACGGAGAAAATAAATCCCATTTAAGAGTTGTGACTATATACGATATTTTATGAAACTACTTTCATATCAACTAGTACATGCACACTAGTTGACTCATACGCTCATGTGCTACTGTATGGACTGAACGTTTCATCATATTTTTATGAACTTGTCAACAAGACCTTCTCTCATCCGTTAAACAATGAAACACTTCGCACCTGATGCATCATATTTGCATTATATATTTGAGTTTGCAACCAGGTAGTTGTTGTTTTGTTGTAGTTAGAGCAGTGTTAAATAATTAATGTAGTATCATTTTAGTAGAGGCGGAGCAGTGTAATAAAAGTATTGTGGAATCGAGGTTTCAGAGTCGGAGCCTCGGAATTGAAATACTGTAAAATCGCAGTAGCTGAGAGGGAGCCTTGTAATCTAATAAGTATAGTCTTTGTCTTTGAGAAGCAACTGTTTAATTGACGCATTCTGAAGTTGTTATTGTTGTGGTTCAAAAGTAACATAGCGATAGAGATGTTAACTTTGCTTCACTTGATATTGCTTATTGGTACCTTTCTTAAAACCTGTCTTTTTTCAGTGAAAAGTTATTATCATGTGCCGTGACTGCAGATGTAAGTGTAGACGTCTCTCCCAAAACTATCTATCTGTTCAGTTGCTTATCGATTCTGTTGTTGACTTCCTGTCAATGATTCTTTGAAACTTTCAGACATATTTTTTGTATATATATATATATCATTCCCTCAATTATCTATTTGACATAATATATTCCAATTAATCGATTCTCATTTCATGGACCGAGAAAGATGATAATAATCTTAGTCAAACGCTTTCTTTTTTTTTTGTTATCCCCATTTAGCACTCTCTCGCTGTACTCTTCTTGACTGTCTTTGACATTCTTTAATTTGTTAGGTAAAATACAAGTTTATGTGGTCTCCAACGATTTTACTCGTCTGTTGTTTGATTTTCTAGGATTAATTTCAGTCTGTCTAGACTGGCACTACAGAAAACAGAAGAGAAATTGTTTGTTTAATCTCATTCTTAAATACTTCTTGTTGTGCTGTGTGGGTAACAGTATCTTTGATTATGTTCATGATGATCTTGATAACTGATACAAGAGTCACACTTCTCTAGTTGCTGTAGTTTTGAGATTGCCCTATTTGGGAATTTTAATGATACTTTGTTCGCTACTTAAACAGCTATACCTGTCCTATAATGTTTGCTATTTGTGTTAACTATATAACTGTTCTTTTAATTTGTATGCTTTGGATGTTGTCTGTATTTGTGTTGATCCTGAATCATTCTATCACATATAAAATTTCTTTTGTTTTTCAATCTGTCTTCAACACCTAATAGATCATTTTATCACTTCACTTATCATTGCTATTATTCCAGACATCTTATGTGCCACATTCTTGATCTTATGTGTCACATTCTTGTTCATTATTTTCTACCATCAGTCTTTCCTATTGTCACCACTTTGTCTTGGTAATTATGTTTGTTTATGTCAAATCAAATAAATTTTCCACGTCTTCGTTTATTTTTAATCATTATTTGGTATTAAATAGCTCTTTTTAGTATTCAGAAGATATATAAGTCATTAATGTGCCTAGAAGTTAGGTGTCATAAAGCTACAAGAAGTCAGAAAAGTAGCAGTACTGAAGACATACAAAATTAATCTCACACCCTACAGTTGGTGACCACCATCACCCCAAAGTAGTTTCCTTCTGAGTGTTAATAACGATCCCAGTGGTGCTGCCTCTTGATGAAGTATTTTTGGAATTCTTTATTTCCAGTATGTTGGAGACAGCCTGCGGCTTGGCTTGAATATCCTCCACTGTCTGAAATCTAGACTCATTTAGCTTCATTTGAAGTTTTGAAAACAAGAATAAGTCACACAGTGCAAGGTCTGGTGAATGGAGAGGAAGACATCAGTCATGTTGTTACTGGCAAAAAACCATTGAGTATGGAGGACATCATGGGATTTCTTCTCACAATAGTCTCTGATGTCCCAAGACCTCAATGTAGAAAGCAGAATTAACTATTTAACCCACAGACACAAAATCACCCAACCGTTCCTGTCACTAAACTGGACACTGGTTGGCCTAGACAATCATTACCATCATTATCATCTTATGGATGTGTCCAGAGTGCAATGATAATGAGCTTCCAGGTGGAGTAAGGTCTTGAATAGCTCTTTTCTTCTCTGATCCTAATACAAACGGTCAGCTCTTGATTGCCATTTACTCTGAGTTTAGATGTTAGTGGGCATCTTAGCCCCATTTTTCTTATAAATTATATACACTAAGGTGCTTTACTTAGCAAAATAAGTCATCCAATCATAAGGATGGATGTATTTTTGAGGATTGCAATGCATTGAATGTTAAACTAATATCGAGGGATGGAGTAACATAGAATTAAAACTAATGACAAAGGTCTTAAAATAACAAACCTGCATACCTTAACACGTTTCTGTATTTATCTGAAACTTGGACAACATATAAACTAATATGGAGGGATGGAGTAACATAAACTTAGACAACAGATAAACTAATATGCAGGGATGGAGTAACATAAACTTAGACAACAGATAAACTAATATGGAGGGATGGAGTAACATAAACTTAGACAACAGATAAACTAATATTGAGGGATGGAGTAACATAAACTTAGACAACAGATAAACTAATATGGAGGGATGGAGTAACATAAACTTGGACAACAAATAAACTAATATGGAGGGATGGAGTAACATAAACTTAGACAACAGATAAACTAATATGGAGGGGTGGAGTAACACAAACTTGGACAACAGATAAACTAATATGAAGGGATGGAGTAACACAAACTTGGACAACAGATACACTATTATGGAGGGGTGGAGTAACATAAACTTGGACAACATATAAACTAATATGGAGGGATGGAGTAACATAAACTTGGACAACAGATAAACTAATATGGAGGGATGGAGTAACATAAACTTGGACAACAGATAAACTAATATGGAGGGATGTAGTAACATAAACTTGGACAACAGATAAACTAATATGGAGGGATGTAGAAACATAAACTTAGACAACAGATAAACTAATATGGAGGGATGGAGTAACATAAACTTAGACAACAGATAGACTAATATGGAGGGATGGAGTAACATAAACTTAGACAACAGATAGACTAATATGGAGGGATGGAGTAACATAAACTTGGACAACAGATAAACTAATATGGAGGGATGGAGTAACATAAACTTAGACAACAGATAGACTAATATGGAGGGATGGAGTAACACAAACTTGGACAACAGATAAACTAATATGGAGGGATGGAGTAACATAAACTTGGACAACAGATAAACTAATATGGAGGGATGGAGTAACATAAACTTGGACAACAGATAAACTAATATGGATGATGGAGTAACATAAACTTGGACAACAGATAAACTAATATGGAGGGATGGAGTAACTTATGGAGGAAACTTGGACAACAGATAAACTAATATGGAGGGATGGAGTAACATAAACTTGGACAACAGATAAACTAATATGAAGGGATGGAGTAACTTACGGAGGAAACTTGGACAACAGATAAACTAATATGGAGGGATGGAGTAACTTATGGAGGAAACTTGCACAACAGATAAACTAATATGGAGGGATGGAGTAACTTATGGAGGAAACTTGGACAACAGATAAACTAATATGGAGGGGTGGAGTAACACAAACTTGGACAACAGATAAACTAATATGGAGGGATGGAGTAACACAAACTTGGACAACAGATAAACTAATATGGAGGGATGGAGTAACACAAACTTGGACAACAGATAAACTAATATGGAGGGGTGGAGTAACATAAACTTGGACAACAGATAAACTAATATGGAGGGATGGAATAACACAAACTTGGACAACAGATAAACTAATATGGAGGGATGGAGTAACACAAACTTGGACAACAGATAAACTAATATGGAGGGATGGAGTAACACAAACTTGGACAACAGATAAACTAATATGGAGGGATGGAGTAACACAAACTTGGACAACAGATAAACTAATATGGAGGGATGGAGTAACATAAACTTGGACAACAGATAAACTAATATGGATGATGGAGTAACATAAACTTGGACAACAGATAAACTAATATGGAGGGATGGAGTAACTTATGGAGGAAACTTGGACAACAGATAAACTAATATGGAGGGATGGAGTAACATAAACTTGGACAACAGATAAACTAATATGAAGAGATGGAGTAACTTACGGAGGAAACTTGGACAACAGATAAACTAATATGGAGGGATGGAGTAACTTATGGAGGAAACTTGGACAACAGATAAACTAATATGGAGGGATGGAGTAACTTATGGAGGAAACTTGGACAACAGATAAATTAATATGGAGGGGTGGAGTAACACAAACTTGGACAACAGATAAACTAATATGGAGGGATGGAGTAACACAAACTTGGACAACAGATAAACTAATATGGAGGGATGGAGTAACACAAACTTGGACAACAGATAAACTAATATGGAGGGGTGGAGTAACATAAACTTGGACAACAGATAAACTAATATGGAGGGATGGAATAACACAAACTTGGACAACAGATAAACTAATATGGAGGGATGGAGTAACACAAACTTGGACAACAGATAAACTAATATGGAGGGATGGAGTAACACAAACTTGGACAACAGATAAACTAATATGGAGGGATGGAGTAACACAAACTTGGACAACAGATAAACTAATATGGAGGGATGGAGTAACATAAACTTGGACAACAGATAAACTAATATGGATGGATGGAGTAACATAAACTTGGACAACATACACAAGTCATGGGAAAAGAATAAACAGTATCTACATGCACTGTCTTTAAACTACAATGAGCATTAAATGACGGGACAAAATAGCCAATTCATGTAACTTAGGTGTTAGGCTTCCATTCATTATGTCAATATTTCCGAACTGAAGACTTATTTCTCATTTTTGTGAAAGAGACTAGGAAAATCTGGCACACATTTAAAGCATATAGAGAGGAAATGTTAGAAAGAAAACAACAGTATTTAAAAAAAATTAATACAGCAGATAGAATGTGAAAGATGCAAGAGAAAAGAAGTGACTCTAAGGCAAGAATTTGCTATCTACTGAAAACTTACCATTCAAAAACTGGCAGAATCAGCCATGAGAGAACATGCTCAGCAAAATAGCATCTGACAGTTACCACTAAAAATCAACAACATTTTCCTTTATTAAGATGTTCAATGTCATATGTCTTTATAAAAGATGAATTCTTAGACTATGTGCTAAATGCATATTAAATAAATACATAATGTTACCTATGTCCATATCTTTACCCAATAACTATCATTTTGCACACTTTCATAACATGTACATCTGCTATTGTAATATATATTGTATATATTTTAAACCACATGAATGAAGATGAACTTTCAACACAACCTTTCCAGTACATTGAATCTATGTACATTCTCACAGAAAAGGTTACTAAGACTGTTATATATCTACTGAAGTTGTTCTTTGTAATATTCGTTGTTTGGTTAAAGCATTCCATTTTATCAAAGTATTTTCTTAACCATTTATTGAGAACTCAGTCTTCTGTTACAATATTTCAAGGCACAACCATTAGCTTCATTGATGCTACAGTAATACGTGTATGCTATTTCATTTTATTTGTAGTTTTACTCATAACTATTTTTATTATTCATTATTTTTAATGAAAGTGTATCAGTCTCAGCATATTCTTCCATTGTTGTCTCCCTTTGTAAGAAACATTCTACATCTTAATAAAAGTGGCTTATATCAATCATCAAGTGCTATTATTTATATGAATAAATTGTGTCTTTTGTTTAACCTGACAGTCCTGTTGATAATAATGATTGTAGAAATATAATCAAGGATCAATTGTGTAACACGAGTTTTGTTGACAGTAACAATTGTAGAAATATACTCATTGATAAGTTGTTAAACCTGAGAGTCTTGTTGACAGTAAGAATTGTAGAAATATACTTATTGATCAATTGTTAAACCTGAGTTTAGATAGATTGTGTTGACAGTAACAAGTGTAGAAATGTAATCTTGGATCAATTATTAAATCTGAGAGTCTTGTTGACAGTAACAATTGTAGAAGTGTAATCTTGGATCAATTATTTAACCTGTGAGTCTTGTTGACAGTAACAATTGTAGAAGTGTAATCTTGGATCAATTATTTAACCTGAGAGTCTTGTTGACAGTAACAATTGTAGAAGTGTAATCATGGATCAATTATTTAACCTGAGAGTCCTGTTGACAGTAACAATTGTAGAAATGTAATCTTGGATCAATTGTTTAACCTGAGAGTCTTGTTGACAGTAACAATTGTAGAAATGTAATCTTGGATCAATTATTTAACCTGAGAGTCTTGTTGACAGTAACAATTGTAGAAATGTAATCTTGGATCAATTGTTTAACCTGAGAGTCTTGTTGACAGTAACAATTGTTGAAATGTAATCTTGGATCAATTATTTAACCTGAGAGTCTTGTTGACAGTAACAATTGTAGAAGTGTAATCTTGGATCAATTATTTAACCTGAGAGTCTTGTTGACAGTAACAATTGTAGAAGTGTAATCTTAGATCAATTATTTAACCTGTGATTCTTGTTGACAGTAACAATTGTAGAAGTGTAATCTTGGATCAATTATTTAACATGAGAGTCCTGTTGACAGTAACAATTGTAGAAGTGTAATCTTGGATCAATTATTTAACCTGAGAGTCCTGTTGACAGTAACAATTGTAGAAATGCCATGGCTCATATCTGATGTGTTTCTGTGCTAGACATGGTTCATATCTTAGTGTGTGTGTGCTAGCCAAGGCTCATATCTTGGTGTGTGTCATGTTAGTCATATCTCATATATTGGTGTGTCCGTGTTAATCATGTCTCATATCTTTATGTGTGTCTGTGTTTAGTCATATCTCATATCTTAGTGTGTATCTGTGTTAGTCATGTGTCCTATCTTTGTGTGTGCATGTCTGGATTAGTGATATCTCATATCTTTGTGTGTGCATGTCTGTGTTAGTCATCTCATATCTTTGTGAGCATGTCTATGTTAGGCATGTGTTATATCTTTGTGTGTGCATATTTATGTTAGTTATATCTCATATATTTGTGTGCATCTCTATGTTATTCATGTGTCATATCTTTGCGTGTATGTCTGTGTTAGTCATATCTCATATCTTGATGTGTGTCCGTGTTAGTCATGTCTCGTATCGCTGTGTGCATGTCTGTGTTAGTCACATCTCATACCTTTGTGTGTGCATTTCAATGTTAGTCATGCCTCATATATTTGTGTTATGTCCATGCTAGTCACATCTCATATCTTAATGTGTGTATGTCTATGTTAGTCATGTCTCATATCTTTGTGAGTGCATGTTTATGTTAGTCACATCTCATATCTTTGTGCGTGCATGACTGTGTTTAGTCATAACTCATATCTTAGTGTGTGTATCTATGTTAGTTATATCTCATATCTTAGAGTGTTTCTGTGTTAGTCACATCTCATGTCTTAGTGTGTGTGTCTGTGTTAGTCATATCTCATATCTTGATGTGTGTCAGTGTTAGTCATGATTCGTATCACTGTGTGCATGTCTGTGTTAGTCACATCTTATATCTTTGTGTGTGCATGTCTGTGTTAGTCACATCTCATATCTTTGTGTGTTCATGTCTGTGTTAGTCACCTCTAGTGACTCGGGCTGATGGTGTTCGTAAACCTGGGAGGGCCGACCATCTAAGGGCAGAATCCCCCTACAGAAAAGACAATCTGCTGCCTTGCAGGAAGATTGGGGACAATCAAAGGCTAAGGAAAGCAAACCTCAATATAATGCTGGCTGGAATTGGATGCACTAGGCCACTTGCGCAGAACACAGTGCAACGTTTTAAAGGGTGTTCAATCAGAGTGGACCTGGCAGACTCTAATTGTGATGTTCTGTCTGTGGGGGCGATCAACACACTTAACCTGAAAGCTGACTTCATGTGAGAGTCTGGAATCCTACTCTGATTGAGTCTTGATCGCAGAGAGAGAGAGAGAGAGAGAGAGAGAGAGAGAGAGAGAGAGAGAGAGAGAGAAAGAGAGAATCACTCTACATAGCTTTTTATTTATCTAACAACAGTATCATATTATATATGAATTTCAAGGTATTAGATTTCACCAATACCACGATGATACAAGACATGTAAAAAAGAATATGGTTTGATGACGGTAAACTCTAATCAAATTGAAAGAAAATGTGACAAAACGTACGGAAAGAGTTTAATGGGAATAAGAATGAGATAATTTTCCACTAGCAACTTCAGAGGGCTGTGCATAGAAATTAATTCATACAGTTCAAGTTCTACAGAAGGTGCTACTGTAAGACACATTAAATATGTTCTACAGAAGGTGCTACTGTAAGACACATTAAATATGTTCTACAGAAGGTGCTACTGTAAGACACATTAAATATGTTCTACAGAAGGTGCTACTGTAAGACACATTAAATAAGTTCTACAGAAGGTGCTACTGTAAGACACATTAAATATGTTCTACAGAAGGTGCTACTGTAAGACACATTAAATATGTTCTACAGAAGGTGCTACTGTAAGACACATTAAATAAGTTCTACAGAAGGTGCTACTGTAAGACACATTAAATATGTTCTACAGAAGGTGCTACTGTAAGACACATTAAATATGTTCTACAGAAGGTGCTACTGTAAGACACATTAAATAAGTTCTACAGAAGGTACCACTGTAAGACACATTAAATATGTTCTACAGAAGGTGCTACTGTAAGACACATTAAATATGTTCTACAGAAGGTGCTACTGTAAGACACATTAAATATGTTCTACAGAAGGTACTACTGTAAGACACATTAAATATGTTCTACAGAAGGTACTACTGTAAGACACATTAAATATGTTCTACAGAAGGTACTACTGTAAGACACATTAAATAAGTTCTACAGAAGGTATTACTGTAAGACACATTAAATATGTTCTAAAGAAGGTACTACTGTAAGACACATTAAATAAGTTCTACAGAAGGTACTACTGTAAGACACATTAAATATGTTCTACAGAAGGTGCTACTGTAAGACACATTAAATATGTTCTACAGAAGGTGCTACTATAAGACACATTAAATAAGTTCTACAGAAGGTACTACTGTAAGACACATTAAATAAGTTCTACAGAAGGTACTACTGTAAGATACATTAAATATGTTCTACAGAAGGTACTACTGTAAGACACACTAAATATGTTCTACAAAAGGTACTACTGTAAGACACATTAAATAAGTTCTACAGAGGGTACTAATGTAAGACACATTAAATATGTTCTACAGAAGGTGCTACTGTAAGACACATTAAATATGTTCTACAGAAGGTGCTACTGTAAGACACATTAAATATGTTCTACAGATAGTGCTACTGTAAGACACATTAAATATGTTCTACAGAAGGTGCTACTGTAAGACACATTAAATATGTTCTACAGAAGGTACTACTGTAAGACACATTAAATATGTTCTACAGAAGGTGCTACTGTAAGACACATTAAATATGTTCTACAGATAGTGCTACTGTAAGACACATTAAATATGTTCCACTGAAGGTGCTACTGTAAGACACATTAAATATGTTCTACAGAAGGTACTACTGTAAGACACATTAAATATGTCCTACAAAAGGTACTACTGTCAGACACATTAAATAAGTTCTACAGAAGGTGCTACTATAAGACACATTAAATATGTTCTACAGAAGGTACTACTGTAAGACACATTAAATATGTTCTAAAGAAGGTGCTACTGTAAGACACATTAAATAAGTTCTACAGAAGGTACTACTGTAAGACACATTACATATGTTCTGCAGAAGGTACTACTGTAAGACACATTACAAAAGTTCTACAGAAGGTACTACTGTAAGATATATTAAATATGTTCTACAGAAGGTACTGCTGTAAGACACAATAAATACTTATATATTTCCTACAAGGAAGCAGCTGTTGCAGTGGTTGCCCCTGACATTGAACAAAATAATGACCTTCAAATATGCCAGAAAGGATCTCTACACAATTGTTGAAAAGGGCACACAAAATTGTATGATTGTTAACTTGTAGAAAAAGCAAGTTTATGTAACATAACATGATTATTACTTGTTTTAAAACTTATTATTATTTTTTTTTTAGTTAAGGTAGGTTGATTTTCTTGAGTTGCCTCAAATTTTTATCGGGTGCACAATTTATATAGTTCAAAATATTGCAACACAAACCTCCTAAGTAGTTGCCTTCTATTTATGCAGTACGTTATTACAATTTTGGATAAAGTATTACTATTACAGAACATTGCAAAATACAGTAAAACTACTACCACAGAATATCTTGAACAAATGTTAAAACTATTACTGCAGAACATAGAACAAATGTTAAAAGTACTTCCACAGTAGATTGAACAATACATTACAACTACTACCACTGAACAATGAACAAAATGTTAAAACTATCATCACAGAATATTGAACAAAATATTAAAACTATTATCACAGAATATTGAATAATGTGAAACAAATGTTAGGACATTAACACATTTAGAAAAACAAGTACATTTTAGCAACATGATGTTGTGTGTTGTCTTCTGTTACACAACTTTTCACTACTCACATCTTGCTGTCTGATGCTTTTAGTAGGTCATTAATTTGTAGTCTCTTTCACTCAGGTCTCATTGAATACATTTTTTTTCACAACATTTAAACAGATAAATTTTGTTTCAAAAAACAATAATTTGGGTTGTGTCTATAAAAATAACCATCATTATGTAGACTGTATAAAAATAATTATCTTTATGTCTTCTTCTTCTTTCCTTCCTCAATTGCCTTTCAGCGTTGAGGGGGAGATATACATTGCGGTCTTTTGTTTTTCTGTTTGCTTTTGCTGCTGTTATATTTATTAATGCTTCTAATATTCCATTGATCAATCTTTTTTTGTGATTGACCTTTGGGGCTGGTGTTCTTGCAACATTTATTGAGGGCTCATTGTGTTGTGTTTTGATCACTCTGCTTTGTCATGTGGCCGAACCACTTTAACTGTTGTTTCTTTATATATTCTATGGTAAAGGCTATTCCTAGCTTTTTTTCTCACTTCTTCATTCCTGATCCTATCTCTCAGGCTGTTTCCTGTCATTCATCTAACACATTTATTTAATCTCAGTAGAGGTAATTTTTCTTATTGTTCTTGCATGTAGGGTCCAGGACTGGCATTGGTAGCACAACGCTGTATAATCCTTGTGTAATCTGTAAAAATTGTCAGTCATGGATTTTTAACTTTCTGTTCATATTTTCATTTGATAAAATTATTATTGCAGTTCATATTTTGTTTATTTCCTGGTCTTTGTAGCTGCTGCTTTTTGACTGTTCACTTCTGCTGACTTTTTACTGTCCAAATATAGGCATTAATACATCAATTGAAGCAATATACTCTAAAAATAGTGTAACTGATACAAATATGTTTAAATTATATTTTGTTATGATTGGCATTTACATTTTTAGCATAATAATTTTAATATAAAATGGTTATGTGGTTTTATATTTCTGAATTTCATCTGATTTCTTCTTTGCTGATAATGGAACCTATCTGTGTGTGTGTCACAATTTACAATAGGGCTGTACCTTTCAGGTATGTCCATATATGAAATGTCCTTTTTTGCCTTTTTGTTGTACTTGATTAGAATAGCAATCCCTTTGCAATCCTCTTCAATCAGTGTACATCAATCACATGATTTAATTATCGTATGAAAGTATTTCCATAACCTTGAAATCACCCATAATCCTCTCAATGTCCAAAACGAGGTTGAACAACTTTTATTGTCCCAAGGAGACAAAAATGAGGTTTATTTTTGAACCAAAAGCAACAAAATGTAATAAAAAAGATGTCCCAATTTTATAATTCACAAAGCAACGAAATGTGTGAGCAAGAACCATCATCATCACCGAGTGCCTTCTCCGCAACGAAGGTTGACTACCATGGATCGCCATTCTACTCTGTTTCTTGCTTTGATGGTGCAGGCTGTCATAGATTGACTTGTCCATCTTTTGATGTTACTCGTCCATGTTAGTCTTGGTCTGATTGAGCAAGAGCCAGTATAATTATATATATATATATTTTTTTAAAAAACAAACTTGCTTCAATCTGTCATGTTTATCAAATTCTATATTATGTGCTGATGTTATTTAACTCTTGACATTACATATGTTGATAGCAATTTAACATGTATTTTAATTCTATCTCTCATTTTGCTCTCTACTGCTGTTAACACTTCAAGGGACCATTGTAACTTATTTTATTGAGAAAACCTGTTAATGATGTTGAGTCTTTTTTTAGTAAAACTTACATTTCTTGTTAACTTTGATTAGATACTGCTACCAAATTCCACTGGTGTCAGTGTCTTTTCATATACAACATATTTATAAAGAGAAACAAATTATTATTAATTTGAGTTATTTGTTGTCAATATAATTAATTCTTACTTGTTGCCTTAATGTCCACATCACAACAGTGATAAATGATAAGATAAAATCCCTGCATACAAGTGGGCACAATAAAAAAACTCTTTGTGAATGAAAATTTGAAAAATAGCAGAATATGCGCCAGTGCTTATTGCAAATTTCAAAAACAATAAAAATTCAAGCATCACTAAAAAGATATTAACCAAGATTGTGAAGTTGTCTCAGGGATCCAAGGTTTGTGTTTCTGTGCTATGCTCTTTCTGTCTCGTCAGACAAACGATAGGCCAGCTTATGAACACTATAATTGCAGTGATGATCATTACAATAAAGAAAATAGGCAATGTGCCTGACAGCAACAGAGCTGGATGCTGTCAGCGAATCATAGCTGATGGCTTGCGCCAGGATCGATGAACCTAAACCATTCAGATCCTACCCCACCTCTTCATGGTGCCTCTGGAAACAGATTGACCAATCCAGTTTGACAAAGCAAGTAGAGACAAAGAGGGAAGGCAACCAAGTACTCAAAAATGCTGTGCTGAAATCAAATGCGTTGGGCCAAAAGGTACAAATATCATAATTCTATTGCAAATCACAACACAACGCATCAGCGCCCATTTAATGTTCTTCTGAGGACGGATGGCGAATACCAAAATCAATTCTTGTAATAGTCATCATGTGAAGAGGACAGTCAATTGTTTTAATAGCCATCATGTGAAGAGGACAGTCAATTGTTTTAATAGCCATCATGTGAAGAGGACAGTCAATTGTTTTAATAGCCATCATGTGACGAGGACAATCAATTGTTTTAATAGCCATCATGTGAAGAGGATAGTCAATTGTTTTAATAGCCATCATGTGAAGAGGACAGTCAATTGTTTTAATAGCCATCATGTGAAGAAGACAATCAGTTCTTTTAATAGCCATCATGGGAATACCAGAAGGAGAAAGAAAAAAAAAATAACACAAATAAAAATGATATTACACAAGAAACCAATTGCCTTTAAAGGTTTTCACTCCTAAAGTACATTTTAATCTGAACTGCTGTAATCTAAAGACTGTATCTGTATCATTAGCCATGTCTTAGTTTTGTGTCTGCAATAACACCGATGAGAAATATGCAGTCATCTTTACAGACGGATCAGTAAAACGACACCAAAGAAGTGCATGTGCATTTAAAGCACGCTTGGCAGGCAGAATAGTCAAGGAAGACAGTGGTGCATACGTCATGACCACGAGTAGCATGACAATGGAGGTGATGGCAGTGACTAAGGCATTCATCTGGTTAGAGACTACACCCACGCCTGTATACTGAGTGATTCGACGAGCATGATTAAAAAAAGTGGAGGTTGGCTCTGTACGCCTGCAATGGTTAGTGTCATTGCAGAAGTCAAAAATACGTAAGGTCACCTTTGTCTATGTCCCTGGACATGCGGGAGTACGGGGAAATGAAAGAGCGGACAGGTTGGCAAGCTGCGCTGTCGTTGAGGACGGTCAACCAATGGATCGGGTGGACATCCTCAATGCCCTCCGAGATGTGGGAAGAGCACAGGGCTTCGACAAACACAAACCCAGGTCACTTCTTCGGATGAAAGAGATGGGAGATAAGATGGGCACAGCCACAAATGAGAAACTTAGTGGCCGTGTAAGAAGACTTATCAACCAACACAGAACTGGAGTCGTCAATCGCTGGATACTTGCTGAGGAGGGGATCTGAGCCCATGTGGACATGTTCGGAGTGCAATGATGATGACCCTCAAATAACTCAATAACTAAATTGTTTTTCTGATTGTGAGTTGAGTACATGCAGGGATTCCTTATAGTCAACACTTCATAACATTAAGATTATGTGTCGTCATAGTACATAATGCAACGATAATGCAGTGAGCATTTTCACCGTTAAGGCCACGTCTACTTTGAGGTGAAATGTCCGCTAGAATCATGCTACTCCTGCATGAATTTGCAGATGTCCTTCACCCCTAGCTTTTCTGTAACAAGTGTTTCTGTGCGTAAAGTGTTGCCTCGGTTTGATTTTGAAATGGGACTTATCTCGTCAATTGTAATAAATTAATAAATAAGATTGGGCGAGCATAAATGTACACATAAACATAGATTCTTTTTGTTCTAAGAACAAGTTTACCGGAACTCTATCATCCCATGAAATGTAACAATTGTAACATAGGAGACAAATAGTAATAAAGAAGAAACATCCGAGACGATAGCTCAGCGAATCATTTTAGGGGAAGAGGTATGTTTACAACACTCGGGAAAAAAATTACAAATAATTAACCACAGAAAAAAATAATAAACAATGTATAGTCCCGAATCAGGATCAAACCCGTACGCCTCGACACAGCGACTTGCCATAAGAACCAAATGCTAGAGCACACGGCCAACTCAACTACCTAAAACTGCAGTAAACCAGATAAGTAAAGCTCTGGTGTATTAGTGTGTTACCGCTATCATCATTCGTAAAGAGGGGCAGTGTTGATTGCTAGGGTAGACGAGTATTGTCTTCTATCAACTATAGCTCGTTTCAAATCATGTGCCCAACTTCAAAACGCTATTACTCTCTAACCGTTTGTTAAAAACTTTTGAAATTTTCCAAATGTTATTAGAATGCAAAAGACCCTTTAAATGTATATTTAACAAATATCTTGCAGCTGCAGTTTTCTTAAAGCGGCGAATTTCTTTGATGTTTGTCAAAATTGTAAATTGTGAAGCCCTAAAGAATAGAAATTACCGTAGTTGCTGGTCTATGATTAATTTTCACTAGGTAAAGGCGTGGCCGTAATGGGGAAATAACCTAATAAGACAAAACACCAGGAGAATTATTGTCTGCTCAGTTCGAGGACGGACGATAATATCAAGGTATACCTGTATGTCCAATTTTCATAGTTGTGTGGTCCTGAAAAGGACCGTTTGTTGAACTAATTTAAGGTAATATAGGGGCCAACATTGTGGGGGCTATATACTTTCATTCTGAATCAGACGAGTCTAAAAGATTAATAACTGTTTGGGGTTGAACATTCCACAAACCATCATTTTTCCAATATCCCTCTTCCTGTTTTAAGACGTGGTCTTCACATTTAGCCCAATAATCTTTGTCTATATTTAATATAGCGAGATTAGCAAGAGTCTTTACATCGCATATTTTGAATGTTGTATTTCCATCTGCCACTTGTCCTTTTAATTTTGCCCAGATTAGTTCTATTGGATTTAAATGAGCATGGTAAGGTGGCCGCCTCAAACTTATATGACCGTGCTCTTGGATAATCTTATCTATTTGAAAAATCTTTGTCCTCTGTTTTTGCTTTACTAGAGATAGTAATTCAGGTTTTAAGTACATGTTATTAAATTGTATGTGCTCCTTTGTGAGCCATATCTTAATAGCATCTTTTGTACTGGATGACGTCGGGACTTTATCTTCAAGTGCAACAATGTTGTGGTACGCTGCATTGTCCATTATTAGGCAAGATGGTCGATCTAGTGATGGGAGAACATAATTTTTAATCCAATGTCTAAATATGTGACCATTCATCTCAGAGTGATAATCCCGATTGTCTATGGATTTTTAAAGAAAAATGAGCTCTGCATTCTGTATTAGTCCATGTTGTCGACTACCTGCATGAGCAATTATCAAGCGCTGTCCTTTGCTGCTAGGTATTAATCTCTTAATCTTTCCATCTGATGACTGCCATTCCCTTTGGTTAGTGTGGTGAGCATTGATCCATGTTTCATCCAAGTACACAATATCATAACCTTGCTTGCGCACCTCTTTTACTTCACGTAACTACTTGCTTCTCATGACTACTATTTGTGGCTTCTCACATATGATGTTTCGTCCATTGGAATACTTTCTAAATGTAAAGCCTGCAGCTCTCACATTCCTCCATAATGTAGACTTTGAAATTTCAATACTGTTGTTCTTTTTCAGCGATACTTTTAATTTTCTTATTGTAACAGTTTCATTCATACCCAACATTTTGCGAATTTCACTTCTAATAAGTTCACTGTCGAAATTATCCAACATTTTTGCTCTTCCTTGTGATTTTGTATATTTTAAACATTGACGGTCATGTGCTTGAATCCAGCGATTAAATGAGCGTTTAGATAAATCCAAAATGTGTCTTGTCCTATTCTCAGGGTTTTCTAAAGAATGAAATAATCTTCCTCGTTTAGCCTCTTTGCAAAAATAGTCATACATTTTTATTGCGATGTTTTGTAAACTGCAGAATTTCATTTTAAGACTCATGATAAATGTTACTGTTCCACGTCTACACCTATGAATGAACGGAAATGGAACACACAATGCCTCGTGTTTTCTACAAGTGTCTAATTGTGTCAGAGAACCCACGTTGAGAACGTGCGCAAACGTCAACTGTACCGTGTATGGATTTTTAATCGCTATTTTTAACTTAAAATACTGTAAACATTAAGTTTTGACTACATCAATGGGCCGTTATAAATTTATATAAATCAAATAAGCAACAATAATAACCAAATGTTTTTTTTTAATGAAATTAATTCCCTGTTGGGTTCTAATCATTATAACTTTACATGCAAATTTTGAAAAATTACAAAAAGGGGTTAAAAAGATATCGATTGTAAAAGTTGGGCACGAGTTATGAAACGGACTATAGTCATGAATTGAACCTCTAACTATACTTGTTCTTTCTTTATTTCTTTCTTTCTTTCTTTTTCTTTTTTTCTTTCTCTCTTTCTTTCTTTTTTCTTTTTTTTCTTTCTCTCTTTCTTTCTTTCTTTATTTCTCTCCTCCCCACAGGTGCACAAAAGCCTTATTTTAAGACGATATTGATGTAATTAAGTATCTTGATCTTAACCCTTTCAACGCCACTAGACGCCGCATAGGACTAGTGGTGTTTTTCACCGTCTATCTTTAATAGCTAAAGCATATTGCTTTTAATTTTGAGTATGCTCAAATTTGTTTGCAAGCTCTCAGTTCCTAAACAATCTGCGTCCGAGACAACCTCCCCTATTACCCGACCCACAAAACGCCACGAAAATATTACTTGAGAATTTAAACTTGAGGAAATTATAATTGTCAATTAAGTTATTAATTTTGTCAATCAAATAGTCAACTAAATATGTGTCTCTGAACTCTCAGTCTTTCCAGTTTACTGAAACGCGTTCTAAACCGTTTCAACTCATCACACAGGGCTGTGGTAAAGCGACTGTCTAAGAATGGAAAATAATGACATTAATCTTTTTGAACTTGTATGTGAGACAGCAGTTCGTGATTGTATAAATCTTCAGCTTGTTTTATTTATAATTGCAATTTTCTTCAACAGAAATGCTTTGTTTCTGTCATTCAGGCTTAAACATTTAATCTTATGACATTTACTATTCTTGAATTATTGGAGTAGATATTTCTGAAGAAAAGCCCGAGATTTCGAGGCAAAAAAATCAACAAACATTGGGGTTTTGGGAGGTAGGGCATATTTATCAAATATACTAAATCATAGCAAGGGGAGGAGCTACCTTTAAACTAAAAAAAGCTGAAGGTTTTGGGTCAAACATTCAGAAGGGACTCACAAATAATCAACAACAAAGAAGCAAATACACAGAACAATAAACAGACCGATGCAGGATCGAATCCATACACCTCGACACTACGCATTGCCACGTAAGACTAAGCACTAGGGTTCACGACCAACTAAGCAACTTTAAAAAGTAGCTATCATTGGTGCTGTCTTTCACGCGTGTGCACTCATGACTATAGCATCGGGGTTACGAACACAACTCTACTGTTTCGTCCTATAACTGTTTGTCTGCAACGCAAACATTCGGCCCAACTCTATCTTGGAGATACTTGTCTCAATAGGAAAATACAGATATACAATGTATTCCAGAGTTGTGTTCGTAACCCTATGCTATATGAGTACACATGCGTGACAGACATCGCAAATGATAACTACTTTTTTTCGTTCGCTTAAATTGTCGTGTAACTTAATGCATTGTTTCTCTTGCCAAGGAGCTGTGTCGAGTATCGGTTCGATCCGGTCCCGGACTGTCTATTGCACTTTGCTTTTTAATTGTTGTTTATTTTTGTATTGTTTCTGAGTTTTGTAAACATACATATTCCCTTGAACTGATTCGTTAATCCGCCGCCTCTGAAAGCTTCCGTTCCTAATAATATTCGTTTATTTGTATTTCTCTCCAGGCGGAAATGACCGTGTAGTGAATTTTTAAATGCGGTTTCATTTAAAATTGAAACAGCTTCTTAGTAATTTTAATTAATGGAACAAACAAACCGGCCAGTGTCAGGAGGAGGGGGGGGGGAGGGGGGAGAGAAGGGAGACTGTGCTCGGAGCAGGATGTGGCCACCGGTCACTGGCAAGGGTAAGATGTCTAATAAAGCTTGGTGTTTACTGCATCGCACTTACACCATTCATTATCTGCGTAATCATCGGGTTTTCCCATATTAAACACTAACAACAGACGGTTTGAGTGACAGTATGTGTAGAAAATTAAAAACGAGAAAGGCGTCAGTGTTGTTTTCTCGGGGGTCCGCATCTTCGTAAAATGTATGCTTGCTTCTCTCAGACATTTTGTGCCCCGGGTAGTAGCAATAAAGGGGCGACTGTAGTAAGATCTCGACTGCCGTGTTTTGGCAGGGGCGGTCCCATGTCACGGTGGACGTCACCCTCGATTGCGCCCATGGTAACGGTGAACTACGCATCCCCTAAGAGTCGGACGGATAGTTCCGGCATTGCTGGTGTAGCGTCGCGTAAAACTTTTAGCGGTCTAGCAAATTGGTTATACAACTACTATTTCGCGGCCCGGTTGCCGAGGAGCCGTCCAAGCCACACAATTGAATGGAGTCTTGTGCTGAGAAATGGACGAGGCCAGTGGCGGCCCGCTTAATTTTACAACTTTTTAATAAGTTTTTGGTTTCTAACTAAAAAAATACCCTATACACAAATTGACAAATATTCAATACCTAAACAAATGGTAAATATTTCCTATCTAAACAAATGAATAAATATTCCATATCCAAACAAATGATAAATATTCCCTACTTAACTCCTTCAGGACTTTTAACCAACACAACGGCACCACTTATGCAGGCATGCTTGACTAAAATCCGATACATCGGCTCTTACCATGTACTGTTGTATATTTTAAAGTAAAGTAACAACTATGTAAATATTCACCAATACTTGTATTCGATTTTATAGAAGAAGCTTCACAATTACTTCCCTTCGATTATCATGTAGTCTTTTTCAGTATACAGTGGTTGCATTTTTGAAGTAAATGTGTGTTTTTTTTTCTAATAAATATTGGCCGCGTGGCCACAACATTTTTTGTGCCTATTTTCATTTTTTGTGGAAATACATTTATCATGTAAAGTGTATTTTGAAGAATTGTGGATTAGTGTGTGTATAATTTTGAGAAGAATGGAAAGCAACATGCTTCTAGTTGGGGGAAAATAGAACTACGTTAGGTATGATATTCTAAATTGAAAATTAATATTTTTATACTATCTATAATGAAATGACATTTTTTTCTTTATTTATGTTGCAGCCTTTTCCTGAACTGTTTGCAATCTCTCCCCCCCCCTTTTTTACTCCTCGCCATCCCTTTCTTTACTGCCGTAAGCTAACATCTGGAGTTTACTTCGTCCTATATGTGAACTTTGACCTTTTATGATATTGTTTTTTTCTTAGGTTTAGATAACAATTACTTCTCTTCATCGCCCGCCCTTAAAATGACGTCACGTCAGCATAGATAAGTTATGGTGTGCATTACTGACGTCACATTAATGAAATTATTGTCCCGTTATACTGAAGATATACTTTGATACTTTATTCCTCTACCGCTCATGTTCATACATAACTGACTTCTGGAACGCCACAAACTAGTCACGCGGGAAGATATATCCTAGATTTAAAAATTTGACTTTACAAGAACGTATTTTAACAAACTGCTTTTCATCATCATCATCGAGTTCCGTTTCCGCAACGAAGGTTGGCTACCATGGAGCGCCATTCTGCTCTGTCTCTTGCTTTGATGGTGCAGGTTGTCACAGGCTGATTTGTCCATCTTTTGATGTTACTCGTCCATGTTAGTCTAGGTCTGTCTCTGCCTCTTTTACCTTGTATTTTCCCCTCCAGGATTACTTTAATTAGGCTGTTGTGTCTTTTTACATGGCCCAAAAATCGCATTTGTCTTGTTTGAATTGTGCTTAGTAGTTCTCTTTTTATTTTTAGTTGTTTTAAGACTTCATCGTTTGTTTTCTTTTCCTTCCATCCAATTCTACTTATTCTTCTATATATCCACATTTCAAAATGTTAAATTCTCTTTTCTTTTTTCTTGTCTAATGTCCATGTTTCAGCACCATATAGGAATATTGAGAAGATGTAACATTTTGCTGTTCTTAGTTTTAGCCATGGTGTTATTTGTTTTGATGTTAGTATGTTCTTCATGACATTAAAATTACTGTTTGCCATTCCTATTCTTTTGTTTATTTCATTTTTACATTTTCTATCACTGGTTATAGTATGTCCAAGCTAGTTGTAGTTCTGAACTGTCTCCAAGTCTATTCCTTCAATTTTGATATCCACTTGTGGGTTTTGAAACTGCTTTTATGTTTCTCTTTAATGCTGCTACCTTATGCGCCTGCCTGCTGCTTATAATGCTGTTGGTTGAATGTCCTTGAGTTATTATTGTTTTAATAAAATGTTTGACATGAGTTTTTTTTTCAGTCGCTGCTTCATATATCATTTCAATATGTTGCATGAAAACGTGTATAGTGGAGTAGTGATATAACATAAAGGCGTCAATGATGTGAATTCAAAATTAATCTGCACAAATTGTGTGGAGTCATTGTTGAGTCGCATTTTGAAATTCGTAGTTGGCAAGATCTTGTATTTAGTTATATATTGCAGTGGGCTTCCGATAGTAGAAATTAAATCTAAGTTTTATAAAATAAATGTAAAAGGGAAGGATTTTGTTTCTTTTTTTGTCCTTGTATTCTTTAAGCGTGGCAGGCGAAAAGGGAATTTATAATGTAATTTAATGTTTGTAATTGTTCCATATATGGAGGCGAAGGCGCACCTCACAGCATCAGAGCTGGAAGTTGTCAGCGATCCACAGCCGGTGGCTTGTGCCATTATCGGTGAACCAGACCCTGCTCCACCTCTCCGCGGTGCCTCTAGTAACAGAATAACCTGTCTAGTCTGGCCAAGCAAGTGGGGATCGAAGAGGGAAGACAACCCGGTACTCAAAAATGTTGTGCTGAAGTCGAATGTGTTTGGCCGAAAGGCGCAAATATCACAGTTATACTGCAAACCATAACACAACGCAGACACACACACTTAACATCCTTTTAAGAGCGGATGATGAAGAGGAATTCTCTAGTCTACGAATACTCTAGAATACTTTAATAATCGGGCGAAAGCAAGCAGTTTCATATATTATTGACCGTCTCTTTTGCCCTTCTCCCCTACCCCTTTTCCAAATAGGAGCCCGATTTTCAGCGGACTTTTGGCACCGCAGATCCTACCTGTCCTATTGACTATTTATCATGTGACCAACAGGCACATATGTCCTGTCCACTCTTCCGGGTTCGCTAAGCCTAATCTTAACCTTCCTTTCAATTTCGCACTCCACGTTTCCATGGACTCACATCGCTGTGTTGCGATAAGTACTCGTATTGCGTGTTTGTTTTTGTATTAGCATTATTTGTCTTTTATCAGATGATGACATTTGCCGAAACATCGTAGTTTGTCTGCTCTTTCTACTAACTACTTTAAACCATTTTATGTTTATTTGCTATGTTTTCTGCAGCTCTGCTCACAGCCCCGCATGTTATTTCATATATTATATAAGTGAGCATGTCCCCATATGTTCTATTACTTGTAGGTTTAGTCACTTCCCTTTTAGTCGTTTTTGTGCGTATCTGAAAGCTGTTAGAATAGAAATGTTTTCGTTCTTGCATATGTCTTTTATTCCGTTTATCCCTCTCTTCCTACTTCTCCCTCTTGTTCTCTGTCCTGATGTTTCAAGAGGGATTAACTATTTAAACATAAAAGTTGTAATCCAGTATGAAATAAATAAAGAACTGGTCTCAATTGTTGAATGACGATTCTTTAGCACCAAGATTGAATGTTTCACACAAGGCAATGGCTATGGCAGATAGGAAGACACAGGGACCAGCCCTTGTGGCAATGAGTCGAGACGTTAAACAGCAAGTTCTAGTCCGAACCTTCAGGATAGTCACAATCGCTGGAGATATGTCACTAACAGCGCCTATAAGCCCCAGTCCACCTTTTATGTGGTTAAAATTTAGTAACAACAATTTAAACAATTTCCTGGACAGTGTGATATAACCTTTGTAATATATAACATAATAAATTGTACATTTCTTTTGTGACAGTCGCCCATATATGCATCCCCAGTTTGACTACCTTATCCATTGTTATTAGGAATACATCTTTCCTGGTCCTGCCCAAGACTTTTGTTCTCAGGGTAGTACATTTGATGGTTACAGTTGATTCTCTTTTTTGACCATTCTAAATCAGCCTGTGTGTGGAAGCACTGAGTCACTCGTGTATGGAAGCACTGAGTCACTCGTGTGTGGAAGCACTGAATCACCTGTTTGTAGAAGCACTGAGTCACTCGTATATGGAAGTACTGCATCACTCGTGTATGAAAACACCGAGTCACTCGTTTATGGAAGCACTGAATCACTCGTGTATGGAAGCACTTAATCACTCGTGTATGGACACACTGAGTCAACTGTTTGTGGAAGCAATGAATCACTCGTGTATGGAAACACTGAGTCACTCGTGTATGGAAGCACTGAGTCACTCGTGTATGGAAGCACTGAGTCACTCATGTGTGGAAGCACTGAGTCAACTGTTTGTGGAAGCCCTAAGTCACCTGTTTGTGGAAGCACTGAATCACTCGTGTATGGAAACACTGAATCACTCGTGTATGGAAACACAGAGTCATCTGTTTGTGGAAGCGGTGAATCACTCGTGTATGGAAGCACTGAGTCATTCGTGTGTGGAAGTACTGAGTCACCAGTTTGTGGAAGCACTGAGTCACCTGTTTGTGGAAGCACTGAATCACTCGTGTATGGAAACACTGAGTCACTCGAGCATGGAAGCACTGAGTCACTCGTGTGTGGAAGTACTGAGTCACCTGTTTGTGGAAGCACTGAGTCACCTGTTTGTGGAAGCACTGAGTCACTCGTGTATGGAAGCATTGAGTCACTCGTGTATGGAAACACTGAGTCACCTGTTTGTGGAAGCACTGAGTCACTCGTATATGGAAGTACTGAATCACTCGTGTATGAAAACACTGAGTCACTCGTTTATGGAAGCACTGAATCACTCGTGTATGGAAGCACTTAATCACTCGTGTATGGACACACTGAGTCAACTGTTTGTGGATGCAATGAATCACTCTTGTATGGAAACACTGAGTCACTCGTGTATGGAAGCACTGAGTCACTCATGTGTGGAAGCACTGAGTCAACTATTTGTGGAAGCCCTAAGTCACCTGTTTGTGGAAGCACTGCATCATGCGTGTATGGAAACACTGAATCACCTGTTTGTGGAAGCACTGAGTCACTCGTGTATGGAAGCACTGAATCACTCGTATATGGAAGCACTGAATCACTCGTGTATGGAAACACTGAGTCACCTGTTTGTGGAAGCACTGAGTCACTTGTGTATGAAAACACTGAATCACTCGTATATGGAAGCACTGAATCACTCGTGCATGGAAACACTGAGTCACCTGTTTGTGGAAGCACTGAGTCATTCGTGTATGAAAACACTGAGTCACCTGTTTGTGGAAGCACTGAGTCACTCGTTTATGGAAGCACTGAATCACTCGTGTATGGAAGCACTGAATCACTCGTGTATGGACACACTGAGTCACATGTTTGTGGAAGCACTGAATCACTCGTGTATGGAAACACTGAGTCACTCGTGTAAGGAAGCACTGAGTCACTCGTGTATGGAAGCACTGAGTCACTCGTGTATGGAAGCACTGAGTCACCTGTTTGTGGAAGCGCTGAGTCACCCGTGTGTGAAAGCACTGAGTCGTCCGTGTGTGGAAGCAATGAGTCATCCGTGTGTGTAAAGAAGACTGAGATTGTCGAGTAGTAAAGTTTACTGAACATGTTTTGTAAAACTGTCAACGTCTTAGCTAGATCTGTATGCATTTTCGCGTTTCGTTTGTTCCGTTTTTATTTTTGTTGTCGTTCCTGCGGAAGGCTGCATGTGAAGTCGAAACGTCAATTTTTTAAATGCTTTTTTTTGTAAAACTGTTACGGTATATTTTATTCGTTTACTTCGTGCAATGTTAAACATTTAATGGATTTATTGGCTGCTACTTGTTTGTTATGTATTCAACTCTGTTATTAACGTTTAACAGCAATAATTGTTCGTGCTCTTCTGTCTGTTATGAAATCCCTCTGCCCTCCTGTTCCATTAGAACCTTTGTGGTGCTGACACTGTGGCTTGTTCACATTTCTCCTTCCTTCTCTATCCATGTTTACCCTCACATTGACTATCCTGAGAGATCTTGTCTGACGGAGTTCGATCTCCCAGACTGACAAGAACCAGTAACTCCTAACAACGTGAAACTCACTCAGGTCTACATCGCCTGTTATTTGATAACATCAGTTCATCTGCTCTTGCATTTTTTTGGAAGTTCTTACGTCATGATACGATACATCACTCTCCACGTCATTTTGACATAAATTTGAGATCGCTACATTTGGTGTGACACATGAAGACAGACGTGTGAGATTTAGTACATACATGAGCCTCTGTGCGTCTATTAATTATACATTGAAATGGTACACCTGAAACTGAATAAAAGCAACTATCACTTTGTGGAGCCTCAAACCTCGTTACTGTAACTAATCTATTTTCAACTTCAGCTGTAATTTTTATTCCAACTCGATTATGTGTTTGTTACTGCATTCATAACTAGAAAATGTAACATTTAATTGGATATCTTATTCCAGCCTTTGATCTCTGTATTTGATAATGAAAACTGATGTGCAGTACGGATATACCAATAGGGTAGGGCTTGCAGTTTAGCTTGAGTACTATTATTTACTATAATAAGCAAGTATTACATTTCACTGCATAGCAGGTTTGTGAGCGCAACTAAGAAGAGAGTAAAAGTAAAAAAAAAAGTACCCCCCGTCACGCCAAGTGGCGTATAGGGAAATATGGTGTTAGTGTGATGAATCACTTACATAAGAAAATTGAATGAAAAATAATGCGATGCAGCTCAATTTACTAATTAACGATACAGGTTATAATTTGTAAATCCGTGGAGAAATAAACAAATGTGTCTATGTGTTTGTGTCATAGACACAGAAATCTGTGGTCAGTTTTATTTCAAAATGCTAAAATAATATAATGGGAAAACATCGCAAAAAAAAGAAACAAACCACAACCAAACTACTTTCATCATCATCAACATCGTGTGCCGTCTCCGCAACGAATGTTGGCTACCATGGATTGGATCGCCATTCTATTCTGTTTTTTGCTTTGATGGTGCAGGCTGACATAGATTGACTTGTCCATCTTTTGATGTTACTCGTCCATGTTAGTCTTGGTCTGCCTCTGCCTCTTTTGCCTTGTATTTTTCCTTCCAATATTATTTTTAGTAGGCTGTTGTGTCTTTTAACATGCCCCAAAAATGTAATTTGTCTTGTCTTAATTGTTTTCAGCAGTTCTCTTTTTATTTTCAGTTGTTTTAAAACTTCAACTACTTTAGATGGTTTGTAGTCATCAATTAAAGTAAAAGTGAATCATTAAAAAACAACATAAGCAACAATTAAATGTTATGCCACTATCGTTTTTAATTTCAACTCCCCAAAAATACAAAAACACAAAACCTTCAAACTAAAAATAACCGTTACATCATTGCTATCTTGTGTGATTAAAAAATAATTCACCACTTTTCGAATTTGGGCAAAAGAAGAAATCAGACTGATAACTGGTGTAAATATTTAGATAGTTTAAACACTCTCAGTATATTTGTTTTAACATTTTCTAATTTGATTGACTTTGATATTCTATAATTTGTGAATGCAGGACGTTATTAGACAATAAATATGACTTGATAGAAGATGTGTAGTTGAAGAGACATTGTTCTTGACTGTGTGTTATTTACATGTAAACGAGATAACTGCTAAAGTTTTACCAACAGTAACATTTACTGTTGGTAATTCGGTATGGCTGTTATTAAAGAGAAAAGGTCATAAAGATTTTCGGATTTGAATTTAGAAAAGAAGTCCAAATTGTGGTGGACTGTTGGACAGAAGGAAACTAACTAGACATTCTAAACGTCAGAGAGTTACTGTTGGACAGAAGGAAACTAACTAGACATTCTAAACGTCAGAGAGTTACTGTTGGACAGAAAGAAACTAACTAGACATTCTAAACGTCAGAGAGTTACTGTTGGACAGAAGGAAACTAACTAGACATTATAAACGTCAGAGAGATACTGTTGGACAGAAGGAAACTAACTAGACATTCTAAACTTCAGAGAGTTACTGTTGGACAGAAGGAAACTAACTAGACATTCTAAACGTCAGAGAGTTACTGTTGGACAGAAGGAAACTAACTAGAAGCTCTAAACGTCAGAAAAATACTGTTGGACAGAAGGAAACTAACTAGACACTCTAAACGTCAGAGAGATAATGTTGGACAGAAGGAAACTAAGTAGACACTCTAAACGTCAGAGAGTTAGTGTTGGACAGAAGGAAACTAACTAGAAGCTCTAAACGTCAGAAGGTTACTGTTGGACAGAAGGAAACTAACTAGACAATCTAAACGTCAGAGAGATACTGTTGGACAGAAGGAAACTAACTAGAAGCTCTAAACGTCAGAGAGATACTGTTGGACAGAAGGAAACTAACTACACATTCTAAACGTCAGAGAGATACTGTTGGACAGAAGGAAACTAACTAGAAGCTCTAAACGTCAGAGAGATACTGTTGGACAGAAGGAAACTAACAAAACATTCTAAACGTCAGAGAGTTACTGTTGGACAGAAGGAAACTAACTAGAAGCTCTAAACGTCAGAGAAATACTGTTGGACAGAAGGAAACTAAATAGAAGCTCTAAACGTCAGAAGGTTACTGTTGGACAGAAGGAAACTAACTAGACAATCTAAACGTCAGAGAGATACTGTTGGCCAGAACGAAACTAACTAGACACTCTAAACGTCAGAGAGATGCTGTTGGACAGAAGGAAACTAACTAGAAGCTCTAAACGTCAGAGAGATACTTTTGGATAGAAGGAATCAAACTAGCCACTCTCAACGTCAGAGAGATACTGTTGGACAGAAGGAAACTAACTAGACATTCTAAACGTCAGAGAGATACTGTTGGACAGAAGGAATCTAACTAGACATTCTAAACGTCAGAGAGTTACTGTTGGACAGAAGGAAACTAACTAGATACTCTAAACATCAGAGAGTTAGTGTTGGACAGAAGGAAAATAATTAGAAGCTCTAAACGTCAGAAGGTTACTGTTGGGCAGAAGGAAACTAACTAGACACTCTAAACGTCAGAGAATTAGTGTTGGACAGAAGGAAACTAACTAGAATCCTTTAAACGTCAGAGAGATGCTGTTGGACAGAAGGAAACTAACTAGTAGCTCTAAACGTCAGAGAGATGCTGTTGGAAAGAAGGAAACTAACTAGTAGTTCTAAACGTCAGAGAGATGCTGTTGGACAGAAAGAAACTAACTAGACGTTGTAAACGTCGGAGAGTTACTTTTGGACAGAAGGAAACAAACTAGGAGCTCTAAAAGTTGCAGAGTTACTGTTGGACAGAAGGAAACTAACTAGAAGCTCTAAACGTCAGAGAGATACTGTTGGACAGAAGGAAAATAACTAGAAGCTCTAAACGTCAGAGAAATACTGTTGGACAGAAGGAAACTAACTAGACACTCTAAACGTCAGAGAGATACTGTTGGACAGAAGGAAATTAACTAGACATTCTAAACGTCAGAGAGATACTGTTGGACAGAAGGAAACTAACTAGACACTCTAAACGTCAGAGAGATACTGTTGGACAGAAGGAAACTAACTAGACATTCTAAACGTCAGAGAGATACTGTTGGCCAGAAGGAAACTAACTAGACACTCTAAACGTCAGAGAGATACTGTTGGACAGAAGGAATCTAACTAGCCACTCTAAACGTCAGAGAGATACTGTTGGACAGAAGGAAACTAACTAGACATTCTAAACGTCAGAGAGATACTGTTGGACAGAAGGAATCTAACTAGACATTCTAAACGTCAGAGAGTTACTGTAGGACAGAAGGAAACTAACTAGATACTCTAAAAGTCAGAGAGTTAGTGTTGGACAGAAGGAAAATAACTAGAAGCTCTAAACGTCAGAAGGTTACTGTTGGACAGAAGGAAACTAACTAGATTCTCTAAACGTCAGAGAGATACTGTTGGCCAGAAGGAAACTAACTAGACACTCTAAACGTCATAGAGATACTGTTGGACAGAAGGAAACTAACTAGACACTCTAAACGTCAGAGAGATACTGTTGGACAGAAGGAAACTAACTAGACATTCTAAACGTCAGAGAGTTACTGTTGGACAGAAGGAAACTAACTACATACTCTAAAAGGCAGAGAGTTAGTGTTGGACAGAAGGAAAATAACTAGAAGCTCTAAACGTCAGAAGGTTACTGTTGGACAGAAGGAAACTAACTAGATTCTCTAAACGTCAGAGAGATACTGTTGGCCAGAAGGAATCTAACTAGACATTCTAAACGTCAGAGAGTTACTGTTGGTCAGAAGGAAACTAACGAGATACTCTAAACGTCAGAGAGTTAGTGTTGGACAGAAGGAAAATAACTAGAAGCTCTAAACGTCAGAAGGTTACTGTTGGACAGAAGGAAACTAACTAGACTCTCTAAACGTCACAGAGGTACTGTTGGCCAGAAGGAAACTAACTAGACACTCTAAACGTCAGAGAGATACTGTTGGCCAGAAGGAAACTAACTAGACACTCTAAACGTCAGAGAGATACTTTTGGACAAAAAGAATCTAACTAGCCACTCTAAACGTCAGAGAGATACTGGTGGAGAGAAGGACACTAACTAGACATTCTAAACGTCAGAGAGATACTGTTGAACAGAAGGAAAATAACAAGACGCTCTAAACGTCAGAAGGTTACTGTTGGACAGAAGGAAACTAACTAGACATTCTAAACATAAGAGAATTAGTGTTGGACAGAAGGAAACTAAGTAGAATCTTTAAACGTCAGAGAGATACTTTTGGACATAAGGAAACTAACTAGACATTCTAAACGTCAGAGAGTTACTGTTGGACAGAAGGAAACTAACTAGACATTATAAACGTCAGAGAGATACTGTTGGACAGAAGGAAACTAACTAGACATTCTAAACTTCAGAGAGTTACTGTTGGACAGAAGGAAACTAACTAGACATTCTAAACGTCAGAGAGTTACTGTTGGACAGAAGGAAACTAACTAGAAGCTCTAAACGTCAGAGAAATACTGTTGGACAGAAGGAAACTAACTAGACACTCTAAACGTCAGAGAGATAATGTTGGACAGAAGGAAACTAAGTAGACACTCTAAACGTCAGAGAGTTAGTGTTGGACAGAAGGAAACTAACTAGAAGCTCTAAACGTCAGAAGGTTACTGTTGGACAGAAGGAAACTAACTAGACAATCTAAACGTCAGAGAGATACTGTTGGACAGAAGGAAACTAACTAGAAGCTCTAAACGTCAGAGAGATACTGTTGGACAGAAGGAAACTAACTACACATTCTAAACGTCAGAGAGATACTGTTGGACAGAAGGAAACTAACTAGAAGCTCTAAACGTCAGAGAGTTACTGTTGGACAGAAGGAAACTAACAAAACATTCTAAACGTCAGAGAGTTACTGTTGGACAGAAGGAAACTAACTAGAAGCTCTAAACTTCAGAGAAATACTGTTGGATAGAAGGAAACTAACTAGAAGCTCTAAACGTCAGAAGGTTACTGTTGGACAGAAGGAAACTAACTAGACAATCTAAACGTCAGATAGATACTGTTGGCCAGAACGAAACTAACTAGACACTCTAAACGTGAGAGAGATGCTGTTGGACAGAAGGAAACTAACTAGAAGCTCTAAACGGGTGAGAGATACTTTTGGATAGAAGGAATCAAACTAGCCACTCTCAACGTCAGAGAGATACTGTTGGACAGAAGGAAACTAACTAGACATTCTAAACGTCAGAGAGATACTGTTGGACAGAAGGAATCTAACTAGACATTCTAAACGTCAGAGAGTTACTGTTGGACAGAAGGAAACTAACTAGATACTCTAAACGTCAGAGAGTTAGTGTTGGACAGAAGGAAAATAATTAGAAGCTCTAAACGTCAGAAGGTTACTGTTGGGCAGAAGGAAACTAACTAGACACTCTAAACGTCAGAGAATTAGTGTTGGACAGAAGGAAACTAACTAGAATCCTTTAAACGTCAGAGAGATGCTGTTGGACAGAAGGAAACTAACTAGTAGCTCTAAACGTCAGAGAGATGCTGTTGGAAAGAAGGAAACTAACTAGTAGTTCTAAACGTCAGAGAGATGCTGTTGGACAGAAAGAAACTAACTAGACGTTGTAAACGTCGGAGAGTTACTTTTGGACAGAAGGAAACTAACTAGAAGCTCTAAAAGTTGCAGAGTTACTGTAGGACAGAAGGAAACTAACTAGAAGCTCTAAACGTCAGAGAGATACTGTTGGACAGAAGGAATCTAACTAGACACTCTAAACGTCAGAGAGATACTGTTGGACAGAAGGAAAATAACTAGAAGCTCTAAACGTCAGAGAAATACTGTTGGACAGAAGGAAACCAACTAGACACTCTAAACGTCAGAGAGATACTGTTGGACAGAAGGAAATTAACTAGACATTCTAAACGTCAGAGAGATACTGTTGGACAGAAGGAAACTAACTAGACACTCTAAACGTCAGAGAGATACTGTTGGACAGAAGGAAACTAACTAGACATTCTAAACGTCAGAGAGATACTGTTGGCCAGAAGGAAACTAACTAGACACTCTAAACGTCAGAGAGATACTGTTGGACAGAAGGAATCTAACTAGCCACTCTAAACGTCAGAGAGATACTGTTGGACAGAAGGAAACTAACTAGACATTCTAAACGTCAGAGAGATACTGTTGGACAGAAGGAATCTAACTAGACACTCTAAACGTCAGAGAGATACTGTTGGACAGAAGGAAACTAACTAGACATTCTAAACGTCAGAGAGTTACTGTTGGACAGAAGGAAACTAACTAGATACTCTAAAAGGCGGAGAGTTAGTGTTGGACAGAAGGAAAATAACTAGAAGCTCTAAACGTCAGAAGGTTACTGTTGGACAGAAGGAAACTAACTAGATTCTCTAAACGTCAGAGAGATACTGTTGGCCAGAAGGAATCTAACTAGACATTCTAAACGTCAGAGAGTTACTGTTGGACAGAAGGAAACTAACGAGATACTCTAAACGTCAGAGAGTTAGTGTTGGACAGAAGGAAAATAACTAGAAGCTCTAAACGTCAGAAGGTTACTGTTGGACAGAAGGAAACTAACTAGACATTCTAAACGTCAGAGAGATACTGTTGGCCAGAAGGAAACTAACTAGACACTCTAAACGTCAGAGAGATACTGTTGGACAGAAGGAATCTAACTAGCCACTCTAAACGTCAGAGAGATACTGTTGGACAGAAGGAAACTAACTAGACATTCTAAACGTCAGAGAGATACTGTTGGACAGAAGGAATCTAACTAGACATTCTAAACGTCAGAGAGTTACTGTTGGACAGAAGGAAACTAACTAGATACTCTAAAAGTCAGAGAGTTAGTGTTGGACAGAAGGAAAATAACTAGAAGCTCTAAACGTCAGAAGGTTACTGTTGGACAGAAGGAAACTAACTAGACTCTCTAAACGTCAGAGAGATACTGTTGGCCAGAAGGAAACTAACTAGACACTCTAAACGTCAGAGAGATACTGTTGGACAGAAGGAAACTATCTAGACACTCTAAACGTCAGAGAGATACTGTTGGACAGAAGGAAACTAACTAGACATTCTAAACGTCAGAGAGTTACTGTTGGACAGAAGGAAACTAACTACATACTCTAAAAGGCAGAGAGTTAGTGTTGGACAGAAGGAAAATAACTAGAAGCTCTAAACGTCAGAAGGTTACTGTTGGACAGAAGGAAACTAACTAGATTCTCTAAACGTCAGAGAGATACTGTTGGCCAGAAGGAATCTAACTAGACATTCTAAACGTCAGAGAGTTACTGTTGGTCAGAAGGAAACTAACGAGATACTCTAAACGTCAGAGAGTTAGTGTTGGACAGAAGGAAAATAACTAGAAGCTCTAAACGTCAGAAGGTTACTGTTGGACAGAAGGAAACTAACTAGACTCTCTAAACGTCACAGAGGTACTGTTGGCCAGAAGGAAACTAACTAGACACTCTAAACGTCAGAGAGATACTGTTGGCCAGAAGGAAACTAACTAGACACTCTAAACGTCAGAGAGATACTTTTGGACAAAAAGAATCTAACTAGCCACTCTAAACGTCAGAGAGATACTGGTGGAGAGAAGGACACTAACTAGACATTCTAAACGTCAGAGAGATACTGTTGAACAGAAGGAAAATAACAAGAAGCTCTAAACGTCAGAAGGTTACTGTTGGACAGAAGGAAACTAACTAGACACTCTAAACATAAGAGAATTAGTGTTGGACAGAAGGAAACTAAGTAGAATCTTTAAACGTCAGAGAGATACTTTTGGACATAAGGAAACTAACTAGACATTCTAAACGTCAGAGAGTTACTGTTGGACAGAAGGAAACTAACTAGACATTATAAACGTCAGAGAGATACTGTTGGACAGAAGGAAACTAACTAGACATTCTAAACTTCAGAGAGTTACTGTTGGACAGAAGGAAACTAACTAGACATTCTAAACGTCAGAGAGTTACTGTTGGACAGAAGGAAACTAACTAGAAGCTCTAAACGTCAGAGAAATACTGTTGGACAGAAGGAAACTAACTAGACACTCTAAACGTCAGAGAGATAATGTTGGACAGAAGGAAACTAAGTAGACACTCTAAACGTCAGAGAGTTAGTGTTGGACAGAAGGAAACTAACTAGAAGCTCTAAACGTCAGAAGGTTACTGTTGGACAGAAGGAAACTAACTAGACAATCTAAACGTCAGAGAGATACTGTTGGACAGAAGGAAACTAACTAGAAGCTCTAAACGTCAGAGAGATACTGTTGGACAGAAGGAAACTAACTACACATTCTAAACGTCAGAGAGATACTGTTGGACAGAAGGAAACTAACTAGAAGCTCTAAACGTCAGAGAGTTACTGTTGGACAGAAGGAAACTAACAAAACATTCTAAACGTCAGAGAGTTACTGTTGGACAGAAGGAAACTAACTAGAAGCTCTAAACTTCAGAGAAATACTGTTGGATAGAAGGAAACTAACTAGAAGCTCTAAACGTCAGAAGGTTACTGTTGGACAGAAGGAAACTAACTAGACAATCTAAACGTCAGAGAGATACTGTTGGCCAGAACGAAACTAACTAGACACTCTAAACGTCAGAGAGATGCTGTTGGACAGAAGGAAACTAACTAGAAGCTCTAAACGGGTGAGAGATACTTTTGGATAGAAGGAATCAAACTAGCCACTCTCAACGTCAGAGAGATACTGTTGGACAGAAGGAAACTAACTAGACATTCTAAACGTCAGAGAGATACTGTTGGACAGAAGGAATCTAACTAGACATTCTAAACGTCAGAGAGTTACTGTTGGACAGAAGGAAACTAACTAGATACTCTAAACGTCAGAGAGTTAGTGTTGGACAGAAGGAAAATAATTAGAAGCTCTAAACGTCAGAAGGTTACTGTTGGGCAGAAGGAAACTAACTAGACACTCTAAACGTCAGAGAATTAGTGTTGGACAGAAGGAAACTAACTAGAATCCTTTAAACGTCAGAGAGATGCTGTTGGACAGAAGGAAACTAACTAGTAGCTCTAAACGTCAGAGAGATGCTGTTGGAAAGAAGGAAACTAACTAGTAGTTCTAAACGTCAGAGAGATGCTGTTGGACAGAAAGAAACTAACTAGACGTTGTAAACGTCGGAGAGTTACTTTTGGACAGAAGGAAACTAACTAGAAGCTCTAAAAGTTGCAGAGTTACTGTAGGACAGAAGGAAACTAACTAGAAGCTCTAAACGTCAGAGAGATACTGTTGGACAGAAGGAATCTAACTAGACACTCTAAACGTCAGAGAGATACTGTTGGACAGAAGGAAAATAACTAGAAGCTCTAAACGTCAGAGAAATACTGTTGGACAGAAGGAAACCAACTAGACACTCTAAACGTCAGAGAGATACTGTTGGACAGAAGGAAATTAACTAGACATTCTAAACGTCAGAGAGATACTGTTGGACAGAAGGAAACTAACTAGACACTCTAAACGTCAGAGAGATACTGTTGGACAGAAGGAAACTAACTAGACATTCTAAACGTCAGAGAGATACTGTTGGCCAGAAGGAAACTAACTAGACACTCTAAACGTCAGAGAGATACTGTTGGACAGAAGGAATCTAACTAGCCACTCTAAACGTCAGAGAGATACTGTTGGACAGAAGGAAACTAACTAGACATTCTAAACGTCAGAGAGATACTGTTGGACAGAAGGAATCTAACTAGACATCCTAAACGTCAGAGAGTTACTGTTGGACAGAAGGAAACTAACTAGATACTCTAAAAGTCAGAGAGTTAGTGTTGGACAGAAGGAAAATAACTAGAAGCTCTAAACGTCAGAAGGTTACTGTTGGACAGAAGGAAACTAACTAGACTCTCTAAACGTCAGAGAGATACTGTTGGCCAGAAGGAAACTAACTAGACACTCTAAACGTCAGAGAGATACTGTTGGACAGAAGGAAACTAACTAGACACTCTAAACGTCAGAGAGATACTGTTGGACAGAAGGAAACTAACTAGACATTCTAAACGTCAGAGAGTTACTGTTGGACAGAAGGAAACTAACTAGATACTCTAAAAGGCAGAGAGTTAGTGTTGGACAGAAGGAAAATAACTAGAAGCTCTAAACGTCAGAAGGTTACTGTTGGACAGAAGGAAACTAAGTAGATTCTCTAAACGTCAGAGAGATACTGTTGGCCAGAAGGAATCTAACTAGACATTCTAAACGTCAGAGAGTTACTGTTGGACAGAAGGAAACTAACGAGATACTCTAAACGTCAGAGAGTTAGTGTTGGACAGAAGGAAAATAACTAGAAGCTCTAAACGTCAGAAGGTTACTGTTGGACAGAAGGAAACTAACTAGACTCTCTAAACGTCACAGAGGTACTGTTGGCCAGAAGGAAACTAACTAGACACTCTAAACGTCAGAGAGATACTGTTGGCCAGAAGGAAACTAACTAGACACTCTAAACGTCAGACAGATACTTTTGGACAAAAGGAATCTAACTAGCCACTCTAAACGTCAGAGAGATACTGTTGGACAGAAGGAAAATAACAAGAAGCTCTAAACGTCAGAAGGTTACTGTTGGACAGAAGGAAACTAAGTAGAATCTTTAAACGTCAGAGAGATACTTTTGGACATAAGGAAACTAACTAGAAGCTCTAAACGTCATAGAGATACTGTTGGACAGAAGGAAACTAACTAGACGTTGTAAACATGAGAGAGTTATTTTTGGACAGAAGGAAAATAACTAGAAGCTTTAAACGTTAGAAGGTTACTGTTGGACAGAAGGAAACTAACTAGAAGCTCTAAAAGTTGCAGTGTTACTGTTGGACAGAAGGAAACTAACTAGAAGCTCTAAACGTTAGAAGATTACTTTTGGACAGAAGGAAACTAACTAGAAGCTCTAAACGTTAGAAGATTACTGTTGGACAGAAGGAAACTAACTAGAAGCTCTAAACGTTAGAAGATTACTGTTGGACAGAAGGAAACTAACTAGAAACTCTAAACGTTAGAAGATTACTGTTGGACAGAAGGAAACTAACTAGAAGCTCTAAGCGTTAGAAGATTACTGTTGGACAGAAGGAAACTAACTAGAAGCTTTAAACGTTAGAAGATTACTGTTGGACAGAAGGAAACTAACTAGAAGCTCTAAACGTTAGAAGATTACTGTTGGATAGAAGGAAACTAACTAGAAGCTCTAAACGTTAGAAGATTACTGTTGGACAGAAGGAAACTAACTAGAAGCTCTAAACGTTAGAAGATTACTGTTGGATAGAAGGAAACTAACTAGAAGCTCTAAACGTTAGAAGATTACTGTTGGACAGAAGAAAACTAACTAGAAGCTCTTAACGTTAGAAGATTACTGTTGGACAGAAGAAAACTAACTACAAGCTCTAAACGTTAGAAGATTACTGTTGGACAGAAGAAAACTAACTAGAAGCTCTAAACGTTAGAAGATTACTGTTGGACAGAAGGAAACTAACTAGAAGCTCTAAACGTTAGAAGATTACTTTTGGATAGAAGGAAACTAACTAGAAGCTCTAAACGTTAGAAGATTACTGTTGAACAGAAGGAAACTAACTAGAAGCTCTAAACGTTAGAAGATTACTGTTGGACAGAAGAAAACTAACTAGAAGCTCTAAACGTTAGAAGATTACTGTTGGACAGAAGGAAACTAACTAGAAGCTCTAAACGTTAGAAGATTACTTTTGGATAGAAGGAAACTAACTAGAAGCTCTAAACGTTAGAAGATTACTGTTGGACAGAAGGAAACTAACTAGAAGCTCTAAACGTTAGAAGATTACTGTTGGACAGAAGAAAACTAACTAGAAGCTCTAAACGTTAGAAGATTACTTTTGGACAGAAGGAAACTAACTAGAAGCTCTAAACGGTAGAAGATTACTGTTGGACAGAAGGAAACTAACTAGAAGCTCTAAACGTTAGAAGATTACTGTTGGACAGAAGAAAACTAACTAGAAGCTCTAAACGTTAGAAGATTACTGTTGGATAGAAGGAAACTAACTAGAAGCTCTAAACGGTAGAAGATTACTGTTGGATAGAAGGAAACTAACTAGAAGCTCTAAACGGTAGAAGATTACTGTTGGACAGAAGGAAACTAACTAGAAGTTCTAAACGTTAGAAGATTACTGTTGGATAGAAGGAAACTAACTAGAAGCTCTAAACGTTAGAAGCTTACTGTTGGACAGAAGGAAACTAACTAGAAGCTCTAAACGTTAGAAGATTACTTTTGGATAGAATAAAACTAACTAGAAGCTCTAAACGTTAGAAGATTACTGTTGAACAGAAGGAAACTAACTAGAAGCTCTAAACGTTAGAAGATTACTGTTGGATAGAAGGAAACTAACTAGAAGCTCTAAACGTTAGAAGATTACTGTTGGACAGAAGGAAACTAACTAGAAGCTCTAAACGGTAGAAGATTACTGTTGGACAGAAGGAAACTAACTAGAAGCTCTAAACGTTAGAAGCTTACTGTTGGACAGAAGGAAACTGACTAGAAGCTCTAAACGTTAGAAGATTACTTTTGGACAGAAGAAAACTAACTAGAAGCTCTAAGCGTTAGAAGATTACTGTTGGACAGAAGGAAACTAACTAGAAGCTCTAAACGTTAGAAGATTACTGTTGGACAGAAGAAAACTAACTAGAAGCTCTAAACGTTAGAAGATTACTGTTGGATAGAAGGAAACTAACTAGAAGCTCTAAACGTTAGAAGATTACTGTTGGACAGAAGGAAATTAACTAGAAGCTCTAAACGTTAGAAGATTACTGTTGGACAGAAGGAAACTAACTATATATTCTAAACGAATGAGAGTTACTGTTGGATAGAAGGAAACTAACTAGAAGCTCTAAACGTCAGAAGGTTACTGTTGGACAGAAGGAAACTAACTAGACATTCTAAATGAATGAGAGTTACTGTTGGATAGAAGGAAACTAACTAGAAGCTCTAAACGTCAGAAGGTTACTGTTGGACAGAAGGAAAATAACTAGACATTCTAAACGTCAGAGAGTTACTGTTGGATAGAAGGAAACTAACTAGAAGCTCTAAACGTCAGAAGGTTACTGTTGGACAGAAGGAAACTAACTAGACATTCTAAACGAATGAGAGTTACTGTTGGACAGAAGGAAACTACCTAGACACTCTAAACGTCAGAGAGATACTGTTGGCCAGAAGGAAACTAACTAGACACTAAACGTCAGAGTGATATTGTTGGCCAAATGGAAACTAACTAGACATTCTAAACGTCATTGAGTTACTGTTGGACAGAAGGAAACTAACTAGAAGCTCTAAACGTCAAAAGGTTTCTGATGGACAGAAGGAAACTAACTAGAAGCTCTAAACGTTACAGAGTTACTGTTTAACAGAAGGAAACTAATTAGACGCTCTAAAAGTCACAGCGTTAAGGCGCTGGTCCCTAAAGATGGCCGACACTGACACGTATCAAAGTTAAATTCAAGTTCTGTATAATTTGAATGGACAGGATAAAAATAGATGCACACCCAGCCTCACTGCGGGAACCATTCGAGGCACGAATCGATCTTTTAATTTGCAAATCTTTTTTTTTAGCGTTGGCAGTTTCTGTATTGTTGTTGTTGCTACGTTCGCCAGCTTTCAACTCTGACGAAGTCCCTAGAGACTAGGAACTGAATTTTGCGTGGTAATCCATTTTTCCCTTGCAGCCGTGTGCACAGGAGCCCCTCGCCGCGAAGGCTGTTATATGTTCTTCTGCCCCTCATATTGTCAGCTAACTTTAGTTTTTGCCTGCATTTGCCTCCAAAACCTAGTATTTTTCTTTCCAAAAGTAGGAAAATCTAAAATAGCACATTCACATTTTAAAACATGAAGTAGATCACAGTTTCATGTCTAGAACGTGTTCCGTGTAATTTTTAAAACACAAGTGGTCTATATTAGAACAGATCTATCTTCTATCCTTAGGATCGTAACCATGAACTAATTTTGCATTATCACTTTGCTTGTATTTTAGTTAACATGTTAATCTATGATATTTGTTGAGAATATTTGTCTGTGTACAATCGATGTCTTAACTGCCAACTCATTGAGCTGGTTAAACTTGTACGTTGACATCTCTTGTATAAGGGAACAAGCGTTTGTGTTCCAGGCAGCACGAATTAAAACTGTAACTCGTTATATTCTGATTAATCAATATTGTTTGGAGAACAATGTTTGTGTTTGTTTTGTGCACTTCTATGATGTCATTAATTTTACTTCCACCACTATATATCACCGTTTAAATATGTATTTGAATAGGTGGAAATATCATTAGTAGATAAATACAAGAAATTATAAAACGATGATCAAACTGACGTTGCATTATTAGAAAATTTCTATTTCCTCTCCACCATCCGAACCTCGTAATTAGGAGCAGAACAGACAACTCCAAACTTGTAGCAAGCCCAGTCTGGGGCCACTTTGTTTTTTGGTAAAAACCGAAACCTCTGGAGCAAATTTGAAAGGAACAAGAAAAGCTCCATTTCAGCTATGGCCTCGCCCAGACAGCTCCGCCTCCCTATACCGAAAGGGATCATCTCTTCTCGGCTTTGTAGTTTACCGTTGGCATCGAGGAAGCGTTCCGGCTTGAAGGTCATGGCGTCTTCTCCCCAGATGGTCTTGTCGTGTAGAACAGAGTCCAGGTTTGGGACAATAAATGCTCCCTTGGGTATGGTGTAACCTCTCAGTGGCGTATCTTCTGAGCAACGGTGCGTTACGGACAGTGGAAGAATACTTGCCATACGTTGAGTCTCTAAAATAGCAGCACAAATGTAAGGCATCTTTGGTCTGTCCAGCATTGCTGGGCACCTCTCTGTCCCTACAACTTCCTTGATCTCGTTGTACACCTTTTCTTGTACATCAGAAAAGTTGAGCATGTACAAGACAAACCAATGGATGGTTGTACTAGAGGTCTCTGTCCCAGCATTGAACAAATCAAGAATAATTTTATGTAGGTTATCACCATCCATGTAGGTAGGTTCTCCAGCCTTTAATTTCCTATTCTTCTCAACGTTGTAAGCTTGAATGAAATGTTCAGCATCGCATGAGTCCATATCATTTCCACCTCTCTCAAGAATAAATCCTCCTAGTATTTTGTAAACAGTCTGGATCGTACCAATAATTTTTTTGGCATGAAAAATGTCTCCAGGCAAATATTTTAAAAAAGAGACGAAATTAACCAAACTGACATTTGTGTGGACTGAAAACAAGGAACTGAGATGTCCTATTATATTTTGAAATTCTTTATCCTCGTATTCGAATCTCTGACCAATTATGATGGAGCAAATTATATTACACACGCTGATGTTGATTATAACACAGATATCAATGGGCTCCCCTCTCTTACAAGCCAGATAATCCGCATATACTGAAACTTCTTCCTGGACTTTCTCGGCCAAAATATTTTTGCCCATTCCAAACTTTTTTAGAATAGCCAAAGAGACACTTCTTTGTTCCTTCCAGTTATCACCAGACGAATAGATTATTCCTTTTCTAGGATCACCTGTGGCCTGTAAATGTGATAAAAGTGATACATTTAAATGGTGCAGGGCATATTGGTAAACAATACAAATGTGAATAGTAGCTTGTTGTGTAGAACACAGAAACAACATAGTTTACGTTGATGTATTCTCTGCTATAATATATCAGTCTATAGCTATAAACGGCTGTTAGCGTCAGGTTTAGCCAAAAATATCTGACCAAGGATCAGTGCCACATCATATTAAATAGAACTAAACTTCCCACCTGCATAATAAGCATTAAATAGGGAAGGGAAACACAGCCCCTTAAACTGCCAAGACAAAGACGAATGGGATGTCACATGTGGCAATCCTTTTAACTCAAATGGAAGCTGCTGTACAAGGAGCTCCATGTACATTTCCAAACGAACGAAGAATTATTAAAGAGAAGAGTAGAACACATGTGAGATGTAGATGGCGATGAAAAGAAATGATTAGAAGCCGAAAATAATTTTATTGTACAAAGAGAGGAGATGAAAACCTACCTGATTTACCAGGCGATTAAAGTTGCAATTAAGAAGAAACTCAAAACCTTCAGCTAGCAGGAGACCAATTCCTTATCAGAACAAATGACCACCATCCGTTTGAGGGTTGGGTACTTTAATTTCTCTTTTTTGCTTACTGCTTGTATGTTTCTTTGCAGAATTTACGTGTGTGTATAACTTTCTAAACGTGACTGGTAGTTTGTTGTAACTTATCCAATGTACTACAATTTACCCAATTCGCTTTCTTTAATCAAATTTACTTTAATTTTCCCCAATTTAATTACTGTCATTTATTACCTAAAGGTTTTTCTCAGTATCATTTCTTATTCTGTATTTCTTTGTTTTGTTTGCAACGTGTCTTATACATTTCATTTCGTGTGATATTTCTATGCTTGTTTCTTTTAAGGATTCTCGAAGTTTGTACCATTACAAGCATGCAGGCAGAACCAGTTTATATATTTGCGTTTTTCTTCAGTAGAAACAGTTTCATGACTCGGGATCTGTAATAGTAAACTAGGAAGCTACGAAGTCTAGATTTATGACGTCAGCCTTTGGACACGAAAGACCCGGATACAAAGCCCACTACAAGTGGTGGTGTTAATTTCTCTTCAAAAATAGGAAACATTAGCCCGTGCTTTTTGCCTGAGGTTACCCTCCCCTATTCGCTATCGATGTCTAGCTCTCTCAAATAACGGCAATAAGCAGGAGGTTCCTGGCCGCTGCCCGGGCAAAATTGTCCAATAAAACCTACTCATGCTGTGGATCCCCGGTCTTGCTATGGAGTTCGTGCACGTCGACCAGGATTCTCCTCGTAATTTCTGGAGATCCTCAAGTGGAAAAACGCAGCACCTAAGGATGCGTTTCTGTGTGCAGTGATGATGAGCCTACAACAAGAACAGCAGCAACAACAACAATAAATGTACTATTAAACTGTACTATAAAGTTGTTTGCTTTTTTTCTTTAAATTCTGGTTTCAATCTCTCATTCTAATTTGACGTAGTAATCAGGATATTACCAGGTTCTTGAACTGTCTTACTTTGTTTAATGCCTTTACGCCGTTGCTAGTAAAATGAAAAACTGAATAGGGAACAGGCAAATAATTGCAATGCTGCGGTAAAGCTGGTAGCAAGGAGCCAATGGTGGGGTGTGCTAAACACTCCAAGGTATGGTGACAGCTTTACAAATAAAGAACACAACACAATACTGACGTTTCGGCCTGTGGCCTTCTTCAGAATACAGGGACAACGACAACAAGCGGTGAAGCACAATTACTACATGTTAGATGATCAAGTGGAGGGCGAGGAAAGTAGGATGCAGAAATAAGAAAAGAGAGAAATGAATTTTACATGATGAGAGGTATGATGGGCGTCAAAATATATAAAATAGAAAAAGAGAGAGAAAAATGTATAATAAATTGTACTTAGCTGAGCTCAGAGCAGGGAGCAGGAAAACTGTAATCCGTGCTGAAACCAGTCGGAATGACTAAATGACTAAAAGCGCAGAGAACGTGTATAGAAAGCAACACGTGACAAAGACAGGTCAGTAAAGAGGGCAAAAAGGATCAAATATCGGGAAAACCAAAAAGGGGGGGGGGAAAGGGGGCATAGACGAGGATACTCCTGGGACACAACAAGCAATACATATAAATCACTCAACAATGGAAGTGAGAGATCACGCGAGAGGTTAAGAGAAAGAAATAGAATGACACGACAAAGTAGTAAACTAGGCAGTGGGTGAGAGAGATGGACTCTACAGAATGGATGGCCTCGAACTGAACGAGTTGAGAGGTAGGTCAACGAAAGGAAGGATTGGATACTGGAGGAAGAGATACGGTGAGGAAGAATAATAAAGCCGGTATAATGAGAAGGGCGATAGAGGGGTGGTCCGGAGGAAGTTAGTCTATCGGGAGGTAGGGAAGTATTGGAGGAGGAGGTATGGAGAGGAGGGATAAGAAGCAGGTATGTGAAAACTGGATAGGGGGAGAGGCGGTAGGTCAGAAGTGAATGGAAAAAGAGAAAGTCTGGAAGAAGTGGAGCAATAGGGGATGGTGTGCAAGAGGTATGAACCATAGGAGGTAAAGAAGTAGGGAAATGATAGAACAAAGGGGGGAATGAAAGTGGGCATCAGGATAAGGGGGATACTGGAATAGTAGGTATAGATGAGTAGTGACTACAAGTTAATAGAGAGGAGAGGGGTGAGCTAGGAGTAGATCAGCAGAGGGGTGGTAGGAAGGACGAGGGACAATAGAGGTGGGCAGAGAGATCGTACGTATAGTCCAGGTGGAGAGGTGATATAGTGATAAAGAGGTATAGGACATGAAGATAGTCAGAAGAGAAAAAGGTGTAGGGAGAGGGGGGGTTTAGGAGGAAGAAGGCAAGATGGGGGTTACTCAAAGAGGATATGAAAAGCAGGGATGGACGAGTAGAGGACCCAAGAAGAGAAATAGGAAGAGAGGTCCATAGGTGGGAGGGTGGAGTCGGAGGCCGGAGGGTCCTCAGAGGGACAGGGATACATTGATGCCACGAGGGGTGAGGCAGCCCCAACATGAAAAACTGAAACTCGTTCTGAAACTGAAAATATATGATTTATATCATTCCCTTGTTTTTCTTCACATTGATCTCTTGACAGTTGGTGTTGGGACAGATTATATGATGTCGAAGCTCATTTTTATTTGTGTACAAGAGTGTTAGGTTCTGGTCAGCATGAAATAGCAGGTTGTTAAACAATCTAGTTTGCAGTTTGCAACTGTGGCATTGATATCAATTCAGATGATCAACAGCCAAGATAAGGGAGCCGCGATAGCTCAGTGGTTAGTGAACTGGACTACAAAGGACAAGAGGTAGAGTTCGATCCCAACCGACGGCTTCCGGGTTCACCCAGCCCTTAATGGGTACCGCATTTTTTCTGGGAAAGTACAGCGGCACGGGCGTAATACCGACCACATAACCCCACAAATCATGTGCCGAAGGTCTGTAAAATTTATGGTCGCTAACACCATATACCCTATACGCCACTTGGTGTGACGGGGGCTCTTTACTTTTTATTTAACAGCCAAGATGATAGAACACACGCTTGTGGTTCCATGGCAGTTTGAAAGAACCTGTTTTTTTCATGTGTGCGGCTATTTGCACGTCTCTTTCACTTTTGTCAATAAATAACTAATGCTGTCTAATATATGTCTATTTATACTACATTTATCTTCTCATAAATTAGTTATTTTAACTTATTCGATGGGCTCCTTTGTAACGAGCAACATGAAGATACTGTTGCTGCATACTGGGATTTTGATTTTGTTGTACGCAAAATTGTAATCTGTGAGAAACTAAACAAAAACACATGTTGCTCATGTTCTCAAGAAAAGATGTCCTATACTATAGCATATTTTCGAAAAGTAAGACTTCGTTCATGCTGCCCTTAATCGAGTGGTACGACAGAAAGTCAAAACGGCTAGAACTGGCAATAGATGCAGTAGATGACCAGGACTCCCTCAATGTTACGACGTCCTCTTTACACTTAACATGAAGTGCTTGACGTGAATGTTTGCCAGTTGAATTTTTTTAGTTTCCTCCGATTAATGCGCCAAATCTAGGCTTCGCACAAATAAAAAGGCACCGTTTAACTTCAACTTAATTTAAGAGATATTGGATCCAGTTGTTGGATTAAATGTCTTGGTTGATAGACTCAGATAACATTATTTGTTTGTTGTTTAGCAATTTTAACAAAAACAACATTTCTACCACAAACCTCGTCGTAGAAAACCGGAGTCCTGTCAGAGAATACGTCCGCTTTCTTGACAAGGGCCTCTTTGATGACATCGAAGCCGTTAAGAACAATAATCAGGGTGCCCATTATTTTGAAGCTGTATAATTGAAAAAAAGAAGAAAATTGTAAATTCTCATAATCTATTATTCTACTAGTACCACCTTACTGAAGCTTCGTTAGTTCTGTATTGGCGCTACTGATCAGAAGGGTCTGGGTTTAATCCCCAGGTGTGGCGAAATGTTTTTGGAGAGACACAACATGGAGTTCACTCAGGTACAGACAAATGGCTTCAGAGATCTTTCTGACAACGCAAACGACCTGGGGTGATGCCGACCACTTCACCGTGACGTTGATCGTTGCTAAATGTGGACACTAACTTTACATTATCCAAACACCTTATCAGGTAGACGGGATCCTTTATGTGCGCGTGTGCGTGTATATTTTTTAAAACCAATACATATTAAAACTGTTTTGTTGTTACTTGCCAACGTCATTATCAGGGGGAAGTAATCACGCTCTTACGTCCTGTGGTGTCAAATAGAAAGTCACCTTTTTCTTTGTGGCCGTAATCAATGACATTTTCAAGTTCAATACTACATTTTAAACTCTCAGATTTCTTATTTTGTTGCATTCACATCTACTTACTTACTCAACTTATATCGATTTTGTAGATTAATAACTCTGCTTTTTGAATGCTCGTAAATTTTGTTTAACCTATACAATTTTTTTGTATCCCTGCAGTTATCCGAATGGCAGTTTTTTTTTTTCCAGGGCCTTGTTTATTTAGTTTTTTTTTTTTTATGAAAAATAAGTTTACTGTAAAGCTGATACTGCATTCACCAAAGTATCTAGGCCTCTGAATCTCTACTTATATTATTCAAAGAATTTTAAATATACTTATATAATTTAAAAAAAAATAATAATAATTTTATAAGTATATTTAAAATTCTTTGAATAATATAAGTAGAGCTTCATTCAGAGGCCTAGATACTTTGGTGAATGCAGTATCAGCTTTACAGTAAACTTATTATTTTTTTTTAACAACTGAAAATAAAAAGAGAACTGCTGAACACAATTAAGACAGGACAAATTAAATTTTTGGGGCATGTTAAAAGACACAACAGCCTACTAAAAGTAATATTGGAAGGAAAAATACAAGGCAAAAGAGGCAGAGGCAGACCAAGACTAACATGGACGAGTAACATCAAAAGATGGACAAGTCAATCTATTTCAGCCTGTACCATCAAAGCAAGAAACAGAGCAGAATGGCGATCCATGGTAGCCAACCTTCGTTGCGGAGAGGCACACGATGATGATAAAATTATATGACTTTATTTATATTTAACAGTAACAAATTAAAGGCATGCAAGTCAGTTTTAAGTTCAGGCATTTTGTTCATAAAATTACAAATAAAAACATAAGTAAACATCAGACAAACACACCTTTAAATAAGAGTTTCCAAATTTGGCTCAATACGTTGGTCACGTCATCATTTCTTTAAGAGTTTATTCCTTGTTTTTTTTTTCAGTTAATTGCATGCGTCTTTTAGTAGTCTCCGTAAGTCATGGTTCACTATGGATTTTTCAGCGCCGCTAGAAATGTTATTTTTTCTTTTCTTTTCTTTCGTCGCATATTCTCTTTCTCGATGAATCTGTCTGCTTCTTCTTTGAGGTCTTTTAGGAACCAGGAATTAATGTATGGTAATGGTTGAAGACTTTCTCCGGCTTGGTATATAACCGTTGATCAGAGGTTTAACAAGCCGCTATCGTAAAAACGATGTTGTTAATGAAACGTAGACCTGATAAAGAATGTGTAAATTAGCAGTAGATAGTAGTGATAGTTTTTTAACCTCTAAAACAACAACAAAAATAGCATTCTGGAATGTGCGAACAATGGCCGCTCTGACGAAACATGCACAGATCGCGAGCGAGATGGACAGATACGATCTAGATATTATAGGATTAAGCGAAATGTGCTGGCTTGGAACAGGTAGGAAATCTGTTGATAATAAAATAGTAGTTTTTTTTCTGGAAGGGAAATGGAAAACACCGTGAAGGAGTAGGCATAATGATGACAGACATAGCTGCAAGAAGTTTATTAGAATGGGAACTGGTAAATAGCAGTCTGATACGAACACGCTACAAATGAAAAGACTAAAGTCATGAAAAGTTTAATTCCAACAGGTGACAAAATATACATGGAAAACAAACCAGTAGAAGAGATCGATCACTTTGTCTATCTTGGAAGTCACATTGATCGAGAAGGGGATATGAGTAAAGAAATTAGAATCAGAATGGCTAAAGCAGCAATGTCTTTCAGAAGCCTTGAAAAGTTGTGGAAATCAAAACTCATCAGCACAAACACAAAACTTAGGCTATTCAAATCAAATGTACTATCAACCCTTACGTATGCGTGTGAAAGCTGGAAAACAACAAGAGATATAGAAACAAAGTTGAACGCATTCGAAAATAAATGTCTAAGGAAAATACTTGGTATAGCATGGAACGAATTCAAAACAAACGAGGAAATTAGAGAAATCGCCAATCAACCACTAATATCTTCAGTAATAAAGAAAAGACAATGGTCATACGTTGGACATGTGATGAGAAGAGATAATAACCGAATAGCAAAGCAAGCCCTCATATGGGAAACAACAGGTAAAAGAAAAAAAGAGGAAGACCCAGGGAGACACTGAGAAGAACATTGATGAGAGAGGCAAGAGCAGCAGGAATCGGCTCCCTCAATGAGATAGAGCTGCTTGCACAGAACAGAGACAAATGGCGAGATTTGATAAAATATCTTTAAAAGAAAACTGCTAGAACAAAAAATTAATATAGGAGAAGGTGTATCTTGGCCTACGCCCTATGGGCCGGTTACGGCTCGAAAGGTCAATAGATAGATAGAATGGTTGAAAAGTACATAAGTGTAGGTTGATCGTTTTCAACCGGACAGTACCGTTTTTTGGTTGTCACCCTCCGTGCACATGTTTCACAAAATTTATTACCGTTTTCTTCTCAATTTGTATTAAGTTTTAACTATAAATACTGTACTTCTTTACTTCCTCATTTGCCTTTCAGCATCGAGGGTAGATATAATTGGCGGGATTTTGCTCTGCTGTTCGCCTCTGCTGCTGTTATGTTTCCGAGTGTTTCTAATATTCCATCGATCCGTCATTTTCGTGGTCGACCCTTGGGTCTGGTATTCTCGCAGAGTTTATTGAGGGCTCGTTGTGTTGTGTTTTGATCACTCTACCTTGTCACGTGGCCAAACCATTTTATCTGTTGTTCCTTTATATATTCTATGTTGTGAGCTATTCCTAGTTTTTTTTCTCAGTTCTTTAATTCTGATCTTATCTCTCAGGCTGTTTACTGTCATTCGTCTAACACATTTCATCTCAGTAGAGGTTATTTTTCTTATTGTTCTTGCATCTAGGGTCCAGGACTGGCATTGGTAGCACAACGTTGGGATGGAGATTGTATTGTAGAGTGCCCGTTTTGCCTGTAGAGTTATTTCCTAGTTGGATAATAGTGGTTATCGCTGTCCAATGATTTGACAAGATTTGGTGCATCTTGAGTATATCTCTGTTGTTTGTGAATTGTCGTTTGCCATTAGACACCCTAGGTATTTGAATTCGTCTAATTGTTTTAGTTGTCTGCCTTCTATAATTATGTTGATGTTCTGTTTATCTCTGGCGTCAATCAATGGCTTCTCTTTTGTTGATGTTGATTTTCTGGTTGTATTTTGTGCTGTTGAGTCTATCTAAGTGTTATGTAGGTCTTCTATTTTTCCATGTATTAGTGCCTGATCGCCTGCAAATAAAAGATCGTTGATCTCCCCTGTGTCTGATGGGTTGGCTAACTTGCATATATAGTCTATGTATGTAATAAACATTAGTGGGGATAGTACACACCCCTGTCTTACACCTGATCTAACTTCGAAGTGGTCTGTGTAGCCTGTTGCTGTTCTGACTGTGCAGTTGCTGTTAATGTAGAGACTTTCAATTAGGTTGGTTAGATGTTGGCTTACTCCGTATGATGTTAGTATTTCCCACAATTGTTCTCTGTTTACTCTGTCGAATGCTTTTTCCAGGTCAATGAAAGCTATGTACACATTTTGATTGTGTTCTGTCGTTTTTTTCATGCAAATTGTCTTAATGCGAATAGAGCGTCAACATGTTGTACAGTTATATTAAAATGAGTCTGTTGTAAATCACAAGCTATAATTGTACATCCCAATCAAGAGTACTAGTAATCTCTGAAATGATGGGGCCGAATTGTTTGAAGTTATTGCAGTTTGAAACACAGACTACCTCTACGTCTCCCTACAATTTAGTACTGGCTCTGTCACCGAAGAATAGTGGTTACCTCAATATGTTTGTATAATGCAACTTTATAATATTCTTATATATACGATTCCTGCAACTCTAGTTTGAATTATTTATAAAATATGTATCTGAAGTCCGTTATAATCATAACAGGTTACCGGATCGTGTTCCCGCTGAAAACAGCCCTGGGTTTTCTAATATTGTGAATCTCCTTCTTATGTTTTTAACTAACAGTGCACAATCTGCTTTAATTCTAGTCGTTCGTACAGGAAGTAATAGAATGAAGCTAATGGACTATTTGTTCAAACCTTGATTAACAAAAATATTCAGTGGATGACCTGGCATGACTGTATAGATGAAATATTTAGTTATAGCTACGCATATGGTGATAACTGTGCTACCACATTAATGCTGGATTTTGGAACGATGCATAACTTGTTAAAAGAAGTCTAACATTCTTATTATTCGTTTTATTCTTGGTCAGCAATGATGCACAGTTAGTCTGGTCCACACATAGCATAGAGAAACATTTAATATTTTAAGAATTTGAAAGAGATTAATAAGACTAAAGAGTATGTTCAACATCATGAAACATATTTTTGCAAATCATCACAGCTGAAACTATAATAACTGATTAAATTAAAAAGATCGTTTGACAATGTGTATGTATATAAACGCAAACAACCAAACATCAATTAAATTCCCAGAAATACATGTTTGTAGGATGAATGTGTGGAGTGGAGAGAAAAGATATGGGAGTGGAGGTCTGAGATAATCGTTGGTTAGCGTCTCTTTCTAGTGGTTCCGCCCTTAACTGCACCACAACTGCGCTATTTTACAATAACGTTGAAATAGTTTAACAGCATTGATTAATATTAAACATTAAGATAAGACTAAAAAAACAATCATAAGATCTTTAGTAGAAAGAGCCATAGAGGTAAAAACAGATCTATAACTATGTTTCATTGATTACACCAAGGCATTTGACAAAGTAAAGCACCAAGAAATAATCAACATTTTAGAAAGCATAAACATAGACAGCAAAGATCTAAGAATAATGAAGAACATGTACTGGCAACAAACAGCGACCATAAGAACTGGAACCCAATTGAGAATGTTTCAACAAATAAAACAGGGTGTTAGACAAGGTTGTGTGCTGTCACCAGATTTGTTTAATATTTATAGTGAGATTATTTTAAGATCCATAAGGGGCACGCCTGGAATAACAATTGGAGATCATAATATAAATAATCTAAGGTATGCTGATGATACAGTATTAATCGCTAAGAGTGAAAATGAGTTACAAGAAATGTTGGACATTGTAGTGAAGGAAAGCAAAAATAAAGGACTCAGCCTTAATAGCAAAAAGACAGAGGTAATGGTAACAACAAAGAAAAAGACATCACCTCAGTGCAAAATAAAGATAAGTGGAACAATATTAAAACAGGTAAATGAATTTAAATATTTGGGAACTTTGTTAACCTCAGACGGAAGATGTACAAAAGAGGTGAGATGTAGAATGGCTCAGGCAAAAGCAGCTTTCCAAAAAATGAGGAAAATACTATGCAATCCATTTTTGACAATAGAAACAAGAAAAAGAGTTCTTAAATGTTACGTAGAGCCAGTCTTAACATACGGATGCGAATCATGGACAATAGGACAACAGACAAGAAAATCACTGGAGTCTGTAGAAATGTGGTTTTACAGAAGAATGTTGAGAATACCAAGGACAGCTACGAAGAGTAATGAAGAGGTTCTGAGAAAGGTCAAAGCAAAAGGAGAGCTAATTTCCAATGTTAGGAAGAGACAATCATCATTTTTTGGCCATGTAATGAGAAGAGAACAACTTGAATATTTTGTAACAACCGGAAAAATTGAGGGACGAAGAGATAGAGGGAAGCAAAGAGAACAAATAATAGACAGCTTAAGAGAATGGCTTGGCAGAAGGTCAACAACAGAAATGATAAATAGCTGCCGAGATCGAAAGTTGTGGAGAGACATGATCATCTACGCCACTAGGCCTGGTACTTGATGATGATGAAAAAAACAATAAATTAGACTTCGTAAAACTGTATAATACAAATATTTTAAAAATTAAAATAAGGAAAACAAGTGGAAATATCACCTTTTGCTGCTGTAAAAAATAGTGATGGATTAAATGAAATTCTGGATTTTCATGATCTCTTCGTAATTGACCAAGCAGTTACAATCGAATATGTTAACTAATTAAAAAAAAAAGAATTCGATGGATTGGGAGAAAGGGAAGACAGACCTAGAAGATAATAGATGAATGAAACAGCAGATATCTCATGGGCACGCATAGTAGACGGTGCAGAATATTCTACATAGTAACGCTTACGTAATGTTCTTGATGCACAAATGTCATAATAAAAGTAAAGTAATATACCTCCCCCAGGAAGGTCATATCTGCACCAATTCTATTGTAAACTATTGGTTCTGTAATCTAAAAAAGATTACAGATATTAAAAGACATCAAGGAATGTGAACCAAAAATGTCAGACCCCCATGTTTTTCTCAATGTACCAGTCAAATACCAGTGGATAAAGAGATACAGTGAAGACGATGGCGCTGGATAGGACACACACTGCGGAAGTCAACTGAGAGTATTACCCAACAGACCCTCTTTTGGAATCCCAAGGGAAAAAGACAAAGAGGAAGACCAAGGAATTCTTGGAAAAGGCAGATAGAAGCAGAGGTGACGATAATGGGGAAGACATGGAATGATCTTAAAAGAATGGCAAGAAACAGAACGACGTGGAAAGTGTTGTTGAAGACCTATGCTCCACAGGGAGCTGAAAGGTAGAAGAAGAATGTTTTTCTCCTGTATTTTAGTTAAGTGAAATAGTCTGAGTGTTTAATGGTTGTTGTTCTAGTAATTTACCAAAATATGTCCCCACACTGTTGGCGCCAGACCTTGAACTGTGATCTGGAGTCTTCTTCCATGTGAAACAAGTTACCCACAATGGGTAGAGGTCTCATTGGAAATGGCGGATGTCGGGAGTCAGTTCGACGTGACCAAATTAAAATGGCCAGAAATATTATCGCTGCTGTCATCAAGAATAGTTCCATCTTTTAAACAAAAGAAAAAAAAGTTAACATGTTTATGTTGCAAGTTAAAGAGAACAGATTATTAAATATAATGTAATGTCAAGTAAGTCACTCAGTAGCTTGGTAGTATAATGTTAAGTTATTCAATTCATCGAATTTGTTTCATTCCAGTAGTGTTATCCCCATTCCAGCTTCACCGCACGTCCCAGCAATCTCGAAGCTTATACAGACTGTTCCTGTCAGTCACGACGTTAACCAATCATTTCCCAAGAAAGAAAGAATCGACTGGCAGTTTCTTTTGTTTAAAAGATGGAGCTATTCTTGATGACAGCAGCGATAATATTTCCGGCCATTTTAATTTGGTCACGTCGAACTGACTCCCGACATCCGCCATTTCCAAGGAGACCTCTACCCATTGTGGGTAACTTGTTTCACATGGAAGAAGACTCCAGATCACAGTTCAAGGTCTGGCGCCAACAGCGTGGGGACATATTTTGGTAAATTACTAGAACAACAACCATTAAACACTCAGACTATTTCACTTAACTAAAATACAGGAGAAAAACATTCTTCTTCTACCTTTCAGCTCCCTGTGGAGCATAGGTCTTCAGCAACACTTTCCACGTCGTTCTGTTTCTTGCCATTCTTTTAAGATCATTCCATGTCTTCCCCATTATCGTCACCTCTGCTTCTATCTGCCTTTTCCAAGAATTCCTTGGTCTTCCTCTTTGTCTTTTTCCCTTGGGATTCCAAAAGAGGGTCTGTTGGGTAATACTCTCAGTTGACTTCCGCAGTGTGTGTCCTATCCAGCGCCATCGTCTTCACTGTATCTCTTTATCCACTGGTATTTGACTGGTACATTGAGAAAAACATGGGGGTCTGACATTTTTGGTTCACATTCCTTGATGTCTTTTAATATCTGTAATCTTTTTTAGATTACAGAACCAATAGTTTACAATAGAATTGGTGCAGATATGACCTTCCTGGGGGAGGTATATTACTTTACTTTTATTATGACATTTGTGCATCAAGAACATTACGTAAGCGTTACTATGTAGAATATTCTGCACCGTCTACTATGCGTGCCCATGAGATATCTGCTGTTTCATTCATCTATTATCTTCTAGGTCTGTCTTCCCTTTCTCCCTATCTATCGATTTTTTTTCAAATTAGTTAACATATTCGATTGTAACTGCTTGGTCAATTACGAAGAGATCATGAAAATCCAGAATTTCATTTAATCCATCACTATTTTTTACAGCAGCAAAAGGTGATATTTCCACTTGTTTTCCTTATTTTAATTTTTTAAAATATTTGTATTATACAGTTTTACGAAGTCTAATTTATTGTTTTTTTCATCATCATCGAGTACCAGGCCTAGTGGCGTAGGTGATCATGTCTCTCCACAACTTTCGATCTCGGCAGCTATTTATCATTTCTGTTGTTGACCTTCTACAAGCCATTCTCTTAAGCTGTCTATTATTTGTTCTCTTTGCTTCCCTATATCTCTTCGTCCCTCAATTTTTCCGGTTGTTACAAAATATTCAAGTTGTTCTCTTCTCATTACATGGCCAAAAAATGATGATTGTCTCTTCCTAACATTGGAAATTAGCTCTCCTTTTGCTTTGACCTTTCTCAGAACCTCTTCATTACTCTTCTTAGCTGTCCATGGTATTCTCAACATTCTTCTGTAAAACCACATTTCTACAGACTCCAGTGATTTTCTTGTCTGTTGTCCTATTGTCCATGATTCGCATCCGTATGTTAAGACTGGCTCTACGTAACATTTAAGAACTCTTTTTCTTGTTTCTATTGTCAAAAATGGATTGCATAGTATTTTCCTCATGTTTTGGAAAGCTGCTTTTGCCTGAGCCATTCTACATCTGACCTCTTTTGTACATATTTAAATTCATTTACCTGTTTTAATATTGTTCCACTTATCTTTATTTTGCACTGAGGTGATGTCTTTTTCTTTGTTGTTACAATTACCTCTGTCTTTTTGCTATTAAGGCTGAGTCCTTTATTTTTGCTTTCCTTCACTACAATGTCCAACATTTCTTGTAACTCATTTTCACTCTTAGCGATTAATACTGTATCATCAGCATACCTTAGATTATTTATATTATGACCTCCAATTGTTATTCCAGGCGTGCCCCTTATGGATCTTAAAATAATCTCACTATAAATATTAAACAAATCTGGTGACAGCACACAACCTTGTCTAACACCCTGTTTTATTTGTTGAAACATTCCCAATTGGGTTCCAGTTCTTATGGTCGCTGTTTGTTGCCAGTACATGTTCTTCATTATTCTTAGATCTTTGCTGTCTATGTTTATGCTTTCTAAAATGTTGATTATTTCTTGGTGCTTTACTTTGTCAAATGCCTTGGTGTAATCTATGAAAAATAGTTATAGATTTGTTTTTACCTCTATGGCTCTTTCTACTAAAGATCTTATGATTGTTTTTTTAGTCTTATCTTAATGTTTAATATTAATCAGTGCTGTTAAACTACGTAGGAGGTCAAAAAGTAATGCACACCAATTTTTTTCTCGGAAACTATTCGGGCAAAATGTGTGAAATTTTCACAGATTGTAGCTGAACATCCCTTTACACTACCTGTTTTTCAACATAATCTCCGTCCAAGCGTATTGCCTTACGCCAACGCGAAACTAGGTCATGAATGCCTCGTTTGTACCAAGTTTTGTCCTGCTCGCGTAGCCATTTTTTAACTGCACGGATCACATCCTCATCATTGTTAAAGTGTGTCCCACGCAGGAATTTTTTGAGTGGTCCAAACAGATGGAAATCTGAGGGAGCCAGATCAGGGCTGTAAGGAGGAGCCAGAGGGGCAGTACAATCCAACCAAATTTGTTGATTGCTTCCCGTGTTACCAGACTTGTGTGAGGGCGTGCATTGTCATGTTGAAGCAACAAATCTGCAGATGGCTTATTAGGCCGAACTCTGTGGAACCGATTTTTGAGTTTTGTCAGTGTATTGATGTAAGCTGTCGAGTTGATTGTCTCACCTCTTGTCATTACATCAAGAAGAATCACACCATCAATGTCCCAGAAGACAGTGATCATCACCTTTCCGGCTGATGGAGATGTTTTGAATTTTTTTCTTTTTGGTGACTGCGGATGATGCCATTCCATTGACTGCATTTTTGTTTCAGGCTCATAATAATGTGCCCACGTTTCGTCACCGGTAAACATTTTTGACAAAAACATTTCTCCTTCAACACCGAAACGCTCCAACAATTCAGAACAGAATGTTTTCCTTTGAACTCTGTGATCATTTGTTAGGCACCGAGGAACCCATCGAGCGCAAATCTTTGAATATCCGAGAGTTTTAAAAATTGCGATTGCACTTCCCTTGCTGACTGTAAGCTGCAATGCCAATTGCTGACTAGTGATACGCCTATCCTTACGAATAATGGCATCAGCCCGGTTTAACATGTCTGTGCTGGTAGCCGAGGCAACACGTCCAGAACGCGGTAAATCATGCAGCTCCACTCGTACACTTTCTGCAGCTTTAATTCTCTGAACCCAGCGACTAACTGTGCTCCTATCGACTGCAGAACATTTGTACACTGCACACAGTCGTTTATGAATGTTTGTCACAGTTTCTTTTTCCGCAACCAGAAATTCTATGACAATTCGCTGTTTGTAACGGACATTGTTGACAAGCTCCATTTTAACGGTTCATAGATTGCGTAATATTTATCAGAATGCTGTGCAATTTGGTGCACATAATTGGTACATGTTATATTCCAAGTGTGCAAAATTTCATATTCCTATCTTTATTATTAGCCGAGAAAAAAATTGGTGTGCATTACTTTTTGACCTCCCTTCATATTTCAACGTTATTGTAAAATAGCGCAGTTGTGGTGCAGTTAAGGGCGGAACCACTAGAAAGAGACGCTAACCAACGATTATCTCAGACCTCCACTCCCATATCTTTTCTCTCCACTCCACACATTCATCCTACAAACATGTATTTCTGGGATTTAAATTGATGTTTGGTTGTTTGCGTTTATATACATACACATTGTCAAACGATCTTTTTAATTTAATTAGTTATTATAGTTTCAGCTGTGATGATTTGCAAAAATATGTTTCATGATGTTGAACATACTCTTTAGTCTTATTAATCTCTTTCAAATTCTTAAAATATTAAATGTTTCTCTATGCTATGTGTGGACCAGACTAACTGTGCATCATTGCTGACCAAGAATAAAACGAATAATAAGAGTTATTGAGTTATTTGCGGGTCATCATCATTGCACTCCGAACATGTCCATAGGTGCTCAGATCCCCTCCTCAGCAATTCCCTCAGTGTCCAGCGACTGACGACTCCAGTTCTATGTTGGTTGATAAGTCTTCTTACACGGCCACCAAGTTTCTCATTTCTGGCCGTGCCCATCTTAACTCCCATTTCCATCATCCGAAGAAGTGACGTTGATCTGTGTTTGTCGAAGTCCTGTGCTCTTCCAACATCTCGAAGGGCATTGATGATGTCCGCCCTATCCATCGGTTGCCCGTCCTCAACGACAGCGCAGCTAGCCAACCTGTCCGCTCTCTCATTTCCCCGTACTCCCGCATGTCCAGGGACATAGACAAAGGTGACCTTACGTATTTTGGATTTCTGCAACGACTCTACCCATTGCATGCGTACATAGCCCGCCTCCACTTTTTTAATCATGCTCATCGAATCACTCAGTATACATGCGTGGATGTAGTCTTGTGACTCTAACCATTTGAATGCCTTGGTCACTGCCATCACCTCCATTGTCATGCTACTCGTGGTCATGGCGTATGCACCACTGTCTTCCTTGGCTATTCTGCCTGCTGAGCGTGCTGTAAATGCCCATGCACTTCTTTCGTGTCGTCTTACAGATCCGTCTGTATAGATGTCTGCATCTTTCTCATCGGTATTATCGCAGATGAGACCGTTGACCTCAGCATTAACCACGACCGGTTTCTGTTCCCTACTTTTTCTGTCGAGTGTGACAATACATGAGAAAGTTCCCTTGAATGACGTAGGCACCGGTATCCACTCCTCACCAACGCTGATATTGGTAAGCCCACATACCTGTTTGATGACATCTTCTGCCCGGCCCACCCATGATTTGCCTCTTTTTAGCCTGGTACCTTTCTCTGTGTTGAGCACGTGGTGCAATGGATGCTCTGTATCTGTACTAATCTTCAGGTATGCTCGTGCTCTCCAGATCTTAATTCTGTCATCCATGGTTGGAAAGTCAAGAAGATACCTCATTGCTACACAGGGAGTGTCCCTCGTACATCCTAGGATAATGCGCATGGCTTCATTTTGTATTTTCTCCAGCCTATCAATTTGAGTCGTACTGACAGTAAGAATGGCCAGGGCATACTCGATTGGTGCGAGGACTAATCCCTGGAACAGAAGAATAAGTAGCCTCTGCTCGATGTTGGCAGCTGCCATGACCTTCAAGGCGGCTAATCCTTTGCGGGATTTTGTTATCACATGGTCGACGTGGTCCCGAAAACACAGGCTGCGATCAAACTTAACTCCGAGGTATGTCATCAACTTGTCCCTGGTCACCTCATCAGCTCCCATTCGTACTACCGGTGTGGTTGCATTAACGATATGATTGTTAAGGGAGAACCATGAAACTGATGCTTTATTAGGATTAACCAAGGCACCTGAAACCCCACACCAGGAAGAAATGCGATCGAGTTCGTCTTGCATTGTGGAGGCGATTCCCCGTCTGTCTCTTCCCTGTCGATATACCAGAATATCATCAGCAAAAGTCATAGTTCTTCCCCTCCCATCCAGCTGTTGGGCCGTGATCGTTATTGTGTACACGTTAAATAGAACTGGTGACAATGGTGAGCCTTGTGGCAGCCCAGGACAAATGGATGTTGGCTCGGAAGACCAACTTCCACATCTGAGTATCACCTTCCTCTGAAACAGTGCCGCGGCGATCCATCTAATGAGGAAGGGGTTCACCGCCAGTTTGAGAAGCATATGCATGAAATATTCAAATGGTACCCTGTTGTATGCATCCTCCAGATCTATAGCAGCAGCACATGTCTCCTCTCGTCTGTGGAAGCCTTCGAAGACATCATAGGCAAATACTGCCGCATTGAGCCATGTCTCTTTGTTATATCTATAACCTCCGAGTGTGGATGGGAATACGCGTTTCTGTTCAAGGCGACAGGTGAGGACACAGGCAATTATTTTCTCCAGCAGCTTGCCCGCAGTGTTCTGCATTGTGATGATTCTGTAGGCACTGATCTGAGAATGGTCCTTGTTTGGCTTCGGTAGCGGTAGTAAGTAGCTGTGTAGCCACTCCTCCTTAATCTGGCCACTCCGAATACTGGCATTAAACTCATTGGCCAGTGTTGTCAAGTCGTCATCAGCTAAATCGCCTATGTCATCATACCGAACACCATCTGGACCAGGAGCAGTGTTGTGTGACCTTTTAAGTGTCGCGCGAATGGTATCGGTTGTGATTGTGAGATCTTCTTCCAGCCCTACATCCTTACACAAATTTGACAAAGATCCACGTATCCTCATTCTTACAGCCTCATTTCTTTGGTCCGTCTGCTCAATGTAGCGGGCAAGCAGCGCTGTCCCTTTACTCTCATCAGATTTGTGCCATATCTGGCCTGTGCTCTGAAAGTCTGGTATACCTCTGTGTCGTGGTGTGCCATTCATGCACTGATGAAGGCGCCAGAATGTGGCGAGCGATTTTTCTGAGCACACTTTTTTACAGAAGTCATCCCATTTGGCATCCTTAGCCTGCTTAGCGCATAGTTTAAAGTGCATCATTAATAATAAGAATGTTAGACTTCTTTTAACAAGTTATGCATCGTTCCAAAATCCAGCATTAATGTGGTAGCACAGTTATCACCATATGCGTAGCTATAACTAAATATTTCATCTATACAGTCATGCCAGGTCATCCACTGAATATTTTTGTTAATCAAGGTTTAAACAAATAGTTCATTAGCTTCATTCTATTACATCCTGTACGAACGACTAGAATTAAAGCAGATTGTGCTCTGTTAGTTAAAAACATAAGAAGGAGATTCACAATATTAGAAAACCCAGGGCTGTTTTCAGCGGGAACACGTTCCGGTAACCTGTTATGATTATAACGGACTTCAGATACATATTTTATAAGTAATTCACACTAGAGTTGCTGGAATCGTATATATAAGAATATTATAAAGTTGCATTATACAAACATATTGAGGTAACCACTATTCTTCGGTGACAGAGCCAGTACTAAATTGTAGGGAGACGTAGAGGTAGTCTGTGTTTCAAACTGCAATAACTTCAAACAATTCGGCTCCATCATTTCAGAGATTACTAGTACTCATGATCGGGATATACAATTATAGCTTGTGATTTATAACAGACTCATTTTAATATAACTGTACAACATGTTGACGCTCTATTCGCATTAAGACAATTTGCATGAAAAAAACGACAGAACACAATCAAAATGTGTACATAGCTTTCATTGACCTGGAAAAAGCATTCGACAGAGTAAACAGAGAACAATTGTGGGAAATACTAGCATCATACGGAGTAAGCCAACATCTAACCAACCTAATTGAAAGTCTCTACATTAACAGCAACTGCACAGTCAGAACAGCAACAGGCTACACAGACCACTTCGAAGTTAGATCAGGTGTAAGACAGGGGTGTGTACTATCCCCACTAATGTTTATTACATACATAGACTATATATGCAAGTTAGCCAACCCATCAGACACAGGGGAGATCAACGAGCTTTTATTTGCAGGCGATCAGGCACTAATACATGGAAAAATAGAAGACCTACATAACACTTAGATAGACTCAACAGCACAAAATACAACCAGAAAATCAACATCAACAAAAGAGAAGCCATTGATTGACGCCAGAGATAAACAGAACATCAACATAATTATAGAAGGCAGACAACTAAAACAATTAGACGAATTCAAATACCTAGGGTGTCTAATGGCAAACGACAATTCACAAACAACAGAGATATACTCAAGATGCACCAAATCTTGTCAAATCATTGGACAGCGATAACCACTATTATCCAACTAGGAAATAACTCTACAGGCAAAACGGGCACTCTACAATACAATCTCCATCCCAACGTTGTGCTACCAATGCCAGTCCTGGACCCTAGATGCAAGAACAATAAGAAAAATAACCTCTACTGAGATGAAATGTGTTAGACGAATGACAGTAAACAGCCTGAGAGATAAGATCAGAATTAAAGAACTGAAAAAAAAAACTAGGAATAGCTCCCAACATAGAATATATAAAGGAACAACAGATAAAATGGTTTGGCCACGTGACAAGGTAGAGTGATCAAAACACAACACAACGAGCCCTCAATAAACTCTGCGAGAATACCAGACCCAAGGGTCGACCACGAAAATGACGGATCGATGGAATATTAGAAACACTCGGAAACATAACAGCAGCAGAGGCGAACAGCAGAGCAAAATCCCGCCAATTATATCTACCCTCGATGCTGAAAGGCAAATGAGGAAGTAAAGAAGTACAGTATTTATAGTTAAAACTTAATACAAATTGAGAAGAAAACGGTAATAAATTTTGTGAAACATGTGCACGGAGGGTGACAACCAAAAAACGGTACTGTCCGGTTGAAAACGATCAACCTACACTTATGTACTTTTCAACCATTCTATCTATCTATTGACCTTTCGAGCCGTAACCGGCCCATAGGGCGTAGACCAAGATACACCTTCTCCTATATGAATTTTTTGTTCTAGCAGTTTTCTTTTAAAGATATTTTGTCAAACCTCGCCATTTGTCTCTGTTCTGTGCAAGCAGCTCTATCTCATTGAGGGAGCCGAATCCTGCTGCTCTTGCCTCTCTCATCAATGTTCTTCTCAGTGTCTCCCTGGGTCTTCCTCTTTTTCTCTTACCTGTTGTTTCCCATATGAGGGCTTGCTTTGCTATTCGGTTATTATCTCTTCTCATCACATGTCCAACATATGACCATCGTCTTTTCTTTATCACTGAAGATATTAGTGGTTGATTGGCGATTTCTCTAATTTCCTCGTTTGTTTTGAATTCGTTCCACGCTATACCAAGTATTTTCCTTAAACATTTATTTTCGAATGCGTTCAACTTTGTTTATATATCTCTTGTTGTTTTCCAGCTTTCACACGCATACGTAAGGGTTCATAGTACATTTGATTTGAATAGCCTAAGTTTTGTGTTTGTGCTGATTAGTTTTGATCTCCACAACTTTTCAAGGCTTCTGAAAGACATTGCTGCTTTAGCTATTCTGATTCTAATTTCTTTGCTTGTATCCCCTTCTCGATCAATGTGACTTCCAAGATAGATAAAGTGGCCGATCTCTTCCACTGGTTTGTTTTCCATGTATATTTTGTCATCTTAGTGGGGGAGGGGGGGAGAGGACTAATTTGGTTATTGTTGGACCGAGGTTTTTTTATATTGTCATGCATGGTTTTTGAGTCGCCCTGTCTGAGGCTTTGTGGATTTCAGAGCATAAATTGTTCCAGTATTCATTTGCGCAGCTTCTTGCTTTGTGCTGCAGAACGGTCTGTGTATGTCTAAGTTGGTCCTTGATTATTTGCTTGGGGTTGTTTTTGAAGTTCAGTAGTGCCTTTTTCTTATTAACTATTGATGGGTTTAGTCATGTTGAATTTGCTTCGATCCAGTCGTTTTTTGAAAACTATTTTTGGCCGTAAATAGATAAGGCGGAATTATAGATTTGTTCTGACAGAGATCCAGTTGTCATCCACACTTGATGAATCTTCTGCTTCTTCTACGAGTTCTTCAAACTTCGATCTAAAAATGTCTTTATTTGATAACATTTTAGTCTCTGTGATGTTGATCTTGGTTGCTGAAGGCTCTCTTGATTTGTAAATGTGACTACTTCTAGCCTTAATCTTACTGATGACGAGATCGTGGTCTGTATTGCAGTCTGCGCTGTGATTTGCTCGTGTTACACTGATGTTATTTAAAGACTGCCTACGTGTTAGAAACTAGGTCTAGTTGGTACCAGTGACCACTTCTAACATGACATCATGTTGATTTATGTTTATGTTTGACATAAAAGTAGGTATTGGTTACACATAGACGATTGAACAGAACTCTGGGAGTCTCTAGCCACTTTTGATTTATGTTTATGTTTGACATAAAAGTAGGTATTAGTTACACATAGACGATTGAACAGAACTCTGGAAGTCTCTAGCCACTTTTGATTTATGTTTATGTTTGACATAAAAGTAGGTATTAGTTACACATAGACGATTGAACAGAACTCTGGAAGTCTCTAGCCACTTTTGATTTATGTTTATGTTTGACATAAAAGTAGGTATTAGTTACACATAGACGATTGAACAGAACTCTGGGAGTCTCTAGCCACTTTTGATTTATGTTTATGTTTGACATAAAAGTAGGTATTAGTTACACATAGACGATTGAACAGAACTCTGGGAGTCTCTAGCCACTTTTGATTTCTCCAGTGCCGTAATGGCCTAGGCATGTTGGCCAAGATTGTTGGTCAGATATTATGCTTCTGTTGAAATCACCAAGTATATATAATAGGGGTACTGAGAATACAATGGACAGCTAAGAACAGTAATGAAAACGTTCTGAAAGAAGCCAAAGCAAAAAGAGAGCTAATTTCAAATATTAGGGAGAAACAATCATCATTTTTTGGCCCAGTAATGAGAAGAGAACAGTTGATATATATTGTAACAACTGGGAAAATTGAAATTTGAGGGACGAAGAGATAGAAGGAAGCCAAGAGAAGATACCAGATAGCCTAAGAGAATGGCTTGGCAGTAGGTCAACAATAGAAATGAGAAATACTGTCGAGATCGAAAGTTGGAGAGAGGCATGCTCACCTACGCCAGTAGGCTCCGTACTTGATGATGATGATATATAAAAGCTCTTCTTTTAGAAGCGAGTCGATGATCATCTGAAGCTGCTGGTAGAATTTGCCCTTCTCTACGACTGATGCAACCATCGTACGTGCATAGACACTAATGATGTTTATTAATTCACTTTTTGTGTGCAGCTGAAGTTTTATTGACCGTTCAGACACTCCTTTTGGTGTGGTTATTGAGTTTATGTTTGTTATGTACAGCGAAGCCTACTCAATGGAGACGTGGCATTTCAGGGCTTAGGCCTTGCCAGAAATAAAGTATAATTTTCTTCCTTTACAGAGCCACAGTCTGAGAGTCTTGTTTCTTGCAATGCACAATATCGACCTGTAGCATATTTAGTTCTTTGTCTTTGAGGGCTTTGATTCTAATTTGCACTTTTTTCAGCGTGTACTTTATCAAGTCCAAGGCACATGGTTCTTACGTTCCATGTGCCAGGTTTACACATTTGTTGCTTTCTTCCTCATGTCACTACACCTACTCTGCCTGGGCACATAATATAAAGATAGTGCCTTACCCAGACACACAATCCCCCTCTCGACTTCGTTTTAAGAATTGCCAAAGGAGGGACGAGGTCCGTAAGTTCGGAATTGAAAGAAAATACAGGGGCTGCTAGAAAGAAGGTTAGCGCCGTCTACTGCCATTAGGGCCCCTCCCTCCAGATTTTTACTCTGGGTGTACTCTCATAGCCTTCGATTCTAACTAGAATGTAGTTCACAAGGTAGTGGAGGGTTCTGAGATACGCGATGTTTTCATTCTTCTAGATGAGTTGCCATCCAAGGTTTACGTCAAACCTGATATATATATATATATATAAATATATACATCATCATCATCAAGTACCAGTCATGCTGGCGTAGGTGATCATGTCTCTCCACAACTTTCGATCTCGGCAGCTATTTATCATTTCTGTTTTTGACCTTCTGCCAAGCCATTCTCTTAAGCTGTCTGTTATCTTTTCTCTTTGCTTCCCTCTATCTCTTCGTCCCTCAATTTTCGCTTTGTTACAATACATTCCAGATGTTCTCTTCTCATTACATGGCCAAAACATGATCATTCTTTCTTTCTAATATTGGAAATTTGCTCTATTTTTGCTTTGACCTCTTTCATAACGTTTTCATTACTCTTCTTAGCTGTTCGTGATATTCTCAAAATTCCTCTGTAAAACCACATTTCTACAGGTCCTAGTGATTTTATTGTATGTTGTTCCATTGTCCATGATACATATATCCGTATATTAAGACTAGCTCTACATTTAAGAAATCTTTTTCTTGTTTCTATTGTCAAAAATGGATTGCATAGTATCTTCCTCATTTTTTGGAAAGCTGCTTTTGCCTAAGCCATTCTGCATCGCATATATATATATATATATATATATATATATATATATATATATATATATATATGTATACAGGTCTGTGTGTTCGTGCACGGTTGTATATACGTAGATACGTATAGACATTGCCGGTGGCGGTATAGTTGAGGTAACCTATACAATATCACCCCCCATATTTGTAGAACCCTTCCAAATGTGTTTTGACCCTCCCGTCAGCTAGTCAACTACACCGGGTATCCTGCGCGAACTAACCAGCCTTTGTTTTCCTCCTGACATCAGCGCATTATTCAGGAAAGACACAATTATTTTTATTTCTCATTCTAGTTAGAGATTATTTTGATGTAGATACTTCATTATTAGTTAGCTTGCTAGGGCTTATTTTATTTACTTACATATCTGTGTGCGTGTTGTTTGTTGTTCCTGCTGAAAGCCCATTGAGCCGAAACGTCGTTCAAATTTGTGTCGCCAATTAATTACGTAAAGCTTTAACCATATCATTTTTTTCTATTTTTTTTTAGTTCTTCTTTACAATCAGCTTTACTGAAGCTTCGCATTCATCTGTACTTATATGCATTTACTCTATATCAAGAAGGGAAATTGGAAAATCCTTTTCAAGAAGCAGAACGAATAAACATAGATATTTTAGGCATATCAGAGACAAGATGGAAAGAATATGGGTACATAGAGGACGAAAAATATACATTTATATACTCAGGAAACCCAACAGAACATCAAAGGGGTGGGGGGGGGGTGGGGGGGTATACTAATAAAAAGACAGCTACAAAAAGAGTTAAGTACCCACTGGACATACAGTGATAGGATTATACTACTCAAGATGAAAGCATACTACAGACATACTCACCTACTTAAGACTACACAGATGAACATATAATGATATACTATAAAGATCTAAATAAAGTTATGAAACAAGTGAAATCTTCGGACATCTTTATTGTAATGGGTGACATGAACGTTAAAGTAGGAAAAAGTCATCTTGGAGGGGAAAATACAAGTTAAAAGAGACGTAGGCAAACCAAGACTAACATTGACGAGTAACATCAAAAGATGGACAAATCAGCCTATGACAACCTGCACCATCAAAGCAAGAGACAAGCACTCCATGGTAGGCAGCCTTCGTTGCGGAGATGGCACCCGATGATGATGACATTTGTTTGCCTTGACCTCTCTACGTTGGCCCGCTTGTTATCATGTATGTTATCCTGATTGCCATAGTTGTGCATATAGACTTATGGTGGTGAATTGTTGAATTCTGCAATATATGTGGATCTTGACTGTCATTAATCTGTCACCTGTTCCATTGATTGGGGGGGGGGGGGTGAGTTTCTGCTAGCTCGGTGATAAATGTTGATCTGTTACCACTACCAAAACTCTGTCCTGTATGATATCATCATGTGTGATTGTGAATTTATAACTTGGCCTGCTTGTCTTGTCTCATCGAAAGCCTCTATGTCAATATCTCGACTATATTTTTCATATTTCAGTTGGATCAAGTGTGCACACACATTCCACACTCTTATGGTAAAAAAAAATATGTTATTGCTTTTTGTTTTTTTTTGTTTGTTGTCTGCTGATATAATGTACTCACCAGGTACGTCACCAATTTGGCAATGGTGGAACAGGTATTGTTTATGGCACCTTTTCTAGCCCTCTGCCTATGGCATGGAGGTGAGCAAGGGCTGTCCTAATGAGGTCTATGTAGTCGCTCTGGAGGCTGCTGAATTCCAAATATATATGTCAGACGACAATATGCTCTCTGAGTCCTTACAGTCTCCAGTGATCACATATGAAAGAATAGTGAAAGTTGACTTGAACGAGGACCAAAGTTTAAACAAGAATGAAAGTCTTAAATGTGAACTCTATGTTAGTTTGGACATTCTGTGTTGGTTTTGATATTCTGTGTTGGTTATGACATTCTGTGTTGGTTTGGACATTCTGTGTTGGTTCTGACATTCTGTGTTGGTTTGGACATTCTGTGTTGGTTTGGACATTCTGTGTTGGTTTGAACATTCTCTGTTGTTTTGGTTTTTGTTTAATACGCGATCTGTACACTTAACATATTCTGTTATTTCCGAATCTAGGACTGGCAATTGCTGATTTAGGATGCCTGGTTACTCAGATTGTTATTAACACATTTTACACACTTGAGGTCAGTACGGATGATCTATCGTTTAATGCTATAGACGTTTCCTACCTGGCAGCTTCACTGCCTCATATATCATTCAGCAATATCAATAACTGGATAACCACTACCATCACACTAGAGAGGTGCTTGTGCATAACAACTCCTTTTAAGGTGCGTATAACTTGTTACATATGAACTAATAATAGATAACTTGACATAAGGTAAAGGTAAAGTACGAGACTTGAACCGGCGTCTTAGCACGCGAGTTTCCACCCATATGTGCTCGGTCGCCTATCCAGAAATAATCGGAGATTTCTGTATAGTGTCGCCTCAATCGACAAATTCAAATGCGAGGCGACATTCCTTACCTTCCCAGGGTAATACCCTGGTACCCATTTCTGCCAACGGCTGGGTCGACCGTGGTGGTATTTTTTTTTCCAACCACGAGTACAATTCATACTGCTCTCAGCGGGAATCGAACCCGTTTGTCCGAACGTCGGTAGTCCAGTCGGGTGGTTTTACAAACTAGGTTACCGAGGCCCCCAAACTTGACATATTTCATAAAAAAAAAAATTTCTTAAAGATCAGAATAATACTCTGGGAAGGTGAGGAATGCCGCCTTGCTCGCATCGTGAGTTTCGATGCTTGAAGCGACACTATCCAGAAGTCTCTGAACACACACTTCTGAATAGGCGGCCGAGCATATATGGGTTAAAAACTCGCGTGCTAAGGCGTCGATTCAAGTCTCGTACTTTACCCTTACCTTACCTTGTTAAAGATCGTTCGACATTGCTTGTTCATTGCTATTACCTAATACTATGTATAAAATTACACAGGACCACCTGTTCTGTCTGTGGGGGCGATCAACACACTTAACCTGACAGCTGACTTCATGTGGGAGTCTGGAATCCTACTCTGACTGAGTCCTGATCGCAGAGAGAGAGAGAGACACAGGACCACCAATAATGCAGAGTGAAGTGGAGTGCGCAATTCAACACATTAAAAGAGGCAAAGCTCCAGGTCCTGACAATATAACAATCGAAGAGATAAATGCATGAGGAGAGCTAGGAGTACAAGTCATAACAAAATTACTCAATGACATATATAACACTGGACTCATACCCGAAGATCTACTAAAATCTATCTTTGTAGCCATACCGAAGAAGTCAGAAGCCACTGATTGTTAAGACCACCGCACTATTAGTCTCATGAGCCATGTGACTAAAATATTACTAAGAATAATCATGAGACTTGTAAGGAACACAATAAAACCAGAAATAAGTGAGGAACAATGTGGATTTGTTGAAGGAAAGGGCACTAATAATGCAATATACATCTTAATAACATTGCTAGAAAGATCTATAGAGGGAAAGAAAAATCTATATATGTGCTTTATAGACTACACGAAAGCATTTGACAAGGTAATGCATGTGGAAATAAACATTATGCTGGAGAAATTAAACATTGATGGCAAGGATTTGCGAATCATAAAAAAAAAACATGTACTGGCAACAAACAACAGCTATACGAATTAACAACCAAACAGGACAATTCCAATATATAAAACAAGGAGTCAGACAAGGCTGTGTTCTGTCACCGGATTTGTTTTCACTTTACAGCGAATATATTATGAGATCAATAGTAGACAAAAAAGGAATTGAAGTCAACGGTCACAACATAAATAATTTGCGATATGCGGATGATACAGTCTTAATAGCAGAGACAGAGAACGAACTACAAGAAATGATAGACATAATAGTAGAAGAAAGCAACAAGAAAGGTCTCAGTCTGAGTAGTAAGATATAAGAAGTAATGGTTATATCGAAGAAACAACCATCACCATCATGCAGTATAAAAATAAACGAGACAAATCTGAAACAAGTTCATCGTTTCAAATACTTGGGCACAATAATAACATCAGATGGAAGATGCACCACAGAAATAAAAAGCAGAATAGCTAAGGTCAAAATAGCATTTCAGAAAATGAAAAATATCTTATGCAACAAATCTATGTCAATAAAAATGAGAAAGTGAGTTCATCGGTGCTATATAGAACCACTTCTGACTTATGGAAGCGAATCATGGACAGTAGACAAACAAATGAAAAGACTTTAGAGGCCACAGAGATGGGATTTCTCAGAAGAATGTTGAAAGTTCCCTGGACTGCTTGGTTACAACTGGCAAAATAAAAGGAAAGAGAGATCGCGGACGACAAAGAGAAAAAATACTGGATAGCTTGGTGTCATGGCATGGAAAACAGTCAGCAACAGAACTGATACGATGCACTGTAGATAGAAGATTATGGAGGGACATGATCACCTACGCCAACCGGTATGACACATGATGATGATGTATAAAAATTAGCACTCAACAGAATATTGCTGTAATGTCTCTATAACCCTCTTCTTTCTCAGGTGAAGTACATTGTCACAACAAAACGAACGTGGATCCTTGTTTCCAGTGTATACGCCATATTTTTATTTTGTGGAGCGCCAGTGTATGCTGTCAACAAACTTGATATGAAGTTTTCTCTATCAAAGAACAGAACTATCCTTGGTCTCGTGTCAACATTGAATAGAGAAAAGGTTGAAACAATAGCGTTTTCCATCAACAGCTTCATATTGCCCTTTACTGCCTTCATTATTGTCATTATTTGCACAATAATGTTGTCTGCAAGTTTGCAAAAGAGAACAAAATGGCTAAAGACTACTTCGACTGTCACAAAAAATGATCTCTCGCTACGTGATCAGAAGATAGCCAAGATGGTCATCATGATCTCTGTGCTATATATCGTCTGCTTCGTCCCTCTAGCAACCTTAATGTTGGCTATAGCATTTGAACCAAATCTTAATAATGGAGGTAATTTGTTTAATATTAGTAGATTGTTTGGTCATGTTGTACTTCTCATGGAATCTGTAAATTCTTCTGCAAATATTTTGATCTATTATCACATGAGTAAGAAATACAGGGACACATTTCAAATCATGTTCTGCAGAAAGAACAATAAACCTTAATCAATTGTTTTCGCACCCATCCATGTTTTACGAGACATTTGTGTGGCCACAAAGGTTATTTTTTAAATATAGAAAGTGTATTTGATACATAAAAATTAAATACATATTTGATATATATGCAAGGAAGGAAAAATAGCTTCATTGAAAACAGATCAACATATTTTCTTATCAGCCATTTTTCTTCTTACTTCGAATGCACAACAACATAGGAATCAATTACAGTATGTCGACAACAACGTTCTTAGCTGGTGCTCTATTTCTCCTAAACACTAGTCATCTCTACTTCTACTGTTCCCTTCTGTTATACCTGGATCATCCGTACGATCTTCTGCTTGTTCAAAATACGGAGTACCGTCGAGAAGAACCTTGACCCACATGAACTTCGTCGCACGGCCTCGGATCCTTTTCTGCTTGTATTGTCCTCTGTCAGGATTACTGAGATCTTGTTTTTGCTTTTGTATCTTCACTACATGCCTGTAAGTGTGATTGTTTCTAGAGCTGTTAAACGCATATTTTTATTCCTTTTTATTTCAACCCTTTTTTTGCATGTTACCACAGTGTACTCCTCTAGATTGCTTCTCCTAAAGAATATACGATGCTTAAGGATACTATTTTTTAATAATTTTTTTTAAAATTTGAAATAACACCAGGGCTAAAACTAAGAAGAGCAAAATGTTACATCTTCTCAATATTCTAGTATGGTGCAGAAACATAGACATTAGACAAGAAAACAGAACAGACAATTGAAGCCTTTGAAATGTGGATATACAGAAAAATAGGTAGAATTGGATGGAAGTAAAAGAAAACAAACGATGAAGTCTTAAAACAACTAAAAAGAAAAAGAAAACTACTAAGCACAATTCAAACAAGACAAGTGCAATTTTTGGGTCATGTTAAAAGACACAACAGCCTACTAAAAGTAATCCTGGAGGGGAAAATACAAGGTAAAAGAGGCAGAGGCAGACCAAGACTAACATGGATGAGTAACATCAAAAGATGGACAGATCAGCTTATGACAACCTGCACCATCAAAGCAAGAGACAGAGCAGAATGGGGCTCCATGGTAGCGAACCTTCGTTGCAGATACGGCACTCGATGATGATGATGAAGAATAATTTGGGGAGGGCTGTAACAATTAAAGGAGGGTGTCACTCCTGAGTAAGGGTATAGAAAGCCGTGTCTTGGACATCGGGCTATGTCACCATTTAAGATATTATATATATACATAATAGCACTTGTTATGACTAACGATTTTGGAACGTCATACTCATCAGCAAACGTTGCATTGAAAAACAACTGTATCTGTCCTCTCACTTTTATGTTATTTTTTTTATAAACAAGAGAGACTTATATCCTTTCTATTTCTCTGTGAGCTTACCTTTGCAATTTTGATCCTCACAGTCTTTAGCAGCCATCTACTTTGTCTTATGTTATGGCTTGAAGATGAAATTCTTTCTGGGAACCGGATATTGTATATCTTGGATGATAGCTTGGCTATTTCATTCCTATGTACACCAACGCACCCTGGATAATACACCAAGTTAACGCGGTCACTTTAGAGTCGTCCATGAGCTGCATCCACTCCTGTCGCAGACATTATCATCAAGTACCGGGCCTACTGCCGTAGGTGATCATGTCTCTCCACAACTTTCGATCTCGGCAGCTATTTATCATTTCGGTCGTTGACCTTCTGCCAAGGCATTCTCTTAAGCTGTCTGTTATTTTTTGCATGTTACCACAGTGTACTCCTCTAGATTGCATCTCTTAAAGAATATACGACGCTTAAGGATACTATTTTTAAATAATTTTTTTATTTTATTTTAAGTAACACCAGGGCTAAAACTAAGAATAGCAAAATGTTACATATTCTCAATATTCCATTATGGTGCAGAAACATGGACATTAGACAAGAAAACAGAACAGAGAATTGAAGCCTTTGAAATGTGGATATATAGAATAGTTTTAATCCTGCTCGCAGACACTGTCTATTACTATTCTGTAAATTACTTTGCGACTGCGTGATCTACATTCAGTGTAACCAACCATGTTATCGCCGCTGTTGCTGCTTCTATCTCCATTCTCATGCTGGACACCGTAATGCTACACTTGCCAGATTCCCTAGCCACTTCTTTGCCATGTTGATATGCCCCAAAACACAACCACAGCAGTGATTGACGGTTCTGGATACTGAACCATTCATGTAGATGATCGGATCCTAAGGTGATGGGAAGTTTTGATGGATTCACTTATTCTGATTTCGGTAGCTCCACAGGCACAATTGCTTCACTCCCTGCCGATGTTAATGAATACTTTGGTTAGCCTGTTTTTCCTCACTGTTCCCTTTATCCAATCCTTACCAGCCTTAATGTCATACAGATCACATACTCTGTTTATAGACTCTTTCTCTTCGGCCATCCAGGATTTTCCTCGCCTGAGGCGAGTGCCCTAGATCACACCCACTTCTGAGTGCAAGAGATGATTTATGTTCTTTACCACGTCCAAATAAACCCGAACCTGAGTAGGTCTCTGTCGCATTTTAATTCTCGGTAAATCAAGTAAGTATCACATTAAACGGATAATGTTAAATCAAGTATATACCTCATTGAATGGTGGTCGTTTTAGACATATTTCTCTAAAAATACTTCTTAAAGTAGAAATGTGATCAATGCAGTTTATCTTTAATCCTGCTTGCTCTTCTCGCAAATGTCTTTCTTGTGTTTGGTTTTGTAAATAAATGATTTTACAGAATGCTTTAGAGGCAGCTGATAGAAGATTGCCATTTCTGGAACGAGTTTCTGTTTCTGTTTATCTTTGTGCAGGGTCACATCCTGCAGGGCCCTGGGATGAGGTCGTTGGTATCACGAGCCACCAACTGGAGGATCAATGATTAGGTTTACGACTAGCCCATTCTCCACAGATTTAAGCAGCTTATTTTAAGCTTCTTTCCAAGAGCTCTAGTCCCTGATTGACATAGTTGTTGGGAATAAAATATATGCGAGTTAGTAATTTTATTTTTTTTTAATGGACATTATGAGAATTATATCATTAACTGTTGCTGTCCTGAATTAATGCACTAATACTTGCCAACCTTTCTTTTTTAATAAAGGGGGGGGGGGAGAAATTACGTGTAACGACGAAGAATGTTACACAGTGCTATCCTTTACCTGTTGTTGACAAAATATGTTTTCAAAGTGCTAACAGTCGTACGTGCGGTATTGACGTAAGGCTATCAATATTTACGAGTGCCGTCGGTATACAAGAGGACTAAACTTGGAGGCAACAACAAACGTTACGTGAACACCAGTATCTAGGATAAACCACAAAAATATGGACTATTAGAACGTGTTATATTATTTTGTGTTTTCATAATATCTTCTTCAGATAAAATACACAGTCGATCCAAAACGAGTGTGGCATTGTATTCCCAGTGTGTTTGTTTTATATCGACTCAATGGGGACCCAGCGTTATCTATCAACTGGCTGGATACAAATTATCCTCCACCGAAGTATAGAACTCTCATTGATTTGATGCTCACACCAGGTAGTGAGAAGATTGAAAAGATAACTTACTATTAAAAGATTTTATTTGCATTATTTTGGGGTCATCATAATTTGTATCTGTACGATAGTATCGGCTGTTAATTTACTAATGAGAACAAAATGGCAGAGAATATTTCACATATCTCTCAAGCTGACTTCTCGATGGTTGAAAGAAAGTGGCCTAAACGGTTGCTATGGTTTTTGTGCTCTTTATTTTCTAAGTTCTTCTAGATGTCACTATGTTAGCTGTAACATTTCAGACAATTTTAAACTTAGAGGCAAATTGTATAACATAAACCAATATTACTTGGTTTATTCTACTCCTGAACTAATTTATCAATTTGTCTGCGAATATGAAGATGTGGTGATATATCCTCTTATCATATGATCAACGAGCAAGAAATATAGAGACATGTTGCACATAATTTTTAGCGTGTGATATAAACCGTAATGACAAGATTAAACTTCTTCTCAAAGACAAGACTTTTACACAAATTCATTGACATCGTTGACAGACATACAATAAATGATACTGCATGAGTTGAATGTGGATCCGGTTTCTATTCACATGAAAGCATTTCCAATCACGGTCTATTACGGTCATGGTGAGGGGAAATTGGAGAATTAGAAGAAGTGAAAAATCTTATTGGAAATCTAGCATAGAAGAACAAAATAAAGACATCAATACCCTACCATTAGGAAAATAAATAAGGAAAGAGATAGAACTGCAATAGATATAATGAAATAGTATATTAATAAGTCAACAATGGAATTAATATATAAATATACAACGGTATAGATACAAACTTGTGAAAAGACATGGTCACTTACACCGGCAGACTGGTACCTGATGATAATCTAAGATACACAAGGAATTTAAAACGAGTTTCCTTGTTAGCAAATGAGTCGTGAACTTTCAAGAAAGGATACAGAGTTATTACAAATGATTCATCCGGAAAGAGTCACATTCGCAAAATGTAAAAAATAAAACAATTGATGCTATATAAAATGTGATAACATATGTCCAGAATTGATAGTCTTTGAAATCAGCAAAAGGTTATACGGTTCCAGAGCTAATCAAACATTGTTGGCAGAGGTTGTCGTTGAAACAGTGACTATAACTGTCTTCAAAGTGCCTGCTGAATGGTAATTACACATAAACATATCTCATATTTTAAAACACAAAAACCTACAAAGCGATTTCTTCTGCTCACTAGCCATTTTACACATTGTCTCGTGCTATCACAAGAAAGTATGTATGTGCAGATTATAAAACTTGATATGCTCTCAATCGTTACATGATTAGAACGAACGAGAGCAATCCAAAGCTTACAAGTTGTACAAACAATTAAATTAATTAATCTCCTGATGTGTTGCTGGTTGCGCTTCCGGTGCGACCCAAGATGGTGTCTTTTCGCGGGTTCATTTATTTGTGCTACTCATCATCATCATGTACCCTGCCGGTTGGCGTAGGCGATCATGTCCCTCCACAATCCTCTATCTACAGTCCATCGTATTAGTTCTGTTGTTGAATGTTTTCCATGCCATGACACCAAGCTATCCAGTATTTTCTCTCTTTGTCGTCCGCGATCTATCTTTCCTTTTATTTTGCCAGTTGTAACCAAGTATTCCAATTTTCCTCTTCTCATGATGTGCCCGAAAAATGTTGATTGCTTCTTTCTGATGTTTTTTAAGAGCTCCCTTTTTGTGTTGGCCTCTTTGAGAACTTCCTCATTGGTCTTTTTATATTTGGGCTACTAAATGAGGAAAATAAAAATCTCACCGTATATCCAAGTGCCGAAGAGCTGATTGACTGGAATTGGCCAATCTATAACATGTAAACGGGTTCTGGAACGTGTGACTGTGTGAGTGCACGTGAGTCTAGACCATCCACAGCTAATTGACTTTCAGCGACAAAATAAAAAAAATGACGAGAAGTATTCAGATAAAGCCTAAACGACAACATCGTAGAAGAAAAAACAAGAAAGGGAAAAGGTGCCGGAGAGTGTACGAGACGGTCGAAATGCGAGAAGCTAGTCCTAAAGTATGTGCGTGCTCCATACTGGAACTGTGCTTCCATAAATTAAAAACAGCCCATTATTGATAACCTACTGTGCGGCGCCGATATACTGATTTTGCAAGAAACGCTTCTAGTTGATAGTTAGTGCCCCTGGATTTCACTGTTTCTACAACAGATGACACCTCCGACAGGCCGACCGTATGCGAAACAGACCCGGGGGCAGTTTACGTTGATCTCAAACAGTGAAGAATTGCAAGTACAGACGGTTAGGGTGCAGACCTCAGTTCCTTTCGTGGTTGTAAAACAGAGCCTGTAATGGGACGGTGGACACAACAATGACAGAATCTCTTTGCGTTCGAGCAAGAGAACGTCATTTTCTGCGCAGACTTTAATGCTAAAGGATAGAGTGGGGTAACGTCATAACCAACAAGCAGGGAGAAGACCTCGATAACGCACTGATGTCGGCCGATATAATGTGCTTGAATAATGGAAGGACAACCAGAATTTCCACACGAACAGGGGACTCTGATAGTTTCATATACTAGGCACTGGTGTATTCCACACTTCTCACCTGTTTGCAGGTGGAATGTACTATGATTCTGCGGAAGTGAACACTATCCATGTGTTATCCTAATTGAGAATGGCAGATATGGAAGCCAGAAAAATTATCTCAACACCATTCCACTAGGACATTTTTAGAAAAATCAGACATAGGAAACAGTAGACGTGGACGCAGCCGCTCTGGTGGAATGTAGAACAGAAGATAAACAGCCAAGACGTGGCAGAAACCCAGAAAGAGTGGAAGAACACAACCTGAGCTCTTGAAGCATCTGAAAGAAAAAATCGACCCAAAAAAATTATCTTTAAACTAGGTGCTTTGCAGGCTAAGGATACCAAGTGGAATGATTTATGCAAAGAAGTGTGCTCAGAAAAATCGATAGCGACATTCTGGCGCCTTCATTGGAGCACAAATGGCACAACACGACACAGAGGCATACCAGACTTTCAGAGCACAGGCCAGATATGTCACAAATCTGTAGAGACCAAAGGGAATGCCCTGTTTGCCCCCTAAATTGAGCAGACTGACCAAAGAAATGTGGCTGTCAGAATGAGGATGCGGTGGTCACTCTTAGCATTGTGCGAAGAAGTAGTTCTAGAAGAAGACCTCCGATCATAGTCGATACCATTCGCACAACAATTTAAAGGTCACACAACGCTGCTACTAGTCCAGATGGTGTTCGGTCCGACGACATTGGCGATTTAGCTGACGACGACTTGAAAAAAAAAAAACTGGCCAAAGAGTTTAATGCCAGCATTCAGAGTGGCCAGATTAAGGAGTGGCTACACAGCTACTTACTACCGCTACCGAAACCAAGCAAGGACAATTCTCATATCAGTGCCTACAGAATAATCACGATGCAGAACACAGCGGGCAAGCTATTGGAGAAAATAGTTGATCATGTACTCATCTGTCACTTTGGACAGATACGCGCATTCCCACCCACACTTGGAGGTTGTAGATTTAACAAAAAGACATGACTCAATGCGGCAGTTTTCGCCTATGACGTCTTCTAAGACATCCACTGACGAGAGAAGACATGTGCTGCTGCTATAGATCTGGATGATACATGCAACAGAGTACCATTTGAATACCTCATACGTATGCTCCTCAAACTGGCGGTGTACCACTTCCTCATTATATGGATTGCTGCAGCACTAATTAAGCGGAAAGTGATACTTAGATGTGGAAGTTGGTCATCCAAGCCAACATATATCATCCAGGGCTGCCGCAGGGCTCACCATTGTCACCAGTTCTATTTAACGTGTACACAATAATGATAAAAAAAAGATGCAAATCATAGGTGGGCCGAGCAGAAGATGTCATCAAACAGGTCTGTAGACTTACCAATATCAATGCTGGTGAGTAGTACAATTGCCTACGTCATTCAGGAGGACATTCTAGTGTATTGTCACACTCGACAGGAAATGTAGGAAATAGAACTCAGTCGTGGTCAGTGAGGAGGTCAGCGATGATGAAAGAGATGGGAATTAAGATAGGCACAGCTAGAAACGAGAAACTTAGTGGGCATGTAAGAAGACTTATCATTCAACACAGAACTGGAGTCGTCATTCGCTGGATACTGCGAGACTTGCTGACCATAGAATCTTAGCACCTATGGACATGTTCGCAGTGCAATGATGTTGGCCCGAAAATAATTCAATAACAATAACGAACATGGAAAAAACAGCTGGATGGGCGAAGAAGAATTATGCCTTTTGCGGATGACATTCTGGTGTATCGACAGAGAAGAGACAGACAGGAAATCGCCTCCACACTGCAAAACGAACTTGATCGCATCTCTTACTGGTTTGGAGTATCAAGTGCATTTACTAATCCTAATAAAGCATGAGTTGCATCGTTCTCCATTAACACTCATATCGTTAACAAGGAAACACCGGTGGTACGAATGGGAGCTGATGAAGTGACCAGGGACAGGTTGATGATATACCTTGGAGTTAAGTTTAATCGTAGCCTGTTTTCGGGACCACATCGACCATATGTAAACATATATCTCCAAAGATTAGCCGCATTGAAGGTCATGAAAGCTGCCAACATCGATCAGAGGTTACTTACCATTCTGTTTCAGGGACTTGTTGTCCCACCAATCGAGTATGTTCTAACAATTCTTATTGTTAGTATGATACAAATTGACAGGCTGGAGAAAATACAGAATGAAGCTATGCTGATTATCTTGGGGTGTATGAAAGACCCTCCCTGTTTTTGCAATGATGTATCTTCTTGACTTTCGAACCATGGGTGATAGAATCACAATCTGAAGGGCACGAGCATACCTGAAGATAAGTGCAGATAATGAACATCAATTACACCACGAGCTCAACACAGAGAAAGATGTCAGACAAAAAAGAGGCAAATCATGGGTGGGACGAACAGAAGATGTCATCAAACAAGTCTATGGTCTTACCAATATCATCCCTGGCGAGGAGTGGATACCGGTGCCTGCGTCATTCAGGGGGACATTCTAGTCACCCTCATTGTCACTCTCAATAGGAAATGTAGGGAAAAGAGCTCAGTCCTGGTCAATGCGGAGGTCAACGGTCTTATCTGGGATAACACCGGTGAGAAAGATGCAGTCATCTATACAGGCGGATCCGTAATACGACACCAAATTAGTTCATGGACATTTACAGCACGCTCGGTAGGCAGAAAAGTCAAAGAAGACAGTGGTGCATACGTTACGATCACGAGTAGCATGACGATGGAGGTAATGGCAGTGACCAGGGCATTCATCTGGTTAGAATCAAAGACCACACCCACGCATGAATACTAAGTGATTCAATGAACATTATAAAAAAGTGGACGCGGACTCTGTATGCAGGCATAGTATAGAGTCATTGCAGTAGTAACAAAGACGTACACCCATATCTACGTCCCTGAACATGTAGGAGTACGGGGAAACGAAAAAAACGGACAGGTTGGCTAGCTGTGCTGTGATTGAGAACGATCAACCAATGGATCGAGGGGACATCATCATTAGCCTCCTGGATGTGGGAAGAGGCAGGAATCCACGTCACTCCTTCGGATGAAAGAAATGGGAGTTAAGATGGGGCACACCCTGAAAAATGTCTTTTCAATCTTGTGACAACCAAAAAGACTTATCAACCAACATAGAACTGGTGTCGTCAGTCGCTGAACAATGTGGGACTCTCTGAGGAAGAGATCTGAGCAATGTGGACATTTCGTAGTGCAATGACGATGATCCGCAAATACTCAATAACTCTTATGTGTTCGAATAAAAACACAAAATATATAGTAAATTGTACTGTCACCCCGGGTGTTCTTTATATCGTGATGTTTAGTATGCCCCACTAATGACAAAAGAAGAAAGGGCGAATGAATGTTACAAAACACCTGAAATAGTATCTTGACCTCTAACAAGATAAAAACAAATGTCTCTTTTCTTGTTTCATTGAATATTTAGCCTGAGTGGACTAAACATAAGCACAACAATTGACTGGTATGCTCCATTTAATAACATTAGAAGAAGCAATCTATATACAATGAATACAATTTGTAGACATTGTTGAGTTAGGCAGACACGAATTAATCAGCAAACGCTTTTTTTAACATTTGCACATGGACACTGAACACATTGTTTCTGAACATATTAAAAACGTCATTCAGTGCTATAGTATACGCTACAGAAACAAACACCATACATCTGTATGATTGAGTTAGTAGTCTTGACAAAGTTAAAAAAAAAAGAACAAAATCATGACAGTTAATAATTACGAGTAATAATCTCATCTATAATCATAGAACATTATTCTTCAGAGAATTCTAAATTGTACATATTTCGTTAGTACTGGTTTCTTGTTTTAACAATTATCATATAAATGCTACCATTTCCAGACAGGAGATGATTAGAAAATAAGTACTTGTACATACTGAAAGGCTGACAACAGTGTTTAGTTTATGCACTCTTGGATATAATTAAGTGTTATGTTATTTTTGCGTAATTAATGTCATTATGAACGCACTGGAAAGTTACCCAAAAAAATCATTTTAAAAGTCTCAAATCGAGACCAAAATTAGTAGCAATAGGCACAATTCAGGAAACGGAGAATGTTTCTATTTTTTTTTAGTTGTTTTGTATATGAAACAAAAATGGCAACGAATGTATATATCTATTGTTGCGACAGTAATCAAACACTTGTTGTATGCTGTATATCTATATTTTCGTCATTTATCAAACACGTGATGTATGTTGTTGGTTTTATTTAGAGCTCGGCAGAAGAAACCGCGTGGTCGAACCTGATCGACGGCTTTCAGGTTCATCCAGCCTAATAATATTGACCGTAATACCGACCACATTACTCCAAAAATCTTGTGCCGAAAATATGTAAAAATTATGGTTACTAACACCATATTCCTTATACGCCAATTCAGCACATGATTTTTTGGGTAATGTGGTCGGTATTACGCCCGTGCCGCTTTACTTTCCCAGAAAAAGAATCTGGTACCCATTAAAGGCTGGGTGAACCGGAAGTCGTTGAGTAGGATCGAACTTTACCTCTTGTCCTTTGTAGTCCAGTTCACTAGCCACTGAGCTATCGCGGCTCACTATATATATATATATATATATATATATATATATATATATATAGTGAAAGAAAGCAAAAATAAAGGACTCAGCCTTAATAGCAAAAAGATAGAGGTAATAGTAACATCAAAGAAAAAGACATCACCTCAGTGCAAAATAAAGACAAGTGGAACAATATTAAAACAGGTAAATGAATTTAAATATTTGGGAACTTTGTTAACCTCAGACGGAAGATGTACAAAAGAGGTGAGATGCAGAATGGCTCAGGCAAAAGCATCTTTCCAAAAAATGAGGAAGATACTATGCAATCCATTTTTGACAATAGAAACAAGAAAAAGAGTTCTTAAATGTTATGTAGAGACAGTCTTAACATATGGATGCGAATCATGGACAATAGGACAACAGACAAGAAAATCACTGGAGTCTGTAGAAATGTGGTTTTACAGAAGAATGTTGAGAATACCATGGACAGCTAAGAAGAGTAATGAAGAGGTTCTGAGAGAGGTCAAAGCAAAAAGAGAGCAAATTTCCAATGTTAGGAAGAGACAATCATCATTTTTTGGCCATGTAATAAGAATAGAACAACTGGAATATATTGCAACAACTGGAAAAATTGAGAGACGAAGAGAAAGAGGGAAGCAAAGAGAAAAAATAACAGACAGCTTAAGAGAATGGCTTGGCAGAAGGTCAACAACAGAAATGATAAATAGCTGCCGAGATCGAAAGTTGTGGAGAGACATGATCACCTACGCCACTAGGCCCGGTACATGATGAAGATGATATATATACACTATATATATATATTATATTCATGCGGTATCTGCAAATTTAGGAAGAAGTGATTTGAAAATTGTTTGAAAGCGGCTTGGTTAATCAAATTGACAGATCGTTTGTATGTACAGTGACCGTACCTCGGTGACCATTAGCATGGAAGGTTTCTCATGGTGTATGTAAGATAAACCCCGAACCTGTTTTTTTTTTTTTTTTTTTTTTTTTTTTTTTTTGCGTTCGCCTGCTTTTTACCTCTGACGACGTGTCTTGAGATTAATAACTAAATTTTGCGTGTTAATCCATTTTTTCCTGGCAGCCGTGTGCACAGGGATCCCCCGCCACACAGGTAGACAACTCCGTCTTCGGACGTACTCGATGAGCAATCGACGTTTCAAGCTGGGCCTCACTGCTGAGACGAGGGGTGGTTGCCGCAGAGAGAAATCATAAATAAAAGCCCCAACCAGTGCAGCCGGGATTTGAACCCTCAACCTCTCTGACTCGAGGCCGGCGTCTTGCCTCGAGACCAACTGGTCCCCACAGAACCCGTGTAGTAAGCGTTAGTCATGTGAGCTTCGTATTGTCTTAATTATATTATGTGACTATCATTTGCAGTTTTCAATTAAGTTTTGTAAGACCAGCTACGGCAATATTTTGACATTAATGATAAATTGTGGGGATGAACTGACAGTGCCTTTCCCTGAAGAAGGCAAAAACCTCAAGTTTCAATCAGTTCTCTCAATTTCCGGTTACTTCTTAGATTGAATGTGCCGGACCAAAAAGACACACAATAAAGCTTTGTTAAAAAAAACTATCAACGCATCTACGCTCACTTAACATCTTTTAAAACTGACAATTAAGAGGAATCGCAGTCGGGGAGGATTCAGAGAGTTTCACAATGTTGCTATAGCGCGTTATATATATATATATATATATATATATATATATATATATATATATATATATATATAAAATTATACCAATGTTGGTCGAATTAAATCAGACATAAATTGTAAATGAACGCTATTATTTTAACAGGACTCAGGAAAAGAAAAGCATAAAATAATAGACAGTATCGGGGATCCTACTCTTAAGACACATTAAAGTGTACATGTAAAGTTGTAAAGACCTCTGCAAATACTTTACACCTCAACAAGAATCTTTACTGACAAGTATTCAAATACATAAGGACTTAGCTTTAATAGCAAACAGACAGTAGTAATGGTAACAACAAAGAAAAAGACATCACCTCGGTGCAAAATAAAGACAAGTGGAACAAAATATAAAATATAGGTAAATGAATTTAAATATTTGGGAACTTTGTTAACCTCAGACGGAAGATGTGGGTACACAAGAGGTGAGATGCAGAATGGCTCAGGCAAAAGCAGCTTTCCAAAAAAATAAGGAAGATACTATGTAATCCATTTTTCACAAAAGAAACAAGAAAAAGAGTTCTTAAATGTTATGTAGAGACAGTCTTAACATATGGATGCGAATCATGGACAATAGGACAACAGACAAGAAAATCACTGGGGTCTGTAGAAATGTGGTTTTACAGAAGAATGTTGAGAGTACCATGGGCAGCTAAGAAAAGTAATATAGATGTTCTAATAGAGGTCAAAGCAAAAAGAGAGCTAATTTCCAATATTAGGAAGAAACAATCATCATTTTTTGGCCATGTAATGAGAAGAGAACAACTGGAGTATATTGTAACAACTGGAAAAATTGAGGGACGAAGAGATAGAGGGAAGCGAAGAGAAAAAATAACAGACAGCTAAACAGAGAATGGCTTGGCAGAAGGCCAACAACAGAAGTGATAAATAGCTGCCGAAATCGAAGGTTGTGGAGAGACATGATCATCTACGCCAGTAGGCCCGGTACTTGATGATGATTCAAATATATGCACACATATATCACTTGGAAAGATAAATTAATCAAGCGCTGGTCAACGAATATTTACAGAAATTCACTTTTATTATTTTCCTAATTTCAAAAATTAGTCAATTACAACAAAACCTAAATCTATTGAGATGTTTGCCAAAGTATCATCATCATCATGTACCATACCGGTTGACGTAGGTGATCATGTCCTTCCATAATCTTCTATCTACAGTGCATCGTATGAGTTCTGTTGTTGACTGTTTTCCATACCATGACACCAAGCTATCCAGTATTTTCTCTCTTTGTCGTCCGCGATCACTCTTTCCTTTTATTTTTCCAGTTGTAACCAAGTATTCTAACTTTCCTCTTCTCATGATGTGCCCGAAAAATCTTGATTGCTTCTTTCTGATGTTTTTTAAGAGCTCCCTTTTTGTGTTGGCCTCTTTGAGAACTTCCTCATTGGTCTTTTTAGCTGTCCATGGAACGTTCAACATTCTTCTGAGAAATCCCATCTTTGTGGCTTCTAATCATCTTTTCATTTGTTTGTCTACTGTCCATGATTTGCGTCCATAGGTCAGAATTGGTTCTATATAGCACCGATGAACTCTCTTTCACATTTCTATTGACATAGATTTGTCGCATAAGATATTTTTCATTTTCTGAAATGCTATTTTGGCCTGAGCTATTCTGCTTTTTATTTCTGTGGTGCATCTTCCATCTGATGTTATTATTGTGCTCAAGTATTTTATACGTTGTACTTGTTTCAGATTTGTCTTGTTTATTTTTATGCTGCATGCTGGTGATGATTGTTTCTTCGATATGACCATTACTTCTGCTGTTTTTTACTATTCACACTGAGACCTTTCTTGTTGCTTTCTTTTACTATTATGTCTATCATTTCTTGTAGTTCATTCTCTGTCTCTGCTATTAAGACTGTGTCATCCGCGTATCGTAAATTATTTATGTTGTGACCGTTGACTTCAATTCCTTTTTTGTCTACTATTGATCTCATAATCATCATCATCAAGTACCGGGAAAGTAGGTGATCATGTCTCTCCACAACTTTCGATCTCGGCAGCTATTTATCATTTCTGTTGTTGACCTTCTGCCAAGCCATTCTCTTAAGCTGTCTGTTATTTTTTCTCTTTGCTTCCCTCTTTCTCTTCGTCTCTCAATTTTTCCAGTTGTTGCAATATATTCAAGTTGTTCTCTTCTCATTACATGGCCAAAAAATGATGATTGTCTCTTTCTAACATTGGAAATTTGCTCTCTTTTTGCTTTGACCTCTCTCAGAACCTCTTCATTACTCTTCTTAGCTGTCCATGGTATTCTCAACATTCTTCTATAAAACTACATTTCTACAGACTCCAGTGATTTTCTTGTCTCTTGTCCTATTGTCCATGACTCGCATCCATATCTTAAGACTGGCTCTATGTAACATTTAAGAACTATTTTTTTCTATTGTCAAAAATGGATTACATAGTATTTTCCTCAGTTTTTGGAAAGCTGTTTTTGCCTGAGCCATTCTGCATCTCACCTCTTTTGCACATCTTCCGTCTGAGGTTAACAAAGTTCCCAAATATTTAAATTCATTTACCTGTTTTAATATTGTTCCACTTGTCTTTATTTTGCACTGAGGTGGTGTCTTTTTCTTTGTTGCTACCATTATCTCTGTCTTTTTGCTATTAAGGCTGAGTCCTTTATTTTTGCTTTCTTTCACTATAATGTCCAACATTTCTTGTAACTCATTTTCACTCTTAGCGATTAATACTGTATCATCAGCATACCTTAGATTATTTATATTATGACCTCCAATTTATATTATATATATATTATAGGGCCATATATATATTCCAGGCATGCCCCTTATGGATCTGAAAATAATCTCACTATAAATATTAAACAAATCTGGTGACAGCACACAACCTTGTTTAACACCTTGTTTTATTTGTTGAAACATTCCCAGTTCTTATGGCCGCTGTTTGTTGCCAGTGCATGTTCTTTATTATTCTTAGATCGTTGCTGTCTACGTTTATGCTTTCTAAAATGTTGATTATATCTTGGTGCTTTACTTTGTCAAATGCCTTGGTGTAATCTATGAAACATAGGTATAGATCTGTTTTCACCTCTATGGCTCTTTCTAATAAAGATCTTACGATATAAATGGCATTGCTTGTTCTTTTATCTCTTACAAAACCACACTGTTCGTCGCTAATTTCTGGACTGATTTTGTTTCGCCCTCTTCGCATGATGATTCTTAGTAATATCTTAGTCATATGACTCATAAGGCGTATTGTGCGCTGATCATCGCATCCAATCGCACACGATTTCTTTGATAGGGCTACGAATATTGATTTGAGCATGTCGTCTGGTGTATATCCGCTGTTGTAGATATAATTCAATATTTTTGTTATTATTTATATTCCAAAATCAGCCATGGTTTCAATCTCTTCTTTAGTTATATTATCTGGTCCATGAGCTTTGCCTGCTTTCATATTTCGCAAGGTGTCTTCCACTTCTTCTCTGAGTATTTCTGGTCCTTCTCCATTATCCTTAATATTTACTTCCGTTCGTTCATCATTAAAAAGATCTTTGATGTATTCTGTCCATTGTTCCCTTATGTTTTCTTGGTCAATAAACAGTTCTCCTTTCTTTGATCTTAGACATCCAATTTTTGATTGCGTTTACCTTCCTGTTAATTCCTCAATTTGTTTGTATATAGCTTTAGCATCTCCTTTTTATTGCAATTCGACCTCTCTGCATCTCTCTTTTAGCCATGCTTCTTTTGCTTCATTGCATTTTACTACAATTTCTTTATTTAATCTCTTATACTCATATTTATTTTCTTTATTTCTTCTTCTTGTATCCATTAGCTGCAAAATATCATCTGTCATCCATTTCTTTCTTGAATTTGTCCTCACTGGTGGTATGAACTCTTTTGATGTTTGTTGCATTGACTCTTTTAGCATTTCCCACTGTTCATCAATGCTTTGTATCTTCTCTATTGCATTGTACCGGTTCTGAATTGTGATTTTACATTTGTCTTACAGCTTCTTGTCTGATTTTAGTAAATCTAAATTTAACTTGATGTTAACTGAGACTTGTTTTGTTGTTTTTAATTTTACTCTAAGCTTTCCCACAACTGGTACATGATCACTATTGCAACCTGCCCCTGGTCTACTTTTCACACACACCAGACTGTTTCTAAATCTATTGCTTATCATTATATAGTCAATGTGATTACGTGCGTTGTCCCCTGGGCTTTTCCATGTCCACAGACGTCTTGGATGTTGCTTAAACCAGGTGTTTCCTATCATCAAGTTGTGTGTTCTTGCCCAGTCAATAAGTTTCTCACCTCTTTCATTCCTCTCGCCTAAGCCATAATGACCAACTACTTCCTCAAATCTTTCCATTCCTGCTTTTGCGTTAAAATCTCCTAGAACTATGGTGTTTTCATGTGGTTTGCATTTATGAAGTGCCTCATTTAACTCGTTGTAAAATTTATCAATTGTTTCCTCTAGACTGTCTGCTGTTGGTGCATAAACTTGTATAAGATTTATGTCTATTGGCTTTCCATTCAATTTCACTAAAAGGACTCTGTCAGATATTGGGTAAAAGCCAAAGATGATACCTACTCCCCTTTGGTGTTCAGTACCTCCAGAACAGATTATTTTATGTTTATCAGAATATATCTCCCCTGATCCTGTGTATCTCATTTCGCAAAGTCCCAGTAATTGTAAACCCATTCTTTTCATTTCTTGTATGACGTTTTGTAGTTTACCCTTCTGCATGAGTGTTCTCACATTCCAAGTACCTATCTTTAGAGTTTGCTTAATCTTTATTTTGCTTACAGTAGCTTCATGACGATCGGGTATCACCTGTAGCACATGATATCCCCTATCGAACGAGAGTTTTCCATGGGAGTCCCCATTAACGTTGTTGTTGTTATGTTGTGGCGATGCATGATTATACAAAGAAATTACGACGGTGGTTTCTCATAATATGTTCTCTGTAAAGTGAAAAAAAATTCACCTACAGAACACAGCCTTGACTGACACCTTGTTTTATAAGTTTAAATTGTCCTGTTTGGTTGTTATTTCTTATAGCTGCTGTGAGGACCTGCAAGAACATATCAACAGACTAGACAATACTTGTAAACAATACAACATGAAGATCAACATAAACAAAACCGAAGTAATGGCAATAGCGAGAAAGAAAGAAAAACTAAACATCATAATAGATAACACAACTTTGAAGCAAGTAGACAATTTTAAATATCTGGGTAGCACGTTAACATAAGACAATAACCAAGAGACTGAGATAGATATAAGGTGTAACAAAGCATGCCAAGTTATAGGCCAAGTATCAACACTTTTGAAAAACAAAGCAATAACTACGGAAGCAAAAAGGGCAATATACAAATCAATTTTTCTACCAACTCTGTGCTATCAGTGCCAGAATTGGACGCTGGACTCTAGAACAATAAGAAAGATAACGACCACGGAAATGAAATGTGTCAGAAGAATGACAGGAAACAGCTTAAGGGACAGAGTAAGAAACACCGACCTGAGGAAGAAACTCGAAATTGAACCAGCCATCGAACACAAAAAGAAACAACAGATACATTGGTTCGGCCACATAACAAGACAAAATGAACTAACAATGACTCAAAGTGCCATAAACAAACGCTACGAAAACGCCAGATTAAGAGTAAGACCGAGAAAGAGATGGATGAAGGGAATACTAGAGCCACTAGGAGGGATAACACCAGAAGAGGCCAACAGAAGAGCAAAGAATCGCAGATTGTATCTCCCCTCGACGCCAACGGCAATGGAGGAAGGATAGAAGAAGAATGTTTAATTTCTCCAGCATATTGATTATTTCCACACGCTTAACTTTGTCAAATACTTTCGTGTAGTCTATAAAGCACATATATAGATCTTTCTTTACCTCTATAGATCTTTCTATCAATATTCATTGCATTATTGGTGCACTTTCCTTCCACAAATCCACATTGTTCCTCACTTATTTCTGGTTTCATTTTGTTTCTTACACGTCTCATGATGATTCTTAGTAATATTTTTGTCATATGGCTCATGAGAATAATAGTGCGATGGTCTTCACAATCAGTGGCTCCTGACTTCTTCGGTATGGCTACAAAGATAGATTTTAGTAGATCTTCGGGTATGTGTCCAATGTTATATATGCAATTGAGTAGTTTTGTTATGACTTGTGCTCCCAGCTCTCCTAATGCATTTATCTCTTTGAATGTTATATTGTCGAGACCTGGAGCTTTGCCTCTTATCATGTGTTGAATGGTGTCCTCCACTTCACTCTGCATAATTGGTGGTCCGATGTCTTTGTTTGAATTGTTTAACTCTGGTCTTTCAGCATCATCATAGAGTTCACTGATATATTCTGTCTATCTTTCTATTGTCTTCTCCTGTCCCATTATTATATTTCCTTCTTTTGATTTCACACATCCTGAAACCTTGACCTCTTTTCTTCCTCTTAATTCATATAACTGATTGTGCATAAATTTTGAGTCTTTTTTTTGTTGTTTATTTTTCCCATTTCTTCACATTTCTGTTTTAACCATCCTTCCTTTGCTTCTCTGCATTTGTTTTTGGATCACTTTGCGCAATATTTTGTATGTCCGTCCTTCTTTCTTTTGTTTTCTTCTTTCATCCATTAGTTGCAATATTTCTTCTGTCATCCATTTCTATTTGTTGATTCTTTTTGTCACTGGTATCACTTCTTTTGATGTTTGTTGAATCGATTGTTTGAGCATTTCCCACTGCTCCTCGATGTCCTATATTTTGTCAATAGCATTATATCTATTTTGTACTATCGCGCTGTACTTATCACTCATCTGTTTATCTACTCTAAGAATATCTAGTTCTCATTTCATATTTCTTGGGGATTTCTGTGCCTTCCGCAGTTTTATTCTTATCTTTTCAACTACTGGTACATGGTCACTATTGCAAACTGCTCCTGGCCTTGTTTTAACAGATGTTAGCCCATTCCTGAATCTTCTCTGTACCAGTATAAAATCAATGCCAAAGTATATTCACACAAAAAGCAATTCCAATTATTTATGTCTGAATATTATAATAGCAAATACACAAATATTTGCTATTAAAGTGAAATAACTTCCTCGGCAGTTTGTCTCTAGTCACATCTTTATGTGAGCATCAATGACCCGTCGTAAAAATTACTGTTTTATATGCAGAATTTACAGTTATTTGTAAGATCTTAACACACTTTAGCATATCTGCCATGGTGTCATCGAGCTATGTCGAAGAGGTGCGGATTCGATTACTGGAATGCCTGCTTCTGCTTTTGCCCATATTTTTTTTTTTTTAACGCGATGAAAATACAAATTTTCCGGTCCAAGAAAAATTGGTCGAATACCAGTAGCTGAATGATTGCTGCTTGTTTTTCCACTCAGAGCTTCACTAAATATACCTTTAGTAGTCTCTGTATGTTTACGGCGATTATTCCATTTCCGGAGTCTGCAAGTGGGACTTGTAGGACACCAGAATAAAGGCCGTTGTCCAGTGCAGTAATCAAAAGGTACAGGAGTCTCGGTTTTTTTCATAAACATATGGTTTTATTATAATAAAAACATATGTTTGATTGAGTGCCGTCTCCGCATCGAAAATTGGCTAAAACGGAGCGTCTTACCGCTCTGTCTCCTGCTTTGATGGTGCAGATTGTTATAGGCTGACGTGTCCATCTTTTGATGTTACTCGTCCATGTTATTATATAACATCCAATAAATGTTTGCTTCTCTATTCTACTATTTTGTTATTTTCATGTTCAGTCCAATTAAATGAATTCTTCTTGTATTTTTCTCCTGTAGATTCAGCTCTGGAAACGGATTGTCATCTAAACTGTAATATTCAATTCACCAGATGAAGTTAATTATTTAAGTGAACGGGGAATGTATTAAAAGAAACTGAATTGAATCAGAAACCTTTTTTTGTTTTTTCTAGTTACTTATCTGTGTGCTGCTTGTAATAGTATAGTATATTAATATGTAAATGTACACGTAGTAAATTAATACATGGACATGATCATTTTTGAAAAAAGTCGGTCTCTAAAGGTCTCTCGAGATTTTAACATAGATTAGATGTATGGAATGTAGCAAAGCTTTATTGTGTCCATCGTATGGATATAAATAACTGAATCATGGATTACGTGACAAGCGCAACAGTAACGACAGAAGCTGTCATCGGCACGGCCGTTGTAAGTGCTCAAACTATAACCATCTTTACCTGGGTTGTAGTAATTGGTTTATGTCAGGCCGTTGACATTTGTGGAATTGTAACAAATATCATCAACATCATGTGCTTTGTCAAGCAGGGCTTTAAGGAACCAGTCAACATTAGCCTATTCGGTAAGAATGTACATTTTTATTTTATCACAGGCTGATGTTGCTATTTTGTGTGTTAAATTATTATACATTTTCGTTAAACAATACACTTGCACACACTGATTGGTTTACATAAGAAAAATTTGAATAATTAATATTGATAATATAATCTATGCGACCGTGTTTTATGGTATTGTCTTTTATGAAACAAGAGAAGACAACCACTACTAGATATGAAAGACGTGTGTTTCCTGTTCAGCAATCTGTGGATCTTAACTGCCATGAAACTGCCCAGTTAAATTATATTTCTGTGACATCTTTAGATTTCAATCCTGCATAATTGTATGCGACTACCTCCTTTGGGATTGGACATACATTTGTGAACGAAATATAGTTATTTTTGTTTTCTACATTGTGTGCACTTATGAATACTTCATCGTCAATGAGTGCCGTCTCCGCATCGAAGGTTGGTTACCAAGGGGCGCTATTCCACTCTGTCTCTTGCTTTGATGGTGCAGATCGACACAGACTGATTTGTCCATCTTTTGATGTTACTCGTTCACGTTAGTATTGGTCTGCCTTTGCCTCCATTACCTTATATTTTCCCTTCTAATATTACTTTTAGTAGGCTGTTGTGTCTTTTAACATGCCCAAAAAATGTCATTCGTCTTGTTCTAATTGTGTTTAGTAGTTCTCTTTTAATTGTGAGTTTTCCCATTCTACCTATTCTTCTAAAAATCCAGATTTCAAAGGCTTCAATTCTCTGTTCTGTTTTCTTGTCTAATGTCCATGCTTCATTTCATCAAAAATGTAACATTTTTCTAATCTTAGTTTTACCCCTGCCTGGTTCTATTTGTTTTAATGTTAGTATACTTTTCAAGGCATTAAAATTACTTTTCGCCATTCCTATTCTTTTGTTTATTTCAGTGTTAGAATTTCCATCACTAGTTATAGTAGATGAATAAATAAAATATAAGAATGCATTTACATATTTTATAATTTAGAAATTGAGGCAATAATATAAAATCAAAAATTATTTGTATATGTATAACGCATATCTCATTAAGTGGCCATGCCTGCTGGCGTAGGTGATCATGTCTCTCCACAACTTTTGATCTCGACTCCTATTTATCATTTCTGTTGTTGACCTTCTGCCAAGTCATTCTCTTAAGCTGTCTGGTATCTTTTCTCTTTGCTTCGCTCTATCGCTTCGTCCCTCAGTTTTCCCAGCTGTCATAATATATTCCACCTGTTCTTTCATTACATGGACAAAAATGATGATTGTTTCTTCCCAATATTGGACATTAGCTCTCTCTTTGCTTTGGCCTCTTTCAGAACGTTTTCACTACTCTTCTTAGCTGACAATAATATTCTCAATATTCGTCTGTAAAATCACATTTCTACTGCCTCCAGTGATTTTATTCTATTTTGTTCAATTGTCCATGATTCATATCCGTATGTCAAGACTGGCTCTATATAAAATGTCAGAATTTTTTTTCTTTTTTTTTTCTATTGTCAAAAATAGATTGCAAAGTATATTCTTCATTTGGAAAGCTGATATTGCCTGAGACTTTCTGTATCTCACCTCTGTTGTACATTTACAATCTGAGGTTAACATTGTTCCCAGATATTTAAATTCATTTACCTGTTTCAATATTTTTCGTTTTGTCTTTACTGTGTCCTGCGGTGTTGTCTTTTTTGTTGTTTCTACCATTACTTCTGTCTTTGTGCTATTTAGGCTGAGTCCTTTATGTTTGCTTTCCTTCAATATAATGTCTAACATTAGCAGATATCTACAAATTTAAAAAAAAATGTTATTATGATTGATTATTCATTACAGTTTGTTGAAAGAATACATCATCATCATTGAGTGCCGTCTCCGCAACGAAGGTTGGCTACCATGGAGCGCCATTTTGCTCTATCTCTTGCTTTGATGGTGCAGGTTGTCATCGGTTGATTTGTCCATCTTTTGATGTTACTCGTCCATGTTAATCTTGGTCTGCCTCTGCCTCTTTTACCTTGTATTTTCCCCTCCAGGATCACTTTCAGTAGGCTGTTGTGTCTTTTAACATGGCCTAAGAATCGCATTTGTCTTTTTCTAATTGTGTTCAGAAGTTCTCTTTTCATTTTTAGTTGTTTTAAGACTTTGTCATTTGTTTTCTTTTCCTTCCATCCAATTCTACCTATTCTTCTATATATCCACATTTCAAAGACTTCAATTCTCTGTTCTGTTTTCTTGTCTAATGTCCATGTTTCAGCACCATATAGGAATATTGAGAAGATGTAACATTTTGCTATTCTTAGTTTTAGCTCTGGTGTTATTTGTTTTGATGTTAGTATGTCCTTCATAACATTAAAATTACTTTTTGCCATTCCTATTCTTTTGTTTATTTCAGTTGTACATTTTCCATCACTGGTTATAGTATGTCCAAGGTAGTTATAGTTCTGAACTGTCTCAAGGTCTATTCCTTCAATTTTGATATCCACTTGTGGGTTTTGGGTATTTTCTTTGTTTATGATCCTAGTTTTAGTCTTTTTGATATTCATATCTAGTCCATATTTTTTGCTTGTCGTGTTTATTTCATTAAGTAATTGTTGTAGGTCTTTAGGATTTTCTGCTAGTAGTACAGTATCGTCAGCATATCTTAGGTTATTGATTATCTTTCCATTAATTTGTAGGCCTGGCATCTCTATGATGTTTTTAAAGATTTGCTCAGTGTATAGATTGAACAAGCTTGGTGATAGGATGCATCCTTGTCTTACTCCTCTTTTTATATCAATGGGTGTAGAGAACTCTTTGTTATATTTTATTATTGCTGTTTGCTCCCAGTATAGATTGCATATTAGTCGTATATCCATGTCATCTAGATGTATCTCTTTTAGGCATTCTATAAGTTGTTTGTGGTGTACTCTATCAAAAGCTTTGGTGTAGTCTATGAAGCAGGCATATATTGGTTTGTTTGCTTCTGTGTATTTTTCGATTAATGTTCTCATGCAGAAAAGATACATAGAATACATAGTTTGCTATATTAGAAAATAATTGTAATATTTAAACAAATTATATTTTTAAAATGTGATAAATTACACGTCAATTAATCATTTTCCAAGTGTGGTGGTGACTTTTTGAAATGTTTAAACTTTATTAATTAACTACGGACAAACTAACACAAATCCTTGTTTTTCCTACATGTAGGTCTGACAATTGCCGACTTAGGTTGCCTCGTTACGCATTTGATCTCTAATATGTGCTACACACTTCTGGTCAATTCAGCCGATCAAACGTTTGAGGCCTTAGACGTTGCCTACTTGACAGGCGCAATGCCACACGTGACCTTCAGCCGAATCAATAACTGGATCACAGCTATCATCACACTGGAGAGGTGTTTGTGTATCACTGTTCCTATGAAGGTTGGTGTGCTTTTATTGTACCCACAATTGTACTAGTTTAGTTTCAACGATAGATCATCCTCATTGCACGTTGGAAACGTCCATAAGTGCTTAGATATGTCCCAAGTATGTCCCTCAGTGTGTAGAGACTGATGATTCCCAGTTCTGTGTCGATAGGTTTTTCTCTGCGGTATACCTCCTATCATCCCCAGTTTTGTTCCAGTTGTTACCCAACAGAAGGAAGAAATTGCTTATGTATGTATAATATTCAGAATAAAATCAATACTGAATTAGATGAGCAACAATTTGGATTCAGGAAAAACAGTGGCACAAAAGAAGCCATATTTAGCAAGAGAACATTGATTGAAAAGTACATATAAGTAAACAAACCAATATATGCCTGCTTCAGAGACTACACCAAAGCTTTCGATAGAATACACAATAATCAACTTATAGACTGCCTAAATTATATAAATCTAGACGACACAGACATAGGACTAATATGTAATTTGCACTGGGAGCAAACATCAATAATAAAATATAACAAGGAGAACTCTACACCCATAGATATAAAAAGAGGAGTAAGACAAGGATGCATTCTATCAACAAGCTTGTTCAATCTATGCACTGAGCAAATCTTTAAAAACATCTCAGAGATGCCAGGCCTAAACATTAATGGAAACATAATCAATAACCTAATATATGCCGATGATACTTTTCTACTAGCAGAAAATCATAAAGACCTACAACAATTGCTTAATGTGATAACCATAACAAGCAAAAAATATGGACTAGATATGAATATCAAAAAGACTAAAACTGTGATCATAAACAAAGAAAATTCTCAAAACCTACAAGTAAATATCACAGTTGAAGGAATACATCTGGAGACAGTTGAGAGCTACAACTACCTTGGACATACTATAACCAATGATGGAAAATGTAAAATTACAATAAAATAAAAGAATAGGTATGGCAAAAAGTAATTTTAATGCCATGAAAAATATACAAACAACAAAACAAATATCAGTAGGGGGTTAAGGCAAAGAAATGCAAATGAATGCATAAAAATGCTAAGCTGCAGTAAAGCTGAGTGTGAGGGAAAATTGAAAAAAATGGTATGGTAAAAGCTTTACGCGATTAGTAGACGATACAGATTTGAACGACGTTTCAACTCAATATGCCTTCAGCAGGAACAAACAAACAACACGCACACACAGTTATATAAGTAAATAAAACTAATCCTACATAGCAAACTAGTAAAGAAGCATTCAAAACAAAATAATCGAAATTGGTTAAAGAAAAGAAAAATGACTTCTCTGTGTCGTGGACCGTGTTCAGAATGGGAAAGGAATGGTCACACGGGTGTAGCTGTAATTATACCCTCTGGTCAGGTGAAGGGTTCTAAAAATACACGAGTGGGGGTAACGCTGTCTAGGTTACCTCGACTGCAAAGACACTGACAATGTCTAAAAGTATCTAAAGGCCCATAAATACATGTATACACACACATACACACACACACGGATGCGTGTATACATATATACACATACCAACAGACATGCATATATTTATACATATCAACATACACATATATACATATACATGCATACATACATGCATGCACAAACATACATGCATATATATATATATATATATATATATATATATACCAATACCCATACATATGAACACTTACATGAATGTGCACACCCATACGGGGACAATCATATATGTGTAGAAATGTGCGCTATGCGCACACATAACCAGAAGAGTTCACACCAGGGTCAGTGTGCAAACACAAAGGAGAAATAATAGAACAGTAGAGTAACAAGTACTCAAAAGGCGGAAAGAGTGAGATGTCTGAGAGTGGGGTACAATAAAAACATATGAGGGGTAAGTAGCACAGAAAAAAGGGGTATAGGAGAACATCGAAGTGTCTCAATTGGGGCTAGTGAAGGAGAACTATGAATAGCATGGCATAGTAGATAGACTAAAGAGCCCAAACATGGGCAGTAGAGAATGCTATGCAAAAGGGAAGGATTAACCGAAAGGAAACTATGTGTACGAGTGTGATACATTCATGCCTCGTGGGGTCAGCAAACCATACTGGACTATGAGGCGATTCTGCAAAGCAAATTGGCTGCGGTCACCAGAGTGACAAAGGACAATACCAGTGATATGGATGTCGTCTTTGCCCTTGTGGTCTCGGGAGTCGAAATGGGAAGACACTTTAGTGCCAGTATTCTGTTGAACATCTTGTTGATGTTCACAAAATATTTCCGCTAAACTAAGAATCTCTTCGGCTCAAACTAAGAATAGCAACATGTTACATCTTCTCAATATTCCTGTATGGTGCAGAAACATGGACATTAGACAAGAAAATAGACCAGAAAATTGAAGCCTTTGAAATGTGGATTTATAGAAGAATAGATAAAATTGGATGGAAAGAAAAGAAAACAAACGATGAAGTTATGAAACAACTAAAAATAAAAAGAAAACTACTAAATACAATTAAGACAAGACAAATGAAATTTTTTGGGCATGTTAAAAGACACAACAGCCTACTAAAAGTAATATTGGAAGGGAAAATACAAGTTAAAAGAGGCAGAGGCAGAACAAGACTAACATGGACGAGTAACATCAAAAGATGGACAAGTCAATCTATGACAACCTGCACCATCAAAGCAAGAAACATAGTGGAATGGAGATCCATGGTAGCCAACATTCGTTGCGGAGTCGGCACTCGATGATGATGGTGTATAATATATGTTTGAACAACTATAATAATTTATACTATAATATTTCATAAAACAATTTAGTTTGGTCTCCACATTTTCTTTTTCAGATAAAACACATAGTCACGCCAAAAAGAATGTGGATTCTTATCTCCTGTGTTTACGTCATGTTTTTTCTTAGTGGAGTCCCCATATACGTTGTCAACAAGCTGGATACTAAGTTTTCTATGTCTAAGAATAAAAGTATTCTTGGACTGGTGTCTACAGCAGATAAAGACAAGGTGGAAGGAATAACGTTTACTATAAACAGTTTCCTACTTCCTATTGTGTCCTTTATCATCATAATTGTATGCACAACAATACTGGTTATTAACTTGAGAAAGAGAACAGATTGGCTAAAAACGTCTTCGAATGTTGCAAAGGCTGATGTCTCCACGCGTGATCAGAGAGTAGCCAAAATGGTTGTCATGATTTCTGTTCTCTTTATTGTTTCATTCGTTCCGCTAGCTGTCACTATGTTTGCTATAGCATTGGAACCAAAGCTCAATGTTGGAGGTGAATTGTTTGATATAACTAAATTATTTGCTCACTTTGTGCTCCTGATGGAGGCTGTTAACTCTTCTGTTAATATTTTTATTTATTACAATATGAGTCAGAAATACAGGAACACATTTCTCATTATTTTCTCCAGTGGTAATTATAAATCGAAGTCTGAAAAATAAAAGATTTCTTAAAATAGAGATTCTGCTCTCATTAACTATTAATTTTATATTATTTCATAGATGCCTAAAGTGTCTTGTATGGTTTACAATTCAGCAAAGCGAACTTCATTCAAAATAGATTTGTCGGTGGTCAGTATAAGGGGGCCAAGCTTGAAAAGTAACCGAATATTCCAGCATTAGAATATTTACTTTTTGTTTCGTGTAATTGGCATTTTTTTCAATATTAAGCATAGTTTTATGTCTGTTCTTCCCCGTATTTCCACTAGGAGTTGGGAGAGTGGGGGCAATGGAGTCTGTGCCCTTTCCATAGTATAATTACCTTTCCCTAACTCAGCGAGTGAGGTACAAATTTATTTGTCTTATAGGGTTGAACGCAAGGTGTCAAGCTATGTTTGAAAAAATTCAGTGCGTAAAATCTACGTTATTGGTGCTCTCTATGCAGAGTGGAACGGAGCTTAATACGCGCAGCTCTTTTCTTTCTTTCTTTCTTTCTTTCTTTCTTTCTTTCTTTCTTTCTTTCTTTCTTTTTTCTTCTTAATATTATTTGTCAATTTACTTAATTTCTTTTCTTTTAGGACCTGTCTTCATTGTAACCATTAATTTCTTTCATGAATTAAGGCGAGGGAATTCCTTCATACAGTATATATTATACAGTAGTGCCCCTCCCCCACACAACTTTCTTATATATATATATATATATATATATATATATATATATATATATATGTATATATAGCGTACATTTTCCCCATTTAGCTAGCCTATCTTTTCTATCTTACACATTTCATTTCCATTAAAATTATTGTATTATTTTTGTATAATCTTGTTATCAATGATGTTTAGGACAAACACAATTGTTTTGACTAGCACTTTCTTGCCTCGATTATGGCTTTATTTCTTTCTTGGAAAATTATGATTTTTTTAGCCAATATGCTGTCATCATTTTCTGCACCTTGATTTCCAGAGTGCTTTTATAGGTCACAAGACTGCCTATGTATTTACTTCATTTATGCATTGTGTAGTTTGTCACTTATCTTATTGCTAAAGGGTCTGTCTTTTTCTGGAAATATTCATTGCCTCCTTGTAATTAATAGGAATTGCTGTGCCAGATCGTTTGCCTATTTCTTTAAAGCTGTTACTTTTTTCTTACACAATTTTTTTTCGTTCCCAAGAAGGGGCTGCTTCAAAGAGGAGACAAGAGGGGGGTAGTGCGTTTTGGGCAAAGCATTATCTCAATATTATTGGCCCAGGCATAGCAAGCAAGCTGAAATGTCAGTTCCATCCTCGTTAGGACACAGCAGAAGGAAGGCACATAATCTCTCATACTCGGCACATGGAACGTTAGAACCATGTGTCCTAGATTAAATAACACCAACCTCACGAATGTAGAAAACATAAGGAAAACATCCCTCATCGACATGGAGCTGCAGAGACTACATGTTGATATTGTAGCCCTTCAGGAAACAAGGCTTGCAGATTGAGGTTCAGTCAGGGAAAAAATTCACCTTTTTCTGGCAGGGGCTCAAACCTGAGAAGCCTCACCTACATGGAGTGGGTTTTGTTGTGCATAATAAGTTCCTACATCCTGACGGCTCCAAAAGATACGATTGAACATAAATTCAATCTAGCATGTCTGAGGTCAAAATTAAAAACAACTGAAACTCTAATCAAAGAGATTCTATTCGCTGATGATGCAGCACTGGTTGCTCATGAAGATTCAGTCTTTTAGTCAGTGATTGACAATCTAGCTAGATCATATGAATTATTCTCTCTGTCAATACAGAAGACTGTGGTGCTTCAACAAGGTTTAGCCAGTCCCGCAGCTATATCACTAAATAACATACCCTTTGAATCTGTGAGAAAGTTCACTTATCTCGATTCTATGGTCACAATCAGTCTCCCTTAAAGAAATAAACTTAAAAATAGAGCATGGGCCAACACCACTTTAACAATCAGGACTCAAATTTACCAAAGATATGAGCTTAGTACACGTCTATACGGATCAGAAACGTGGAGTACCTATATAGGGCAGGAGCAAAGGTTAAACAGCTTTCATGTACATTGTCTTCGAAAGAATGTGAACATCAAATGGCAGGACAAAGTATTGAGTTTTTTTGCCGGTCATCATTGCACTCCGAACATGTCCATAGGTGCTCAGATCCCCTCCTCAGCAATTCCCGCAGTGTCCAGCGACTGACGACTCCAGTTCTATATTGGTTGATAAGTCTTCTTACGCGGCCACTAAGTTTCTCATTTCTGGCTGTGCCCATCTCAACTCCCATTTCCATCATCCGAAGAAGTGACGTGGATCTGTGTTTGTCGAAGTCCTGTTCTCTTCCCACAGACAAAGTTACAAAGTAACTAACTATAATGTCCTACAACGAACCAAACTCCCATCGATAATGGCAACATTTATGATTCGTAGACAAAGGTGGCTGGGCCATGTAAGAAGAATGGCAAACAATCGTATTCCCAAACAAATATTGTATGACGAACGTAAGGACGGAAAGTGACCAAAGGGCAGACCAGTGCTGAGATGTAAGGATGTTTGCAGGGCTTCCTGGAGGGAATTTTTTTTTACCAGTGAAAGAAACTTGGAAAATGTTGCTGCAGATCGTAGCACATGGAGAACAAAAATAAAAAAAACGGCACAGCAACTTTCGAGACAGTGCTGATATCAAATCAGAAGACAAAAGGCGCAAGGGAAAAGAGACAAGACACACACATATTCCTTGTTCGTTCTGTGGATGGATTTCTCTTCCAGGATTGATAAATTCAGTAGACAAAATGCGCAAGAGAACAGAGGCAAGGTCAGGTACAACAAATACACCTTGTTCGTTCTGCGGGTGGATCTGTCTGTCCAAAATTTGCAACTTCAGCCACGAGAGAAGCTGTTCAGTAAAGCAGCACTAAGTATGAGATACTATTGCTTTACTAAACTACTGACTTATCATGATTGCTTGCTACCAACCGTCTGTCAAGTTGCCAAAGGCCATACAAGTATTTGGCTAAGCAGCGATTCCCGTATAATGTCACTGCAGTGTGTACCTCTTCGAGACTGCTTCGACCTTCTTTTGATTTAAATTGTTGGTTGACACAATTTAATTAGCGACTTATAACGTTTTTATTGTCATCTCTCTACTCTAAACACATTCTTTAAGCGGCTGTGATTTTATTTTGACACCCCTCCCCCCCCCCTAACCCCCCACCAAAAAAAAAAAAAAATTCATTTGATTGCTCTTTAATTGATTTATAGGTCATTTACAGACTCCATTTTGGAGGCAAATTTTATCATTACATCAATCTAAAGATGATAAAATTACACTGGATTGGGCAGGAGGGTTCAAAGATGCTGCAAACAAAAATGAAATTAACGGAGCGACAAAAAGTGTTGCATAACTTGTTGAAAACAATCAGTGCTTTGATTTGCTCCGGATATTTTCAATGTCACATTATGTGTTCTTTGTTTCATTAAAAAAATAAAAAAAACTTATTTGATTTATGATGGCTACGTATAGATTCTGGTTGTATTACGTTGTATTATTTTTCAAGCTGCCTTAACACAAGTATGAATATTGCGTGCGCGTGTATCGATTTTACTTCATAAACCCGTTTATGAACTGCTATTTTGTTGTTCAAGATTTGAGTTGAGTCGTTTCTAATAAATAAAGCAAATTTGTTTTCCGGCATGACGCAGTACACACATTCCACTCTATTTGTTACAGTCTCTATGGCTATTCTTTCGGTTTTTTTTTTTTTGAGATTATGATGGTTTTTATCCAGTCTCCGTGTATCCTCTGTTGATGCCATAATTTATTAAATATTTTCTTCCGCTATGATCATAATCAATGAGTGCCTTCTCCGTCTCGAATGTTGGCTACAATGGAGCATCATTCCGCTCTGTCTCTTTCTTTGATGGTGCAGGTTGTCAGAGGCCGACTTGTCCATATTTTGATGTTACTCGTCCAGGTTAGTCTTAAAACTCTGCCTCTTTTACCTTATATTTTCCCTTCCAAGATTACTTTTGGTAGACTGCTATGCCTTTTAACATGCCATAAAAATCTCATTTATCTTGTTTGAATTGTGTTTAATAGTACTCTTTTAGTTTTAGTTGTTTTAAAACTTCAAAGTTTGCTTTATTTTCTTTCCATCCAATTTTTTAAATTCTTCTATAAATTCATATGTCAAAAGATTCAATTTTCGGTTATGTTTTCTTGGCTAATGTCCATGTTTCTGCACCATATAGGAATGTTGAGAGGACATAACATTTTGCTATCTTAGTTTTAGCCGTTTTGTTATTTGTTTTGATGTTAGTATATTTGTCATGGCATTAAAATTACTTCTTGCTATTTCGATTCTCCTATTTATTTCAGCTTTGCATTTTCCTTCACTGGTTACATTATGACCAAGGTCGAGAATCTTTGAACTGTCTCCAGGTTTATTCCTTCAACTTTGATATATCTACGTGTAGGTTTTAAGTTTAATCGTTGTTTATGATAATAGTTTTAGTCTCTTTTTATATTCATTTCTAATTCATATATTTTTTCCACTTTTTTTACTTGCTATGTTTATTTCATTAAGTAATTGTTGTAGATCTTTAGGATTGTCTGCTATTAGTACAGTATCATCAGCATATCTTAGGTTATTGGTTAATGTTTAGGCCTGGCTTCTCGGTGATGTTTATAAAGATTCGCTCAGTGTATAGACTGAATGAAGCAAAGGACAAAAGAAGGGAAAAAGAGCACCCCGTGGTGCAACGAAACAATCAGAGAAGCAATTAAAGAAACGAAGAAACTGTTTAAAAATTGGAGGGAGAATAAGAACCATGAAAAATATGCCTTAGTTCGAAAAAGAGTTAACATTTTGATCAAAGAAACTAAGCAAATGAATTGGACAGAATTCGGACAAAACATTAGCAGGGACTTCAAGACAGCCACAAGAGATCTCTACAAAACAATAAAAGCCCCAAGAGCGAGAAAAGAAAACCACGATCCTACTGAGCGCGTAAATGACAAAAACGGACAGTCAATATCAAATATATACCAACATCATGAAAGAGGAAATCGAAGAAATAATCAAATATGCACCAAGAAATAAAGCACCGGGGATAGATAACATACCAATAGAAATAAAGCAGTAGCAGAAGAAACAGGAGTGACATGACTGCACAGAATATTTAATGCAGCATGGCACATAAAAAAGGCCCAGACGACTGGTAACAGGCAATCATCATACCAATATGGAAAAAAAGGTACCAAAAGAGACTGCAATAAATGTTGAGGTATATCTCTTCTCAGCCATGTAGGAAAGCTATACGCCAAAATTGTGGAAAAAAGACTGAGACCAATAATATAAATACAGTTAAGCGATTCTCAAATGGGGTTTCGAAAAAACAGAGTATGTACTGACGCCCTATTCACATTAAAACAGCTGGCAGAAAAAACAACAGAACACAATCAAAATGTAAACATAGCTTTCATTGACCAGGAAAAAGCATTCGACATAGTAAACAGAAAACAACTGTGGGAGATACTAACAAGATACGGAGTAAGCCAACATCTAACCAAACTTATTAAAAGTCTCTAAATCAACAGCAGCTGCAGGGTTAGAACAGCAGCAGGCTACACAAACCACTTCGAAGTTAGATCAGGTGTAAGACAGGGGTGCGTACTATTCTCCCTACTGTTTATTACATACATGGACTGTATATGCAAGCTAGCCAGCCCATCAGAGACAGGAGATCAAAGAGATTTTATTTGCAGACGATCATGCACTAACACATGAAAAATAGAAGACCTACAAGAACACTTAAACTCAAAAGCTCAGGCAAAATACAACATGAAAATGAACATCGACAAAACAGAAGTCATGAATGTCGCCAAAAATAAACAGAACATCAACATAACTACAGAAGGCAAGCAACTAAAACAAGTAGATGATTTCAAATACCTAGCAGGTTTAGTGACAAACGATAATTCACAAAAAAAAACAGAGATAAAATAAAAATGAAACAAAGCTTGTCAAATCATTGGGCAGTTATCACCACTATTGTCCAACAAGGAAATAACTCTAGAGGCAAAACGAGCACTATATGATACAATCTTCATCTCAACGTTGTGCTGCCAATGCCAGACCTGGATCCTAGATGCAAGAACAATAAGAAAAATAACCTCTACAGAGAGTAAATGTGTTAGACTAATGACAAGACACAGTCTGAGAGATAAGATGAGAAATGAACAACTGACAAAAAAGCTAGGAATAGCCTCCGGCATAGAATATGTAAGGAAACAACAGATAAAATGGTTTGGCCATGTGACAAGGCAGAAAGATCAAAACACAACACGAGACTTCAGTAATTGTTGTGAGAATACCAGACCAAATGGTCGACCATGAAAAAGATGGATGAATGGAATATTAGAAGCACTAGGAAACATAACAGCAGCAGAGGCGAACAGAAGAGCAAAAGACCGCAAATTATATCTCCCCTCGACACTGAAAGGCAAATGAGGAAGGAAAGAAGAAGAGGAAGATAGATTGAACAAGTTTGGTGATAGGATGAATCCATCCTACTCCTCTTTTTATATCAATAGGTGTAGAGATCTCTTTGTTATACCTTATTATTGGTGTTTGCTCCCATAATAAATTATATATTAGCCGTATGTCTGTGTCGGCTAGCTGCATATCTTTTAGGCAGTCTATAAGTTGTTTATGTTGTTCTATCGAAAATTATCAGCTATGCTACTCCTCGTGTTGTTAATTGTGTCTGCTGCTGTAATAATGTATATAAGGGTATTGACTATTCCTGGTGCTTTGTTCCTTTTTTAAACGCTTTTATCATTAGTGACAGTAAATTGTCAATTGCGTCTTTGAAGAATTTTGATAGGTGCATTCATGTGCATTTTGTGTGTGCCTATTGTAGTTTTCTTACACACTAAGGGAATTTTTAAGTATTCTTTCCATTGGTAAACCGTTCCTTTCTTGAGATTTATTTCCTGTCTTTATCGTTTAAGATTTATGTAGAAGCATATTTGTTTGGATTTGTCTTCACTGCTTTGACTGCATTATAAACGTTTCTCGACTTCGAGGGACAGTCGTCCACTAATATGTTGATGAAGCTCTGCGTATGCAGAAAGCAAATACTCAAACCTGCTTTATTAATAAAATAATGTATAGGTCAAAAGTCCAACTTCAAGCGTGAAGATTATTGAGTTAAAGGTTATACATGGAATATACTCACCAGTCTAATATGGAACGCGTACATTAGAGAAGTAGTCTGAGCGTATTTACATTTCTGCAGTCGCCTTTTATCGATATGTACTTTATTTAGGATAAACTATATATTAGATTTAATTTCTAGAGTATTGTAGAGTGTCAAACGATTCACATCTTGAGGGTTAGTAATTCTGTTTTGCCTCTACAATTATTTCCTGATTTTCTAAATACAACACGAGGTTTCTGTAAAAAGAATATGAATAATTAGTTGATAATATGTACAATCGAAATATAGATATTTTTGACATTGCCTCAGGAAAACACTACTCTTGGTATCATAGTTCTAGCTCACGAAATGACATATTGTTTGATATGTTGATTACTGTATTTAATATCGTCACAGATTTGGATCGTACTAGTTAATCGAGTGCTTAGTTATATGATTTGATTATATATGAAGATCACGTTAAAATTATATTGTGAATTTAATTATAATATTTTAAAACTGTTTTGACACTAAATGATTACAACTTAAGTTCTATTTCACTTTGCCCAAATAGCCCATTTTAAGAACACATACAATATTTGTATAAATACCATATATGTAGTATCCTATGTACATATAACTAGTAAGTATGTGAAGTTTCCTTATTTTATTTATGATCAGTATACAATTATTTACATCACATTTTTCCTGAAACACTTGGAACATCGACCTTTCACGAGTTTGTCACTAATTATATGTTATAACTAGTAAACTACTGTTAATGCATGCTCAACAAATGCGAACAATATACCTTCTTTCAACACGTAGCAAATGCTTCAACAAAGTTGGTATATTGTTTCAGAGGTCTAAAATGCGAGCCTAAAATGTGGTGTATGCCGAGCCTAAAAAGTGGTGTATGCCGAGCCTAAAAGGTGGTGTATGCCGAGCCTAAAAGGTGGTGTATGTCGAGCCTAAAAGGTGGTGTATGCCGAGCCTAAAAGGTGGTGTATGCTGAGCCTAAAAGGTGGTGTATGCTGAGCCTAAAAGGTGGTGTATGCCGAGCCTAAAATGTCCTAGAATGGAAATAGAAACAGCAGCATGCATGGCTAACTATGAACAAATACAAGTGAGAACTATTATACATATTTATATAATTGATACAAACATATTTAAATTAAACCCTCCATGCATTAATTTATTTTTAATAGCCAGTTTAATTGTTGTGACTTTGATATTGTCCACTTTCTGCGATGGATGTGTACAAATTGTATAAGTTGTTATACACTATTTCTACACGTATTTTCTTTTGTTTGGATTGTTTTCTATCTTACTACCCACACGGCTCAGTTAAAACAACAAATATTTCAAATATAAATGTAATGAGTGAAAGATTGAGTTTCCAAATTCCTAATACGTGCTTTCTTGCATTGAGACATACACTTCATCATGACAAAATGGATCGGAAAACACAATCTTCGAATGACATTAGTCAGATATGCCTGTTGACTGATAGCGTTATTTAAAGCATTCACTGTATTTAACAGGATCACATATGAGCAGCTCTTCAAGAGCTTGCATGTTTTGGTCACACTACACTATAGTATAGCAGATTTTCTTTATAAAACATAATAGAAGATACAATAAATGGTATTATGGCTTACATGACACAGCCATCCACTGCACCTGCACCTATTGTCGACGAGACCGGCATAAGTGATCATGTAATAACTATCTTCACCTGGGTTGTCATTGCTGTGTTGTGTCAGGCAACTGATATTTTTGGGGTCGCCACAAATATCATCAACGTCATGTGCTTTGTCAAGCAGGGCTTTAGAGAAGCCATCAACATCAGCCTGCTCGGTAAGACTGTACATTTGCGTGTTTTATAAAGACGCATTACACATTTCATTCTGTTCTATTTAACTGTAACAAAAATTCCAATTAACAATAAATGTTGCTAAATACACCTTTTATCTAAGATACATACCAGTCATTAATATTAAAAGTGCAGCAATACTTGAAGCGTATTTATGTTTGCTTTTATGGATAGAGGAACATGTAAAGTTTATTTACTTTGAGTCTAGCGAATGCATTGGTGTCTGAGAAGTCTGTAGATAGTCCGGCTCCCAGATTTCATGACATAAAACCTAACATATTTTGGATTTAAGTGAGGATGATTTTAACCGCATTTCTAGTTTCTCTAAACTGGATACCAATACAGCATCAATGCACTGAAGATGTGACGTACAAGTATGGATAACAGTACAGTACTTAGAGTCTATTTTGCCTCGCTTAATACATTCCATAATTCTTTTTTTTTCATTCATTCTCTTGCATGGTTTCATCGTGATTTCACAGTTATATAAGTCAAGTTACATTTTTCATCACCAACAAATGCCATGCCTGCTGACATAAATGGTCATGTGTCTCCGCAAAATCCGTTCTGTTGCCGGATTCCTACCAAACCTGCAAATTCTCTTAGCAGGTCCTGTATCTTTTCTCCCTGTTTCCCTGTCTCTTCAGCCCTAATTTTCCCTGTTGTCACAATATATTCCAGCTGCTCCCTTCTCATTACATTGCCAAAAAATTGTGATTATTTCTATTAATATTGGAAAATAGCTTTTCTTTAACTTTGACCTCATTTAGAATATTCTAATGGTCTCTTTTTTATTGTTAATCTGCCCTGTATTCTTAATACTTTTTGTCTGTAAAACGACATTTGGCCTCAATCGATCTTATTGTATTTTCTCCAACCGTTTCAAGTTAAATTAACAGACCTCTAGACAAAAATGTACTTTTTTGCTTTCATTGTCCAATCATCAAGTATCAAGCCTGCTGGCGTACGTTCGTTCGTTCGTTCGCTTTCGTCAGCTTTGACCTCTGACGAAGTCCCACCCACTCAATTTTTGTGGGACTGAATTTTGCGTGTAAAGTCTGTTTTATCCCATTACAGGATGCCCCTCGCCATGCAGGCAGATTTACTCCGACTTCAGAGGTACTAATTTTTAGGGAATTAGTAAAACCCAGGTGTCCTCGCCAGGGTACGAACCCCGGCTGTTGCCGTGGTAAGCCAACCTGCTGGCGTAGGTGGTCATGTCTCTCTACAACTTTCGACATCGACAGTTATTTATCATTTCTGTTGTTGACCTTCTGCCAAACCATTGTCTTAATTTGTCTGGTATTTGTTCTCTTTGCCTCCCTCTAATCTCTTCGTCCATCAATTTTTCCAGTTGTTACAAAATATTCCAGCAGTTCCCTTTTTATAACATGGCCAAAGAATGATGATTGTGTCTTCCTAACATTGGAAGTTAGCTCTCTGTTTGTTTTGGCCTCTTTCAGAGCGTTTTCGTTACTCTTCTTAACTGTTCATGGTATTCTCAACATTCTTCTGCAAAACCACATTTCTACAGCCTCCAGTGATTTTCTTGTCTGTTGTCCTATTGTTCATGATTCATATCAATATGTTAAGACTGGCTCCACATTTATACATTTAAGAATTCTTTTTCTTGATTCTATTATCAATAATGTATTGCACAGTATCTTCCTTATCTTTTGGAAAATTGCTTTAATCATTTTCCAAAAGAAGGGAAAGAAAATACTTAGACTGATACTGCGATCTTTTTTCATTAGATAGAACGTGCAATTTCAACATTTAACTATCTGTAATATAATAAAATGTGTATATATAAATAAATATATATATATATATATATATATATATATATATAAGAAGAAGAGGAAGAAATTTAATATTTCATAAGAAATACACATTTAAAATGTTACAGAATTTTATTACTTTTCACGTTTGAAGATTATAAATGAAAGGAATAGCAAGCTCAAAGTTTCTACCAGAATCTGACTCTTGTATCGCATTTTAAAACGCTTTTCAATTCAAAAGAGAAAAAATAATCTATATTCCTAATATTATTACAGAACACTGGAGCTGCATAAAATTTACCAATTGTTAATTTTGTACGTTTTTATGCATTGCCAATTTTGTAAAATTTACACCTGACTGATTTTGAAAATTTTAGTGCACTCTATTCCTGATTTAGTTTAAAATAAAAAAAAGTCCTGAAATAGAACAAGGAAGCAATCACAAAATCTACTATGCAGTTGGTTCTAGAAAGAAGGCGATTAGAAGCATATCATATGAAACCTAGCAGAAAAAAAAAACGAATACCGAGCCAGTCTTGGGGCACACTTGGAATGAGCGCTACAGACAGTGTAATGTGGTGGAACTTTATCGTTGTCATGAGGGCTATTACATTACGTACCACCCCAAAGCTGCGCAGTCTAACTTTAATTAAATAAATTTGTTTAATTTGTAGGATACACCACGCATACTGACATAACTTAATGAAAGATATAGCAGGTGGGGAAATTTTTTTTAAAAACTCGTTTCACAAGTAAACAGCAATATATAATGAGTAATATATTGATGGATTATTTTACTGAATATATTTAAATAAATATTGAAGCGTTAAAGTAAAATGAAGAACTAAAGCGGAGAACATTTTAGACTTGATTTATATTAATTAATGAATGACGAACAGTTACCATATCTCTATCTTTCCATGCCAGGCCTGGCAATTGCTGACTTAGGATGTCTTGTGACTCAAATGTTTCTTAACATATTTTACACACTTGAAGTCAGTACAACTGATCTAATCTTTGACGCTACAGACGTTGCCTACTTGACACTTGGAGTACCTCACTTAGCTTTCAGCAGAGTCAACAACTGGATCACCACGATCATCACTCTAGAGAGATGTTTGTGTGTAACAGTTCCTTTAAAGGTTGGTGTGTTTCCTGCATTTGTGGCTATACTAGTAAAAGACAAAAGGTTAACATAAATATTTAAATCTTCAGAAACAAATTAATGAATTAACTTCGAGTATTTATCAATAATTTATTTTTATATTTGTCATTATTCACATTCTAAGAAGAGTAATGAAAATGTTCTGAAAGAGGTCAAAGCAAGACATAATTTCCAATATTAGGAAGAAACAATCATCATTCTTTGGCCATGTTATAAGAAGGGAACAGCTGGAATATTTTGTAACAACTGGAAAAATGGGTGGACGCAGAGACAGAGGGAGCAAAGAGAAAAAATACCAGACAGCTTAAGAGAATGGCTTGGCAGAAGGTCAACAACAGAAATGGTAAATAACTGTCGAGATTGAAAGTTGTGAAGAGACATGATCACCTACGCCAGCAGGCCCGGTGCTTGACGATGATGATTATTCAAATTACAAAAGTATTTTAATTGATCGTTATATGTTCTTTTTCAGATGAAGTACATAATAACGCCAAAACGAGTTTGGGTACTTATCTCATGTGTGTACGTCATGTTCATATTTAGTGGAGCCCCGGTCTTCGCTGTCTACAGACTGGACACGAAGTTTTCTCTACTAAAGAATCGAACTATATTTGGCCTGGTGTTCACAGAAGATAAAGATAAATATGAAAGGATAACTCTTACTATCAACAGCTTTTTACTGCCCTTTCTTGCCTTTATCACAGTTATCATCTGCACGATAATATTGGTTGCTAACCTCAGAAAAAGAAATCAATGGCTGAAAACTGCGGCACAATCTGACCTCACTGTACGTGACCAGAAGGTGGCCAAGATGGTTGTCATGATCTCTGTACTCTTTATCATCTGCTTCGTTCCTCTAGCTGCAATGATGCTGGCTGTAGCCTTCGAGCCGAATCTAAACGTTGGCGGTAAATTATTTAACATTGGTCGATCATTTGGTTTCATTGCCCTTCTAATGGAGTCTGTAAATTCATCTGCCAATATTTTTATATATTATCATATGAGTAATAAATACAGGGAGACATTTCACATAATTTTCTGCAGCAGGAATCATAAACCTTCGTCGAAAGAATAAATGGATTCTTAAATCAAAGACGTTGACTGATATTTATATGATATGTTGTTATGACCCCAGGAGTTTTGTCAAAGAGTATATTATTTATTCTATCTATCTATTGTCCTTTTGAGCCGAAGACGGCACAAAGGGCAGAACCACAATCTCAAAAACAGAAACCGTGCGTGCCAAAGTGGCACATATTGCCGAGATCACTGCTTCTAAAATCTATGACTCTGTTTCCATAACAATACTTTTTATAATGACAGCTTGTCAGACCATCGATCAACCTCCTTAGTCGCCCGCCTCCTACGACATGCCTGAAAGGTCACAGTGTCACTATTCTTTACTTCCCACATAATGAGGCCCCGGTAACACACAGAAGATATTATTTATTACAGGTTGATAAAAAAAATAGCTAAAAATAAATGTAATGATGATAAACATATTTTTTTACGAATAAAGACAGTTCTTGCAGTAAAACATTTATTGTTAAATGCAATTTAGAAATGTGAGCTTTAATTTAATAGCGCTTCTGTACGTGTAGATTAAAGCCAGTGTGAAATCATATCGAAAGTATGGTGCGGTTAAATTGAGTCACAATGCCCTTTTCGTCAAGTATCATTATCTTACTTATTCCAGGTGTCTAGAATAACATTCTGATCGTGGTCCTCAATTCTGTTCTTGCTGTCCCACTCTTGTCTATATCCTACACTCTTGGTCCTTCACTCTTCTTCTCTCATCCACCTGGATGACACAACATCCTTATTCCTCCTTACGTGACCAGAAGTTAGACATGCTGGTTGCCACGATGCCTGTGCTGTTTATCACCTGCTTCGATCTTCTAGCTGCATTGATGCTGGCTGAAGCCTTTATGCCGAATCTAAACGTTGTCGACAAATTATTTAACATTGTTCGATCGTTTGGTTTCATTGCACTTTTAATGGAATCTGTAAATTCATCTATTATCATGTGTATACATTATCATATCACCCTCAAGGGCGTTCTTCTCGAGAATGCATGGAAAAAGACAGAGAGGAAGACCTAGACGAAGATGGATAGATGCAGTGATAGAGACATGTAACAACAAAAGAAAATCACTAATTCAGACAGTTCGAGTAGCTCAAGAACGACAACCACGACACCTTTTCGGTATCAGTGAGAAAGAGAAAAGAAGTAGAAGATACATTATCATGTGTGTAACATATACAGAGAGAGAGAGACATTTCATACAATTTGCTGCAGTATAAAACATAAACCTTCGTCGGAGGAGTAAGAGGATTCTTAAAAGAATGACTTTATCAGCATCGACTGTAAGCAAACGATATGTTGTTATGAGCTCAGTTTTGACTACAGTGTGTATTAATTATTAAAGGTTAATTATGTTTCAATTCACTGAAATTAGAGATAAAGTAATAAGGTGCAAATGAACATAGATTTAATGGTGAAAAATATCTTTCTTCTGAGCAAGGCAGCTGTCTCCTTAAAACATGTTTTCTCAAATCAATACAGTTTAGAAATGTGTGCAAAAATTAAATAACAAATCTATACTTGTATATTAAAAGAATATATTTAATCACAGTCAATGTATAACAGGAAAAGTTAAAAAATAGAAAAAAATCGTATGTAAGAAGCTTTACGTGATAAGTGGACGACACAGACTAAACGACGTTTCGGCCCAATAGGCCTTCAGCAGGAACAAACAAAAAAAAAACACACACAAAACTAATAACGAAACAACCAAAACAAAAACAATCGAAATGTATTAAAGAAAAAAAATGTATATCCTGTGTGTTAACAGAGATCAAAACGAAAAGGAAATAGCAACCAAGTCCGGCTGTCGTGAACCTACAGAAACGTGCAGAAATGTGCGCAAATGCACACAGAACCAGAGGAGTTCACAAAGGGGTCAGTGTGCAAACACAAAGGAGAAAGAAAATAAAAGAACAGAAGACCAATAGGTCACAAAAGGCAGCAAGAGTGAGATGTCCGAGAGTGGGGTACAATAAAGACAAATGAGGGGTAAAGAGCACAGAAAAAAGGTATACAGGAGAACACCGAAGTGTCTCATTGGAGACTCGAGGAGATGAACTATAAATAGCATGACATAGTAAATAGACCAAAGAACCCAAATATGTGCAGTAGAGAAGGCTATTCAAAAGAGAAGGAGCAACCAAAAGGAAACTATGTGTATGAGTGTAATACATTCATACCTCTTGGGGTCAGCGAACCATACTGGATTATGAGGCGATTTTCCAAAGTATATCGGCTGCGGTCGCCAGAGCGACAAAGGACAATACCAGTGACACGGATGTCGTCTTTGCCCTTGTGATCAGGGGAGTTAAAGTGGGAAGACACCGGGGTACCAGTATTCTGTTGGATATCACGTAGATGTTCACAAAATCTTTCCGCTAATCTTCTCCCAGACTCACCAATATAGGTCATGTGGCATCGTTGGCATATGATGGCATAAATGATGTTGCGGGACACACATGTGAAGCTATGCTTGATCTCGAACCGTCCATTAGGGAACAAGACCGAGTCAGTAGGGAGCACATAGACACAGGTGATACAGTTACGACCACAAGGGACCGTACCGAAGTGTTGAGGGTGGGAGCAAGGGAGATAACTCCTAACCAAAATATCTCTCAGATTCCCGTGGCGCTTAAAAGCGATCATCGCGGGATCACTAAAAAGTAGACGGGTAGTGGAATCAGAGAGGAGAATGGAACGGTAGCGGTTGAGTATCCTCACAGCGGCTAAGTTGTGAGGATGTTATGTGAGGGTGAGTATAGTTCTCTCAGAAGGGGGGGGGGTGGTTGGAAGGAGTGAGTGCCTCGGGACGGGAGATACGGAGGACCCGCTTGAGGGCAGACTGGAGGATCGAGTCTGGATAAAGCCGGCGGCTGAAGAAACCTAACATGAGGTGAGCCTGTCGGAGGAAATCTTGGTCATCCTGGCAGATGCGACGGAGACGCAATAACTGGGAGAACGGAATAGAATCACGACAAGAAGGTGAATGGGATGAAGTGTAGAGAAGATAACAATGGGCGTCTGTGGGTTTATAGAAAACCGAAGTATGGAGGCCAGAAGTACCCAAAGAAACGATAAGATCTAGGAAGGTGACAGAGGAAGTGGATATACAAGACGTGAACTTGATAGCTATGTGATAGCCATCAATATAGTCGATAAACCTGGAGAGGTCATCCTCAGGCAGATCGGTAAGTCCGAAGCAGTCATCAATGTAAGTAAAGTAAAGTACCCCCGTCACGCCAAGTGGCGTATAGGGAAATATGGTGCTAGTGACCCTATATTTTACAGACCTTCAGCACATGATTTTTGGGATAATGTGGTCAGTATTACGCCCGTGCTGCTTTACTTTCCCAGAAAAATCCGGTACCCATTTAAGGCTGGGTGAACCCGGAAGCCGTCGGTTGGGATCGAACCCTACCCCTTGTCCGTGGTAGTCCAGTTCACTAACCACTGAGCTATCGCGGCTCCCTAGTCATCAATGTACCGAAGGTATATGATGGGAAGGGGACCTTGATATGAATTGAGAATTTAGTACTCAAGGTAGCCCATAAACAGGCAAGCATAGCTGGGGCCCATCTTGGTGCCCATGGCTACTCCACTAACCTGGTCATAAAAGTTATCATCGAACTCAAAGGTATTGAGGTTGAGTACAAGCTCAGTAAGGCGGAGAAGGCTGGCAGTATCCACAGAGGGGTGTTGTCTCTGGTCAAGAAAGAAACGTAGAGCTAAAGAAGCCGTCGGAGTAAGGAATAGAGGTGTGCATTTATTAGCTCACAACAAAGTCACGTATATAATAAAGAGCCCCTTCATGCCTAGTGGCATATAGAATATGTGGTGTTAATGATCATAATTTGTATAGATCTTCGACACATGATTTTTTGGAGTAATGTGGTCGGTATTACGCCTGTGTCGCTTTACTTTCCCAGAAAAAATCCGGTACCCATTTAAGACTGGGTGATCCTGGAAGAAACAATCACCATCATCATGCAGCATAAAAATGAACGAGACAAATCTAAAACAAGTGCAACGTTTCAAATACTTGGGCACAATAATAACATCAGATGGGAGATGCACCACAGAAATAAAAAGCAGAATAGCTCAGGCCAAAATAGCATTTAAGAAAATAAAAAATATCTTATGCAACAAATCTATGTCAATAGAAATGAGAAAGAGAGTTCATCGATGCTATATAGAAGCAATTCTGACCTATGGAAGCGAATCATCGACAGTAGACAAACAAATGTAAAGACGATTAGAGACCACAGAGATGGGATTTCTCAGAAGAATAGCAAAGCAAGCCCTCATATGGGAAACAACAGGTAAAAGAAAAAGAGGAAGACCCAGGGAGACACTGAGAAGAACATTGATGAGAGAGGCAAGAGCAGCAGGAGTCGGCTCCCTCAATGAGATAGAACTGCTTGCACAGAACAGAGACAGATGGCGAGATTTGATAAAATATCTTTAAAAGAAAACTGCTAGAACAAAAAATCCATATAGGAGAAGGTGTATCTTGGTCTACGCCCTATGGGCCGGTTACGGCTCGAAAGGTCAATAGATAGATAGATCCTGGAAGCCGATGAGCAGAATCGAACTCTACCTTTTATCCTGATTAGTCTAGTTAACTAACCACTGAGCTATGGCGGCTCCCTAATGTCACATATGAGGACTGTAAAATACAAACCATTTTGATTAAAGACTCTCTACTCTCTAAAGACATCTACTCTGGCTCATTTCTATCAAATTCTTATAGAACATATATATCCTTTAACACTGTCCGGAATAGACCAAAGTGACTACGATTAACTCCAGTAACTTATTTTTTACTTGATGAAATATTTACAAATACCTGTCTCTATAGTTTCTGCTATTCAACAAAATAATCTTTTTTTTTCAATTATTCTCCTGTCTGAATCCAGCCTCTCCCATTATGAAATGTTTCCACTGCCACGGCTCACGAGGACCTGATCTTTCTGGACAAAGATACTACTTCTGTCGATTTCACTTGTTCACTCCAAAACATGACTTTCTATTCGTAATAACGTTGATCTATCAGGAAACCATTCATCTCCTTGTCACATTCAACACGGAAAAATGACTATCCGTGCTGTACAGTCATCTTCCTCATGCGAGCCTACAGGTGTTACCTATTACATCTCTGTATCTATAATTATGTTAAATGATCCAACTTTGTGACACATTCTAGTCTTGCTTCTCCAATGCTTCACCTCGTTCTTGCCCCAAGCTGTGTTTGAACCCTCGTTTAATTAATCGATAAGCTAGTGCGTAAGTATTACTCAATGACATACATAACACTGGACGCATACCTGAAAATCTACTAAAATCTATCTTTGTAGCCATACCGAAGAAGTCAGGAGCCACTGATTGTGAAGACCATCGCATAATTAGTCTCATGAGCCATATGACTAAAATATTACTAAGAGTGAACATGAGACGTGTGATGAGCAGAATAATACCAGAAATAAGTGAGGAACAATGTGGATTTGTGGAAGGAAGGGGCACCAATAATGCAATATACATTTTAAGATCATTGATGGAAAGATCTATAGAGGTAAAGAGAGATCTATATATGTGCTTTATAGACTACACGAAAGCATTTGACAAAGTAAAGCATGTGGAAATAATCAATATGCTGGAGAAATTAAACATTGATGGCAAGGATCTGCGAATCATAAAAAACCTGTACTGGCAACAAACAGCAGCTATACGAATTAACAACCAAACAGGACAATTCCAATATATAAAGAAAGGAGTCAGACAAGGCTGTGTTGTGTCACCGGATTTGTTTTCACTTTAATGCGAATATATTATGAGATCAATAGTAGACAAAAAAGGAATTGAAGTCAACGGTCACAGCATAAATAATTTGCGATATGTGGATGACACAGTTTTAATAGCAGAGACAGAGAATGAACTACAAGAAATGATAGACATAATAGTAAAAGAAAGCAACAAGAAAGGTCTCAGTCTGAATAGTAAGACAACAGAAGTAATGGTTATATCGAAGAAACAATCACCATCATCATGCAGCATAAAAATGAACGAGACAAATCTAAAACAAGTGCAACGTTTCAAATACTTGGGCACAATAATAACATCAGATGGGAGATGCACCACAGAAATAAAAAGCAGAATAGCTCAGGCCAAAATAGCATTTAAGAAAATAAAAAATATCTTATGCAACAAATCTATGTCAATAGAAATGAGAAAGAGAGTTCATCGATGCTATATAGAAGCAATTCTGACCTATGGAAGCGAATCATCGACAGTAGACAAACAAATGTAAAGACGATTAGAGACCACAGAGATGGGATTTCTCAGAAGAATGTTGAAAGGTTCCCTGGATAGCTAAAAAGACCAATGAGGAAGTTCTCAAAGAGTCCAACACAAAACGGGAGCTCTTAAAAAACATCAGAAAGAAGCAATCAGCATTTTTTTTGGGGCACATCATGAGAAGAGGAAAGTTGGAATACTTGGTTACAACTGGCAAAATAAAAGGAAAGATAGATCGCGGACGACAAAGAGAGAAAATACTGGACAGCTTGGTGTCATGGCATGGAAAACAGTCAACAACAGAACTGATACAATGCACTGTAGATAGAAGATTGTGGAGGGACATGATCGTCTACGCCAACCGGTATGGCACATGATGAGTGAGTTAGTTTTATGCTACTGAGATATACATTAATACAAATAAGAAGTAAACTATTTTAAACGTAAGCTATCGTACATATTATGAGGATTCATAAATAGTCGTATAGGTCTTTGCGTTTTCTTTTAAACATTTTTTTTTTAATAACGGAGTACAAGAATACAAATGAAATCATAAATTAAGAAAGTTTAGCATCAAATATGTTCCTGCATTAAAATTAATTTGTAATTATATAATTCTCATAGTATTTTCGTTTGCATTATATTTTATTAAATTCAATTCATGGTTGTGACGATATTAAACAGAATAAACACAAGATGTATTGAGTTATTACACACGTATTATAATTTGAACTCGAGTTACAAATTTGTGAGTATTATGTGTTTGTTTTTTTTTTTAAGATCGATGTAATAACGATTTATAAATATGCACGCTACATTTATGAAGCTGGCAGTTCATAATTCAGGGTAATTCACTAACAATTAATTATATGAAGTTATGAAATTATTTTCCAGAGAAGATCCTAATTTCTTTTTCAAGATGTAATGTGTGTAGATATATTTATCTAAACAAATATCAATAAAATATACTACTAGTTTCAAATAAATGCGTATGGAATTCTACTCTAGTTTGGCTCACCAATTATGTAGTTTGATCATGTTTTTATTTACCTTTATCCAGTCGCTTTTTCTTGTTTTATATGGCGTCCTCAGGACATGTTGCATTACGTCGCTGAGCACAGTAAAGGTGTTTGTATAATCTTCTGCCAGGAGTCATCTCTGTGTTTGAACTTACTCTAGCCATACATAACTCCTGTCAAGGATAAGTGATCAATAGGTCTTTGATGACTTTGGCTTATTAGATACATTTCAATTGTTCATTAACTTTAGTAAAAAAAAGTAAAGTACCCCAGTCACGCCAAGTGGCGTATAGGGAATATGGTGTTAGTGTCCATAAATTTTACAGACCTTCAGCACATGATTTTTGGGGTAATGCGGTCTGTATTACGCCCGTGCTGCTTTACTTTCCCAGACAAAATCCGGTACCCATTTAAGGCTGGGTGAAACCGGAAGCTGTCGGTTGGGATCGAACCCTACCTTTTGTCCTTTGTAGTCCATTTAACTTTAGTAGTTCATAGAAATAAGTGCTGTGCAAGAGATGTTTGTCTTCTCTTTTTATTTGAATCTTACTGTTTACACTGTCAGACACATGATTATGATTGTGGTGGACACGATAATTTTCTGGTGTTTATCTTTAACTCCACACCACTTTCGTTGTAGTGTTAGGTAACTTGGTCAATACAATCTTCTTAATAAGTCGTCAAGTCTTCTGGGCCAAAATATGTTCTACATTGGTATTTTAGTTTACATGCTCGAGTAGTGATTCTACCATCAACTTTTATGCATGCGATTTGTTTCAGTTACTATTATTTCGAGTCTGCAAATAAGAGTTAGCACTAATTAATAATCTGTATTGTAAACATTGTGAGTGTAATTGAGCTATCGTCTGTTATAAAGGCGGTTTTCTTGTGAGGTATTGCATCCTTTCATTCTCCTAAATCAATCAATGTGATGGTGCTCTTTGCTGCTACTTTTTGAAACCCATGTTTGTTTTTTCACATTTTACAACTGTGGTCATCATTATCATTGAGTGCCTCCGCGTTGAAAGTTGGCCTCCATGGAACACATTACCAATCAGGCTCTTGTTTTGATAGTGCAGGTTGTCTTAGGCTGACTTGTCCAACTTTTGATATTACTCCTCCATGTTAGTCTTGGTCTGGCTCTGCATCTTTTACCTTGCATTTTCCCATCCACGATTACTTTTAGTAGACTACTATGTCTTTTAACATGTCCCAAAAAACTAATTTGTCTTGTTTGAATTGTGTTTAATAGTTCTCTTTTCATTTTTAGTTGTTTTAAGACTGCATCGTTTGCATTCTTTTCATTCTATCCAATTCGTCCTATTGTTCTAAAATTCTAATTTCAAAGACTTCAATTTTCTGTTCTGTTTTCTTTTCTAATGTCCATGTTTCTGCACCATACAGGATTGTTGAGAAGCATTTGAGAAACATTTTGCTATTCTTAATTAGCCCTGGTGTTATTTGTTTTGTTGTTAGTATATTTTTCATGGCATTAAAGTTACCTTTTGTCATTCCTATTCTTTTGTTTATTTCAATTTTACATTTCTATCACTGGTTATAGTATGTCCAAGGTAGTTGTAGCTCTGAAACAACTGAGTTAGTGTATCATAACTACAACTTCCCATTCGTTACCTATAAATAACAAAGTCTGAAGATCAAGCTTCATGCTGAATCACTGTTTCTGTTTTCAGCTGATTGTGAGCCAATCTCACAGAATAGCTTTTGTAGATATTTAATTCCAAATCTGCATGTAGGACTAGTGTAAAACCATCTTCTATTTTTTCCTTCAAAATTAAACAATGTCTCGATGGACAGATCGCATGGGCAATAAGTTCTTTAAGGTCAATAAGAGTATTTTAGATTAAATACATAAATCTGTATATGCATCCATATGTACAAGCCGTCACTCCTCAAGCGAACTTTTTCACTCAGTAAATAAAACGTTACCAACCATGAACGCAACACTAAAACAATAAGCAGCTAATAAAAGCATTTTTCTCATAAAAGTAGTCACTTTAGTCAGGTGAGACGAGAACTTTTTTTCAAAATCGTGATGTTATGCAGAATATGGAAAATGTAAAGTTGAAATAAACAAAAGAATATGTATGGCAAAATGTAATTTTAACGCCATGAAAAATATGCTAACAACAAAACAAATAACAGCAGGGCTGAAACTAAGAATAGCAAAATGTTACATCTTCTCAATATTCCTGTTATTGAGTTATTGAGTTATTTACGGGTCATCATCATTGCACTCCGAACATGTCCATAGGTGCTCAGATCCCCTCCTCAGCAATTCCCTCAGTGTCCGGCGACTGACGACTCCAGTTCTATGTTGGTTGATAGGTCTTCTTACACGGCCACCAAGTTTCTCATTTCTGGCCGTGCCCAACTTAACTCCCATTTCCATCATCCGAAGAAGTGACGTGGATCTGTGTTTGTCAAAGTCCTGTGCTCTTCCAACATCTCGGAGGGCATTGATGATGTCCACCCGATCCATTGGTTGCCCGTCATCAACGACAGCGCAGCTAGCCAACCTGTCCGCTCTTTCATTTCCCCGTACTCCTTCATGTCCAGGGACATAGACAAAGGTGACCTTACGTATTTTGGATTTCTGCAACGACTCTACACATTGCATGCGTACAGAGCCCGCCTCCACTTTTTTTATCATGCTCATTGACTCACTCAGTATACATGCGTATACTGTATATTCCTGTATGGTGCAGAAGCATGGACATTAGACAAGAAAACAGAACAGAACATTGAAACATTTGAAATGTGGATTTATAGAAGAATAGGTAGAATTGGATGGAAAGAAAAGAAAACAAACGAGGAAGTTTTAAAACAACTAAAAATGAAAAGAGAACTACTAAATACAATTAATACAATACAAATGAAATTTTTGGCACACGTTAAAAGACACAACAGCCTAATAAAAGTAATATTGGAAGGGAAAATACAAGGTAAAAGAGGCAGAGGCAGACCAAGACAACATGAACGAGTAACATCAAAAGATGGACAAGTCAATCTATGACAACCTGACCCATAAGAGCAAGAAAAAGAATGGAATGGCGATCCATGGTAGCCAATCTTCGTTGCGGAGACGGCATTCGATGATGATGATGATGATGATGATGATGATGATGATGATGTTATGTAACTTTTATAAATATGTGTATAACAGAACGGCACGGAAGAAGGAATATAGCATATGAAGGTAACTGTAAATGACTGGGAATTATTTCTTGTTTTCTTGATGCGTGCACAATTTATTTTACTTTCTTAAGAAGACAGTGAGAAAGATTCAGTCTCTGATTTTACTCCTGATATTCATTTTATGAGCGCACTTTGAATTTTAAAATATTTATCCGAAATAAGTGTTCCAACAAGTATATATATTGGCTACCAGGAGTAAAAATGAAGATAGACATGATCGGTCGAAGCTGGTTATTTGTTCACCCTTAGAACTCTTCAAAAGAGGCAATGCCTGACTGGCTGTCATGCTGCCGGACTTGTCAAATAATGAAGTTCAAACAATGGAAACCACGTTAAACAGTGACAGGTAATGGTAAGTGAGTACAACGTGTTTACGAAAGTCTCAAACTGAAGTAGGTTATGGGCTTGACTCAGTCGAACAGACGTGGGTTTAATCAAGTCGCGATCCAGCGGAGGTCAATAGCTTCTAATCCACAGCGCAAGGACATGATAGTTCCGGAGGTTACAAGTTCCAGAGGAACAATCGTGTTAGAAGATCAACTCAACAAGTGCATTCAGGGTAAGTGGATCATGTTAATAGGGCATGCCATAGAACGCTGACATGGCCAGACATCTGGTACATGACATGTCTGCGTCTATTTTGAATATTTAGATATAATTACAATCATCTACGGTCAACATGCAAATTGATACATGACAAAAAACAGATGATGAGCAGCGTCCGCTCTGCCAGGGTGTCAGACGATGGGCCATGATCTCTGTTACTGGAAGACTTTAGGTTAAGAGTTTTATTCGTGAAGATGGAACAGAGTGCTGAGTAACTGTAACTGCTGAGTGCTGAGTAAACTAAGGTTGCCATAAAAAACAGGGCATGAAGGAATCTATTAAGGTCCGACCAACAATATCTATCACCTACAACATTCATTTTTCTTCCTCTTTCCTTCCTCATTTGCCTTTCAGCGTCGAGTGGAGATATAATTTGAGGTCTTTTGCTCATATGTTCTCCTCTGCTGTTGTTATGCTTCCTAGTGCTTCTAATATTCCATCGATCCATCCTTTTCGTGATCGGCCCTTTGGGTCTGGTATTCTCGCAACGTTTATAAAAGGTGACTGTGTTGTGTTTTGACCTTTCTGCCTTGTCACGTGGCCAAATCATTTTATCAGTTGTTTCTATATATACTCTATGGTGTGGGTTATTCCTAGCTTTTTTCAAGTTCATCATTTCTGATCTTATCTCTCAGGCTGTTAAAGAGTGTATTGTAGAGAGCCCGTTTTGCCTCTAGAGTTATTTCCTTGTTGGGCAATAGTGATGATAACTGTCAGAGGATTTGACAAGCTTCGTTGCATTTTTAATCTTTTTCTGCTGTTTGTGAATTGTCATTTGCCACTAGATTTCCTAGATATTTAAATTTCTCTACTTGTTTTAGTTGTCTGCTGTCAATAGCTATGATAATGTTCTGTTTCTCTTTTGCGATATTTATAACTTCTGTTTTGTTGATGTTGATTTTCATGTTGTATTTTGTGGCTGTAATGTTGGGTCTATTTATGTGTTCTTGCACATCTTCTATTTTTCCATGAATTATTGCTTGATCGTCTGCAAGTAGAAGCTCGTTGAACTCCGCTGTCTCTGATGGGTTGGCCAACCTACATATATAGTTCATGTATGTTATAAACAGTGGAGAGGGGGTGGGGGAATAGTACGCACCCCTGTCTTACACCTGATCTAACTTCAAAGTGGTCTGTGTAGCCTGCTACTGTTCTGACTGTGCAGCTGCTGTTGATCAAGATACTTTTAATTAAGATGGTTTGATACTTTCTCCGTATGTTGATTGTGTCTCTCACAGCTGTTATCTATTTACTCTGTCGAATGCTTTTTCCTGGTCAATGAAAGCTATGAACAAATTTAGATTGTGTTCTGTCGTATTTCTCTGCTAACTGTTTTATGGTGCATAGAGCGTCAGTACATCCTCTGTTTTTTTTCGGAACCCCATTTGAGAATCACTTAATTGTAGTTCTATTATTGGTCTCACCTTTATTTCCACAATTTTGACGCATAACATTCCTACATGCCTGAGAAGTGATATACCTCTACATTGATTGCAGTCTCTCTTGCTATCTTTATTTTTCCATATTGATACGTTGATTGCCTGTTGCCACCAGTCTCCTTGTGCTTTATGTTGGTGCCATGCATGCTGCATTCAATATTCTGTGCAGCCATATAACTCCTGTTACACCTGCAGCTGCTATTATTTCCACTATGTTATCTATCCCTAGTGCTTTATTTCTTGGTGTATATTTGATTACTTCTTCGATTTCCTTCATGATTTTGGGTTCAGTGTTTGTGTATTCTGTGGGAGGTTTTCCTTGTGATATTTCACGTGTAACTCTTTCCGTATGTGTCGACGCACACTGCGCCATGCCGATGTCGATCATGTACGCTTAGTCGCAAAGGGCGTCACTCTCAATTTGATTAATACAAACTGTCATCAAGCCATGTTCTTTTTATGTCTTGTATCATCTTGGTATTGGTAAAATCTAATTCCTTGTTTAATTATCTAAAAATCCATATATAAGATGTTAAGTGTTAGATAAATATAAACATGTAGATTGATATTTGATACATGAAACATTTTTCTATGAAATCTCTACCGCTAACTTAATAAAATCTTCCGCACTGAAATAGTTAATAGGTCTTCAAAATATTCTTTCCGTCTCTGTTGCATATGTTGGTTATTTGATATTGGCTGTCCGTATTTGTCATTTATAAGCTCAGTCGGATCGTAGCTTTCTTTTTTTCCTTCTTGTTGCTTTTACTACTTTGTAGTAATCTCTTTTGCACTGCCAGAGCAACCCAAATGGATCGACTCATCAATCTTGGACATAGAGAACTAATGCAATATGAGAGTGAATCTACCAAAGCGAGAGATCTTGGACATAGAGAACTAATGCAATATGAGAGTGAATCTACCAAAGCGAGAGATCTTGGACATAGAGAACTAATGCAATATGAGAGTGAATATACCAGAGGGAGAGACATACCTAGAGTGGATCACGGATGCTAAGTTCGACCAGGTGTTGCACTATATACACAAGCATTGATCTACGCCATTCTAATTGAGCTATCCTCGCCATTTGAACCGTGAATAGAAGAAACAGAGCTTATATTCAAGTTAGCGAAATACAAAGGCAGGTCAAAGTGCGGCAAGATCCCAAGGTTATTTGCTATAGAAGAGCGTCAAATGGTCTTGTTATAATGAATCGGCTCGCTGGTGTGACTGCAGTGGAGTACTGCCAAGCTATGGACCAGGAAAAAAAAATTATTAACATCCAAAGAAAAACTCACTGAGTAAACAACTCCTCGTTGAATGGTGAATCATTATTAATTTTAACTAGAATACAATAAGAACGGAATGTCAAAAGAGCGACACCTCTGCGCCTGGGGCGTCATTAACGTTATAACGATGGATAACGTTAAACACAGGGTTTCGAGATTTATCACACACTTGACCATAATACGCATGTTTCACGTGACATTATCATATTTCAGCTGCAAATGTCAAGCCACTTATTGTTTGAGAGTTGTCCTTCTCAAATAAAATAAATACTTCCCATCCCTGTATAACTTAATACACATCAGTCTAATTTCTGAATCATCAAATTATAATTTTATAAACATTTTATATGTTGCATATTTATTGTGTAGTCTGTCAAAATCTGTACTCTAAACATTTGAAGTATGGATTGTTTTATTTACTTCTGCTTAATCGGATATTAATATTATCGTACAGAAGATAGATTCTCTTGCTAAGCTGTTTAATCTCAGTTTTATATTTATTTTAATTTGGATTTTTTCCATGTACAATTTCAAGCAATATTTGTGTTATTTGGCTCATCAAAAAATATGTTCACAAATCGCGACACTACACAGCGCCAGTCATCTATGGCAAAGGAATAAATGCTGATGTTTTACTCCTTACTTTTTATGGTATATATCCTGTGTTATATTTACCATTGCAGGTCTGTTATAATTTTGATGCCAAAGAAATAATACCGGTTCTATCATTCATATCTGTTGTTAGGGCATCCAGCTTTCATATTTGTCAATGTTAATGTTTGTGTGCCTATTTTATTCTGACAAATTATGTTTTTTTCAGATCTTGGTGGGTACAGCAGTTTAATGATTTTTGTCACATTTTTTAAAATCGGCCAAACTGATGATAAGAGAAGACTATACTTCTTGGCGATTTTCCACAAAATATTATCATTTAAAGAAATGATCGATGCAAGAGAGTTGAATATAAGTTTGTCTTGCCAGTACTTTATATCTTGGAACTGAAGATAAATAAACTATAAAATGGCTGTAAAGAACCTATCAGAGACCACATATGTACCTACCAGCGTCACGACCAGTATAAGTGATGAAACTATGTTTATATTTTTCTTGGTTGTGGCAGCTGCTTTGTGTCAGCCCATTAATATGTTTGGGGTTGTCACAAATGTCATCAACATCGTGTGCTTTGTCAAGCAGGGCTTCAACGAACCAGTCAATATCAGCCTATTAGGTAAGATTGTTTTGTTATATTAATATCTGGCCTTTTGTTCGCGTGTATCTGTTATCTGAAACTGGGCCGTTTATTAAAACTCTGGCTACATTCGTTGTGATGAATCGTAATTGTCAATCACAAAAATATCAAAGTCTTGATTTGAGTAACAATTGTCTTATACAACATTTTGTTACAGAACCACGACGTGAATACTGTTTGCGTTCATCTAAATTCTCTTTCTATTAATTACTTGCGCAGCGAAATTTCTTCAACACAAAACTAAGTTTTAGTGAGAAATGTCCTAGTCCCATTTTTCGTTGCATGTGTGCCAGAACTGTAACAAGATAACTTAGAGGATATGCAAGATATGACAAAAAACCATGAATAATCGATGCAATATAGTTGATCTACAATTTCTTTCCTTTCTATTTTTTTTTCCTCTGAAAGGTCTTTCAATGTATTTGTCAGTCAAACTTGTATAAGCAAAATACCTAGTAGTTACGTCAATGGTGCCTTCTTGTAACATCATAACAATTCTCAAATTAAACCTCAAACCTATTCAAGCTTGTATTCTATTGTCATAAAGAAGGCAGTACTTTCAAATGCCAATGATTTCATCAAAGTTCAACTCACTTTCACTTAGTTCTTGGTGATAAACTTCAGATACAAAAACAATCTCTGTGTATTGTTTATTTTGTAGTACTAATGAGAAAGATATCTAGTGCTGCCTGGCGTGATAATGACCATATCAGCTATACAATTTGTCGATTGACATTGAAATGTATTGACACTGACATTATATTCCCTCAAGACGCAACAAGTCATAGGAAGTCCCCCTTTAATTCACATAAATAACAATGGTAATACAAAAATCAACTAAAATATCAAATTCTGAACTGAATAAATAAATCGAGAATACCATAGACAAGGGCATAAGATTACAGAACATGAACATACGAATATTCTAAGGGATAATAAAATAGAAATAGTCAAAGTTGTGTACAAATCCCTTATTGTGATAATTAGACATTATTAGACACAGTTCTGTGTCCTGAATATTTGCTTACAATTTGTTAAATTATTTATTTATTTGGAACAAATTAAAGGAATTTTTTCAGGGAGATATTTTTATTTTGTTTAAGATAAATCGTGGAACGCAGTAGTTAAATCGTTAGACAAACAGGTCAAGTGAGAAGAGATTCAGGTCCTCAGAGTAATCCAAAGCTCATCAAACCTTAAATAGACATGTGAATTATCCTGGAAAAAATAGGTCAGCCTTGCGTCATGCAGATCACATAACATGTAGCGTATGTAGCTAGTCGTGGCAAAATATTGGCTATATATTGCCTATACACCGGAATGTGTAGAGGGACCGCTTTACTTGTATTTTCTAAAACTTGTTGTATAATTCATACAACAGTTTGTTTCCTTATTTAGGTCTGGCCATTGCTGACTTAGGCTGTCTTGTGACTCAAATGCTCATTAACATTTTTTACACGCTTGAGTTTAATTCGTTGGACCTAACGTTTGACATCGAAGACGTAATTTACCTGACTCTGGCAATGCCCCACTTAGCCTTCAGTCGAGTCAACAACTGGATCACCACCATCATCACATTAGAGAGATGTTTGTGCATAACAGTTCCTTTAAAGGTTGGTGTGTTTCTTTAATTGACGTAAAAGTCGACTTGGCAATATAAATATTATTCTCAGAAAAAAATTATGTAAAAGATGTTAAATCGTACCTTATTTATAATGTTGTTTTTTTTTCAACATGTGCAAATTCCAGCTTTCTATATAGCAGTTTAGTTGTGATTCACATTATTTTCTTCTTCAGATGAAGTACATTGTCACTCCAAAACGAGTGTTGATCATGGTCATATGTGTTTACGTCATTTTTCTATTTAGTGGAACCCCTGTGTTTGCGGTCTGCCAGCTGGATACAATTTATTCTTTGACAAAAAACAGAACTCTCCTTGGTCTTGTGTTTGCTGCGAACAGATATCAAGTTGAAGGCATGACTTTCACCATCAACAGTTTTATACTTCCCTTTGTTGCATTTATTATAATTATTATAAGTACGATAATATTGGTTGTTTACTTAAGGAAGAGAACAAAATGGCTGAAAACTACATCGACAGCAACACAAAATGATTTTTCGACACGTGATCAGAAGATAGCCAAGATGGTTGCCATGATTTCTGTACTCTTCATTGTCTGTTTCATCCCGTTAGCTGCATGTATGTTGGCTATTGTTTTTGAACCAGATCTTAACACTGGCGGTAAATTACGCAACGTAGGTAAAATGTTTGGTTTTATTGCACTTCTGATGGAATGTGTAAATTCTTCTGCAAATATTTTTATTTATTATTATATGAGCAAAAAATACCGGGACACGTTTAATGCAATTTTTTGCAGGAGTAATTATATAATAAAGTCGAGGGAATAGGCGACTTCTAGAAATAATAAATGTTCTTGTATTCATACCAAAGTATGTGACAATTTTGCTGACTATTCAGCTCGATTCATTTACAAGGAAAATGCTCTGTTATCACTATTATGTATTTTTTTGAACTGGTCTCAATGCAAGACGCCGGTCTTCAATCAGAGAGGTTGTGTGTTAAAATTATTGCTGAACCAGAATCTTGGGATTTTTATTTGTGATTTCTCTCTGCGACAACCATCCCTGGTCTTAGCAGCGAAGCCCGGCTTGAAACGTCAATTACTCATCGACGGAAAAAATATATGAGTGCCTCCGAAGTCGGAGTTATCTGCCTGAGCGGCGAGGGACCCCTTTGCACACGGCTGCCAGGGAAAAACGGTTAACGCGCAAAATTCAGTTCCTAGTCTCAAGGAACTTCGCCAGAGATGAAAGCTGTCGAATGAAAAAAAAAATTAATTAAAAAAGTATTTTTTTTAAATAATCTTTATTGCATTTTTACATTATAAGTTATTGAGTTATTTGCAGGTCATCATCATTGCACTCCGAACATGTCCATAGGTGCTCAGATCCCCTCCTCAGCAATTCCCTCAGTGTCCAGAGACTGACGACTCCAGTTTTATGCTGGTTGATAAGTCTTATTACACGGCCACTAAGTTTCTCATTTCTGGCTGTGCCCATCTTAACTCCCATCTCTATCATCCGAAGAAGTGACGTGGATCTGTGTTTGTCGAAGTCCTGTGCTCTTCCCACCTGTTTATGAAACAATGTTGGATGAGGATAATATGACTGGTATATATATATATATATTGAGATAGAACTGCTTGCACAGAACAGAGACAGATGGCGAGATTTGATAAAATATCTTTAAAAGAAAACTGCTAGAACAAAAATTCATATAGGAGAAGGTGTATCTTGGTCTACGCCCTATGGGCCGGTTACGGCTCGAAAGGTCAATATATATATATATATATATATATATATATATATATATATATATATATATATATATAGCATGTAAATGTGTGGTTGGTCTGGTTGTTTAATGATACGGCTCACTTGGCTTATTCAGAGAGATTTAATTTTTGTTTGTATGTCATGTAATGAAATCCCTCTTTGTTTTTTTGTGCGGAATCAATTGTGTGTTTTGTATGCTATGTATTGTATGCCTAAAAACGAAATGTCTTATCGTTTTGTTTATTTTTTTCTTTGATTGTTGACTGTGGTGGGTCAAAAACTGTGGCATGTAAATAAATGTGGGGGTGATGTGGGTGTGTACAGTGATTCTCCTGCCGAAAATAGTGGATGATTTGTATTTGTATGTCTGCAGCATGTCTGTTATCTTTGTGAATAGTTTCTGCCATGTTGGTTTATGTGTTCTGTTTGAGTTGCACGGGTATGTTATCCCGTATAGATTTAAGTTGGTAAGGTAAAGATAAGGTACGAGACTTGAACCGGCGTCTTAGCACGCGAGTTTCCGCCCATATGTGCTCGGCTGCCTATCCAGAAATGTTCGGAGATTTCTGTATAGTGTCACCTCAAGTATCGAAACTCAGATGATCACAACCAGCAACACCACCAAATACACACACAACAGTGATCACAACCATCAACACCACCAAATACAAACACAGCAGTGATCACAACCATCAACACCACCAAATACACACACAGCAGTGATTACAACCATCAACACCACCAAATACACACACAGCAGTGATTACAACCATCAACACCACCAAATACACACACATCAGTGATCACAACCATCAACACCACCAAATACAAACACAGCAGTGATCACAACCATCAACACCACCAAATACACACACAACAGTGATTACAACCATCAACACCACCAAATACACACACAGCAGTGATTACAACCATCAACACCACCAAATACACACACAACAGTGATCACAACCATCAACACCACCAAATACAAACACAGCAGTGATCACAACCATCAACACCACCAAATACACACACAGCAGTGATTACAACCATCAACACAACCAAATACACACACAGCAGTGATCACAACCATCAACACAACCAAATACACACACAGCAGTGATCACAGCCATCAACACAACCAAATACACACACACACAAAGCAGTGATCATAACCATCAACACCACCAAATACATACACACACAAAAGCAGTGATCACAACCATCAACACAACCAAATACACACAAAGCAGTGATCTCAGCCATCAACACAACCAAATACACACACACAGCAGTGATCACAACCATCAACACAATCAAATACACACAAAGCAGCGATCACAGCCATCAACACAACCAAATACACACACAGCAGTGATCACAACCATCAACACCACCAAATACACAACCATCAACACCACCAAATACACAACTATCAACACCACCAAATACACACACAGCAGTGATCACAACCATCAACACCACCAAATACACACACACACACAAAGCAGTGATCACAACCATCAACACCACCAAATACACACACACACAAACAAAGCAGTGATCACAACCATCAACACCACCAAATACACACACACAAACAAAGCAGTGATCACAACCATCAACACCACCAAATACACACACACACACAAAGCAGTGATCACAACCATCAACACCACCAAATACACACACACAAACAAAGTAGTGATCACAACCATGAACACCACCAAATACACACATACAAACAAAGCAGTGATCACAACCATCAACACCACTAAATACACACGCAAAACAAGTGTTCTCAAAATAAGTTCTGCAACACGTTACTATAAAACAAAAAACAAAGCGTACACAGACTACATGATACAACTCATCCACCAATATACACAAAACATGCCAACAGACAACACATAACAACACTGGGAATTGTTCAAGTCCACAATACGTGAGAGAACGCATATTTTAGCAACCAAGATACACAGGAACAGGATCAAAGAGGCATGTAATTTTAACAATCCATCCAATCACCAAACATATAGACAGACAGTCTCCACGCATAAATTCGGTACAGGAGGAACTAGACAAACGCAAACACCATCGATTCGAAGGAGTTAAGCTGAGAACAAGACTGAACACAATTACACAAGAAACAACAAGTAAGAAAACATAGAAAAGAGCATACACCGGAACAGACAAAATAAGGCAAATAGTGGACTCACGAGGAAAAGCACAAACATGTACCCATGAAATATTACAAGTCTTTGAGGTTTACTACAAGGAGTTATACACAGAAGGGGACATCCAGCCACACAGGAAAGACAAATGCTTATATTTGTAGTTATTTGAAGGCGTCGGGTTCACTGCAAACGAATGAAAATTCATAACTGCTCAACCGCCCCTGCCAGTGAAATCATCCGAATTAATTTCTCATCGAATATCCAAACAAAGAATGGCAGCTGCAGTCCCTTCATAGTAAACAAAACACACGTCATAAAACATGGGGCGTTATATATTACGCAACGTAGGTAGAGTGTTTGGATTTATTGCACTTATGATGGAATCTGTAAATTCGTCCGCAAATATTTGTATCAATTATCGTATGAGTAGGAAATTCAGGGACACGTTGATTTCAATTTTTCGCAGAAGTAATTATAACATTTAGTAGAAGACATAAGCAACTTCAAGAGATGGCGACAATGTATATGACAATTTTGACGATGGTTCAGCTCTAGATCATGATGATACTTTCTTGTCGTATTCGACTACTAACGATCAAATCCTATATCATATAATAATATACGTATATAAAAGAAAGAAAAATATAACGAGATAAGGAGATTTTAGTTGAGGAAGTTTATCTTGTTGAACACGACAATGACAACATCAAACAACGTAGACTTCATTAACAATAACAATGAAAGTTTTATGACTTTATTAGCGTCTCTATATTTCTTTAATTGGCACATGTTATCAAAATAGTCACTTGGCAATTACATGAATCTAATGTTTAAATTATCATTTTGCTTTGAAATGTATATATACACCTTACTCTTTAACTATTCACATCAGTCTGTGGTTTGTATTATCAGATGACTATCGATGAAGATGAATTCAGATTTGATAATAAGTGATCGCTTGTCTTCTGAGGTTCGGGGATATTTCTCACAGTAACACCTTCAACCAGTGGCGGAAGCCTGGACTATGCTGCTGGCCTCTAACTCCTGTCGAATTGTATGCAAACCATTTCACATTTCTGTCTATCTTAAGGAATCGCAATTGGAATCACTTCAGCTGTGCCGATATATCCTTTGAACTCAAATTATCTACTTTACATATTATTAGATTGCTACTATCATTTATATACTCATATCAGTTCCTAACATTATCAATATAGGTCTCATCTTCGGATCTGATCTGATCTCACTTTCGATTGTTTCGATTTCTGCTTTTTGTCTCACTCTTTATGTTTGTCTTCACTCTGTTTGTCGCCTAGAAGGATAGGTTCAAATTGGTGTGCTTCTAGAACGTTCTTAAGTGAATTATAGGATAAATCTAAAGTGTCAACAATCGTCGATAGAGGGAAAAGTACAACTGAGACGTTAATTGTAGTAGTAGTATTATCCGTTATAAGTTGACTATGGATTTTTTAGCGCCCCTAGAAATGTTATTTTTTGTTTTATTTCCTTTCGCCGTGTGTTCTCTTTTTCTATGAATATTTTTGCTTCCTGTTTAAGGTGAACCTTTAGAGTGTGTTTCCAGAGATTGCGGTCTCCAGCTATGTCTTCGCAGGCTGTAAGGTTTATGTTCAGAGTCTTCATGTCACGTCTACAAAGAGAAGTTGTGGGCGCCCCTACTCATTTTGCCATCTGCCAGTTGTCCGGAGAGTATATCTATTGCTATGCAGCCATCTTTCATACGTTGACCAAACCAGCTTAACCTGCGTTGTTTGCGCAGCGTGTATATGTTCGGGAGGTCTCTGCGAGTCACGACCAAGGATGCCAAGGATACAGCGCAGACATCACATATGGAGTGCATTTAGCTTTCTATCCTGCTTTGCATAAGTTGTCCAAGATGTGCTGCCATACAGGAGGATACTAATTACGCAGGCATTGTAAACTGTGGCCTTTGTTTTAATTGTCAGTTTGCTGTTTTGCCAGACGTGCCAAGATAAACGGGCGAAGGTGGTGGCAGTTTTACCAATGCCGGTGTCAATTTCTGTTATAGTTATGATTATAGAAGGCCCCAGTATTGATAAAACGAATTAAAATCCATAATTGAACAACCGACCGTGCCAATGGAATCATCCGAATTACTATCTCATATCCCAAACAAAGAAAGCTAGCTGTAGTCCCCATCATAGCAGCTTCAGCACACGCCAAAATACATAATGCGAAACCGCACAGAAAGTGAACACAACCGCTGTTTCCTGTCATTCGATATTATCATTCATCGTAAACAATTGGAATATTGAAACGTGATTAAAACGTATAGATAGTTTGTTGTTATGGTTCAAGAAGTTATTAATTTCTTGAACATTCTCTCAAAATTCAGGTATATCTCTTACTTATACAAAGGTATATTTTCTGGTATATTTCCTATTTATCTAAAATAGGCAGCCCACATACTCTGCTAACGCTAGTTAAATTGTTTCATGAGGATATAAATAGCATCGTTCAATACGACGGCAGCTCATCACAAGACCTTTAACATAAGAAATGGGTAACAAGCAGGGATGCGTTCTTGCTCTGCCTTTATTTGGAATCGTCGTTGCTGTTCTATTAAAACATCAAATCACAAATCCGAACGAAGGATTCTATCTTTATACTGGACCTGCTAGTCGGTTGCTCAATCTTGCAAGACTAAAGGCAAGGTCCAAAATCAGATATATCACTACTAGAGACCTGTTATTTGCTGACGACGCTGCACTTGTCACGCAAAGTTAAGAACACCAGAGCTTGATACATCGTTTCTTTTTTTTTTTTGCATGCCCGCGAAAACTTCAGCTTAACAAAAAGTTTGTAGAAAACAAATATACTCGATCAGGACGTTGAAGCAGCACCTTCTTTATCGACAACTACAAACTTGATGTCGTGGAGCAGTATAGCTAATTGGGCCCATCATCAACGACGAACTATCATTTGACACAAATATTGAGGGAAAGGGCCTCGGTAGTCTAGTTAGAAAAACCACCAGACTAGGGTACCGACGTTCGGACAACCCGTGTTAGATCCCAGCTGGAAGCAGAGTGCATTGTACTCGTGGTTGAACAAAAAAATACCCCCACGGTAGACCCATCCGTTGGCAGAAATGGATACAATGGTAATTCCCTGGGAAGGTGAGGAATGCCGCCTCGCATCTTGAGTTTCGATGCTTGAAGCGATACTGTCCAGAAGTCCCCGAAATCTTCTAGAGGCGGCCGAGAACTTATGGGTGAAAACTCGCGTGCTAAGACGCCGTTTCAATTCTCGTACTTTACCATTACAGAAATTGACGTTGGTAGGGTAAAGCTACTACCACCTTCGCCCGTCTTTCTATGTGTGTTTGGCAAAACAAACTGATGGTAACAAACGTGGTCGTCCTCACTCGCACAGGCCTTCCAAACATCTACACGCTGTTCAAACATAGGTTACTCTGGCTTGGCCACTTACACCGTAGGGAAGATAGCCGCATACCAAAAGGCAACTAGCAGATGGAAACAGAATAAGATGGCTGTACTTCGACTTGTAGAAGTGTGTAAACGTGACATGAAGACACTGACCATTAACCCTGCAACCTGGGAAGGAATAAAAATGTTCATCTTATTCTTCTTTCCTTCCTCATTTGTCTTTCTGAGGGGAGATAAAATTTGCGGTGTTTGCTTTTCTGTTCGCCTCTGCTGATGTTATGTTTCCTAGAGTTTCTACAAATACGCCAATCAATCTTTTCGTGTTTGATCCCTGGGTCTGGTGTTCTTGCAACCTTTATTGAGGGCTCATTGTGATGTAATTTAGTCACTCTGCCTTGTCACGTGGCCAAACCATTTTTTCTGTCGTTTCTTTATATATTCTATGGCGGGGATTATTTCTAGCTTTATTCTCAGTTCTATATTTCTGATCTTGGTTCTCAGACTGTTTACTGTCATTCGTCTAACACATTTCATCTCAGAAGAGGTTATTTTTCTTATTATTATTGCATCCAGAGTCCAAGACTGGTATTGGTAGCACAAGGTTGGGATAAAGATTGTATTATCAAGTGCCCGTTTTGCCTCTAGAGTTATTTTCTTGTTGGACAATAGTGGTGATAGCTGTCCAATGATTTGAGAAGCTTTGTTGCATCTTGTGTGAGTCTATTTCTGCGCAAATTGTTGTTGCACCTTACACTATTACATGCATTGCTAGCATAACACGATAAAGTATTTCATTAATTTGGTGCCGTGGCATGGCAAACCTATACATTTTGTCACCAATGCATTTTATCTTGACCCAACTGACTGCCACACCGAATAACTTTGGTGTTATTGCACAACATAGTTACACTACAGTTTCCACGGGAAACTAGTTGTATTTCTCAGCCGCTGTTTCTCATAACAAAATGACCTTAAACAGACGGCTTTTAAAATGTCCACATATTTTGTCGACAACCAGTAAAATTGGAAGCTGACCAAAATGTCGGTCGGTACAAGCTATCAAATACATTGTAGATCCACAAATTAATGAGTGTTGATGGAATAATGTTGATTCTTCGATGACAGTTTTCAGTGTATGGTCGATAGATGTTTGTTATAGTCTAAAGCCAGATTGTTTTTTCTCTATGTTCTTCGTCCACTGACTTCATCCATTTTTTGTAGTAATATAATACAAAAACGTTTTCCTGATACTAATAATAAAGTACTTCTAGGTCTGACCATTGCTGACTTTGACACCGCAGACTTTGCATATATTGTGCTTGGTGTCAATAGTCCAGCCTTCTGAACTGGATCAGCGTCATCATCACAATAGAGATGTGTTTACGAATAACAATTTTGTAAAAATTTGGTGTGTTTTGTAATGGCTGCAATCGAAAGAGATAAACTGTTAAAATATGTTATTTACAAGTTTAAATATCAGAAGAAACGTTGAAACATGTATACTTTATATTTTAATTAGCAGTTTACATTTCTCGTACGTACTTACCCTAAACGAACAAGGAAAAGCTGCACAGGTAGCAGCAGAAATGAGAAATTACAAAATTGATATTCTGGGAATGTGCGAAACAAGATGGCTAGGAACGGAAAGAATAAAACTAAATACAGGAGAGGTGATTTTATAATCAGGACACCATAGTTTCATACGGAGCACAACATAGTGAAGGGGTAGCTATAATGTAATCAAGGAATGCACAGAAGACACTAATAGAATAGGAAGCAGTAGGGACTGAAGACAGCAACATTTAAAATAAAAAAAATAAAATAAAATTACACATTATCCAATGCTATGCACCAACCAATGAAAAGGATGATTTAGTTAACGATGAATTAAATAAACAGTTACATTGTCAGATGTATGAAAGACGAGCCAAGGATATTATAATCTTGATGGGATATCTAAATGCTAAAGTAGGATCAGACAACAGAGGCTTCGAAGAGATTATTGGAAAACATGGACTTGGAGATCTAAACGAGAATGGAGAGATATTTGTGAATTTCTGTGCCCTTAATCAAGTGAGCCTTGGAGGAACAATATTCCAGCACAAAAGAAAACATAAAGCTACGTGAGTGTCGACAGATCATAGAACGGAAAATCAAATTGATCACATATGTATTAATTATAAGTTTAAGTCATCCTTACAGGATGTAAAAGTATATAGAGGGAGGGGCAGTTGTAGCTTCACATCATCATCTTTTTATAGCCAAACTTAAACTTAAACAAAAAAGATATACTACAGCAACGAATAAGGGTAGAAAGTATTTCAATATAGGGTTTCTTAAAGAACAAGGAATTAAAGATAAATTCGCAGTCACAATATCAAACAAATACCAAGTCCTCCAACAACTAGAAAATACAATAAATATAGAAGATCATTGGAAAAAGGTAAAGGATATACGGAAATAGATTTGCGAAGAAACACTGGAGAAAAGAGAACACCAGAATAAGGCATAGATGACATCAGAGACCCTGGATAAAATTAAGGAATGAGATAACAAGAAAGCAGACATAAATAGAGGCAAAACGAGAAGCAATGAAGCCAAGACACAGGAAGCTTACACAGAGGTGAACAAAGAAGTGAGAAGATGCATTAAAATTGATAAGAGGGTATATACATATATATTAACTAGTTAAAGAGACAGAGGAAGCAGCAAATAAAGAGAATATGAAAGAGCTGTACAACAGCACAAAGATATTAAGTGGAAATTACAAACAGATAAATGCCTTTATTAAAGATAAGAAAGGAAATCTGCTTAATAATATAAGGGAACAAATGGAGAGATGGAAAGAGCACTTTGAAGAACTGTTGAACAGAACCGGCACAAATAATACACCAGATATACTACCAGCAGAATAAGAGTTACACGTTAACTGTAGAAAACCAAACGAAGAAGAAATAATGAAAATCATCAAGCTATTAAAAATGGTAAAGCCACAGGACAAGATTAAATTCCTTCGGAAGCCATCAAAGCAGATATTAACACCTCTACCAAGATGTTACATAATCTATTAGATAAAATTTGGGAGAGGGAAGAAATATCTAAAGACTAGAAATAAGAATATATGATCAAACTACCAAAGAAAGGAAGTTTACAGGAGTGCACAAATTATAGGGGAATTATGCTACTATCAGTGCCAGAAAAAAATATTAAGCAGAATCATTCTGGAGAGACTAAAAAAGGCTATAGAGAAACACTTGAGAGATGAACAAGCAGTTTTAGGAAGAGCAGATCATTTTCTGATCAAATAACTACTCTACGTATAATAGTTGAACAAAGTTTAGAACTACAAGCCCCACTTTATATTGGATTCATAGATTACGAAAAGGCATTTGATAGTTTAGACAGAGGAATGCTTTGAAAGTTTCTGAGTCATTACGGAATCCTGATAAAGTTTATTAACCTGATAAAAACAATGTATGAAGGGATGAAATGTAGTGTGGTGCATGAAGGACAGCTTTTAGAAGCATTTGAAATAAGAACAGGAGTAAGGCTGGGATGCCTTGTCTCCATTTCTCTTTCTACTAGCCAAAGATTGGATTATGAAAATAACTCAAAACAAAAGAAATGGAATCCAGTGGTCACTGACCAAACAACTTGATGATTTAGTCTTTGCTGAAGATATAGCTCTCCTATCACACAGCCATCAACAGATGCAGGATAAAATGAGCATACTTCATGAAAGATCACAACAGTTAGGATTGAAAATTAATAGAGATAAGATCAACATTATGAGAATTAATGCAGTTGGCAATAACCAAATAAAATTAGGAGAAATACCTCTACTAGACGTACAATCTTACATATATCAGGGTAGCAATATAGATAAAGAGGGAAGAACAGAAAATGATACCAAAATAAGGATATCAAAAGCTAGAGGTGCTTTTGTTGCACTGGGAAACATGGAAGTCCAAAGAAATTAGGTTAAATACAAAAATATAAATTTTCAACTCCAATGTTAAGTCAATCCTATTATATGACTGTGAAACATGGAGAATAACAAAAGTGACTTTCATTAATGGATGCTTACGCAAAATAAAAGGATGGAAATGGCAGGACAAAATCACTAACATAGAATTATGGAAATATACCAATTAAATACCAGTGGATAAAGAGATACAACGAAGACGATGGCGCTGGATAGGACACACACTGCGGAAGCCAACTGAGAGTATTACACAACAGGCCATTTTTTGGAATCCCCAGGGGAAAAGGCGAATGTCAAATTCAGAAGCAAAAGGCGCAAGAGAAAGGAGACAAGGCCGGGTACCGCAGGTACACCTTGCTCGTTCTGTGGATGGATCTATCTGTCCAGGATTGGCAAATTCAGCCACGAGAAAAGATGTTCAGTAAAGCAGCACCCATTATTACAAGGAAGAAATCAAATACTTTAAACTGAAACAATCGTTCACATTGTGACACTGTCTGAGGGCTTAAGTGCACATAATATGGACTATAACTCTATTTTGTTTTTGTGAACGTTTTTTTTTAAATAATGGAACACACCAATTCAAATTACATGTTAAATTTTGAAAGTTTGGAGTAAAATAATTTTCTCCTTTAAAAATAAATGTTAATCACATGACTCGCATAGTAATTTCGTGTGTAGTATACTTTATTAAATACATTTCAAGAATGTGATGACTTTAAACAGAATAAACACTAAATGTCATAAGTTACTAGACACAAATTATTAGGTGAATTCGTATTACAAGATTGTGGGTATTTTGTTTGTTTAATGATCCATGTAACAGCGAATTTGTATATGTATTTTACTATTATTATAATCACAGTTGATATTTCAACATTCTGCTTGCATTAACCGTTATATGAAGTCATATAATTATTTTCCAGAGACGACACTAATTGCTCCTGTTTCAAATTGTAATTCGTGTGCAGACTGTTTCTTTCTCTCTAGAACAAATATCAGTCTATACTACTATAGACATACTAGTTGTTTCAGAAACATGTATCTCGATTTCTGTTGTTATTTGTTTAACCATTTATTTAGTTTCCAATAGATCTGTTCTTAATTACCTCTTCCCAGTCGCTTTTTGTTGTTGCATCTGGTGTCCTCAGGATACGTCACACTAAGTCGCTAACTACAATAACGGTCTATGTAGAAGCTCTTTCCAGAAGTAACCTCAAAGTTTGAACTATTTCTAGTCATACATCCTTCAGGGATAAGTGACCAATCTGTCTTTGATGCCGTTAGATGTATACATAGAACTCAATTCTTCACTTATTGTAGTAACTCCTACAAATAAATAGTAATGCTGGAGATGTTTGTCTTTTTCTTGTGTTTGCATCTTAGTATTTATATCGTCAGGCAAATAATTGTGGTGGAAACGATAATTTTCAGCAGTTTATCTTTAGCTTGATGCCATTTTCTTTGTAGTTTTGGGTTTTGTGTCAATACAATCTTCGTAAGCTGTAAAATATAGACAATTACTGTGAAATCAGTTTTACATTTCGGTATTTTAGTGCACATGTGCGAGTCATGATTCTAGCATCAGATTGTATCCATGTGTCTTTTCAGTTGCTATTATTTCGAGTCTTCAAATAATATTTAGCCCTAATATTATAAACTGTGTTGTAGACATTGTAAATGTGATTGTGAGTTCGTCTGCTTTACTGGCAGTCGTTTTCTTTTGAAGTAGTGTGGCCTTTCATTGCCAAATCCATCAATGTGATGGAACTCACTACTGTGAGGTTTACTTCATGGAACCGAATCTGTTTAGCACATTTTATAACCGTGTAAGTTCATCAAGGACATGGATACAAAAAGCAAGGGGAGCCTTCATTGCACTAGGAAACCTGGAAATCGAAAGAAATTAGGTTAAATACAAAAATAAAAATGTTTAACTCGAATGTTTATTCAGTATTATATGGATGTGAAACATGGAAATCAACAAAAATGGCAATCAGGAAGATGCAGACTTCATTAATGCATGCTTGCGAAGAATAAAAGGATGGAAATGGCAGGACAAAATCACTAATGTAGAATTATGGAAAGGTACCAGCCAAAATCCAGTGGACAAAGCGATACAACGAAGACGATGTCGCTGGATTAGGACATTCACCGCAAAAACCAACTGAGAGTATTACACGACAGGCACATTACAGGAATCTCCAGGGGAAGAGACAGAGAGGAAGCTCATATAATTATTGAAGATGACAGGTCCAAACAAATATGAAGATGATGGTGAACACATGGAATGATTTTAAAAGAATGAAAAGTAAAATGACGGCTTGGAAAGTGTTTGTTGAAGTCATATGCTCCACGAGTAATTGGAAGAAAGAAAGAAAAGAAGATGAAGAAGCTTATCGTGTTTACAACCCCACGTTCATTACTATAAATGACAATGTCTGCAATTCTTGCTCTAAGTTTCACTCACTATTTGTTTGTTTTCGCGACGATGGGGAGACAATCTCACAGAATAGTTTATAAAGAAATGCAACCATGTTACTGTACTTTGTGTGATTAGTTTAAAACCTGGTGAATTTAATTCAATTTAACAATGTCTCAGTGGGCTGATCCTTTGAGTAGACACGTTCTTTCTTTTTATTCTGAAAGAGTTTTTGCCAATTAAAAACATAGGTGTGTATGTGCTAACCGTCACAGCTAGTGACTACCTCTACACTGAACGTATGGTTTCGTGTCGGCCATGAACTCAACGCTTAAAACACAAGAACATCTCTGATGCATGTTTCTTATAAAAGTAATCATTTTAGTACAGTGAAAATATAACATTTCTCTTATTCAAAAGTTCTCATTTGTGAGCCAAAAATGATGTATGTCACATTTTTTTTATTATTTAATACATGTTTATACGTTAAGTTCATTACCTTTTCTAATTAAATGCTGTTACTTTATTGGCAGATCTTAACAGAAAACAATCATTTTTTCAATCGTGAACTTCTATTTACTGCTTGTTGATTTAAAAATCTCAAATATTGCATTGTGCTATATAAAAGAAGAAATGCAGAATTAAAATATGTCGTACACAGCTTTAAATTTAAAAAATAAAACATTACGAAAGATTGTGATTCTAAAGTTACGAAAGTTACACACACCAAAGATAACAACCGTTCTGAAAAAGCAACCCAGCAAGCGCATTCAAGGCAAGTGGATTTCGTTGGGTATGATGTCCCATAGAACAGTGACATTGCTCGATAAATGGGATATGGCATCTCTGCATCTAAGATGCATAATTAAATATAATTATGATCATCTACTGTTAACCTGTAACTGGTAAAATGCTAAAAGGCGAAAAATAGTGAGATGGTGCTCAATGTCCACTCTGCCAGAGATGTCAAACGATGGGTCATATTCTCTTTCCCTTCAAGACAACTTTTAACAAGAGGCGTTATTTGTGAAGGCACGACAAAGTATTGAATGAACTGGCTACTATTGCAAATGAGCTCAAAATAAGGAAAATAGTCAGGTCCAACTAACCATCACCTGCTACTTTAGTACTGGTCAGACTACACTCCAAGAAAGCCAAGCTGCGACGACTCCACAAACGATGCAACAGATTTTACAACGCTGTTAAGAGGGGTAACTGAAGGAAAGGTGTGTGATTTTATTGTAGTAGTAGTAGTGTTACTTCAACCAGTTGCACTATAGAGGTATGACAGTAACTAAGGCAAAGACGCGGATATTCTCCCAGGTGTGCTTTCTCAGCGATCCCATTTGTGTGTTATCGGGAGATCAAAATGGGTTGGGCCCATACACAGTGGTTGGAGTCTTTAAGGATGTCTGGGTGGAAAAAGATCATTTTTATTTGGGTGCCAGGGCATATACGTGGTAATGAGTGTTTTGTTTGTGTGCCAGGGCACATAAGTGGTAATGACTTTTTGTTTTGTTTTTGTGGCAGGGCATATAAGTGGTAATGACGTGTTTTGTTTGTGTGACAGGGCATATAATTGTTATGACGTGTTTTGTTTGTGTTACAGGGCATATAAGTGGTAATGACGAGTTTTGTTTGTGTGACAGGGCATATAAGTGCAATGACGTGTTTTGTTTGTGAGACAGGGCATATAATTGTAATGACGTGTTTTTGGTTTGTGACAGGGCATATATAAGTGGTAATGACGTGTTTTTTTGTGTGCCAGGGCAAATAAGTGGTAATGACGAGTTTGTTTTTGTGACAGGGCATATAAGTGGTAATTGCGAGTTTTGTTTTGTATGACAGGGCATATAAGTAGTAATGACGAGTTTTGTTTTTGTGACAGGGCATATAAGTGATAATGACGGGTTTTGTTTTTACAACAGGGCATATAAGTGGTATTGACGTGTTTTGTTTGTGTGCCAGGGCATACAAGTGGTAATGGCGTGTTTGGTTTGTGTGGTGCCAGGGCATACAAGTGGTAATGGCGTGCGAATAGACTCACTGATGTGGCTATCATGGTGTGCGTTCAGGCAATGGATGATGCTGACATTCTCAACGTCCTATGCGAAGAGCCATTAGTGGAGTGTAACGTTGTAAGTCCTAGGCGAAACAGAGCAAATAAAGACTTCGCCACAGAAGTTGAATCAGTAACCTTAAAACAATTACAAGAAGAACTGCATGTCAAGAGAGGCGTTCCCAGTAAAGAGGGTCAAGTGGGTGTTCTAAGAAAATCGGTGTTCGTAGTTGTTTCACGCTTCTAGATTCGTGGAGGAGGATATCCGAGAAGACAAATCGTTTCATGTGCGGTGACGATTACCAATGAACGACTCAAGCAGACAGACCAAGCAATAATTTCTTTCTCAAATCATTTCATTAATGCTCCTTACCAGTTTAGTTATGTAGGTATCAGTCTTATGACTCAATCATCAGAAGTAATTTTTTTCAAAACGTTGTGTCTGTCGTAAAAAAAGTAAAGTACCCCCGTCACGCCAAGTGGCGTATAGGTAATATGCTGTTAGTAACCATACATTTTACAGACCTTCAGCACATGATTTTTGGGGTAATGTGGTCGATATTACGCCGGTGCTGCTTTAATTTCCCAGAAAAAAAATCCGGTACCCATTTAAGGCTGGGTGAACCCGGAAGCCGTCGGTTGGGATCGAACCCTACCCCGTCCTTTGTAGCCCAGTTCACTAACCAATGAGCTATCGTGGCTAACTGTGTATGTCGTATTCTGTCAAAAACCTTTGCTCTCATCTTTGAAGCACGGATACATTGTTTTGCTAACTTCTGTTTTATTTTCTATTAACATTCTCCTAGAGATGGTAGCTCATTTCGTTATGTTGTTTAACCTGAAACCAAATTATGTTTTCTTTTAACTTTTATTTCATTGCATTATGATTTTTTTGTTCATGTACAACTTTAAGCAAGATTCTTGTTATCTGGCTCATCAAAATACCTGTTCTAAAATCCTGACATTCCACGACGCCAATCTTCTTTTGCAAGACAATAAGTGCCGATGTATTTCTCCTTAGGTGTTATGGCATACACAGTGTGTTGTATTTATCATTGCACGTCTGTAATCGCTTCAATGCCAAAATCTTCTAGTGCTTCTATCATCCATATATGTATTTGGTACATGATATGGCATCCAGCTTTTACTTTTGTCATTGTTAATATTTGTTTACTTGTTGTTAGCATTATGATTTTTCAGATGTAGCTTGTTTGATGCATTTTTTTCAGTTTAAAAAAAATGGACAAAATTGATTATAAAAGAGGTCAACATTTATCAGCGATTTTCCTAGAATAGTTTTCAGTTTAAAGAATTAATCGATTCAAGAATATTAACTATGAGTTCTTCTTGTATGGACAATTTATTCATGAAGACAAGGTAATAAACTGCAAAATGTCTGACACGACAGTATCAGAAACTACATATGTACCCACTATTGTCGTGACCGACATAAGTGGTCAAACTATGTTCATATTTTTCTGGATTGTGGTATTTGCTTTGTGTCAGCCCATTAATATTTTTGGCGTTGTCACAAATATCATCAACATCATGTGCTTTGTCAAGCAGGGCTTTAACGAACCAGTCAATATCAGCCTTTTAGGTAAGAGTGTATTGTTTTATGATAAATTTAGAAGTTTCACCTTTTGTCCACGTGCATCTGTGATCTGCAACTTGTCAATTTAGCAATAATCTGACAACATTCTTAGTGACTCAGGACCTCATGAAATAGTATTTGTCACGCACGAAAATATAAACCTTATTTTCAGTCACATTTTTCTTTGCATATTTTTTTTTCTTATAGAACTACGAGAGTGAATTTCGTATTTTTTGCGTTCAGTTGAATCCATTTTCCCTTTTTATGTCTGTCAGAATTTAGACTAAGTGCAAAATGTAACAATAAGTCGCGAATAAACTATGCGATGTAGATGACCATTTCCTATGCAACGAACCATGTCATGGCCGCCTTTATTGCTTCTATCTCCCATTCTCGTTCTGGACACCATAATGCTACTACACTTGCCAGATTCCCTAGCCACTTCTCTACCATGTTAGTATGCTACAAATACTCAATCACTGCGCCGTTTGAGTGATATAGTACCGTTCGTGTAGAAGATGGAGTCCTGAAGTGATAACACTCGTTCGATGGTTTCCCACATTACGACTTCTGTAGCTAAGTAGGCCCTATTGAGACACTCCCAGATTACTTTGGTAAGCCTCTCTTTTTCTGTTACTTCTATTCTATCCTTGCCAGCCCTAATGTCATTCTGATCACATAATCTCTTTAAGGATTCTTCAGCCTCTATCATCCAGGATTTTCTCTCGCCTGCCCTTGATCACACCCAAATCTGCATGCAAGGATGATGGTTACCACGTTCAAATAAGCCCGTACCTGGATATACCTATGTCGCACGCTAATGCTCGGTAAGTCAAGTGCCTCATTGTACGGAAAGGTGTATCTCTGGTGCATTCGAAAACTGATTGTAGGCACTCATTCTAAAACCCTTACCGACGTTGCGATCTGAGCATACCCAAACCATAATCCAGTACTGAGAGCACCACATCCTGCATGAGCGAGAATACTAACGCTTGTTGGAAGTAATCTATGGCTTTGATCCTGATCGCGCTGACACCTCTCTTTGCCTTATCATTGACATTGCTGATGTGTTGATTGGAAGAAAATGTTATTTCCAAAGACTTAATAATCGAACCCATGACGTGTGTTACATTATTTCAGTTTATAACTGGCAGGGTGTCCTTAACAGTTCAGTTGTTCAGTGAATACTACATTACAGAAGCCGTGTTAATAAGCGCTTTGTAGTTATTGCACCAGTTCTTATCTGATCCACGATATCTTGTAATTGTCATAGTGAACAAAGTAGGCGATAACAACAATCCTTGAGGCAACCCGATCCGCTACTCTGGCAGTGAATATAGTGAACAATGTGGGTGATGACAACAATCCTTGAGGCAACCCGATCCGCTACTCTGGCAGTGAATATATTGAACAAAGTAGGCGATAACAACAATCCTTGAGGCAACCCGATCCGCTACTCTGACAGTGAATATATTGAACAAAGTAGGCGATAACAACAATCCTTGAGGCAACCCGATCCGCTACTCTGGCAGTGAATATATTGAACAAAGTAGGCGATAACTACAATCCTTGAGGCAACCCGATCCGCTACTCTGACAGTGAATATATTGAACAAAGTAGGTGATAACAACAATCCTTGAGGCAACCCGATCCTCTACTCCGACAGTGAATATATTGAACAATGTAGGCGATAAGAACAATCCTTGAGACAACCCGATTCGCTACTCTGGCAGTGAATATAGTGAACAATGTAGGCGATAAAAACAATCCTTGAGGCAACCCGATCCGCTACTCTGGCAGTGAATATATTGAACAAAGTAGATGATAACAACAATCCTTGAGGCAACCCGATCCGCTACTCTGGCAGTGAATATATTGAACAATGTAGGCGATAAGAACAATCCTTGAGACAACCCGATTCGCTACTCTGGCAGTGAATATAGTGAACAATGTAGGCGATAAAAGCAATCCTTGAGGCAACCCGATCCGCTACTCTGGCAGTGAATATATTGAACAAAGTAGGTGATAACAACAATCCTTGAGGCAACCCGATCCGCTACTCTGGCAGTGAATATAGTGAACAATGTAGGCGATAAGAACAATCCTTGCGACAACCCGATCCGCTATTCCGGCAGTGAATATATTGAACAAAGTATGTGATCACAACAATCCTTGAGGCAACCCGATCCGCTATTACGGCAGTGAATATATTGAACAAAGTAGGCGATAAGAACAATCCTTGAGACAACCTGATCCGCTACTCTGGCAGTGAATATATTGAACAAAGTAGGCGATAACAACAATCCTTGAGGCAACCCGATCCGCTACTCTGGCAGTGAATATAGTGAACATAGTAGGTGATAACAACAATCCTTGAGGCAACCCGATCCGCTACTCTGGCATTGATTATATTGAACAAAGTAGGTGATAACAACAATCCTTGAGGCAACCCGATCCGCTACTCTGACAGTGAATATAATGAATAAAGTAGGCGATAACAACAATCCTTGAGACAACCCGATCCGCTATTCCGGCAGTGAATATAGTGAACAAAGTAGGTGATAACAACAATCCTTGAGGCAACCCGATCCACTACTCCGGCAGTGAATATAGTGAACAATGTAGGCGATAAAAACAATCCTTGAGGCAACCCGATCCGCTACTCCGGCAGTGAATATAGTGAACAATGTAGGCGATAAAAACAATCCTTGAGGCAACCCGATCCGCTACTCTGGCAGTGAATATAGTGAACAAAGTAGGCGATAAAAACAATCCTTGAGGCAACCCGATCCGCTACTCTGGCAGTGAATATAGTGAACAAAGTAGGCGATAACAACAATCCTTGAGGCAACCCGATCCGCTACTCTGGCAGTGAATATAGTGAACAAAGTAGGCGATAACAACAATCCTTGAGGCAACTCCAGCGAATATATAGCTGCTGAGATGTCCAGTTACCGAAACGTCGTGCCACTGTTCTTCTCTTCAACACCGATGTCACCAGTCTGACGAGCATTGTGGCACAGCCTGTCTCATTAAGTAGGTACGTCAGTGTACTACGGTCCACTTGATTGTATGCATCCTCAAGATCTAGACATGCCAGAGCTGATTCCTATTTCTTCTGAAAACAAATGACAGTGAGAGCAATAGGCTACTCACAAAAGAACAAAGATGAAGGGTTTGCCTAAGAGGTACATTACACAAACAGAGCATGGCGACATGGATTCGCACCAGATGGTTAGAAATATATTGTAGTTCGCACGATGACGAATGCCACGGGCAGCTCTCATAAACGTAAACGTCCAAGAAGAATGGTGGTAGAGCCTATATGGTTTCGATCTCTGAATCAGACAAAAGATAAGCCCACATTGTGCCCACATTGTTACTATGCAGATGCCTATGGAAAAGTTGTTACCAAACAAACATTTTGGTCATGGGTCGGACAGGGATACTGCTGCTTATGTCTCCATCCTTGTATGTGACGTCGTCTACGAAACTATTCTCAGACCTAAAGTGTTCCAATGGAAGAAAGAAGTTCAATTTCTTATTTCAAGTGGTGTTGAGTGATAATTAAAATCTATCAAATAAAATTCCCCCATTTTGTTTACTCCATGTATTGACCAGTCACATCGTTACAAACAAAATACTTATTATCTACAGGGGGCCGCGATAGCTCAGTGGTTAATGAAAAGGACTACAAAGGACAAGGGGTAGGGTTCGATCCCAACCGACGGCTTCCGGGTTCACCCAGCATTCGAAGGGTACCGGATTTTTTATGGGAAGGTGAAGCGGCACGGGCGTAATATCGACCACATTACCACAAAAATCATGTACTGAAGGTCTGTAAAACACCATATTCCATATACGCCACTTAGCGTGACGTGGGCTCTTTGCTTTTTTTTTACTTATTACCTACGACTAAAGCAGTCTACTTGCATCATCCAAGCAGGTCTACAAATTAAACCTCAACCTAATATCGTAAAGAAGCTATAAGATAAGCTAAAGGAACAATGTTCAATTCATTCACTTCCATAAATCTCTTTTTTGTGATAAATTTCAGATCCAAAAACAATCTGTTTGTTATATTTTGTTATGTAAATAACAAGTGATACGAAGATAGTTTGACGTGATGCTGGTCATAACCTCTATAAAATGCACTGATGATCAGTGAAAAAAATGTTCAATTACACCATTTTCCAGTAAGACGCTAAAAAGGCCTTTGAGGTACCCAGGTACCCATTTATTTTATATCAACAACAACGGTAAGAAATTATCGGTCACCTAAACAACCATTTTCTGGACGGAATAAATAGGTCAAAATTAATGTTACTTCCTACTTTAATTATGTTCATGATCTTTACGAAAAGTGAAACAACAAATTCTAGAAGGCTATTAACGGGATATAATTACGGTCAGGTTGTGTAAAACTACGCAATTCATGTAAAAATGACAAATGTCAACAAAATAAATTGTGCAGATAAATACATTCGTCTGCTCTCTGAATTACTTTAATATTCGATAAATAATCCATTTTGTTGAGAACAAACTGATGTAAGGAAACACACAAGTTCTTCGGGAAGATATGTTTTATTTGTTCAAGATAAATAGTGGAAGCGCTGTAGCTAAGTAGTTTGAGAACTGTTCAACTGATAGGGAGTTCTAGTTAGATCCACCTTGCACGTTACTTAGTTCACCCTGCCTTAAATGGACATTAGCATATTCTGGAAAAAAAAGGGCAGCCTGAAGTAATTCCGACAACATCATCCATAAAGTGTACCATTATTCATAAATAAAAATTAGCACTTAACACATATTGCCCGTCCGCCTTAAGATGTGGAAGCTACTCTTAACCTTGTACTTTTTAGAACAGTTAGTACGGCTCATACAATTTGTTTCCTTTTCTAGGTCTGGCCATTGCTGATTTAGGCTGTCTTGTGACTCAAATGTTCATTAACATTTTGTATACGCTTGAATTCAATGCATTTGATCTAACGTTCGACATCCAAGACGTTGTCTACCTGACTCTTGGAATGAATCACTTAGCCTTCAGTCGAGTCAACAACTGGATCACCACTATAATCACGTTAGAGAGATGTTTGTGTATAACACTTCCTTTAAAGGTTTGTATGTTTTCTTTAATTGTTGTAGAAATCGACTTGTAAATATAAATATTTATTCTCAGAAGCTAATTTAAAGGATGATAAAGCTTAGCTTATTTATAATAACAATTTGAAACTTTTTCAATTTCCCAAATTCTAGAGAACAATTTAGATGTGGTTCAACTTGTTTCCCCTCCAGATGAAGTCCATTGTCACGCCAAAACGAGTGTGGATCCTTGTCTCCGGTGTTTACGTCATTCTTCTATTTAGTGGAACTCCCGTGTACACCGTCAGCAGATTTGATACAATTTTTTCTTTAGCAAAGAACAGAACTCTCCTTGGACTTGTGTTCGCTGCAAACAGACATCAAGTTGAAGGCATTACTTTCGCCATCAACAGTTTTATACTTCCCTTTGTTGCATTTATTATAATTATTATATGTACAATAATATTGGTTGTTAACTTGAGGAAGAGAATAACGTGGTTAAAAACAACTTCGACAGCAACACAAACGGACTTCTCGACACGTGACCAGAAGGTGGCCAAGATGATTTTCATGATTTCTGTACTCTTCATTGTCTGTTTTATCCCTTTAGCAGCATGCATGATGACTCTCGCTTTTGAACCAAATTTTAACACTGGCGGTAAACTGCGTAATGTCGGTAGAATGTTTGGTTTTATTGCACTTCTGACGGAATCTATAAATTCGTCGGCAAATATTTTTATCTATTATCGCATGAGTAAGAAATACAGGGACACGTTTGAGGCAATTTTTTGTAATTGTAATTACAAAATTTAGTCGAGGAAATAATAAATGTTCTCATATCCATACATATGCTTTTATTTTTATTTTACAGACAATTCAGATCTAAATATTTACAACGAAAATACTTTGTATTACTGATGTGTATGTAGACCCTTTCTTGTTAATAAAAAATGTAGAGAAAACTGTAATTCCAGCACAAAGAAATACACTGTCATAGCTTTCACAGGAAGCCAGGTAGACTCCAGAAAAGATTATATTATCTTGGATCTTACAGTCACTGCCACTCTCTTCCTGGTGGAGAACTATAGCTCGTTTCAAATCATGTGCCCAACTTTTAAAATCGATATCTTTTTAATCTCTTTTTGTAATTTTTTTCAAAATTTGCATGTAAAGTTATAATGATTAGAACCCAACAGGGAATTAATTTCATTAAAAAAAAACATTTGGTTATTATTGTTGCTTATTTGATTTATATAAATTTATAACGACCCATTGATGTAGTCAAAACTTAATGTTTACAGTATTTTAAGTTAAAAATAGCGATTAAAAATCCATACACGGTACAATTGACGTTTTTGCACGCATTCCACGTGGGCTTTCTGACACAATTAGACACTTGTAGAAAACACGAGGCATTGTGTGTTCCATTTCCGTTCATTCAGCGGCGAAGCCGTCCTCGAACTGAGCAGACAATAATTCTCCTGGTGTTTTGTCTTATTAGGTTATTTCCCCATTACGGCCACGCCTTTACCTAGTGAAAATTAATCATAGACCAGCAACTACGGTAATTTCTATTCTTTAGGGCTTCACAATTTACAATTTTGACAAACATCAAAGAAATATCGCCGCTTTAAGAAAACTGCAGCTGCAAGATATTTGTTAAATATACATTTAAAGGGTCTTTTGCATTCTAATAACATTTGGAAAATTTCAAAAGTTTTAAACAAACGGTTAGAGAGTAATAGCGTTTTGAAGTTGGGCACATGATTTGAAACGAGCTATAAATGTAAGTGTTAGAAAAGCAGCAACAAGATTTTGTAAAATGACGAAACCAGTACGAAATATCGCGAAACAAACAACTTAAAAAATTGATGTATGTTGACTATATCTTCTGTTAGCAATGCTTTCATGTGAAACAGAATTGTATCAGATTGCAGGAAAATTAATTTGTGCCCTAAAATTATATCATTTCTGAACTAAAAGCTGTTCGATTAAATCTTTGGTTAAAAAAATATATGTTCATTTAAGGGGTACAATAATATTTTTTTTTTAAATTAACGTAAGGGTTATAAAATATAAAAATAATTAAGTTATTAGTCTACAACATTCCAATTAGTACAAATTTTTACTCTGCTATGTTCCTACTTGTCTGCCCCTTTTTGTGACAAAATATTCATACGTTTTTGATATATTACGCCTAATGTCACTAATAATGCAGTAAAAATTTAATTGAGAGTGTTTTTTTTTATGTACCAATATATGGAACTAAATATCCTGAATATGAGTCGTCTTCAGGATATCCCTCAGCTCTCTCAACACTTTTTATAGCTCTTTTTATCTTATTATTCATTGTAATCCTTTCTTCATCTGCTCTTGTGTGTGCCTTATTAAACTTTTGAAATGACGACATGTTACCCACAGCTTAGTCCTGAATTCTTTAGTATTTCAAGTCTTCCTAGTTCCACTTCAATAAAGAAAGCATTAACATGATCCGCAGCTATTTCTAGTCTATCTCAAAGGTCAAAATATACCGAACCTAACAAAGGAGAACCTGTTCATGCCACACAAAAACTAAATAGTTTCTACGTGCTTTACCTTTATAAAGAATGAATACAATTATCAACTGAGATGTCATGTAAAGTCTGTCATCCTTTGTGACAAGAGGTGTCAAATACTAAAGTTGGTGGCACATGTCTGAAGTTGAACAACAATCGTATCCTCAAGGAAATATGAGTCTAGAGACGTGTTGCGGATATAATTACATGAATATTGAGATCTGTAAGGCATCAATGAGTGAAATTGTGATTAAAAAGAAGGAAACGCTTACAGTGATCATAGCACCCGGACAATATATAAATATTGAGTTATTGAGTTATTTGCGGGTCATCATCATTGCACTCCGAACATATTCATGGGTGCTCAGATCCCCTCCTCAGCATTTCCCTCAGTGTCCAGCGACTGACGACTCCAGTTCTATGTTGGTTGATAAGTCTTCTTACACGGCCACCAAGTTTCTCATTTCTGGCCGTGCCCATCTTAACTCCCATTTCCATCATCCGAAGAAGTGACGTTGATCTGTGTTTGTCGAAGTCCTGTGCTCTTCCCACAACTCGGAGTAGGTCAGCCATGAGAGAACGTGCTTTCAAAATAGCGCTGGGCATTGACTGTGTTCGAGCGTCTTTGAGAACAAAAAGTTCACACCTACACACACATACCCACATATATTTACACACATGCACGCACACATAAACATACACTCTCGAATTATAAAATGTATAATCGTGATTATTATTAATTTATGTGATTCGTCACATAGGAGTAGCCTCCGTCGTTCAGGGTTGACTGGATTTTTCAGAACCCCTAGAAATGTTATTTTCATTTCTTTCGCCGTATATACTTTTTTTTCGTGAATCTTTGTGTTTCTTACTCGAATTAGAGCTTTAGCGTGTGTTTCCAAAGATTGCGGTCTGCAGTTATTTCTTCCCAGACTGCAGAGTTTATGTTCAGTGTCTTCATTTCATGTTTACACACATCTACAAATCGAAGTTTTGGGGGGCCCCTTAGTTCTTTTGCCATCTGCTAGTTGTCCATAAAGTATATCATATGGTGTGCGGCATTCTTTCATACGGCATAAATGGCCAAAACATCTTAACATAGTTGTTTGACCAGAGCGTAGATGTTCGAGAGGACATTCACGTTTGTCATTTTATCCTTCCATTCCAGTCTAAACCACTGGAAGCTACTATTCGTGCTGTTTCGTCCTAAATGTTTGTCTGCAACGCAAATATTCAGCCCTACCCTATCCGGGAGATACTTGTTTTAATATGAAAAATACAGATACACATTTTATTCTGGAGTTGTGATCGCAGCTCTATGATATAGTCATGAGAACACCTGTGTGACAAAGACATCGCCAATGATGGCTGATTTTTAGTTAGCCGAGTTGGCAGTGTTCCCTAGCGTTTGGCTTTACGAGGCAAGGCGCTGTACCAATGAGCACGGATTCTATCCTGCTTCGGACCATATATTGTTCTTTGTTTTTTTCTGTTGTTAATTATTTCTCATTTTTTTCCGAATGCTGTATACACGCCTCTTCCTCTGAATTGATTCGCTGATTATCGCCTCGTAAGTTTCCCTCTATATTAATATTCATTTATTATTATTTATCTCCCGATACCTAGGATACGACGCTGACATCGCATACAAATGCATTTAACCTTCTCTCCTACTTCGCATAAGTTGTCCATGATTGGAGCCATACAAAAGGATATTAAAGAAGCAGGCTTTGAAAACTGCGGTCTTTGTTTTAGTTGTCAGTTTGCTATATTGTCAAACACGCCTAGAAAGACTGGCGAAGGTTGTGGCAACTTTACAAATGCAAGTGTCATATATATATTTTTTTTCTTATTTAATTATAATGCATATACTGTGTAGTGTCTCACAATCTTATAGCTTATATATATATATATATATATATATATATATATATATATATATATATATATACATATTTATAAAGAGAGAGAGAGAGGGAGAGAGAAAGAGAGATTATGAGAAGCATACAATTGTTGCAGATCAATATAACAATTCTCAAATAAGATAGATCAGTTGGCGATATCGGAGTGTCTTCTATTTGCTTGCTCTTACTGCCCTTTTATGCCATCACCGAAGTAAGAAGCGGCAAAACCAGTGGTTAACTTGAGAAGAGGAAAACAAATTGTCAATGAATGGCACATAAGCTAAAATCTCGATACATGACTTCTGTGGTCTTCACTGTCTGTTTTGTTTCTCCAGCCGTGGGGTGTGCTGGTTGAATCACGTGAATTAAATCGCCACGCTGGTATCAATTCTGTTATGTTGGTCAATTAGTTGGGTTTTTGCATTTCTATTTAGACTTACTATTTTTCTGTATGACAAAAATGGGATACATGGATCGAAAAAAACGGGACGGGCATGTTATGTAATTTTCTCTATTAACGAAAAAAAGGCGACCGACATAAAGTTACATTATATTATTATAATACAGAAGTTGCTGTTATTATTTTAACGGAACCAGCATAACATATTAGTAATTGTAGAGGCGGGCCTGAATTCACGATTGTACCATGAACATATATCCTACCAAGTGATGTTATGCAGAAAATGTTGGTCTTTCAACACATTCTCATTAAAGTTCTTTAAATATTCAGATTTTCTACTTTTGTTCATATCAATAAATCCGTTCTAAATCACACACAATAACACTTGAATTTCTTTTACTACGGGCATTGAAATCTATTTATAACTTAAATTTGACTCCCATCGAAAATTGCATCGTGTTACCAGCAGTCACACACCGGAAGTCTGTGTGAAAAAAAAGCTGCACAAACTACAGTATGAAAATTAACACAGCAAAAACAGAGACTATAAGAATAAACAAATTAAAACACCCATTAAACATTAAGATCAAAGATAAAGAAATAAAACAAGTAGAGGAATTCAAGTATTTGGGCACAATGTTCACAGAAGATGGAAAACTAGACAGAGAAACTGACATAAGAATACAAAAAGCCAATGCTGTCACATACCAGCTTTCACCATTGCTAAGACATCCAAACATTTCTATGACAGCTAAACAACAAATGATAAATAGCATTTTCATACCAACTTTGTGCTATGAAAGTCAAACATGGACCCTTTCTAAATCACATTTAAGAAAGATCAATACATGTGAGATGCGATGCTTGAGAAAAGTAACAAACAACACAAAAAGATATAGAATACCAAATGAAAGCATAAGAAAAATGGTAGGAAGAAAACCATGCCAAGAATATATAGAACAACAACTTAAATGGTTTGGCCACCTGGTCAGAATGAATCCTCACCAATCACCATCAAGGGCGTTCTTCTCAAGAATGCATGGGAAAAAAACCAAGAGGAAGACCCAGAAAAAGATGGATAGATGTAGTGACAAAGACATGTAACAACAAAAGAAAATCACTAATTCAGACAGTTCGAGCAGCTCAAGAACGACAAATGATATAACCACGACTCCTTTTATGTATCAGTGAAAAGAGAAAAGAAGAAATACATATAAAATATGAAATGAAACAGCGTTTTATAAACAAAAAAATTTAACAGTGTAATGGTTCCACTACAACCCTTCCTAAGCGTAAGATGAATATGTTGTTAGTGAGCAAATTTTACAATCTCCGGAAAACACATTTTTAGGTATCGTGGTCGATATCAGACAAGGCGCATTTACCTCCAAGAAAAATCTCTGGAGCCCAATTTTAGAAACTGAGTGAATGTCGAAGCCTTTTATGTGTAAAAATAAATCCGCCATTTCTGACAATGTAATACTTCTGATCAAAAAGCGAGCGCACCAACTACTCAGTTACCGAGGCTCCTGTTTAAAAAAAAACTGGATCAGATTTGACATTTTTAACCAACAAGAGTTTAACATATTGCAGTGGTATTGCTATCACTACCACCTTCACGTTTTACATCAAACGAGTTGATGTTTTTAAGTGAACTCAGCCAGACTATTTCCAGATATAATGCATGCCAGATGACAGTGTTTCTGCCTCGAAGTTCAACGGAAAATTGACATTACAATGTTAGCATAGTACTTTTGTTTCATCTCTATACAGCGTGTACAGGGCAATATATTGGGATTGTTTCTGGCCTTTCAAATTGCAGTTCCGTCACTTTGACGTTGCAAAGAAAGACTTGACCCTTAAAATAGAGAATTAATACTAAGAACATTTTAAAAATATGTAAACTATGTTTTATTATAATCCTGACAAAGCTGACTTTAAAAAAAAACAAAAAACTACGAAACGACCATAAATTATAAGGCCGGTACTGACCAGTTCAAAATGTCTTCTTGTACGTGTATGCACCATGAAGACAATACAGACGATGATTTTGACATATTTTAATAACGGTTTTACATGCAATAAAGTAAAAATGGTGACCATATTTAATTCCTTTATTAATTAGAGTAATCAGTGCGGTTGGAAATTAAATAGTTGAAGTAATGGCTAGTATTTATTATTTAGGACAACTCTTGTCAAACTGTGCCTCACAAAGCCTAGGTGCTCCGAAAGCGTCTGATAACATTCTCTCGCGGACATCATTATCATAAGATAAAGTGCCATGTCCAGATGCCCAGTGTAATTGGTGTTACATTACAAACCGTCCACAGTGCAACACATAAACTTCGCTGCAGTTGTACCACAATATTGAGCTGTCTAATATTATTTCTCTATGTCGCCCGAGATATTTCATTCCCTCTTTTCGCTGACAGTTGGCAAAAATGTTTTGTTTGGTGTACTTGTGTGTCTGTGGTCGCCAAGTGCTTGATTTCATTTTCTTCTCATAACGATGCCGCAAACGTCAATCAAAGATAACTGTCTAGCTTAGGACTTTTTTCCCGGCAAACGCCTTGGTAGAAGTGCATTCGAGTCGCACCAGTCAAAAAATATTTGTTTCAGCGTTCCTTTGATGGAAGACAGCTGAAATTAAATTGTGTCTATATTCTGTTTTATAATCACAGTAAAAAGCAGAATAGCTGAGGCCAAAATAGCATTTCAGAAAATGAAAAATATCTTATGCAACAAATCTATGTCAATAGAAATGAGAAAGAGAGTTCATCGGTGCTATTTAGAACCAGTTATGACTTATTGAAGCGAATCATGGACGATAGACAAACAAATCTCTCTTTCTCTACGATCAGGACTCAATCAGAGTAGGACTCCAGACTCTCGCACGAAGACAGCTGTCTGTTTAAGCCTGTTAGATCCAATCCGCTTGAATACCTGTTACAACGTTGCACTGTGTTCTGCACCAGTGGCCCAGTGTTATAGTGTGACTCAGTCATGGGCGATAATGGAAGAATAGAAGAATATGACGATAGACAGAAGAATAAAAGAATGAGGCGATGACGATGTGAAGTAGGATAGTTTTAGGCGGCGTAGAAAAGACACTCTTCAGAGGATTAGGAAGGAGACGTTAAGTCTACCCAACTCAGTCGCTGAGTCGTAATCAACTTGAAGATTACCAGTGAAATGCGTACAGGTGGTCAGCCTAAAGCCAGACAGATGTTTGCTCTGGTCGACAAAGTTGCGTAACGCAACGACACGGCCGCTGGTTCCTAGGAAACTCTTATATCGGCAGACGCCTTGAAGTCCAGTGAAGACCTGAGATGAAAGCGGACAACTAAACTGCCCCGCGTAATCAAAAGACCAGGTTATCTTTACGTTCAACAGTGATTACTCTTTGAGTCTCTGAATTGGAAATCGCCTGGAGTTTTAGTTGTTAGGGGACGGACTTAGGAAGATGGACAGGTTCGACAGGACTCCTAAAGTAATAAGACTTTGGAGATAATTAAAAAAGGCGGAGCTAGAGAGATAGTGACGGTCAAGAGACGTAGGTTAGGCCGTATCAGTGGTCGGGGGGGTGTGGTCACCTGGGACTTAAACCCCGAGACCCTGGGAACTAGGGAGATTAGGAGAGGAGAGGCGCAGAATGCTTTTGGGGCGAGGAGCAGTAGCTAGAGAGACATTTAGCTACACTCGGGCAGACTCAGCTACACTCAGCCAGACTCGAGACAATTCGGCCACACTCGGCCAGACTGAGCACATTCAGATACTAGTTCCTCAGCACTATCAGAAAGAGACAGGCAGATGTACTTAAGAATACTATACGGAGTAAACGGTCAACAAGATAGATAGATAACCACAGATAGAACTTTATGAATACGAAACGGCCACACACAAACGTTATTTGACAATTCATCATCGCCGATAGGCTATGTCAAGTAACACCAATAAAGACCTTGTTTATACTTGTACTAAAAAGATTGATGAGTTATATATGTGTGTCCAAATGAAAGTACAAGTAGTAAGACCAGAAAGAAGCATGAAGAAACCCTGCAACATCCCATTCCTTTCTGTTGCCGTGACGCAGGATTTTATTCTTTTAAAGAAGGACCTGGAAGAAAAAAAAAAGTAAGAATTTTCTCTTAACCAACTCTGACGTCCATCTACGCACTTCCAGCGTAAACCTACGCACTTCCAGCGTAAACCTACATACTTACAGCAACGAGTGCCGTCCTCATAATTTGTAAGTACCCATGAAGTTGAGCCTAGTAATGTGTTTGTGTACAACACACCAGCGAACCTTGTCTACAGAAGTTAATCAAGCCTAGCCATCTGTGTCCAAAATAGTACATCGAAGTCCAGCGTAAGAATGGCTGCCTGTTTGTGAGACTACACCCTGTTTATCTTAAAATCCCGAAGAAGCGACTAGAAGTGCCAACCCGCAGTGATCTTTCCCCGAGCTATATCAAAGTAGAAGTGAACATTCATATTCATAAAGTAGAACTTCCTGTAAGGAAAGAAGTAAAAGTGAAATAGACAGAGAGAACAAAATGTGAAAATGATGTCCACATTGAGAACCTGAAAGAAGACTAAGTAGTTAATTATTGTTTTAAATTAGTATATTATTGTGTAGTTGTTAGGATGTTATAAAGGTGTGTTAGGTATTCCATGGACTTCAGAAGCATGTAAGTTGGATTTTTCTTATATATTTTAGAGATGCATATGATATGTTGAACAATGTTAGTGTGAAGTAAATAAGTTTTTTTTTTCTTGAGTGTTAGTGGAGGAAAGTAGAAATTCTTTGACTGATCTAAATAACTTGTGTGTTAATTTATACTTAATTTATAATTAATTAATTAATTATCAAGATGAAGAGAGGCATGACTCCCACTTTGCAGACCCTGCAAGAAATTAGTAGAGTCATCACCGGTTTAGAAAATAGTTTTAGACAGCAAGAAATGAGTGCCAGTATCTCAAATTACTCTGGCGATCCATCCAAGTTCAGACAATGGATGGCAGAAATTGAAAAGTATGCTCTCATTTTTCCTATAAATGAGGAAGACAAGAAATTAATAGCTTTTAAAACAAGTAGAGGCGAAGTATCTGACTTCATCCAGAGAAGGCTAAAGAATGAACCTTCAAGCACATGGAAGTCCCTCAAGATAGAATTAAAAACTAGGTATGCTGCTGTAGGAGATGCCTACACTGCTTTCATACTTTTGAGGAAGTTTAAACAAGAAAGAGGAGAGACAATAACTGCTTACAGTAATAGACTTTTAGAGCTAGCAGAGGAATCTGGTTTAGATACTGACAGTTTTGGTAGACAATTAATAGAGACTTTTATAGATGGACTAATATCCACAGATCTAAAACTACACTTAGCGAGGCTGAACCCTGAGACGCTAGATGAAGCGATTAATGTCTCTATTAAAGAAATCGGGTTCATGAAGAAATTGAATTTAAACCTACCTGAAGAAAGCCCAACCATCAGTGAATGGTTTAATAAAAGAAAAATAGTAGAAAAGCCTAGGGAAGTTAATCAAGCGAGTAATAGATGGAGAAATAAGGGACGACTAGGTGAATTGAGTAAAGAAATATATGCAGTGAGAAGGGAAACAAGGCATTTTCACGGAAGAAGATTACCACCCCAGGAATCTAGGTGGAGATGGAAGGACAAAAGACAAACTGCTGGACGTAAGAGCTATGAAATAAATAGTGTAGACAGGATTGAAATGAATAAAGTGAATTGTAAATCAAAAGTTTGGGCACAGCATGTTAATCAAACACCCAGGCGTGGTTGGCAAGATCCCTCTGGAGTCAAAGAGAAGCGCGCAACCAAGCATGTGGATGCGAGAACGACCAAGTGGTCCAAATCAAACGGCCCAAACATCAAGACAAACAGACTGTCTAGCCTGAAACAAAACAAATTAATCAGAAAGGAGAAGGAATTAGAGGGAATGGAACATAATTTAAAAGATAAGTCGAGTCATGCGATCAGCAATAAAAAAGAATGTATGTTAGTGAGAATTAAAGAGACTGAGAACAGAATGATCGACAGTGCTACACAAACAGAAGGTACTGATAGAGAAGTATTGGTGACACAGGTTAGCTGCGCACAAACACAGACTGTAGAGGTTAGAGGACAAACTAAACATAATGATAAGATAACACAAACGAGGGAGGTGAAGAAACAAGTTAGAGACGCCTGTGTGGCTACAAACATCTTAGAAGATGTGATATCAAGAAAAGATGCCGAGATAAGAATTATGGAAAAGAGAAGTGAAAGAGATGAGTTGATGCTACTAGAGCTGAAAGACACAGTAGATAGGCTAGAGTGCAAAAACAAGTGTCTAGAGACGAGAATTAAAGAGCTTGAAGAACAAGAGTCTGAGACTGACAGACACAGTGTATGTATGATTCGAGAAGTTGATGAGATGAAAGCACAGAATAGCCAACTTTTAGGTGAAGTTAAAGTGTCCAAGGATTTAGTTGTAAGTTTAAGAAAGGAGAAATCAGAAGTAGATGACAAAGTAAAGAACCTAATACGAGAGAAGTCTGACTTAGAGGAAGAGGTAGCGTCTCTAAGGCGAAAGAAATCTACTACAGAAAATTTGAAAAAGGAAAACGAGAAAGGGAAACTTGATAGGATAGAACGCAACAGTGATACAAATAGTGTAGAGGTTGTAAGTAAAAGTGCTGAGAAGAAAATTAACGAACTAGCAGTGTTTCATGCATTAGAGAAAGCAGCTGATAAATATGCGCGTGAAATGGACAAGGAATTAGAGGATATGGCAGATGGGGTAAAAGGTAGCAAGAAACGTCCTGAAACTGACAGATTGCCTACAATACGAGAAAGGAGGGTTGCTGCCATAAATGAAGAGTTTGAAAAGACCCAAATAGAAAAGGCAGAGCAAGTGAAATTTTGGCCATTGGGAACACCAGAACGTGATGCCATTATCGCTGAAAGAAGAAGAAAAGACGATGAAAGAGTCAAAGTAGACCTGCCTTTTGCCATACGATTGGGACGACGGCAAGAGTTTTTTGACCACCAGAAAGAAATAGATAAAGGTAACAGATTCAGAGAAGATCATAGGTCAGAAAGAGGAGACCTGACAACCACTAGTGATGGAAGAGATAAAAGATACAAAAAGAAGAAACATACATATTAAGAATTGTAATTATTTTACTTGTGGATGTTGTAACTAATAAGGTGTAAGAGTCTACTAACTTTGAGACGAATTTTATATGTATAATGTCAGTGTGCACTGAATGATGAGTAGGAGTCTGTAAATGTACTGTTGCCTTAATGAGGAGACAGAACTATATGTATGAAGATGTTAGTGAGTCACCTGAAGTAAACAAACAAAATGGTAACCATGTTTACATCGGTTTAAAAAAAAGTTTGAGTCAAGTTAAGAGAACTTAGAATTTACAGGAAATAGAGTATGCATGGAGAGAGTCTTAGGAGACTAAGAAGAGACGAGAGAGTCAGTGACCCGAGATGGAGAGACTCTATGAGTTATATAGGAATTCCAAGTGTGGAACAGCATTGTGAGATGTACACATGTGTGTATGAAGTGTGTTGTGGATAGTTTAATGGAAGTCTAGACAGACTAGATTCTGTATCAAATTTAAGTCATAATTTTGATTGCTATGTGTTTGTGATTACTCTATGCTTCAATGTTCGGTCTGTCCAAGACTGTGGGGTGTATGATTTGAGGAGAAACATGTTGTGAAATGCACATTTTTTAAAATACAATTTTATGAAAATGTAATTATATGTTGACGGGGAGAATTGCCTAAAATTTAGGAATATGCGGGGAGAAGGAACAGATAAGAAGACTGTCGACCCGACATGAGTTGACCAGTAAATTAAGCCTGTGGCTAAGAGATTCTGTAAGAAAGCGTATTGCTATGCAGACAACTTTATTAGCAGTGCCAGAAGAGCACGTGTTCAGGGAGAATAAGAGAACAGAGTAGACGGGTCTTGTTTCTTTTTCAGAACTGGCACAGATATGATGCCGAAGAAAGACTAAACACGTCTTATTAGGCAATTAAGAAAGTACAGTGCGAAGGTTGATCGAGCCTTAAATATTTCAGAATTGATGTTTCCACAAAATGTTTTGTATACATGAGACACATGTTGTGTCGCAAAGATGTTTATTGAATGTCATGATATTGTTGTAGAATTATGAATGTTGTATATGTAAACACCAATTACAGAACCTACCAGTTTAAATTAATAGACGGAAAGAAATGTGGGTTAGACATAGACAAAACAGACGATGACCTCAATTTAGCTGGCCTACATTCAGGCTAGGTCCAGAGTGACGTCACGTTAGTCAGAGGCTTCAAAGCAAAACAAAGTGGCATGGCAGAGCGATGTTGTAAGATGATTGTATACATGATGGATTTTTCTTTTGAGATTCCAGTTTATAGATGTTGAATTTGTATTTCTAATTGTTGTAATAATTGATGTACAATGAGAAAAAGGAAATTAGTTAGCCCATTAAGGAAGTAGAAAGAGAGCAGTCACACTATGTTTTTATTTTGAGTTAAATTGATCTATGAATATATCAATTCAACTGAAATGTTGACGGAGATATATGTTATAGTGTGACTCAGTCATGGGCGATAATGGAAGAATAGAAGAATATGACGATAGACAGAAGAATAAAAGAATGAGGCGATGACGATGTGAAGTAGGATAGTTTTAGGCGGCGTAGAAAAGACACTCTTCAGAGGATTAGGAAGGAGACGTTAAGTCTACCCAACTCAGTCGCTGAGTCGTAATCAACTTGAAGATTACCAGTGAAATGCGTACAGGTGGTCAGCCTAAAGCCAGACAGATGTTTGCTCTGGTCGACAAAGTTGCGTAACGCAACGACACGGCCGCTGGTTCCTAGGAAACTCTTATATCGGCAGACGCCTTGAAGTCCAGTGAAGACCTGAGATGAAAGCGGACAACTAAACTGCCCCGCGTAATCAAAAGACCAGGTTATCTTTACGTTCAACAGTGATTACTCTTTGAGTCTCTGAATTGGAAATCGCCTGGAGTTTTAGTTGTTAGGGGACGGACTTAGGAAGATGGACAGGTTCGACAGGACTCCTAAAGTAATAAGACTTTGGAGATAATTAAAAAAGGCGGAGCTAGAGAGATAGTGACGGTCAAGAGACGTAGGTTAGGCCGTATCAGTGGTCGGGGGGGTGTGGTCACCTGGGACTTAAACCCCGAGACCCTGGGAACTAGGGAGATTAGGAGAGGAGAGGCGCAGAATGCTTTTGGGGCGAGGAGCAGTAGCTAGAGAGACATTTAGCTACACTCGGGCAGACTCAGCTACACTCAGCCAGACTCGAGACAATTCGGCCACACTCGGCCAGACTGAGCACATTCAGATACTAGTTCCTCAGCACTATCAGAAAGAGACAGGCAGATGTACTTAAGAATACTATACGGAGTAAACGGTCAACAAGATAGATAGATAACCACAGATAGAACTTTATGAATACGAAACGGCCACACACAAACGTTATTTGACAATTCATCATCGCCGATAGGCTATGTCAAGTAACACCAATAAAGACCTTGTTTATACTTGTACTAAAAAGATTGATGAGTTATATATGTGTGTCCAAATGAAAGTACAAGTAGTAAGGTCAGAAAGAAGTTTGAAAGAAACCCTGCAACACCAGTGCATCCGATTTCAGCCAGCATTTTGTTCAGGTTTGCTTTCCTTAGCATTTGATTGTCCCCAATCTTTTCGCAAGGTAGCAGATGATCTTTTCTGTAGGGGGATTCTGCCCTTAGATGGTCCGCCCTCCCAGGTTTACGAGCACCATCTGCCCGAGTCACTAGAGGTGACTAACACAGACATGCGACTTGTAAAAAAAAACAAATTAAACGACAATTACAGGCCACAGAGATTGGATTTATCCGAAGAATGTTGAAAATTCCCTGGACAGCTAAAAAGACCAATGAGGAAGTTCTCAAAGAGGCAACTCAAAAAGGGAGTTCCTAAAAAACATCAGAAAGAAACAATCAACATTTTTCGGGCACATCATGAGAAGAGGAAAGTTGGAATACTTGGTTACAACTGGCATAATAAGAGTAAAAGAGATCGCGGACAACAAAGAGAGAAAATACCGGATAGCTTGGTGTCATGGCATGGAAAAAAGTAAACAACAGAACTGATACGATGCACTGTAGATAGAAGATTGTGGAAGGACAAGATCGCAACGCCAATCGGTGTGACACGTGATGATGATGATGATGATGATGATGATGATGATGATGATGATGATGATGATGATGATGACGATATATATATATATATCATCACCATCAAGTACCGCGCCTGCTGGCGTAGGTGATCATGTATCTCCACAATTTTCGATTTCGACAGTTATTTATCATTCTGTTGTTGACCTTCTGCCAAGCCATTCTTTTAACTTGTCTTGTATCTTTTCTCTTTGCTTCCCTCTATCTCTTCGTCCCCCAATTTTTCCAGTTCTACAATATATTCCAGCTGTTCCCTTCTCATTACGTGGCCAACAATTATGATTGTTTATTCCTAATTTTGGAAAATTTCTCTCTTTTTGCTTTGGCCTCTTTTACAACGTTTTCATTACTCTTCTTATATGTCCATGGTACTCTCACCATTCTTCTGTAAAACATTTCTACAACCTCCAGTGATTTTATTTTTATTGTCCCATGAATGATTCTGGTGTTAGTCTGGTGTGTGTGAAAACTAGACCAGGGGCAGATTACAATAGTGATCATGTAGCAGTTGTGGGAAAGCTTAGAGTAAAATTAAAAAGAACAAAACGCGCCTCAGTTAACATCAAGCTAAATTTAGATTTACTAAAATCAGACAAGAAGCTGCAAGACAAATATAAAATCACAATTCAGAACCGGTACAATGCAATAGAGAAGATACAAAACATTGATGAACAGTGGGAAATGCTAAAAGAAACAATGCATCAAAGATCAAAAGAATTCATACCACCAGTGAGGACAATTTCAAGAAAGAAATGGGTGACAGACGACATTATTTTGCAGCTAATGGATACAAGAAGAAGAAATAAAGAAAATAAAGATGAGTATAAGAGATTAAATAAAGAAATTGTAGTAAAATGCAATGAAGCAAAAGAAGCATGGATAAAAGAGAGATGTGAAGAGATTTAAATGCAACAAAAAGGAGATGCTAAAGCTATATACAAACAAATTGAGGAATTAACAGGAAGAAAAACGCAATAAAAAAATGGATGTCTAAGATCAAAGGAAGGAGAACCGTTGATTGATCAAGAAAACATAAGGGAACGATGGACAGAATACATTAAAGATCGTTATAATGATGAACGAGCTGAAGTAAATATTAAGGATAATGGAGGACCAGATATAGTCAGAGAAGAAGTGGAAGATGCCTTGCGCAATATGAAAGCAGGCAAAGCTCCTGGACCAGATAATATAACTAAAGAAGAGATTGAAGCCATGGGTGATTTTGGAATAGAAATAACAAAAATATTGAATGATATCTACAACAGCGGATATATATCAGACGACATGCTCAAATCAATATTTATAGCCCTAACAAAGAAATCGGGTGCGATTGAATGCGATGATCATCGCACAATAAGCCTTATGAGTCATATGACAAAGATATTACTAAGAATCATCATGCGAAGAGTGCGAAACAAAATCAGTCCAGAAATTAGCGATGAACAGTGTGGTTTTGTTAGAGATAAAGGAACAAGCAATGCCATTTATATCATAAGATCTTTAGTAGAAACAGCCATAGCAGTGAAAACATATCTATACCTATGTTTCATATTTTACACCAAGGCATTTGACAAAGTAAAGCACCAAGAAATAATCAAAATTTTGCAAAGTATAAACGTAGACAGCAAAGATCTAAGAATAATAAAGAACATGTACTGGCAACAAACAGCGGCCATAAGAACTGGAAACCAATTGTGAATGGTTCAACAAATAAAACAGGGTGTTAGACAGGGTTGTGTGCTGTCACCAGATTTGTTTAATATTTATAGTGAGATTATTTTAAGATCCATAAGGGGCATGCCTGGAATAACAATTGGAAGTCATAATATAAATAATCTAAGGTATGCTGATGATACAGTATTAATCGCTAAGAGTGAAAATGAGTTTCAAGAAATGTTGGACATTATAGTGAAGGAAACACAAATAAAGGACTCAGTCTTAATAGCAAAAAGACAGAGGTAATGGTAACAACAAAGAAAAAGACATCACCTCAGTGCAAAATAAAGACAAGTAGAACAATATTAAAACAGGTAAATGAATTTAATTATTTCGGAACTTTGTTAACTCAGACGGAATATGTACAAAAGAGGTGAGATGCAGAATGGCTCAGGCAAAAGCAGCTTTCCAAAAAATGAGGAAGATACTATGCAATCCATTTTTGACAATAGAAACAAGAAAAAGAGTTCTTAAATGTTACGTAGAGCCAGTCTTAACATACGGATGCGAGCCATGGACAATAGGACAACAGACAAGAAAATGACTGGAGTCTGTAGAAATGTGGTTTTACAGAAGAATGTTGAGAATACCATGGACGCTAAGAAGAGTAATGAAGAGGTTCTGAGAGAGGTCAAAGCAAAAAGAGAGCTAATTTTCAATGTTATGAAGAAACAATTATCATTTTTTGGCCATTTAATGAGAAGAGAACAACTGGAATATATTGTAACAACTGGAAAAATTGAGGGACGAAGAGATAGAGGGAAGCAAAGAGAAAAAATAACAGACAGCTTGAGAGAATGGCTTGGCAGAAGGTCAACAACAGAAATGATAACTAGCTGCCGAAATCGAAAGTTGTGGAGAGACATGATCACCTACGCCACTAGGCTTGGTACGTGATGATGATGAAGTTATATAAATATGTATAGGTTACCAACAATATGAAAATGAAACTGTGTTTTATTAAAAGGAGAGAAAAATGTATATTTTCATTTCAGTGGGACACAGCTGACGGTCATTTGTGTCAAAACTGTGGCTTTTACGCACAACTGGGTAGGCAACAATAGTTTCTTGGTAAGCAACAATAGTTTAACTTGTTGCAGTTCTATTGCTTCCACTTTCGCCCTCACGATTTACCATAAAAGAACTGATGTTTCTAACTGAAGCAGGCAGAGTATTTCCAGAAGACTAGATGTTGATTCTGCCTCCATGTGCAACGTAAAATGAATATTACAATGCTGGCATGCTATTTTTGTTCCATATCAACGCAACGTTTGCAGTCTTAGATATTTGAGCTGTTTCTGAACTTTAAAACTGTAGCTTGACTTCCTGTACATTGCAAAGAATTGATTAAAGATTTCTCTCTTTCTCTCTCTCTCTCTCTCTCTCTCTCTCTCTCAGCGATCAAGACTCAATCAGAGTAGGATTCCAGACTATCTCATGAAGTCAGCTGTCTGTTTAAGTGAATCGATTGCCCCATATAGTTTCTCTTCCAGGGAGGTGGGTGTGGACCACATTGCTCTTCTCAAGACTATGTCATAAATCTGTGCTGAGGATTAAGGTGATTTTCCTGGATGCAGGCAACATCTATCTCCTCATTTGGTAGTCTGATTGTTAGAGCTTGTTTTTTGTGTATTATATTCAGCTGTTTCTTGAAGCTTTTCCGGTCAGCGGTAGCTTGTATCATAATTAGAGTCTGTCTGATCTGTTCTGATTTATTACTTGTTAAAACGTTCCATTGTGTTCTGCACCAGTGGCCCAGTGCATCCAATTTCAGCCAGAATTTTATTGAGGTTTGCTTTCCTTAGCCTTTGATTGTCCCCAATCTTCCTGCAAGGTAGCAGATTGTCTTTTCTGTAGGGGAATTCTGCACTTAGATGATCGGCCCTCCCAGGTTTATGAGCACCATCTGCCCAAGCTTGATATAGTTATTAGTTGATGATTAGACCATCCCCATCACACATCAAACAACAGACTATAAGACCCTTCTGACTATCGCGAACTTCCGGGAGTCTCATCGATGCTGACAAGTCATGTACGAAACCCCACTCCACCAATTATTGATTAGAGTACGACCGTCCTAGGGCTATGCAACTAACTTCATCGATTAACGATTTTAAGAACTTTTAATAAAGTAAAATGTGTCTTCTTCTTCTAGTTCTCCGCTCCCTTTGGGGCTTAGGTTTTTAACAAACACTTTCCAAACCTTTCTGTTTCTTGCCATTCTTTTAAGTTCGTTCCATGTCTTCCCCATCATCTTCATCTCTGCTTCTATCTGTCTTGCGTCATACATCTCTTAGACAGAGAGCCTTTATCTTTCCTGGATGGCGGATTTACTTTTATTCCTTTCTTTGACTTGTCCATGTTTGTGAAGTTTTTTTCGACTTATTTTTTTACATTACAGGATAGCCAGTCCCATGCCCAAACTCTTCTTAGTCGCATCTTACGTACAAGCATGGAAGGGAACAGCCCCACTATTCTTTATTTCCCTTTCGGGCTCCGGCAGCGCACGGGCGATTATGTGTGGACTGCGTTATATATAACACCGAGGCGAAACTAACATTGTATTAAACCATTTATTGTTTCTTGCATGTACCAACCGCCTCAGTCTTCTTCAACTCCGGAGTGGTGTGATAACGACATGTCTGATACCGGTAAAAAAAATGAACAAATTTCAATCTATCTATTGTCCTTTCGAGCCAAAGACGGCACATAGGGCAGAACCACAATCTCAAAAACAGATACCTTGCGTGCCAAATTTCAATACCGATAACATAAAATACAAAAAAGAGACAAATAAGAAAAACTGCAATTAAATTTAAGTTGATATAAGATATTCTTATAACAGTAACAAGTATATGAGATATAATTCAAAACAAATATTTTGATGTAAATAAAACTCACACTCATACATTTCTCTCTCTCTCTCTCTCTCTCTCTCTCTCTCTCTCTCTTTCTGTATATATATATATATATATATATATATATATATATATATATATATAAATAAATAAATATATATATGATAAAATATCTTTAAAAGAATTGAAAACTGCTAGAACAAAAATTCAGATAGGAGAAGGAGTATTTTGGTCTACGCCCTATGGGCCGGCTACGGCTCGAAAGGTCATATATATATATATATATATATATATATATATATATATATATATATATATATATAGAGAGAGAGAGAGAGAGAGGGAGATATATATATATATATATATATATATATATATATATATAGAGAGAGAGAGAGAGAGAGAGAGAGAGAGCATCTTTTATAATATCCATGCTGCAATATCTTTTTTTTTTTTTGTTTATTGCAAATATGTACCGGACTTTGAATAATTACCCCTTCCCTCTACAAAATATTTTCTAACATTTTGCAATCCAAAAATACTGTAAAACAACCGAAATTACAAACTAATAGTGCAGTAACATAAAATTACCAATATTATATGTCTTTCCATTTCTAAAAAAAATGCATCAGAGTTTGATTCACTCACGTTATAATGCTCGTTTTGTGCTTGATATTCGTGCAAGGTTATAATTAAAATGCCTATATTTACAGACATACTATTGCGATAGTTTAAGTGAATGGGATATATAAGCATACTGTTTTACTACAAATAAGATTAGCTTGAGAATTATATTATTAATTTTAATTTCCGGTTTTTAAACTGTTTTGACACTAAATATTCACAAATTGTGATGTAATCTGCATTTCTTTGTTTTAAGAAATCATTTTTTCAGAAGTACCCAAGATTAATGCAACATTGTTACAATTACAAATATTTTATAAATTTAATCGACATATGGACTATTCTAATTCTTATGGTCGTGTTTATTTCTATTTATTATGTATTTATTTTGTCATTTGTCTTTTTGAAACATGTTACCATAAATGTATTTTGTGGCTAATTGCGCCGTTGTTAAATATGCGTTGGTATATGTTAATTTACAAAACTTAGGCTATTCAAATCAAATGTACTATCAACCCTTACGTATGCGTGTGAAAGCTGGAAAACAACAAGAGATATAGAAACAAAGTTGAACGCATTCGAAAATAAATGTCTAAGGAAAATACTTGGTATAGAATGGAACGAATTCAAAACAAACGAGGAAATTAGAGAAATCGCCAATCAACCACTAATATCTTCAGTAATAAAGAAAAGACGATGGTCATACGTTGGACATGTGATGAGAAGAGATAATAATCGAATAGCAAAGCAAGCCCTCATATGGGAAACAACAGGTAAAAGAAAAAGAGGAAGACCCAGGGAGACACTGAGAAGAACATTGATGAGAGAGGCAAGAGCAGCAGGAATCGGCTCCCTCAATGAGATAGAACTGCTTGCACAGAACAGAGACAGATGGCGAGATTTGATAAAATATCTTTAAAAGAAAACTGCTAGAACAAAAATTCATATAGGAGAAGGTGTATCTTGGTCTACGCCCTATGGGCCGGTTACGGCTCGAAAGGTCAATAGATAGATATGTTAATTAACTAGACGAACGTCAATTTCAAAATTAGCACTTAAGTGGTGCCTGTAAATTACTTCTAAGATTGAAGCAATATAATTTGTTTGCTTCAATCAATGTGATAATTGTGACTTTAAGACTGTCAACATTATATGATAAGTTGTGTACGCATTGTATAAGTGCTCTTACAATATGTATGCACTTATTTTCTATAAATTACAAATTTCAACTTTCCTTCAAGCATAGCCTACATGTATAATTATAATATTTTTAAAGTGATTTTACTGAATCAATATTTTAAAGCGTGTACTGCTTGGTACAGTTAGTTATGAAAAGTTCATCTAAAGCTTGACACCAGTAAGGCACAGAACAAAGAAATGTAGTGTGGCAAATTTTCTGCGTGGAAATCATAACCGGCACACGAACAATATGTATTATGGCTTACATGACACCATCATCTACACGCTCACCTGCCCTTGACGAGACCGGCGTAAGCGATCAAACAATAATCTTCTATATCCGAGTTGCCATTACCCAGTTGTGCCAAGCAATTAATATTTTTGGAATTGTCACAAATATCATCAACATCATGTGCTTTGTCAAGCAGGGCTTTAAGGAACCCGTCAACATCAGCCTGTTAGGTACATTCTCTCACTATCACTCTCATATCGCTAATATTTTTTGAGATATATATAATTTATCAACGCAAATTCAGTTCAGCAATATCCCTGATTGCATATTCAATGCTGTCCTTGTCTAAGATCAATCTATCTATTGACCTTTCGAGCCAAAGCTGGCCTATAGGGTGTAGACCAAGATACACCTTCTCCTATCTGAATTTTTGTTCTAGCAGTTTTCTTTTAAAGATATTTCATCAAATCTCGCCATTTGTCTCTGTTCTGTGCAAGCAGCTCTATCTCATTGAGGGAGCCGAATCCTGCTGCTCTTGCCTCTCTCATCAATGTTCTTCTCAGTGTCTCCTTGGGTCGTCCTCTTTTTCTCTTACGTGATGTTTCCCATATGAGGGCTTGCTTTGTTATTCGGTTATTTTCTCTTCTCCTCACATGTCAGTAGTATACAATGTTCAAACTGCTTATTATTGTGGCGCTAAATTAACAAAGATATATAGGGCGGCGCGCGGCGCGCATAACACGTGCGGCGCAGGGGGAATTAACCATGACATTTCGTGTCCGGATGTTGACCTCTACTCTCGGTGACCCCGGAAGTGATCTGTTTATGTCTGGTGTATGCTGACTTTGGAGTTCTTGATGTACTTGATCGATAGTAATAGGTTAGTAGATTATACAACATCAATGAAAAACATTAAATTTAAAACAGAAGACAAAGATATATTTTATTCTTTTATATCTCAATAGGTGTATAACACACATTGATATTATATATCATTACAAACATATTAAGTACATTGAGTAAATATATAGTACAAGGATAACATTTATTTATAGCTATGTAGTTGGGTGTCTGCTTAGCGTTGTACCATAAATGAAGCATAAGGGGTGAAACAGTTAGAGATTCTCGGTTAGTCTAAGCTGGTAGTGTAAATATGTTCCTCGGTGTTAGTGGTTTGCTATCTCTCTCTCTCTCTCTCGCACTCTCTCTCTCTCTCTCTACTATTCCAGCCTAGATTTCCCTCCATTGAAACACTTACTCATTCTCTCCATTTATCCCTATCATCTCGCCTTCCTTCTCTCTCTCTCTCTCTTTCTCCCCTATCCGCTCTTAGACTTCTAACCTATCAGTCCACCCTCCGCCTCTCCCTTTAGCTCCCCCACCCTCCCTCATATTTTTAGCGTCCCTCCTATTGTAACACTTGATTATTCTCACCATTTATACCTAGCATCTCGCCTTCTTTCTCATAGGCTTCTCTCTCGCTCGCTCTCTCTCTTCTAACCCCTACTAGACTTCTCTCCTACCATTCCACCTTTCTTCCTCTCTCTCTCTCTCTCTCTCTCTCTCTCTCTCTCTCTCTCTTTTTTTTTTACCTCACCTAGCGTTCCGCCTTCATGCGTATTTTTACCTTACCGCCAGTGTAACACATTAATAACATTGAATATCAATTACAAAAAGACTTGAAATATCTACTTTTTAAAGAACCAATAAGATAAACATATGAAAAACGAAGGAATAATACACTCGACAAGGCTTAACATACGTACTTTATACACATCACCATTAATACAACTGAAATTCTTTTAATGATAACCTATCACAACGTTATGAGCTAAGAGAAAAACAGAAAAAAATTCAACTTACACCGTAAAATATTCCACTACACCACAGACCGCTAGATTGACCAGTACTATGAAAATAAACGTCCGTGAATCAAGCACGCTTATAACACGAAGTCTCACATCCGACTAGTTTAAATATAATCTGGTAATAAAAGTTAGACGACACTATTCCACCCTCGACTAACATCTAGGTTAACCAATCAGAGAAGAAGATTTCTATCGGACACCCATCAACGAAATGACTGACCTCTGGATTAACTAATCAGAGAAGAGGATTACTGTTATCGTGATAACTGACCTCATTTTCAACTTGAAGTGCTGTCGAGTCTGATGCATGGGTTACTTTAAATCGATTCGGCCCCTGATACAATCCACCTAGCGGGTCAATGGTGGGGGAAATAATACAAGTGGCGGGTTACTTGAACGCGTTTTGACCACTGATGCAATACCAGGAGTTCCATGACAGTTATAAATAGTTGGATACAACGAGCAGGAAGTTATATTCAAGGTCCAAAATGTTAGACCAAATCACTAAGATTTTACCGCCAGAACACACACAAATTTAGGCTCATATTCAAAAAGTCGACCTTAAAACCATACAAATCTACCCCTATACCCATAAAAGTTAGACACATCGAACAGATGGTTACAGCCAAAGTCCCAAAAAGTTAGACCAAATCACGCCTCGATCGTTCTCTAACAATGCGGAACTTGTGTCCCTCATATGCTATTTCAAAAGTGAGGCAAGGGCAGAAACCTAGGAGGCAAGGGCAGAAACCTAGGAGACAAGGTCAGAAACCTAGGAGGCAAGGACAGAAAACTAGGAAGCAAAGGCTGAAAACAAGGAGGCAAGGGCAGAAACCTAGGAGGCAAGGGCAGAAACCTAAGAGGCAAGGACAGAAACCTAGGAGGCAAGGGCAGAAACCTAGGAGGCAAGGACAGAAACCTAAGAGGCAAGGACAGAAAACTAGGAAGCAAAGGCTGAAAACAAGGAGGGAAGGGCAGAAACCTAGGAGGCAAGGGCAGAAACCTAGGAGGCAAGGTCATAAACCTAGGAGGCAAGGTCAGAAACCTAGGAGGCAAGGACAGAAACCTAAGAGGCAAGGACAGAAAACTAGGAAGCAAAGGCTGAAAACAAGGAGGGAAGGGTAGAAACCTAGGAGGCAAGGTCAGAAACATAAGAGGCAAGGTCAGAAACCTAGGAGGCAAGGGCAGAAACCAAAGAGGCAAGGGCAGAAACCTAGGAGGCAAGGTCAGAAACCTAGGAGGCAAGGTCAGAAACCTTGGAGGCAAGGGCAGAAACCAAAGAGGCAAGGGCAGAAACCAAAGAGGCAAGGGCAGAAACCTAGGAGGCACTTCGATGGACAGCTAGACAACGGAAGAAGCAGAGATTATCATTGTAAACTTTAGAATGGGAATCGGTTTGAAGGATATTATTACCTTGATTTGATGCAATGTAGTGTGGGATATCTAGCAGACACCCTATAGGATAATCTTGAAGTTTATAATCATAAACACTCGTACTGACTAAGGCTTCCAAGGTGTATTTGGTTGTCTCCCTATTTTTGTCTGTATAACCTAATATATCACTTTCATTTAATCTATCGATAAACGTTTCAAAGTCATTTCTGTTGTTAACTAACAAGGGTTTGTCTAACCCTGTCGCGTTATTTGAGCTTGCGTGAAAGTAACGCAGCCCCTGTGTCTCTCTATGTCTTAAAACTAGATGATGACTATAATTTTAGGTTACACAAATAACACGTGGATACTAAAAAATCAACGTTTCGAAAATAGGTTACTAAAATAACACGTCTTCTAGTAAGTAACTCATACAAGATATCGATAAAAATCGTAAATTTACCACGTAGGCTTACCTAAAACTTTATTTTAGACATCCCCACACCAAAAATTTATTAAAAATCACTTTTGAAATTGTTACCCCCCTGACCATTTTTGAGGGTTACGCCCCTGAAATCGATAAAAATCGTAAATTTAGCATGTAGGCTTACCTAAAACTTTATTTTAGACATCCCCATACCAAAAATTTACTTAAAAATCACTTTTAGGATTTTACCCCCTTACTATTTTTTAGGGATACGCCCATAAAATCGGTAAAAAATCGTAAATTTTCACTCTAGGCATACCCCAAACTTTATTTTAGACATCCCCATTGCAAAAATGTACATTAAAAACCACTTTTAGGATTTTACCCCCATATCATTTTTGATTGTTACGCCCATGAAATCGATAAAAAATTGAAATATAACCTCAAGGCATACCTCAAACTTTATTTTAGACATCCCCATACCAAAAAAATCACTTTTTAAATTGTTACCCCCCTTAAAATTTTTGAGGGTTACGCACATGGAATCGATAAAAATCGTAATTTTAGCACGTAGGCTTACCTAAAACTTTATTTTAGACATCCCCACACCAAAAATTAACTTAAAAATCACTTTTGAAATTGTTACCCCCTTACCATTTTTGAGGGTTACGCCCATGGAATCGATAAAAATCGTAAATTTATCACGTAGGCTTACCTAAAACTTTATTTTAGACATCCCCACACCAAAAATTAACTCAAAAATCACTTTTTAAATTGTTATCCCCCTTAAAATTTTTGAGGGTTACGCCCCTGAAATTGATAAAAAATTGAAATATAACCTCAAGGCATACCTCCCACATAATTTATGACACCCCTACATATCAAATTCCATCAAAAAAACAACACACAGCTAGTAGTATATGTGTCTGTTTACCCACCCGAACATACTACTTCTCGTGCGGTTTTGGTGCAGTTTCGGTGCATGTACGTGCACTTTTAGAATGGGTTCCCTCAATGAGATAGAACTGCTTGCACAGAACAGAGACAGATGGCGAGATTTGATAAAATATCTTTAAAAGAAAACTGCTAGAACAAAAATTCATATAGGAGAAGGTGTATCTTGGTCTACGCCCTATGGGCCGGTTACGGCTCGAAAGGTCAATAGATAGATAGATGCCTTGAGGTTATATTTCAATTTTTTATCAATTTCAGGGGCGTAACCCTCAAAAATTTTAAGGGGGGTAACAATTTAAAAAGTGATTTTTTAGTTAATTTTTGGTGTGGGGATGTCTAAAATAAAGTTTTAGGTAAGCCTACGTGATAAATTTACGATTTTTATCGATTCCATGGGCGTAACCCTCAAAAATGGTAAGGGGGTAACAATTTCAAAAGTGATTTTTAAGTTAATTTTTGGTGTGGGGATGTCTAAAATAAAGTTTTAGGTAAGCCTACGTGCTAAAATTACGATTTTTATCGATTCCATGTGCGTAACCCTCAAAAATTTTAAGGGGGTAACAATTTAAAAAGTGATTTTTTTGGTATGGGGATGTCTAAAATAAAGTTTGAGGTATGCCTTGAGGTTATATTTCAATTTTGTATCGATTTCATGGGCGTAACAATCAAAAATGATATGGGGGTAAAATCCTAAAAGTGGTTTTTAATGTACATTTTTGCAATGGGGATGTCTAAAATAAAGTTTGGGGTATGCCTAGAGTGAAAATTTACGATTTTTTACCGATTTTATGGGCGTATCCCTAAAAAATAGTAAGGGGGTAAAATCCTAAAAGTGATTTTTAAGTAAATTTTTGGTATGGGGATGTCTAAAATAAAGTTTTAGGTAAGCCTACATGCTAAATTTACGATTTTTATCGATTTCAGGGGCGCAACCCTCAAAAATGGTCAGGGGGGCAACAATTTCAAAAGTGATTTTTAATAAATTTTTGGTGTGGGGATGTCTAAAATAAAGTTTTAGGTAAGCCTACGTGGTAAATTTACGATTTTTATCGATATCTTGTATGAGTTACTTACTAGAAGACGTGTTATTTTAGTAACCTATTTTCGAAACGTTGATTTTTTAGTATCCACGTGTTATTTGTGTAACCTAAAATTATAGTCATCATCTAGTTTTAAGACATAGAGAGACACAGGGGCTGCGTTACTTTCACGCAAGCTCAAATAACGCGACAGGGTTAGACAAACCCTTGTTAGTTAACAACAGAAATGACTTTGAAACGTTTATCGATAGATTAAATGAAAGTGATATATTAGGTTATACAGACAAAAATAGGGAGACAACCAAATACACCTTGGAAGCCTTAGTCAGTACGAGTGTTTATGATTATAAACTTCAAGATTATCCTATAGGGTGTCTGCTAGATATCCCACACTACATTGCATCAAATCAAGGTAATAATATCCTTCAAACCGATTCCCATTCTAAAGTTTACAATGATAATCTCTGCTTCTTCCGTTGTCTAGCTGTCCATCGAAGTGCCTCCTAGGTTTCTGCCCTTGCCTCTTTGGTTTCTGCCCTTGCCTCTTTGGTTTCTGCCCTTGCCTCCTAGGTTTCTGACCTTGCCTCCTAGGTTTCTGACCTTGCCTCCTAGGTTTCTGCCCTTGCCTCTTTGGTTTCTGCCCTTGCCTCCTAGGTTTCTGACCTTGCCTCTTATGTTTCTGACCTTGCTTCCTAGGTTTCTACCCTTCCCTCCTTGTTTTCGGCCTTTGCTTCCTAGTTTTCTGTCCTTGCCTCTTAGGTTTCTGTCCTTGCCTCCTAGGTTTCTGACCTTGCCTCCTAGGTTTCTGCCCTTGCCTCCTAGGTTTCTGTCCTTGCCTCTTAGGTTTCTGCCCTTGCCTCCTAGGTTTCTGCCCTTGCCTCCTTGTTTTCAGCCTTTGCTTCCTAGTTTTCTGTCCTTGCCTCCTAGGTTTCTGACCTTGCCTCCTAGGTTTCTGCCCTTGCCTCCTAGGTTTCTGCCCTTGCCTCACTTTTGAAATAGCATATGAGGGACACAAGTTCCGCATTGTTAGAGAACGATCGAGGCGTGATTTGGTCTAACTTTTTGGGACTTTGGCTGTAACTATCTGTTCGATGTGTCTAACTTTTATGGGTATGGGAGTAGTTTTGTATGGTTTTAAGGTCGACTTTTTGAATATGAGCCTAAATTTGTGTGTGTTCTGGCGGTAAAATCTTAGTGATTTGGTCTAACATTTTGGACCTTGAATATAACTTCCTGCTCGTTGTATCCAACTATTTATAACTGTCATGGAACTCCTGGTATTGCATCAGTGGTCAAAACGCGTTCAAGTAACCCGCCACTTGTATTATTTCCCCCACCATTAACCCGCTAGGTGGATTGTATCAGGGGCCGAATCGATTTAAAGTAACCCATGCATCAGACTCGACAGCACTTCAAGTTGAAAATGAGGTCAGTTATCACGATAACAGTAATCCTCTTCTCTGATTAGTTAATCCAGAGGTCAGTCATTTCGTTGATGGGTGTCCGATAGAAATCTTCTTCTCTGATTGGTTAACCTAGATGTTAGTCGAGGGTGGAATAGTGTCGTCTAACTTTTATTTACCAGATTATATTTAAACTAGTCGGATGTGAGACTTCGTGTTATAAGCGTGCTTCATTCACGGACGTTTATTTTCATAGTACTGGTCAATCTAGCGGTCTGTGGTGTAGTGGAATATTTTACGGTGTAAGTTGAATTTTTTTCTGTTTTTCTCTTAGCTCATAAAGTTGTGATAGGTTATCATTAAAGGAATTTCAGTTGTATTAATGGTGATGTGTATAAAGTACGTATGTTAAGCCTTGTCGAGTGTATTATTCCTTCGTTTTTGATATGTTTATCTTATTGGTTCTTTAAAAAGTAGATATTTCAAGTCTTTTTGTAATTGATATTCAATGTTATTAATGTGTTACACTGGCGGTAAGGTAAAAATACGCATGAAGGCGGAACGCTAGGTGAGGTAAAAAGAGAGAGAGAGAGAGGAAGAAAGGTGGAATGGTAGGAGAGAAGTCTAGTAGGGGTTAGAAGAGAGAGAGCGAGCGAGAGAGAAGCCTATGAGAAAGAAGGCGAGATGCTAGGTATAAATGGTGAGAATAATCAAGTGTTACAATAGGAGGGACGCTAAAAATATGAGGGAGGGTGGGGGAGATAAAGGGAGAGGCGGAGGGTGGACTGATAGGTTAGAAGTCTAAGAGCGGATAGGGGAGAAAGAGAGAGAGAGAGAGAGAGAGAGAGAGAGAGAGAGAGAAGGAAGGCGAGATGATAGGGATAAATGGAGAGAATGAGCAAGTGTTTCAATGGAGGGAAATCTAGGCTGGAATAGTAGAGAGAGAGAGAGAGAGTGCGAGAGAGAGAGAGAGAGAGAGAGATAGCAAACCACTAACACCGAGGAACATATTTACACTACCAGCTTAGACTAACCGAGAATCTCTAACTGTTTCACCCCTTATGCTTCATTTATGGTACAACGCTAAGCAGACACCCAACTACATAGCTATAAATAAATGTTATCCTTGTACTATATATTTACTCAATGTACTTAATATGTTTGTAATGATATATAATATCAATGTGTGTTATACACCTATTGAGATATAAAAGAATAAAATATATCTTTGTCTTCTGTTTTAAATTTAATGTTTTTCATTGATGTTGTATAATCTACTAACCTATTACTATCGATCAAGTACATCAAGAACTCCAAAGTCAGCATACACCAGACATAAACAGATCACTTCCGGGGTCACCGAGAGTAGAGGTCAACATCCGGACACGAAATGTCATGGTTAATTCCCCCTGCGCCGCACGTGTTATGCGCGCCGCGCGCCGCCCTATATATCTTTGTTAATTTAGCGCCACAATAATAAGCATTTGGAACATTGTATACTACTGATGTCCAACATATGACCATCGTCTTTTCTTTATTACTGAAGATATTAGTGGTTGATTGGCGATTTATATAATTTCCTCGTTTGTTTTGAATTCGTTCCACGCTATACCAAGTATTTTTCTTAGATATTTATTTTCGAATGCGTTCAACTTTGTTCTTATTGTTTCCGGTTGTTTCCAAAATGGAGGAATTATTTTTCACCGGTTTGGTATAGAACCGTTGATCAGAGGTTTAACAAGCCGCTATCGTAAAAACGATGTTGTTAATGAAACGTAGACCTTATCTAAGATGCAGTTCATTAATTAATAATATAATACATACAATTTATGGTTTTATTCGCTTCCTTTTTAGTGATACAGAAATCTAAATGACTTTTACATTTGGGCAGCCTGTGGGTTTTAAAGCCAATCCATATTTCGTTAATTAACATCTAAATTTGGTTAACTAAATGTGGGATGGGAGCCGCGATAGCTCAGTGGTTAGTGACCTAGACTACAAAGGACAAGAGGTAGGGTTCGATCCCAACCGACGGCTTCAGGTTCACCCAGCCTTCAGCGGGTACCGGATTTTTTTTCTGGGAAAGTAAAGCGGCACGGGCGTAATACCGACCACATTACCCCAAAAATTCATGTGCTGAAGGTCTGTAAAATGTATGGTCACTAACACCATATTCCCTATACGCCACTTGGCGTGTCGGGGGTACTTTACTTTTACTTATTACGAATAGTATTGTTTCACTCTTTGCATCTCTTATCTCAACTAGATAGCAATATCGCGTTAAAACGACTGGATATATAACAAGATCATTTAAATGCTCAGTACGTCAAATGTTTGATACCTTCTAGAAGGAGAATAAAAGATAAAGAATAAAAATGTGCTTAAGAATCATCAATGTTGCTGTTTAAAGAGAGTGTGTTTATAAAATATTATATGGAGGGAGTTATTGGGAGAATAATATCTCAGTAAAGTTTTATGGTGATCTTTGCTGTTCTCTGTCCAACGCAAGGTGATGGAATTGTAAGAAAATGTGAAGGAAAATGTGATATTTTATCAGTTTATGAATAAACGCCAAAAAGCATCCACATGTTGTGGCTATTGCGGTTAAGTGCAATCCATTTGCAGGACCACAGAGAACCAAAAGTAATGAAAGAGAGCATATATTTCAGACCCATTTTAAACCATTGAAAAAAATGATTATTAGTCATTGCTACCTCAAAACAAAATGCATGTGTTTGTGACATTAAAATAATTCAATATTTCGAAACCTGCTTTCTGTTGCTACAAAAGAAATAATAAATCCTAATATCAATGGATGTTACTCTATCAATGCTAAATGAGATTTTATATTTGCTTTTTTTTCATCATTTCCTACACGATTAAATAGTTTCTCCCAGTAAAAACTGAAAACAGTATAAAAGAAAAAAGAATGAAAATACAACAATAGAGCGAATCTATGTAACCGTCACATTTTGGCCACGACCAATATTCATTTGTAATGGTGGGGTTCAAAATGTTGACAAAGATTATTAACCAATCTTACAGAAAAATAGCACTACTCCTAGTCTCAATATTAATAATATCTCCAAGTCGATGTTTGTTAGAAAAGGAAATGTAAGAAAATCAGCCAATCAAAGATTAGTACAGCAATAACAAACATACAATAACAGGATCGGCTGTGTCTTTCAGAAAAGAACCAGAAACTGTCAACAAAAAATTCAAAGGAATTATTACCAAAGACTGCCGTGATACAAATTCTGGAATTGAGACAAAAGTTATTGTGAGATCCTACAGGAGAACAGTGGGAAATCAAATGACAATTGTAGGTCAATATTTGTCACATTGAAAATGATTATCACTTAAAGCGCCAGTCTTTGCCACATTGAAACTGATTATCACTTAAAGCGCCAATCTTTGCCACATTGAAACTGATTATCACTTAAAGCGCCAATCTTTGCCACATTGAAACTGATTATCACTTAAAGCGCCAATCTTTGCCACACTGAAACTGATTATCACTTAAAGCGCCAATCTTTGCCACATTGAAACAGATTATCACTTAAAGCGCCAATCTTTGCCACATTGAAACTGATTATCACTTAAAGCGCCAATCTTTGTCACATGGAAACTGATTATCACTTAAAGCGCCAATCTTTGTCACATTGAAACTGATTATCACTTAAAGCGCCAATCTTTGCACTGTCAAACAATATGCATTAAGGTGTACAAGATAATGGCTGGCATTTTCACTTAATAAAGAAGAACTGTAGAAGGCAAGAAAGAAATTAAGAAGATACAGTCTTCTCGACTTTCTTTATTGTTGCTGTTGCTGCGTTCGACATCTACTTCTTTATTTCAAATTTAAAAAATAAATAGACATAGATGTGTTGTCTTGCGATCTACAGCAAACCTTAATATCTGCGCCTTCGGGCTAAACACATCTGATTTCATTACTTTATATTTCAATAATTTTTCTTTTGCGATCCTTACTCATTGATTTCATTGGTTAGAGTGTTTCGTTTCCTACTCCGAGGATGGGGGTAGAGTCGCCCGAATACTGTAGTGATATAGCAATTACTAAAAGCAATAATCTCCAATACAACTGAACTGAACCTTTAATCTTTTATTCTTGAAAAAACTGTTTATTAAATTCAATGACGAACTATCGAGCAGTCAATTGTCAAACATTTCACTCAACATATACATGTATTATGTTCTAAAAACAGTACTCACTACGTGATCAATTCAACTAAAGTTCAACAATGAAATAACAACCAAGATGTTTTTACATATAAAACCTGCTCCTGAATATCATCACTTGTCCATGTTCACACTCTGTTAATTTCTTAGAGATGTCTAACCGACCACAACCCCTTGCACACGTTGCGAGGTTTGTGTCAGATGCTCCGAAATCAAGACAAAGCCAAACAGACCCACTCTGGTCAGACTCGCATTACGACGAAAAGCACTCCTTGTCACGATTTTAGTTGAGATATCGTTGAGACACTGTTAAATCATCCCTGCAGTGAAGGCAACTGCTGGTCAGTACTGTTTGCCCATGCAAACCATCAGTATCAAAGGCAGGGAGAGTCGCCACCGTTGGACTTCAATCATTGTGTCTTCGTTTTTCTGCGACCTCTTCGTGCTAATCGTGGCTATGGATTCTAATCTATAAGTCCTATTTACTCTGTGCCTTGCACTTGGCAATAATTCCTTTGGTATGTCATTACTATCTTCAACTTCACTGCTTAACATCGTTTTCTTATCTTGTGTTTGACTGACCTCCTTTTCTTTATCTGTTATCTGGAACCGCCTGTCTCTTCACTTTCCTCTTCCTCTCCCTGCTCCGTTGTTTTGTAATTCTCCTCACTCTCTCCCTGTTCCTTACCTTTCTTTTCCTCTGGTGACTCTCTTCAGGACCATAGGGTCCCTTGTCTTTTCCTGACCCAGTTTCTATCTCTCTTTCTCTCTTGTGTCTTCATGTTTGTCTTTTCTTCATTTTCCAATTCTCCTCTGCTTACTGCTTGTTGTGCTCTCTGTTCCCTCTGCACTAAACTAACTTGTCTTTTTGGTATTGGCATATCCTCTTTCTCTGACGATGTCTCCGTCTTTGTTTGTACTCTTCCATTCTTGCCTCTGTCTATATCGACTTCTTGTATTTTTATATGGTGCCTCTTCTTCCGTGGTGTTTGCCGTGTAACTACTGCTCTCCCCTTGTTTTTAATTCCGTCCGGTCTGTATTCCTTGTGTTTCTTCCCTTTCCGCACCTTGCCTCTTTGTATCTGCATTTATTCCTGGCCTTCTTCACTTTCTGTTGAATCTTTTTACCTTTTCAAAGTACATTTTCTTCTTGGTCTATTACTCTGTTCTTGTTCGTTCTCTGACCACAATGCATCATCTTTCCTGATGTTCCTCCTATGTGTTCTTATTTCCTTTCTCCCATATACATGTTTGATCACGTAATTCGCCTCCCCTTTTTTTCCTTATTATTATATACCCTCCCTTCCACTTAGGACTAAATTTTGATGTTGCCGCTAGTTTTTTTATAGTATACTTTATCCCCTACTCTATACTATACTATTTCTTTATCTTTATCCTTCTGTTGAGTCATTCTTTCTGCTCTTTTTAAATTCTTCCACACCATTCTTTGTGTCTCGTGCATCTGTTGAATTATTATCTCATGTATTTCTTCTCCCATATAGCTTCTTCTTGGCTGTAACACATTATCTAATGGCAACATTGAGTGCCTCCCATACAACAGGAAAAATTGTGAAAACTGTGTGCTCTCATTGTTGTTTACTCTGATTGTAGCTAACGCATTATTTAATTTTATATTCCATTCTGCTTCATGACCTCTCATTAATTTTGATATAATGTCATTCAACGTCATATGTTGCTCTCGTTCAAGCCGTTCGCCTGCGGATGGTAAACAGCCGTTTTAATGTGGTTAATATTTAGTTTCTGTAATGTTTGTGCAAACCTTTCACTTGTAAATTCACCCCATTGTCTGTTAGTATAGTTTGTGGGCAGTTGTATCTTGGAATAAACTCGTTCAACAATATATCTATTATAGTATCTGTGGTCTTATTAGGTATGGTGTACTTTCCGGCCACCTACTGTAACAATCTGTTATATGTAGTATGTATCTATTCCCTGATACAGTAGCTGATCTTTTGCATCGCAAAATATTGTTTTTCCATGGTCATTAATGGCTTTCTCCTTCAAATTTCTTGTCTTAAATACTCTACACTTGTTCGTGTGTTCAAACTAACCTCTTATATAAACCTGACCAATAATACTTTATCTTTAACGCGTCTAACATCTTATCTCTTCCCATATGTCCATTTTGTTCGTAGTAGGCTGTTAACACTTGCTCCCTGTATACTTGTGGGATGCAGACTCTTGGTTGTACCTCGTTCGTATTTGTCTCCTGTATATAGTAGAACTCCATCATTGTCATCTATACTAAATTTCCTTCATTTTTTTTATTCTTCCCCTTCGTATATCTCTCATTATTTCTCCCAGCTCCTCATCTCTACTTTGTTCTTCCTTTGTTATCATTATTTCCTCTACTTCCTTATCTTCTTGTTCACTTTCCTTGTCTTCTGTTGTTCTCCCACTTTGTCTTACTTTGTTGGTTTCTATGATATTAATTTGAAATATTCTGTCGTCTACATCCGTTCCCGAGTTATTTTGTACTATCTCTTCGTCTTCTTTCCTTGGCATTCTGGACAGCCAATCTGCACATATATTTTTAGTTCCTTCTATGTACTCTACTTCTGCCCCACTGTTTTGTAACGTTAACGACCACATATCTATTTTCCTGTTTTTAATGGGTGCTTCTATTATCGCTTTGAGTGGTTTGTGATCTGTACAAATCACAATTTTTTTGTCCATATATATAAAAGTGCAGTTTCTGAATTGCATAATGGATCGCATATGCCTCTTTCTCTATAGTCGGCCATCTCGTTTGTGTTCTGTTTAACTTGTGTGACAGAAAATATATCGGTCACTCCTGTAATTTATTTCGACACTGTTACTCCATCCACTTCCTACCCGTTCACATACTAGACATGCTCCTATTGCGACGTCTGACGCATCCGTATATACAATCATTTTCCCCTCTTTGTTCGGGTGTGCCAACAACGGTATCCACGTTAACCTCTCCTTTAATGTCTCAAACGATTCCTGCATTTTGCCCACCATTTAAATTTCATAAATTTCTTTGTTAATGATGTTAATGGTTCTGCCACTTCAGTGAACATCGGTATAAATCTTCTATAGTATTCACAATCCCTAGAAAACTACGTACTTCCCTCACTCTTATTGATGGTTCCATTCCTCTGATCGCCTGTACTTTCTCTCTATCTGGTAATATGCCTTCTCTATGCACCACAAAACCTAAATATTTTACCTCCTTTCTTAAAAATTTACATTGATTTAGTTTTAACTTTATGTCATGTTGCCGTAGCCTTTCGAATACTAACCTAATGTGTTGTAAGTGTTGTTTCTTTGTTCCTTTTGTGAAAATGATTATATCGTCTACATATGCTTGTGCGAATGTACCTAACCCTTGCAGTAATTGATTCATCAGGTTCATATACGTTGCTGGTGATCCCTTCAACCTAAAGGGCATTACCTTCCATGTAAACGGTCCATACGTGTGTGTTAAACGCTAATTTATCATTTGTGTTCCAATTTACTTGAATGGCCCAGTACCCGGACTTGCAATCCATAGTGGAATAGTAATCTGTGTTCTGGAATAATGCCACTATATCATCCACTCTTGGCATCTGGTAACTGATGTCTTTAGTAACTTTATACAATGCCCTATAATCACAGAAAAGTCGTTTGGTTCCATCCCTCTCTTGCACTATCACACTGGTGACGGCCACTGTGATGTTGTTCGGGAAATTATCCTGCTTTTAACATCTCTTATATAGTCTTTTCTACCACCTCCCTATCTTTTAATGGTGTTCTATATGTTTTTATACTCGTTGGTTGTGCCGTTCCTGTATCTATTTCTAATTCTACTGTTTGTGTTCTTCTAGCTCAAAATCTGTTAAGGCAAACTTGTCATGATTGCTTAACACGAACTTTTGTATCTGGTTTTTATCACCTTCATTTGTCTGTATCTGTTTCACTAGCTGCTCTGTTCTTTCCTTCGTTTATTTTACCGGTGTTTCCTTTGTATTTTGCCTCCACTCTCTATTGGTTCTTATATCTCCTTGGGTCACTCTTTCTTCCTCCTTATCCTTCTGTCTTTCACATCGCGCGTGCTCCTGTCTTTCTATATTCCTCCTCGCTCTTTGACCATTTTTCTTCTCCACCCATCCTCTTTGCTCTTTCTCAAATGTAGCTATAATATCTCTTTGTTTCTGTTGAATCCGCGCTAGCACCTTCCCTTTGCTTATCTTTATCGTTCTCCCTGTGTAATTAAATAACATTACTGGAACATCATTGTCCTTATTTACTGTGGCTATGCCATCGATTACCCTTATACTGGGTTCCTCCAATATTTCTGGTTTTGCCAATGTCGTTTCTGCTATCATCCCTTGCATAATGTAATCATTTTGTTATATTTTCGCTAATGTGATGTGCACTATCAACCATTACGTATGCGTGTGAAAGCTGGAAAACAACAAGAGATATAGAAACAAAGTTGAACGCATTTGAAAATAAATGTCTAAGGAAAATACTTGGTATAGAATGGAACGAATTCAAAACAAACGAGGAAATGAGAGAAATCGCCAATCAACCACTAATATCTTCAGTAATAAAGAAAAGACGATGGTCATACGTTGGACATGTGATGAGAAGAGATAATAATCGAATAGGAAAGCAAGCCCTCATATGAGAAACAACAGGTAAAAGAAAAAGAGGAAGACCCAGGGAGACACTGAGAATAACATTGATGAGAGAGGCAAGAGCAGCAGGAATCGGCTCCCTCAATGAGATAGAACTGCTTGCACAGAACAGAGACAGATGGCGAGATTTGATAAAATATCTTTAAAAGAAAACTGCTAGAACAAAAAATTCATATAGGAGAAGGTGTATCTTGGTCTACGCCCTATGGGCCGGTTACGGCTCGAAAGGTCAATAGAGAGAGAGAGATGTGCACTATATGAGGCTTCAGAATTATATCTTCCTTTGCTCTGGCTAGTGTGGTGCGATGGATGTCATCTTCCTTGTTTGCCATTTTATACAGCTGATCTCTCCACTTCTACTTATCTGCTCTCCGTCCTTCTTGAAAGGACACAACACTTCCTTGCTTTGTATATTCTTTCTGTCTGTTCTCCGGCTCCTGCCATCTATCCCTTGTTCTTTCTCTGCCATACGCTGCTAACATCTTTCTTGGTCGTGGTGGCTGTATTTGCGCTATTACTTTGCCCCATTTTATTCTTATCATCTTCAATGAATGATTTATCAACTTTACCGGACAATGTTTCTGTTTTCTATTCTTACAATGGCATCCCCTAACTTTATGCTTGACTCACCCATTATTTTCCACTTTGATCCTGTTGTCTTTACAGTCATTCATGCTTTCATGTAATCATTCTATCTCATTTTTGCAACGTGATGTGCACTCTATATGGTTTCAGAATTATATCTTATTTTGCTGTAGCCAATGTGGCTATCTGAATATCATTCTCCATTTGGATCTCCATATTTCCTAGTTGTAACGTTAGCATCCTATAATTCACTATCGCTTTATTCTTGATCATCCAATCTCTGCCCAATATCATGACTCTGGTCATCCCTCTAACTACCATAAATCTTTGTTCCATTCTATATTTCCCTATAATTATCTGTATCAATGTCTCTCCTATTACTTCTAAAACCTGTCCGCTTATCGAGTCCAGGTTATTCTTTGTTTTATACAGTTTATCCTTCCTCTTTAAGGACTTATATGCACTCTCTTTTATTACTCTTACGCTTGCTCCTGTGTCCACAATGGCTCCAAGCTTATGTTTATCTACCTGCACTATACAGGAGCACGGATCTTTTCTCCTCTTGTTACCTCTGCTGTTCATACTGAATTTATGAGGCGTTCTTTTCGTGCTCAAAGGTGCCTGCCTCATTGAGCACTTCTGGCGTTTCCCGCCACTTGATATCTTTCTCCTCTCCCTCGTCCAATTTCTCTTACTGGACACTGTCTGGCAATATGTCCCACTCGACCACACCTATAGCATCTTCTTATTTCCTGGATGCTATGTACTGCTTGTCTATAGTTCTGTTCTCTATCTCTTCTCCTCATATGATTTTTCGTCCTGGGGTTTTCTTATCGAATTTGTCCATTCTCTTCTACTCTTTCATGTTATTGGTCGTCTTCAAACCTTTTTAACATACTCTCTTCCTCTATTGCTGCATTTATCACCCGCGATTATGTAGTAGTTGCCCTCCTCGCCAACTGTAACTTTAACCCTTCATTTCTGAGTCCAGATATAATTGTAGCTACCAACATTTTGTTCACTTGGTCATTATTCACTCCCTGTCCAAATCCTTGTACCAAAACCTATTACTACCATTCTGTCTCTATATTCTTGTATTGATTCATTTCTTTGTTGTTGTATTGTTCACATTGTGATGATAGCGTGCTGCTCATCCTTATATTGGGCATATCTTTGTGCCAAATTGGTCTTGAATTCTTGCCATGTCCCTTCCCTCATTTCTTCTACTCTTCGCCTGATGCAATTTATTACTCCACCCACAGCTCGTTGCTAATGTCATGTCCTTCCATTCTTCTTGCGAGAGGCATATGTTTTTACCCCAATATTCATTAGCCCATGCATCAAATCTTTCTGTCTCTCCGGCAAAAATTAGAACTCTTATTGTTATCTCCTGCATCTGTAAATTATTTCCTAGCTTTTCTACCACCGTACCCATCATGTGTAGCTTCTGCCTCATACTTTCTTCTTGACTCATTGTTTCTATTCCTCTATTTCCTCTTCTCGCCATTTGTGTCCCTTATATCCTCCTCTGCTCTCTACCGTACTGGTTTTATGATAATTCTTTCCAATACGATGATAATCGCCCGAATACTGTAGTGATATGGTAATTACTAATGAAGCGATAATCTCCAATACAACTGTACTGAACCTTTAATCCTTTATTCTTGAAAAAACGTTTATTAAATTCAATGACGAACTATCAATCAAACAATTGTCAAACACTTCACTCAACATATATTATATTCTAAAAACAGTACTCACTACGTGATCAATTCAACTAAAGTTCAACAATGAAATAACAACCAAGATGTTTTTACATATAAAACCTGCTTCTGAATATCATCACTTGTCCATGTTCACAGTCTGTTAATTTCTTAGAGATGTCTAACCGACCACAACCCCTTGCACACGTTGCGAGGTTTGTGTCAGATGCCCCGAAATCAAGACAAAGCCAAACAGGCCCACTCTGGTCAGACTCGCATTACGACGAAAAGCACTCCTTGTCACGATTTTAGTTGAGATGTCGTTGAGACACTGTTAAATCATCCCAGCAGTGAAGGCAACTGCTGGTCAGTACTGTTTGCCCATGCAAACCATCAGCACCAAAGGCAGTGAGAGTCGCCACCGTTGGACTTCAATCAGCCGACATCAGCAGTTGGTCTTCTGTGCATCTGTATTGGCTGAATCACTGACCAACCACTCCTTTCCACTGCACAGCTCCAACTTCACTCTGACCTCTCTAACCGACTCTCTCCTAACTGACAAAACTGCTGGTCAGTACAGTTTGCCCATGCAAACCATCAGTACCATAGGCAGTGAGAGTAGCCACCGTTGGACTTCAATCAGACGACATCAGCTGTTGGTCTTTTGTGCATCTGTATTGGTTGCATCACTCAGCAACCACTCCTTTCTACTATTAGCTCCACCTTCACTCTGACGTCTCTAACGGACTTTCTCTTAACTGATAAAACTACGTCATCTTCTTTTTACTTCACTTTTCTCTCCCTACGCACTGCACTCCACCAATTATGTCTCTACTTATTTTGGCGCGCAACAATTCCGTCTATACCCATTTTGGCGCGTCAATTCCACGTTTACGGTAGGATACTGAGCAAATCTGGATCACTGATCATAATACAAGCAGTCAGCTATGAGTCACTCCCTGATCACATTCAGATCAATTACAGGATCTCATGGGTTGTTGTTTGTCGTTTATTAAATAGGATTATCAAGATACTAATTTTGAAGCAACGGCCGACAACTATTAAAATGACGCTACTTATGTGTAAATCATAAGATCGGTAATACCCAGTGTTTTATATATATCATATTTAATGAAAAATAGAAAGTAAAAACTATTGCCAAAATCATGTATAGATTGTTCTGACATTGTTTAATAGAAATAGCTCATTTAAATGTTTCTTTGTTTCTCTGAACCAGGTCTGGCCATTGCTGATTTAGGGTGCCTTGTGACTCAATTATTCCTTAACATATTTACCACGCTAGAAATCGGTGCAATCGAATTAACCTTTGATGTAACAGACGTTGCCTACTTGACAATTGCTGTACAACATTTAGCCTTCTGCCGGGTCAATAACTGGATCACCGCTATCATCGCAATAGAGAGGTGTCTATGTATAGCAATTCCATTAAAGGTTTGTTTGTTTCTGTAGTTATGATTGTAAAAGTAACGTAAAAGACACATGACCCTTTTCGTATTGTCAGACGGTCTAGTGGAGGCTATTGTGTATTTTTTTTTTTAGGTTTTGTTTTTGCGAACAGCTTCTCTCATGGCTAATTCTATCAATGTTTGACAAACACACAAGACCACAGAATGAACAAGTCAGGCCAACTGATCCACAGGTTTTTCCATTCTTTTTCATGAGTCTTTGCTCTTCTAAATTGTGTCTTAGCACAGTCTCAATTGATGTTATACCATTCCTTATACATGCTCTCCATGATGTGCGATCACTTTCCATATGTTCCCAGTAATTTTCACAAATGGAGAAGTCATTCAGAGATGATTGACAGATATTTCTATATCGTAGTTTAGGTCTACCGATTTGTCTTTTTCCGTGTATTAGTTCACTATAAAGCTTTTGCCTGGGGATGTGTTTTTCTTTCATTCGCTGGACGTGCCCCAGCCATCTTAGTCTTCAACATCTGAGCATCGACATGATTGTTGGGGTCTTAGCACGTTGCAGGACAGTTAAGTTGGTTATTTTGTCCTGCCATTTGATGTGCATTATTCTGCGGAGACATCGCATGTGGAAGATATTTAGTCTTTTTTTCCTGATTTGAGTATGCTTTCCTGGTTTCAGATCTAAATAATAGTGTGCTAAGCACACAAGTTTGATACATTAAGAATTTGGCATTTCGTGTTAATTTCGTGTTGTTACAGACCCTTTCTGTGAATTTGCCGAAAGTCGTAGCTGCCTTACAAATTCAGCTGCTTATTTCATCATCAAGAGAAGTGGTTTGCGTAATTGTGGATCCATGATACGTGAATTTCTCAACTGATTCTATTTCAGCTTCTACAATCTCAAGAAATTTGACTTTAGACCACATTGGCCCTGAAGAAATAAAATGTTGACATTTAAAAACTATCATTGTGGAATTTAAAAAATGCCAGTCAGGAATTAAGGGAGCCGCGATAGCTCAGTGGTTAGTGAACTGGATTACAAAGGACAAGGGGTAGGGTTCGATCCCAACCGACGGTTTCCGGGTTCACCCAGCCTTAAATGGGTACCGTATTTTTTTCTAGGAAAGTGAAGCGGCACGGGCGTAATACCCACCACATTACCCTAAAAATCATGTGCCGATGGTCTGTAAAATGTATGGTCTCTAACACCATATTCCCTATACGCCACTTGGCGTGACGGGGGTACTTTACTTTTTTTACAATCAGGAATTAAGGAAATCAAGCCTCAATATCAGCGTTGTAAATTATCAAGAAGGTTTTTGCTTTCTTACATGTTTTACAATTCTCAAATTTGGCAGGTTCTAGTCAAAATATGTTCTATTATAAAAGCTTTCTATTTCGATTTTCATTGTTGTCAAACCAGAGACCTGTTCCCAGCATACACTAGAGTGAAGCAAGGATGTGTTATGTCTCCAATATCATTACAAATAACAATCGGGTGTGTATATGCAGTGGTGAAAATAAATTAAACAAAACTAGACAAGCAATGCCATCTTACAAGACTTTGATTTTATAGATCATAGTAGTAGGTATAACACATTCAAACGTTGGGAGATAAAACACCACTTGTTACAGAACATACGAGGTCCCCAGATCAGCGCACACAAAGCCATGGGTTTTACCCAGACACAACCATTGATATAGAACTTAGACAATCTACAAACATGTACCCTATTTACCTACCTAAGGAGCAGAATATCACAGGTTGAAAACAATAATCCAAGGTCTGATCCGTATCACATTGGAATTTATTCTATTCTATCTACAGAACCAGTTTTATTGTGGTCATCTTTTACTCACATCCGCTCCACCACATATATGTTGGCTTGGCATACATTTAATAAATGTAAAGAACATAGAAATCGTTAGTAAACACACGAAACCGGGTGTTAAACTCGTGTGTGATACAAGTGTTAACTTTTGGATATGAAAATTTGTACTCTACTATAGATGTAACAAATAAAAGGAACTGGCGACCTTTGAAAACGCTCGTAATTGCTTCAGAAGACTAGTAAATATAAATAGGACGACTTTGCACCACCTGAATCTGCATGAAAATAGATAAATACGTTCCCATCTTTATAAGAAGAAGACGCTGAAAGTACATCGTTCACGAGCGCTAAATTGACAAAAGAAGACTCCCACGCCAAAAAGCACGAGACACCGGTTGACAAAAGAAAAGGTAAATGAAAAGAAACTTTATTCTGAACAATAATAAGTGAGGATAAGTTATGGATATATTACTGAACAAGTTATACTAGAATTAACAGTCAATAAATCGGGGGCCTCGGTAGTCTCGTTGGGAAAACCACCCGACTGGACTACCGACGTTCAGACAACCTGTGTTCGATTCCCGCAGGGAGCAGTGTGAATTGTACTCGTGGTTGGAAAAAAAAAAACCCACGGTCGACCCAGCCGTTGGCAGAAATGGGTACCAGGGTATTACCCTGGGAAGGTGAGGAATGTCGCCTCGCATCATGAGTTTCGATGCTTGAGGCGTCACTATCCAGAAATCTCCGAACATTTCTGGATAGGTGGCCGAGCACATATAGGCGGAAAGTCGCGTGCTATGACGCCGGTTCAAGTCTCTTACTTTACTTTATCTTTAACAGTCAATCGTCAGACATGGAGAGTTACGATTTCTGCCCTGTACCGTCTTCGCTCGAGAGAAATGAAACAATAGAGACTAATAATTTAACAGCAATATTCGAAAAAGAGGGGATGTTAAAATAGAAAGACCAGGGACACATGAGAAAGGAGATGATTGTAGTCATACACTACAAATGCATCGTGATCATTGCCGAACGGATTTGTCTATCCAATTTATGTAGATTCAGTCAAACGAGAAGCTGGTTAATAAATCAGCTTAAGATATATTACCAAACTACTGACAAATCATGATTGCTCTCTACCAACCAGCTGTCAAAAACAAAGCACACAGATATATACTTTGTATAACACAACAGACACTCATAATTTATCTCCATATTTTTCTTTCCAGATGAAGCAATTAATCACGCCAAAAAGAGTTTGGATTCTCATTATCTTTGTTTACATCACGTTTCTATTAAGTGGAACGCCTGTGTTCGTTGCCTGCAGACTGGATACGAAGTTCTCCCCAGAAAAGAACAAAACTTTATTTGGAATGGTGTTCACTGAGGACAAAGATAATTATGAAAAGATAACTCTTACCATCAACAGCTTCTTACTTCCATTTGCTGCCTTTACTATAGTTATCATCTGTACAACAATCTTGGTTGTTAATTTGAGGAAAAGGAAAAAATGGTTGAGAACTAGCGCACAAGCTGACTTATCAGTACGAGACCAGAAGGTGACAAAATTGGTCTTCATGATTTCTGCTCTCTTTATCGTCTGCTTCGTCCCTCTGGCTGCCACTATGTTGGCTGCAGCATTTGAACCAGATTTTCACGTTGGAGGTAAATTATTTTACATTGCTCAATTATATGGATATGTCGCACTTCTAGCAGAATCTATAAATTCATCTATAAATATTTTTATCTATTATCATATGAGTTATAAATACAGGGAAACATTTCACATATTTTTCGCGAAACGGTGCTTACACCAATTATAATCCAACGATTAAATGTATTTTACAAATAATTTATTTTAGGTGCCTGTGCCAGGTCTCATTAAAAATTGTTGCAGTCCGAAATATCGAAATTAACTTAAAAATTGAATGAAAATGAATTAACAAATTACAGATATTGACGAAGATAATTCTACTTAATAACATTTCTTAGCAAATTCAGTTTAACACATGTTCTGAAAATAAATAGCACTTTTAGGTTATTGACGTAAGTTAACACATGGACATTAGACGACCAATGATTTATAGCTAACTGCTGATTTTCGGCTCAGCGACTAACAGTTGCTAAGAATTCTACTACACCTTCCTAATTAGAAGCTTTTTAAACAGATTTTGCATTGTTACAGGCCAGTAGGGATCCAGAGGAAAGGCAACCTGGAACTAAAAGTGTAGCATTGTAATCGGATGTATAGGGCAGAAATGTGTAGATATCGCAACTTGACTTAAACCACAACAAAATGCAACTTCTCCACATTGATATCTTTTGTAAAGGAACAAGGAAAGAAATGTATCGTGAACATTGCCATCATCATCAAGTACCGGGCCTACTGGCGTAGGTGATCATGTCTCTCCACAACTTTCGATCTCGGCAGCTATTTATCATTTCTGTTGTTGACCTTCTGCCAAGCCATTCTCTTAAGCTGTCTGTTATTTTTTTTTTATCTTTGCTTCCCACTATCTCTTCGTCCCTCAATTTTTCCAGTTGTTACAATATATTCCAGTAGTTCTCTTCTCATTACATGGACAAAAAATGATGATTGTTTCTTCCTAATATTGGAAATTAGCTCTCTTTTTGCTTTGACCTCTCTCAGAACCTCTTCATTACTCTTCTTAGCTGTCCATGGTATTCTCAACATTCTTCTGTAAAACCACATTTCTACAGACTCCATTGATTTTCTTGTCTGTTTTCCTATTGTCCATGACTCGCATCCATATGTTAAGACTGGCTCTACGTAACATTTAAGAACTCTTTTTCTTGTTTCTATTGTCAAAAATGGATTGCATAGTATTTTCCTCATTTTTTGGAAAGCTGCTTTTGCCTGAGCCATTCTGCATCTCACCTCTTTTGTACATCATCCGTCTGAGGTTAACAAAGTTCCCAAATATTTAAATTCATTTACCTGTTTTAATATTGTTCCACTTGTCTTTATTTTGCGCTGAGGTGATGTCTTTTTCTTTGTTGTTACCATTACCTCTGTCTTTTTGCTATTAAGGCTGAGTCCTTTATTTTTGCTTTCTTTCACTATAATGTCAAACATTTCTTGTAACTCATTTTCACTCTTAGCGATTAATACTGTATCATCAGCATACCGTAGATTATTTATATTATGACCTCCAATTGTTATTCCAGGCATGCCCCTTATGGATCTTAAAATAATCTCACTATAAATATTAAACACATCTGGTGACAGCACACGACCTTGTCTAACACCCTGTTTTATTTGTTGAAACATTCCCAAATGGTTTCCAGTTCTTATGGCCGCTGTTTGTTGCCAGTACATGTTCTTTATTATTCTTAGATCTTTGCTGTCTATGTTTATGCTTTCTAAAATGTTCATTATTGCTTGGTGCTTTACTTTGTCAAATGCCTTGGTGTAATCTATGAAACATAGGTATAGATCTGTTTTCATCTCTATGGCTCTTTCTACTAAAGATCTTATAATATAAGTGGCATTGCTTGTTCCTTTATCTCTAACAAAACCACACTGTTCATCGCTAATTTCTGGACTGATTTTGTTTCGCACTCTTCGCATGATGATTCTTAGTAATATCTTAGTCACTTTAGTTATACGTGCCCTAAATTATTCTTCACTATATAATGAATAGATAGCTTATTCTTGATACTGAGTGTGTAATTAATAAGGTATAATTTGTTTTATACAGGTATGTAAAATAATTGTTTGAATGAATTCGGTGTTCCTAAATATTTTATAGATGTTTTAATTGAAAAGTCATTGTAATTTTGTTTTCGATGTAAAATAAACCTCCCTCTTTTCGTTACATTTCGTGTTTTTTTTTCTTTCTTTTCATAGATCTATGTGCCTGTGTGTGTGCATTTTTTTTATATTTATATATGAGTTTAAATTTCATTTCAACACCTTCTCTGCAACCGCGTTTCTTTTCAAAGCACATTACATCTTTCTCCCTTCTGGTCGATTAGCCATGAGTCTTCCATTTTATATCTCCCGCAGCCATTCTTTAAACACCGTATAACTTCATCCAGGATGGGTACAACTCGGAGATTCTGTAGAAACTTTTTTCACAAAAATCGTTTTTTTTTTTTTAAATTCACTATTATCATATTTTACCGCACTTCACTATTCGACACTTAAATCACTAAGATGCTATTAAATATATCTATAAAAATACACTGAGGAATAAATCAATCGGTCAGCTTTGAGTCGACATTTACCACCTTTTACAACAAGATTACCCCTCTGATACGTTTCGCCACCTAAAAACCCATTAAAATTAATTAAAATACAAATTTTAAAAATCAGCTGGTCAACTATGAGTCGCCGCTATAATTCTTGTTTTATGTGTATCGCTCTTTCTTTAATACACCCCACATACCGTTCCTGCTTAAAACCCATCAGGGGTCATCAAAATACACATTAAAATCAATCGGCCAACTATGAGATGACCCTTGCATTTCACTATCTTAGCAATTATCTCCTTTCCCCTCTTTTTACGGACTCGTAGTAGGCACCATCTTTCTCACGATTATTTCCCCTTGTTGTGTCTCGATGTGTCCCTCGGAATGTGTTCCGACTTTTGGAGAAGTCCGATGAATCCCACTGATATTTGAGGGTTTCGATGTGTCCCTGAGTCCCAAGTTGTCCAAACATAGACGTGTCCCCAAGCAATCATGATATCAAGTCAGTAGTTTTGCAACAATGTTAGTGTGTTATGTTGAATGTTATTTTGCTGAACAATTCATCTCGTGGCTGGATCTGCCAGTATTAGATAGACAGATCCGGCCACAGAACGAACAAGATGTATTCCTGCTTCCTGGCCTCTGCTCTTTTCTCCTGTGCCTTTTCTCTTCTGAATTTGATATCAGCATTGCCTCGAAAGTTGCTGTGCCATTTTTTATTTGTGTTCTCCATGTGCTACGATCTGCTCACAGATTTTCCCTGTTTCACTGATAGAGAATTCACTTAAGGAAGCATACAAACAATCTTATATCTCAGCACTGGTTTGCTCTTTGGTCTCTTTCAGTCCTCAAGTTCGCCAAACAATTTTTTTGGGGGAATACGATTGTTTGCCATTCTTCTTACATGACCAAACCACAACGTAGACTACGACTACTAATTTGAGCGATGGTGTTTTACTTCTGCTGTGTCCTAACGAAGTTGGAACTAACATTCTGTTTGCTTGCTTAGTCTGAACCATTAATATAGAGAAGGTGTTTGGCCCAAAACGATCCACCCCCCTCCCCTTGCCCCCGCCCCCACCTTCCCCCCTCCTCTCCTGTTTGAAGCGTTCCGAAGCTTTACAATTACACCATCATTGAATAATTAACAACATTCCAATTATGAATTTGAGAGAGCAACCCGCATTGTCAACGTTGTAAATTCTCAAAAATGCATTTGGTAGCTTATATCGACTTACATGTTGGACAATTCTCAAAATGCATTTGGTAGCTTATATCGACTTACATGTTGGACAATTCTCAAAATGCATTTGGTAGCTTATATCGACTTACATGTTGGACAATTCTCAAAATGCATTTGGTAGCTTATATCGACTTACATGTTGGACAATTCTCAAAATGCATTTGGTAGCTTATATCGACTTACATGTTGGACAATTCTCAAAAATGCATTTGGTAGCTTATATCGACTTACATGTTGAATAATTCTCAAAATGCATTTGGTTACTTATATCGACTTACATGTTGGACAATTCTCAAAATGCATTTGGTAGCTTATATCGACTTACATGTTGGGCATTTGGCAGCTTATATCGACTTACATGTTGGACAATTCTCAAAATGCAAGCTTATATCGACTTACATGTTGGGCAGCTTATATCGACTTACATGTTGGACAATTCTCAAAATGCATTTGGTAGCTTATATCGACTTACATGTTGGACAATTCTCAAAATGCATTTGGTAGCTTATATGGACTTACATGTTGGACAATTCTCAAAATTCATTTGGGTAGCTTATCAAAATGCATTTGGACTTATATCGACATGTTGGACAATTCTCAAAATGCATTTGGTAGCTTATATCGACTTACATGTTGGACAATTCTCAAAAATGCATTTGCTTATATCGACTTACATGTTGGACAATTCTCAAAATGCATTTGGTAGCTTATATCGACTTACATGTTGGACAATTCTCAAATGCATTTGGTAGCTTATATCGACTTACAACAATTCTCAAAATGCATTTGGTAGCTTATATCGACTTACATGTTGGACAATTCTCAAAATGCATTTGGTAGCTTATATGGACTTACATGTTGGACAATTCTCAAAATTCATTTGGTAGCTTATATCGACTTACATGTTGAACAATTCTCAAAATGCATTTGGTTACTTATATCGACTTACATGTTGGACAATTCTCAAAAATGCATTTGGTAGCTTATATCGACTTACATGTTGGACAATTCTCAAAATGCATTTGGTAGCTTATATCGACTTACATGTTGGACAATTCTCAAAAATGCATTTGGTAGCTTATATCGACTTACATTTTGGACAATTCTCAAAATTGACAGGCTCTCGCCAAAATATTTGAAATTTTTGCAGTCTTCTACTTAGATTCAGTTTCTTTCGTAAAAAAAAAAAAAAACTAAGTCTAGTTCCCAGAAGAAGCTGGAGTGAAACAAGTATGTGTTATGTCATCAATATTATTCGAAATAGCAATCGATTGGGTCGTGAGTAAATACATAGTTGACAAGCTATAAATCAAACAATTATAATCAATGATGCATTGTATGACTTTTCTTTCGCAGATGATCTGCCCCTCATACTAGTAAGTTCAAAACTTTCAGACGCGCGGAGATAAAACATTATTTTGCAGCACATACAGATCAACACGAAAAAATAAATTAATAGATTTTACCGACCACCCATCGATTTACAACTTAATAAAGAAATCCTACAAAAAGTTATCATGTTTATCTATATAGGAAGCAAGACGTCACAGGATGAAAACTTTAACCAAAGAAATGACCTACATCGCGTTGGAATCAAGTGTCTTTTAAAATATTTATAAGTTTTAGAAGGTAGAAATAACAAAAACATCAATATTTGACTCTGTTAAATTCCTGAGTGACATCAGTGCTAACACAAAAATTGATACTCGAATAGAGCTCTAGAAAACTGGCCTTCGGAAATAAATGCTTCAGAAGTGTCTTAAACATTAGCTGGAAACACTCGACTCCACCTGAATTTATATTACGAGAAGAAGCAAATGGTGATTTTCATTGTGGCTTTATTAAATTAACTATAACATCCCATGACTTAAAATCGTCAATGCGATGAAACGTCAGACATGGAGAATCATGATTTCTGCCATTCTGTGATATATATATATATTCTAATATATTATCAAATTATTGACAAAACATGATTGCTTACTACCAACCGTCTGCGCTGACGCCAAAGGCCACACACACATACGCACGCGCGGGCACAGAGACTGAGAGATAGAGAGACATAGAGATATACATGAGTCTTTATATCTTTATAACTTGACAGGCAATTAACATTACGCTCATTTTTGTTCTCTCCAGATGAAGCAATTAATCACGCCAAAACGAGTTTGGATTCTCATCGTCTTTGTTTACATCACGTTTCTGTTTAGTGGATCACCTGTGTTTGTTGCCTGCAGACTGGATACGAAGTTTTCTGTAAAAAAGAACAAAACTCTATTTGGAATGGTGTTCACGGCGGACAGAGATGATTATGAAAAGATGACTCTTACCATCAACAGCTTCTTACTTCCCTTTGTTGCCTTTATTATAGTTATCATCTGTACTATAATATTGGTTGTTAAGTTGAAGAAGAGGAAAACATGGTTGAAAACTAGCGCACAAGCTGACTTCACGGTACGAGACCAGAAGGTGGCAAAATTGGTCGTCATGATTTCTGCTCTCTTTATCGTCTGCTTCGTCCCTCTAGCTGCCACTATGTTGGCTGCAGCATTTGAACCAGATTTCCACGTTGGAGGTAAATTATTTTACATTGCTCAGTTATTTGGATACGTCGCACTTCTAGCAGAATCTATAAATTCATCTATAAATATTTGTATCTATTATCATATGAGTTATAAATACAGGGAAGCATTCCACATAATTTTCGCGAAATGGTTATAATAATCTTTCATCCAAAGTTTAAATGGATTATAAAAATGATGATTCTTCTTGCATCCATATCTATGTAAATGATTTAAGGTGCCCATGTCAAAAAAAAATGTCATAAACAAATGACAGATATTGGCTATGCATGTCAAGATCCTTCTCCCATAAAATAGCATCTACCAAATACAGTATAGCAACTGACTGTCAGCAGTACTGTGAGGTATGCTCCAGTAATTGTGAAGTCCTTTCAGAGATTTAACTTAACTGTTTCAAGCCGCAGTGAATAAGGACTCTACAGACTGACAGGAACGGTCAGACTAAATTTTCAGATGTGGCGATACTTTTTTTTCAAATAAACACGATTTCCAGTTTTAACTAACCTCTGAAAATGGGTACCATGTTATTTTTTTTTTATATTCTGCAAAAGGAGGGCCGCCTGATGTGATACGGACTATATTACTAATAAAATGTGCCATTGTTATTAACAAGTATGAATACTAACACTTATTCACTGTATGTCTTAAATCGTAGAGGGAACCTTTACTTTCCTTATCTGTTCTTAAAATGTGAGTCTTTGATACGAAGAATTGACATGAGATTAAATTGTTTGAAATCAGCAATCGTAGAGGGTTAATGTAATGAACTGAAGGAAGATCATTATTTTATAGCACTATCTGTGCAGGTATAAAACAATGAAATTATTATGAAGAGAAGATGAAGAAAGACAACATAGACTGTGAAATTTAAGGCAGGTATGACAAAAAATATGATAGATACATAATTTTTGTTTCAATTTATGACCACTTTCTATAGGAAAAAAAATATCAATGTAACGTTTATCCTGCTATTGTTTTTGTTTATGGTTATAATGTATATACATTATACATTCATTTGCACAGATAACTCTATTTGTTGAATGCACATCAAACGTTTTCTTAACTTTCTCATTTGCCTTTCAGTGTCGAAAGGAGATATAATTTGCGGTCTTTGCTCTTCTGTTGGCCTCTGCTGCGATTATGTTTCTTAATTTCTAATATTCTATGAGCTCATCTTTTTCGTGGCGGACTTGAGTTTCGTGTTCTCGCAACGTCGTAATGTAGGCTCGTTGTGTTGTGTATTTTGTATTTCTGTTTACAACAATTTACAGCAATGCATTTACAATTAAAATACACATTTATCAACATAGCATTTGTTTTCTACGTTTGATTATTTTCTTATCACTAGCTGAACATGTCACAAATTATTTCAAACTAGTTGTATACTGAAAATTCAAACTACAGACCATTAAGACCATCTAGCGAAATTTTTGTTTGTTTTGGCTTTCACTTCGATAGGATTTCGACTTTTAAAAAAAATATTGTTATAAGTTTAGATATTATCACTATGAGAAATGGGCGCAAATTAAACAGCTAGAAATGTAATTTCAAAGCATTACTGTTTATAGTGACTAAATAGAGATTCTAAAGTGACAAAATAGCACAACTGGGTACTAAATTAAGAAAGGTTGTATGCCAAAAAGTAAACCTTACTAAAGTGAATGTCAGCCAATTGTGCTGTTTCGGAGCAAATGTTCGGAGATCCGAAATTATGAAACCGAAAGAAAGACATTCAGTATAACTGAAGAGTTCATAATTACTCCAATGATAAAGTGATAACAGCCATATACTTGGTCGACCACGACACACAATATCTTCCAGCTCACAACGGTTCGGATGATACTTAAAAGATACACACACACACACCTTTAATTGTCCGATAGGCAACAACAACGCAAAATCTAAGCAGCAAAACATTTACAACAGGACTCAATATATAAACTGGGAGCCGCGATTGCTCAGTGGTTAGTGATAACATATGCCCTATGATTTCACAGACTTTGTTACATCTTGAGTATGTTTCTGCTGCTAATAAATTGCGGATTGTCACCAACTCCATAGGTATTGAATTCCCCCACCTGTTGTCATTTTTGTCATTATGTTGTTGTTCTTTTGAGATGCCTATTACTTCTATTGCTGAAGATCGGGTATCACCTGTTGCACATGATGTCCCCTAGCGAACGAGGGTTTTCCATTGGAATCCCCCTTAACGTTATTGTCGTGATTTCTATTATTGTGGTGATTAATGATTGTACAGAGAAATTGCGACGGTCGTTTTCTGCTGCCTTCCGTCGATTTGTTTACGGCTGGCTCCGCTAACCTTTGACTAAAAGTCTCACACACAAGGCAGTGGGGTTGTTTTACTTCGGGGTAAGAAATCTGGTACGATTGAATGCGGTGATCATAGCACAATAAACCTTATGAGTCACATGACTAAGATATTACTAAGAATCATCATACGAAAAGTGAGAAACAAATCAGTCCAGAAATTCGTGACGAACGGTGTGGTTTTGTTAGAGATAAAGGAACAAGCAATGCCATATACATCATAAGATCTTTAGTAGAAAGAGCCATAGAGGTGACAACAGATTTATACCTATGTTTCATAGATTATACCAAAGCATTTGATAAAGCAAAGCACCAAGAAATAATCAACATTTTAGAAAGCATAAACGTAGACAACAAAGATCTAAGAATAATAAAGAACATGTACTGGCAACAAACAGCGGCATTAGAACTGGAAACCAATTGCGAATGTTTCAACAAATAAAACAGGGTGTGGCAACGTTATGTGCTGTCACAAGATTTTTAAAATATTTATAGTGAGATTATTTTAAAATCCATAAGGGGCATGCCTGGAATAACAATCGGAGGTCATAATATAAATAATCTAAGGTATGCTGATAATACAGTCTTAATCGCTAAGAGTGAAAATGAGTTACAAGAAATGTTAGACATTATAGTGAAAGAAAACAAAAATAAAGGACTCAGCCTTAGTAGCAAAAAGACCGAAGCAATGGTAACGTAAAAGAAAAAGACATCACCTCAGTGCAAAATAAATATAAGTGGAAAAATATTAAAACAGGTAAATGAATTTAAATATTTGGGAACTTTGTTAACTTCAGACCGAAGATTTACAAAATAGGTAAGATGCAGAATGGCTCAGGCAAAAGCAGCTTTCCAAAAAATGAGGAAAATACTATGCAATCCATTTTTGACAATAGAAACAAGAAAAAGGGTTAATACATGTTATGTAGAGCCAGTCTTAACATATGGACATGAATCATGGACAATAGGACAACAGACAAGAAAATGACTGGAGTCTGTAGAAATGTGGTTTTACAGAAGAATGTTGAGAATACCATGCACAGCTAACAAGAGTAATTAAAACGTTCTGAAAGAGGCCAAATCAAAAATAGAGCACATTTCCAATATTAGGAAGAAACAATCATCATTTTTTGGCCATGTAATGAGAAGAAAACAGCTAGAATATATTGTAACAACTGGGAAAATTGAGGGACGAAGAGATAGAGGGAAGCAAAGAGAAAAGAAAGATACCAGACAGCTTAAGAGAATGGCCTGGCAGAAGGTCAACAACAGCAATGATAAATAACTGTCGTGATTGAAGTTGTGGAGAGACATGATCACCTACGCCAGCAGTCCCAGTACTTGATGATGATTACTTCTATTAGGTGATGTTGATTTTCAAATTATTGTGGGTTCCTGTGTTCATGAGTCTGTTTACGAGTTCTTAAAGTTCGTTTATTTTTCCAGGAATTAGTACCTGATCGCATGCGGATAGAAGCTCATTAATTTCCTCTTTTTATTAGATAGGTTGGCTAATCTAACATACATAACCGAAGTAAGAAAAAAACTAAGGGGTGATTGTACGTATCCATGTCGAGTTTTTGTTGTGACTTTAACGTGTTCATTGAGCTATAAAAAATTAATGTCATTCATTTTCACCTTCAGTGAAATGAATGTATTGCTATGTCTTTAGATTGTGAACCCGACAAGAGCTATGATCAAATCGCTGAGTTTGAAGACTTCACCGGTTCCCCATAGTTTGTTGTGCAGGGATGCTTCTATCCGTTATATTTTTTGGTAATAAAGATTTGAGAGAATATCATTCCAAATTCTAATTATTGTCTATTGTACGTATACCAGTTTTGTTTGTTTGTTATTTTTTGTGGTTTTGTTGTAGTTCTTTACATTTTGATTGAATAATATTTTGAATAAAAAGAATGAGATCTTTTAGTCTTGTTTACCCTTGAGTATATGATGAAATATTCATATTGCAGAAATCTTTCCGTAAGCAGGGGTTCGTGCAAATACTTACACAAGTGATTAAAACAAAACCTGAGTAGATCTTTTGTTTGTTTTGCTCTGATCGTAATATTGAAAATAAGCTAAGAAATTGTAAAAATGGTTCACGAGTCACTATCAGGAACTACTTGTACAAATACTCTCGAGGCTTATAACCGGAGTTGATCTTCTCCTAGATGGGTTACCATTTTTAGGCAAACTGATCACATCTACCCGGGGGGGGGGGTGTGTGAAGAGGTTATAGTGTCTCCGGCTAGCGGATGATTACTTCATAGGACATATGGAGCTTTGTATACAACTATCTACTCCACGCAACTAATTCACTCCATCCTCTGTAATCACCAACAATTACAGTATATTACATGTAAATTACACATACATTCAAGTAGAGGCAAAACGCTACACTAACGAGCACAGGTTAGAATCCTGGTTTGGGCTGTCTATTGTCGTTAAATGAGTACCAATAAATGCAGCTGGTTAGAAAGAGGAATTTGATGGATGAGTCAAGTTGTGGATATTTTTCAGCAAGTGTGTCCAGTAGAGGAGCAGAGCTTGGTTAAGAATGGATACAGTATCGTAAGAGTGAGTATATCCTTTACCCCTGTGTATTACACTGGACAGGAAATTCTGGCAACAAATCTCCTTGGTCGTTGAGGCAGTAGTGGAGGCCTTGATTTTCGAGAACTTTTCTGAGAGTAACGCTTTTTCACAGATGGTTATGTTATTCGGCACATACAGAGCTCAAGAGCCACATGTTCTTGAGTCTACCGTCCAGGTATGAAAGACTGGAGTTGTCACAGAAAATGTATAAATTGTTGCATGACATCCCAATAGATCTTTATATTCAGCTACAATTTAAAATGATAAGCCCAATAAATGCTCCTACTGATTTGTAGTAACAAAGGTCACTTGGCACAAACCCCGTTCAGTGATGTGTGGTCTAGATGTAAAATGTTAGTCTCTTGGAAAGAAGGTCCCGGATGGGAATTTTCCCATAGGTCGCGGGTATCTTTCACTTTGGAATTCGTGATTTCTTCGTTACTCTACCTTCCCCAGCTTCTGGGCAGTGAGATTCAAGGTCTAGTGTTTTACAAAAACAAGGAAGTTCCGTGTGTATTATGCGAACATTAAAGAACCATTGACAGTTGAAAATTTAACACAGTTCGCCAAAAATTACATCCGAGACAAATGTGATATGAAAAATATTCAACCTTTCCCCCCCCCCCCAAACCACCAACGCGAACGTTATTTATTTTTTTATTTTTTTTTAAGTCAGTCGAATCTGTAGACGATAAAATAATAAGAGTACCTCTGAAATAGGAGAATACCAGCTTGTATGTTGAAGGACACTTGAGCGCACGGCTACTGGTGTGAAAAATAGTAGAGAAAAAAACGATATTTACGAAAAATACAATCCCCAGGACTTCCCCAGTGATATAAAGCTGGCGCAGGCAAACAAGAACACACCTTGTTCATTATCTTATTTAACTTAGAGAGCAGGTAATTAGAATAATTAATGAACGACCATTTCCTTAGAATGCCGCCTGGCCTCCGGTGAATATGGTACGAGTGTCCAACTTTCTCTACCATAGATATATAAGCTTGGAATTGTGTGGCCATCACTACGTCAGTACTTTATTATTTCCGGATACATTTCCAGTACCTATTTAAGTCTGCTTGTCCCTAAAAACCGGCAATTGGGGTCGAACTCAACATACCAGTACATAAACTACTGATCTGTTGCCGCTTCCAGTGACGTTTATGAAACAACAGAGCTGTAGACACCGGTGGCAGACGGGGTCATAGACAACCGGCGTCATTAAAGGCACCAAGAAAGGTATCGCACCAGAGTTAAACAAGAATGCAGAACTGGTCCGAAGAAACTCATCAAGGTACGATCCATCTGGATCAAAACTATAAATTATGGTATCAAATAACAACAATCAATCTAAACAAAAACGACAGAAGCGACGAGAATTTCTTCTCTACATGACATATATGGTCTATGAACCAACAACAAGAATTTCTGATCTACATAACTTATATGGTCTATGAACCAACAACAAGAATTTTTGATCTACATAACTTATATGGTCTATCAACCAACAACAAGAATTTCTGATCTACATAACTTATATGGTCTATGAACCAACAACAAGAATTTCTGATCTACATAACTTATGGTTTATCAACCAATAACAAGAATTTCTGATCTACATAACTTATGGTTTATCAACCAACAACAAGAATTTCTGATCTACATAACTTATATAGTCTATCAACCAACAACAAGAATTTCTGATCTACATAACTTATATGGTCTATCAACCAACAACAAGAATTTCTGATCTACATAACTTATGGTCTATCAACTGAAACTAATGAAAGTTTATTTATTTTTGTGATGAGAACAAAATATGGAGATAGGCAGAAAGCCAAAACAGATTTTGTGAATATTATCATAGAAACAGCTACTTCAGAGATATTTATACTAAACAACCAACATATTATTATCGTCTATAGCTGGTATGTTGTTATTTAAAACAATTAATAAGTTTGTATGACTATTACAAACACAGAATTAAAGTTTACAAACAATAAATATTTAACCTAATATTTTTTTTAAAAAAAGCTTGTCTCTATAGTATTATATCCTGCTACTTTGCAACTAAAATAAACAACTCAAATAAAGGGCACTCATCAAAATTATATCTTTACCGTATTATTTCAGACACGACTACTCATAATTGGATAATTTCAGGACACGACATGAAATTGTCTTTATCCCGTCGTGACATGTAATATTTAGTGTGTTTGATATAATCACTGGCTTTTATTGTATCAACTATCTTTAAACAAATATTAAATTACTTTGTTTTATTATCAAAATTGATAGTCTTGTTATAAATAAAAAATGTAGGTGGATGTTTTACATTTTATTTTCAAATTCACACGATACATTGGCACTAAATGCTCATGAATTAAGATGAACGAGATTAGCATCTGCTTCTTTTAGTTATTTCTTTAAATTCGAAAAATAGTTACGTGAACTTCAATAACTCCCGAACTAGTTTCAGTTTCGACACATAATTACATATAGAATATATTTCATTATAATTTTTTTTATCTACTTCCCTTTATGTAAACAAAAAAATTAGTGGGAATCTCTTACTTTGAAACTGATATTATATGAATACGCACATAAGAATAAATGAACTAAAGGGCAGCAGCACTTCAAGAGCACGGTGTCTGATGCTGAACACATTAGTCCCTGCCTGTTACAATGAAATATAATAGACTTTCCTATAACTATAAATATGATTAGTTTTATTATTGCATTATATTCCATAACGCACAAATTAAAATTACCTTTCATTTATTTAGTTAGTATTGAACAAAAATACGCAATCTACGTCAATAGTAAAACATTTAATGAAAGCAATGATAAAAACAAAGAACATAAAAGTATGTTAACATCAAGTGATATTAACTTCTACTTTATAATGTCTGTTGCAACAAACTATTTATTAGTGCATCAAGCAGCTGAAAAACGCAAACAAAAATGGAAAAATAATATCTGGAAGTCCTCGTAAACAGGTTAAGAACTACCAGTATCACAAAAAAAAAAAACAGGTAAAATGCATAAATACGGAACCTAAAATTATAAATGATGAAATCGAAGAAGTCATAAAACATGCATCTTGAACTCATATAAAAAGGATAAACATACCCTAATGACAATAAACAAAAATCGAACATTCTACATTACAATATACATTCTAAAGTTTTGCAATCCTAGAGGACAAACTCAAAAAACAGATAACTACCCCCCGAAGTTAAATGTCGGACGCATTACAGAAGTTAAGATCAGAAGTGAAGACTAACAAATCATCATCATGTACCATATCCGTTGGCATAGACGATCATGTCCTTCCACAATCTATCCACTGCGCATCGTATCAATTCTGTTGTTGACTGTTTTCCATGCCATGACGCCAAGCTGTCTAGCATTTCCTCTCTTTGTCGTCCACGATCTTTCTTTCCCTGTATTTTGTCAGTTGTAACCAAGTATTCCAACATTCCTCTTCTCATCATGTGGCCGAAAAATGTTGGTTGTTTCTTTCTCATGTTTTTAGGAGCTCCCTTTTTGTGTTGGCCTCTTTGAGAATTTCCTGGTTGGTCTTTCTAGCTGTCCAAGGAACTTTCACCATTCTTCTGGGAAATTCCATCTCTAAAAACCAAGAAATTCCAAAAAACGCTAGGAGTAATCCACGTCATTGATTACACAAAAAGATTAACGCTAAACGTTAGTTTGCCACATGATAAAACATACAAATTAAGTTAAGACTTGAGGAGCCTCCAATGATCGCGATGAGAACATGACAGGGCCGACGATGAAAACCTTATATTGATGTCATTTTAGAAACAGTCGGCAATATAACAGTATGGGAGACTAACGAATATACCTTTTTTACTAAAAGATAGCTCAGAAATTTGTTTACTTACTTTTTGTCACAATTACTTGAAGTTTTTTTTCAGATAGTTGCCTATAAGGAACCACGGCATTGCTTTACTACATTAGTTGCCTGAGATATACAAACTATGTAAGTGGTTGTACAGTTCACTATAACTTTAGTATTGTCAAAGATTCTCTTCTCGGACGTCACATAAGAACTTTACATTGGTTTACATAAGACGCCCAGTCTTCTACAGATCATCGTAAATCATACATTTAATTGTAACATGGATTACGATTTACCCGCACCTGCAATAAATGTAACTGCTCTAGGTGTGGCAGTAATAAGTGATCAAACATTAACCATATTTACCTGGGTTGTAATAATTGTTTTATGTCAGGCAATTGACATGTTTGGGGTTGTCACAAATATCATCAGCATTGTTTGCTTTATCAAGCAAGGCTTTAGAGAGGCAATCAACATTAGTCTATTGGGTAAGAATGTGTGTTTTCTTCGTTAAAAAGATTGTTCATTTCGCCCATGTACTCGCAACAAATATTCGGTTATCACTATTATCATAAATCTCGTACATTTGAAAGGAGACAAGTAATAATTTAGACATAAGATGTACATTGAGACATTGAGATGTTTATTAGTATCTTAGATTAATTGTTGCTTCATCATCACTGATATACTGTGATTCCTGCTGTGCACTTAATTAATTTTTTTAACATTGAGCTGACATGTATGAGAGTAGCAGCAAAAGCTATCACTTTTAACATTGAGCTGACATGTATGAGAGTAGCAGCACAAGCTATCACTTTCAACATTGAGCTGACAGGTATGAGAGTAGCAGCACAAGCTATCACTTTTAACATTGAGCTGACATGTAGGAGAGTAGCAGCACAAGCTATCACTTTTAACATTGAGCTGAAATGTATGAAACTAGCAGCAGAAGCTATCACTTTTAACATTGAGCTGACATGTATGAGAGTAGCAGCACAAGCTATCACTTTTAACATTGAGCTGACATGTATGAGAGTAGCAGCAGAAGCTATCACTTTTAACATTGAGCTGACATGTATGAGAGTAGCAGCACAAGCTATCACTTTTAACATTGAGCTGACATGTAGGAGAGTAGCAGCAGAAGCTATCACTTTTAACATTGAGCTGAGATGTATGAGAGTAACAGCAGAAGCTATCACTTTTAACATTGAGCTGACATGTATGAGAGTAGCAGCACAAGCTATCACTTTTAACATTGAGCTGACATGTATGAGAGTAGCAGCAGAAGCTATGACTTTTAACATTGAGCTGACATGTAAGAGAGTAGCAGCAGAAGCTATGACTTTTAACATTGAGCTGACATGTATGAGAGTAGCAGCAGAAGCTATCACTTTTAACATTGAGCTGACATGTATGTGAGTGGCAGCAAAAGCTATCACTTTTAACATTCAGCTGACATGTATGAGAGTAGCAGCACAAGCTATATCTTTTAACATTGAGCTGACATGTATGATAGTAGCAGCACGAGCTATCACTTTTAACATTGAGCTGACATGTATGAGAGTAGCAGCACAAGCTATCGCGCAGAAGTACTAAGTTTTGACCTGGCACTAAAGCAAAAGAAGTTTCAACGAGTAATGAAAATTTAAAGCCTAAAACAGAAGTTTTGTATTGTGTCAGCTCTATGAGTTATTGAGTTACTTGTGGAGTATCATCATTGCGCTCCGAATATATCCATTGATGCTCAGATCCCCTCCTCGGCATGTCCGGCAGCGTCCAGCGATTGACGACTCCAGCTCTGTGTTGGCTGATGAGCCTTCTTATGTGCCTGCACAAGCCTCTCGTTTTTGACTGCTCCCCTCTAAACTCCATCTTAACTCCATCTGAAGGATAAGAAGCTAATCAAATATTGTAAAAATACTAAATAAAACGTAACTGTCCTTTTTTAATTGTCCTGCAACGTGCTAAGACCCCAACAATCATGTCGATGCTCAGATGTCGAAGACTAAGATGGCTGGGGCATGTCCAACGAATGGAAGAAAAGCGCCTACCCAGGCAAATACTATATGGCGAACTAATACACGGAAAAAGACAAATCGGCAGACCTAAATTACGATATAGAGATATCTATAAATCATCTCTGAAAGACTTCTCCATTTGTGAAAATGACTGGGAACATCTGGCAAGTGATCGCACATCATGGAGAGCATGTATATGTAACGGTATAACATCATTTGAGCCTGTGTTAAGGCAAAACTTAGAGGAGAAAAGACTCATGAAAAAGGGTGGAAAACCCTGTGGACCAGTAGGCCTGACTTGTTCATTATGGGACCGCGTGTGTTTGTCAAACATTGGTAGAATTAACCACGAGAGAAGCTGTTCAACATAAACAAAACCTAAAAAAAAATACACAATAGCCTCCACTAGACCGTCTGACAAGACGAAAAGGGCCATAGACTAGGTAAAAATAATATTGCCTAAGATATAGTATATTGCCTTGATTTTGTTTAATTTTTTTAATACTGACATTAATACATTTTTCTTCGTCAATATCTCGTCAATATCTAGGTCTGGCTATTGCTGACTTATGGTGTCTTGTAACACAAATGTTGATTAACATATTTTACACAATTGAAGCCAATGTATCTGATCTAGCGTTTGACGCTGTAGATGTTGCTTACTTGACAGCTGCATTGCCCCACGTCGCGTTTAGCCGAGTCAATAACTGGATAACAGCCATTATCACACTGGAGAGATGTTTGTGTATAACAATTCCCTTAAAGGTTGGTCTGTTTCCAGTATTTATGATTGTACTAGTAATCACTTGCAGAAATAACGACGTAATCTCCGTAAAACAAATAAAGTGAACTCTTGAAATGACTGACATGATTATATATATATATATATATATTTTTTGTTGCTTTTACATATACGATTTATTTTATATAAAAAAAGTAAAGTAAAGTACCCCCCCGTCACGCCAAGTGGCGTATAGGGAAATATGGTGTTAGTGACCCTATATTTTACAGACCTTCAGCACATGATTTTTGGGGTAATGTGGTCGGTATTACGCCCGTGCTGCTTTTACTTTCCCAGAAAAAATCCGGTACCCATTTAAGGCTGGGTGAACCCGGAGCCGTCGGTTGGGATCGAACCCTACCCCTTGTCCGTAGTAGTCCAGTTCACTAACCACTGAGCTATCGCGGCTCCTACTAATTTTTAGGGAATTAGTAAAACCCAGGTGTCCTCGCCAGGATTACGAACCCCGGCTGTTGCCGTGGTAAGCCAACCGCCTATCGATTGCGCTAACCGGACACCCATTTATTTTATATATCAAAGAAAAATGTAGATGCCTCTGTACATTTTCTTCTTCAGATGAAGTACATAGTCACACCAGAACGAATGTGGATCCTTATCTCCTGTGTTTATGTCATATTTCTATTCAGCGGAGCCCCTGTGTTTGCTGTCAACAGGTTGGATACGAGCTTTTCTACCACAAAGAATAGAACTTTCCTTAAACTTGTGTCCACAGCAGATAAAGACAAAGTTGAAATGATTACATTTACTATCAACAGTTTTGTAATTCCCTTCATTGCTTTCCTTTTGATTATCATCTGTACGATAATACTGGTAGTCAACCTACGGGAAAGGACCAAATGGCTGAAATCTTCAACTACCCCACAATATGATCATTCGATACGTGACCAGAAGGTAGCCAAAATGGTTGTCATGATTTCCGTGCTTTTTATCGTCTGCTTCGTCCCTCTAGCTTTTATTATGTTGGCTATAGCATTTGAGCCAGAACTTAACGTTGGTGGTAATTTGTTTAATGTCAGTAAACTGTTCGGTAACATTGTACTTCTAATGGAATCTGTAAATTCATCTGCAAATATCTTTATCTATTATCATATGAGTATGAAGTACCGGAACACGTTTCATGAAATTGTCTGTAGTAGACATTATAAATCTAAGTGAGATAATAAGCTATATTTAATAAAACAGACTACAGTTAGATTGAGTATTATTTATTTGACACTGTCCTGATATCAGATATACCAGAGATATAGAAGATGTGTTATCAGTTACGATTTATGTGTACCGAGATAGCCAGTACTGAGTAATATAATGACTTTAGAGTTTAGAATGAATCGACGTCACTGCTTGCAGGACATTCCCATATTTGCTGCATCCCAGTTCCAGCAACTAACAAAGTGATCATCCTGATCGTGCATACTGTTCTACTTTTATTAAACGTGCTGCGCTTTCAAAGAAGGTGCACAGCTCATGATGAACACTTCCTGGTAGCTGTGATGTTCGTCTCTGACAACATGATACCATTCGCCGCAGCCAAATCGAATGGACTTCTTGGTCGGCGAGCGTGCTTGAAGAAATGTTGTCCCCACATATGAAATCATGACTCCTATTTCGGTGATACACACGATTCGACCGCAGTCCAGTTGTTGGAGAATTTACAGTCAAACATAGATCGCACATCCTATCCTAGGGTAACATAAAAGGCCGGGTACAATTCTACAGCAATCAAAGTGTCGTCGCCTGCAGCACGAAGGTTCTTCTGCGCCATCCGTGAGTAGTATACAATGGCACTTAGGACCGTGTTTTCTGCGTTCAACGCAGAAAAAAGTATGCATTTTTCTCTATATAAATAGTCTACACGCAGATTTTTACCTTATATAAATAGTCTACACGCAGTTTTTCCTTATATAAAAAGTATACACGCAGCTGCGTGTATACTTTTTATATAAGAATACACACAGAAAAACGGACAACTCGTGTCGGGACCGCTAGTCCCGGTGACCCCGGAAGTGACCTGTTTATGTCTGGTGTGTACTGACTTTGGAATTCTTGATGCACTTGTGATGACCTCATTTTTATGTGAATATGTTATCTGCTGACGGCATGTGTTTTTTAATTAATTAATTTTTTTTTTTAGTTGTTTTTAAATGGAGGAAAGCGTCTTCTGGTGAACCTTTCCGTGTATTTTATCTCTCTCCTAATTAAGACTGGACACTTCGTCCTCCTCTCTCTCCCACTCTCTCTCTCTCTCTCTCTCTCTCTCTCTCTCATCATTATAATCGTACTTTAACTTTTCATAACTGTCTTTCTTCCGTATTAGTGAGACTAAGCATCTCTCTCCTATTTCCTCATAGACTACTCTCCTTCCATACCACCCTCCATCCTCTCTCTTTCCACCCGCCCTCGAAATTTTAACTTCCCTCATAGACGTCCCTCCATTGTAATACTTACTCATTCTCAACATTTACGACTATCATCTCTCTCACCTCTCGCTCTCTCTCTCTCTTTCTCTCACCTCTCTCTCTCTCTCTCTCGCTCGTATTCCCTCATAGACTTCCCTACATTATAACACTTAGTCAGACTCTCCATTTAAATCTACCAGCTCTCTTTCTCCTCACCTATACGTCGCTCTCTCTCTCTCTCTCTCTCTCTCTCTCTCTCCTATTCCCTCATTGACTTCCCTCCAATGTAACACTTACTCATTCCCGCCATTTAAACCTATCATCTCTCCTACAATCTCCAAAACTTCACTCTCTCTCTCTCTCTCTCTCTCTCTCTCTCTCGCTTTCTTACCTCTCGCCATCTCTCTCTCTCTCTCTCTCCCTCGGACAAACGAATTAAGCAAGACAAATAAAATAAACAAATATGAGACTTTCTATGTAATTTGCACAATTAAGCATTTATTAATACAGCAGCGAGAACAGGTATTTGATAAATGTACAGTAAAAGTTTAACCTCTCTGTCTCTATCTCTCTCTCTCTCTCGCTTTCTCTCCTCGCGCCGTCTCTCACTCTCTTTCTCTCTCTCTCTCTCTCTCTCTCTCTCTCTCTCTCTCGGACAAGTGAATTAAGCAAGACAAATAAAATAAACAAATATGAGACTTTCTATGTAATTTGCACAATTAAGCCTTTATTAATACAGCAGCGAGAACAGGTATTTGATAAATGTACAGTAAAAGTTTAACCTCTCTGTCTCTATCTCTCTCTCTCTCTCTCTCTCTCTCTCTCTCTCTCCTATCCACTCCGATACTTCTCTCCTACCAGGGCACCCTCACTCCACACTTTCCCTCTTTTGACCATACAAGATGGAACATGAGGGCTAATCAACCGATCGGGAAGTCACGTATGTGGAATAAATAGAAACTAGTTGCTGGAATGCTCTCCACCATCCACTTAGTATCTGGTCTGTTGAGAAGGGCAGTGTCCGCAGGATCGTGTTCGTTTAGAGAATCAACGAATCTGGTGAAAGCTCCAAGATTATTGATTAAACATGGGAACTCGAGAACAGCAGAGTTATTGAGGGAAGAGTGGAAGAAACGTAGATCACCATTCTCTCTATGCCTAAGGATAAGGTGGTGACCGTAGTTAATTTTGAATTGGGTTGTCTGACTATCAAATATATTTCTTAAAAGAGCAGACCAGTCTGTGATGAATGGACGATCAGGTGAGTGGAAGAATGTATATGTAGAAACTGTCTTGTTGATTGCAGCGTGGGTGTTTATAGCTGACCAGTTTTGTTCATATACAGCACGCATATCATCCGGCAGTGTTGCTAAAGGGTCATCAGGCTTGAGTTTTTTACTGGGAGGTGATTGTTCTTCGTCTATCTTTCGTTTGTTCATTGTAGAAGAGGTCGATGGGACCACCTGTGATGTTGTTTCAGGTGCTGATGATGACCTTGGTATTTAGCAGGTACCGAGGCTGAAGATGGGGGTGTAGAAGGAGCCATTGATGAAGCTGGTGTTGTTGTAGAATGTTTTAGTCTCCTATGGCTGGCTAAAGAACTTTGACTCGTATACGTACGTTGACAAAGGGGACAAGCATGGCGTATAAGGCGATGTGCGACCCGTATATGCTGAAGCATAGCGTGGCGCCATTTAAACCTCTTTGGACACAACGGACACTCGTGATCATCCGAAGATACCTCATTCTGAGAAACCATCTGTAGAAAAATAAATAACCATTTATCAATAGTACTTTACATATCTAGTTTTATATACACCGATAACATTTAATAACAAGACTAAATATACCTACTTTATACATCCATTAAGAAAAAAAAAATATGAAAAAAACCTAAGGAATTCAACAATACTTAGCATACCTACGTTAAACACATCAATAACAATGAATAACCTTTTATCGATAAGCCTTAACACACTTTAAAAGGAAACAAAATTACTCAAACCTACACCTTAAAATATAGTCTCAATCATCTACACGGAATATAACCTATTATCGATAAGCTTTAACATACCTTAAGAGAAAACAATCCAACTTACTGTGCAAAACTCCGCTAGAGTGAACAGTAACTTTCCTTGAATCAACCAAACTTATAACACAAAGTCTCGCATGAGACTAGTTTAAATATAGCCTGGTAGCAGATTTTAACCAATCAGCGAGTGAGTACGTCAACATCGCTTGATATCGGGATTAACCAATCAGAAAAGAGTATTAACATAGGAGGCGGGGCGAAGAAATGGCTGACAGGTGGATTAACCAATCAGAAAAGCGCGTTAGCCGAAGCGTAGGTAGTGGCTGTCGGGTCAGTGGTGGGGGGGGGAATGTTGGGTGGTGGGTTACTTGAACTCGTTTGACCCCTGAGGCAATTCCAGAAGAGTTCTATGACCTCATTTTGACCGCTGAAGGCTTTAATACCAATGTTTCCCACTTCAACGAACGACATACATCATTAAAGGTGATTACTTCAGCTCTTAGACTTTGGAGTTCCATATCTTTATCACTGCAACGAATGACAGACAACAGTAAAGATGGTCATTTCAGGTAAGAAAACTTAGTTCTAAACCCTAAAATTGTGGTTCATACTCACAAAGTTGAACACAAACTCTACAAATTTAGGCCCAAAGTTGTAATTGTTAGACACGAAAGTCGTAAATGTTATATGCAAAGTCCAAAAGTTTGTCAAAAAGACAACCTAAACTCAGAATAGTTAGACACAAAGCCCAACAATTTATAGGCAAAGTTCAAAAAGTTACTCCAAAAGACAACTAATGTAGCACTTAACCCCAAAATTTCGTCTCATAACCAAAAAGTTGAACTCAAAATCCTAAAAACTTAGTCCCAAAGTGATACTAGTTCGACACGAAAGTCGTAAATGTTATATGCAAAGTCCAAAAGTTTGTCAAAAATATAACCTAAACTCAAAATAGTTAGACACAAAGCCCAACAATTTATATGCAAAGTCTAAAAAGTTACTCCAAAAGACAACTAATGTAACACTTAACCCCAAAATTTCGTCGCATAACCAAACAGTTGAACTCAAAAGCCTAAAAATTTAGTCCCAAAGTGATACTAGTTCGACACAAAAGTCGTAAATGTTATGCAAAGACCAAAAGTTTGTCAAAAAGACAACCCAAACTCAAAATAGTTAGACACAAAGCCCAACAATTTATATGCAAAGTCCAAAAAGTTACTCCAAAAGACAACTAATGTAACACTTAACCCCAAAATTTCGTCGCATAACCAAACAGTTGAACTCAAAAGCCTAAAAATTTAGTCCCAAAGTCGTAATTGTTCGACACGAAAGTCGTAAATGTTATATGCAAAGTCCAAAAGTTTGTCAAAAAGACAACCTAAACTCAAAATAGTTAGACACGAAAGATCAAAAAAGTATATGCAAAGTCCAAAATGTTACGCCAAAAGACAACTAATATAACAACAAACCCTAAAATTTCGTCGCGTAACCAAAAAGTTGAACTCAAAACCCTACAAAATTTAAACCCAAAGGCAAAATAGTTAGACACGAAAGACCAAATAGTTATATTCAAAGTCCAAAAGTTTGTCAAAAAGACAACCCAAACTCAAAAGTTTGTCAAAAAGACAACCCAAACGCAAAATAGTTAGACATGAAAGGTCAAAAAGGTATACTCAAAGTCCAAAATGTTACTTCAAAAGACAACTAATATAACAACAAGCCCCAAAACTTCGTCTCATAACCAAAAAGTTGAACTCAAAACCCTAAAAAGTGTCCACTTATCAACCAAAGTCTTTAATACAGCTGAGAAAACCCTAATAAATAATTACAATTTACTAAAAATGTTGCACTTGATGATAGCTGCGACTGTGTCTAAATCATTATTGAAAATATTCATAGAACTCTAGTAAAAACCAAACACACTAAAACACCACATTGAAAGAATGAACTTAAAGTTCACGCCCCTGCCACAACTCTGCTAAGAAAAGTACTGCAAAGCATGAAAGTTATGGCCCCTGCTATAACTCTACTAAACGAAAGTATTACCAAACACGTAGGTTACACTCCTACCATAACCCACTAAGAAAAACAAGATTTTGCTTAAAATACCACATTTATGATTGTTACGCCCCTTGTCCCTTTATGAGGGGTACGCCCATGAAACTGTTAGAAATAGTAAATTTACACTCTAGGGCTACTCCAAACTTTACATTAAGCATCCCCGTATCAAGAATTTACTTAAAAGTCAATTTTAGGGTTGTTACGCCCCTTGACCCTTTATGAGGGGACGCCCATGAAACTGTTAAAGATAGTAAATTTAACCTCTAGACATACCCCAAACTTTATATTAAGCATCCCTGTATCAAGAATTTACATAAAAACAACTTTTGAAATTACTACCCCTGTACCCATTTTTGGCGGTTACGCCCATGAAACTGTTAAAGATAGTAAATTTAACATCTAGACATACCCCAAACTTTATATTAAACATCCCCGTATCAAGAATTTACTTAAAAGTCAATTTTAGGGTTGTTACGCCCCTTGACCCTTTATGAGGGGACGCCCATGAAACTGTTAAAGATAGTAAATTTAACCTCTAGACATACCCCAAACTTTATATTAAACATCCCCGTATCAAGAATTTACTTAAAAACCACTTTTATGAGTGTTGCCCCCTTACCCATTTTTGATGGTTACGCCCATGAAACTGTTAAAAATAGTCAATTTAACATCTAGACATACCACAAACTTTATATTAAGCATCCCCATATCAAGAATTTACATAAAAACACTTTTGAAATTACTACCCCTGTACCCATTTTTGGTGGTTACGCCCATGAAACTGTTAAAAATAGTAAATTTAACATCTAGACATACCCAAACTTTATATTAAGCATCCCCGTATCAAGAATTTACATAAAAACAACTTTTGAACTTACTACCCCCGTACCCATTTTTTGGCGGTTACGCCCATGAAATCGATAAAAAATTGAAATTTAACCTATTGGTATACCTCAAACATAATATTTGACACGCCCATGTATCAAATTTACCTGAAAAATCAATCAAAAATTAGTAGTATAGATTGGCACTTAGGACCGTGGAAACTTCCGCCAGCGGCAGAATATTCCTTATATAAATAGTCTACCGGCAGATTTTTTTCCTTATATGAGAGTCTACCGTTTTTCCTTATATGAGAGTCTACATTTTTTCCTTATAGTCTATCCATCCTAAGTGCCAATTACATTAAACTTACAATAAAATACAATAAAATTAGTAGTATAGATTGATTTTTCAGGTAAATTTGATACATGGGCGTGTCAAATATTATGTTTGAGGTATACCAATAGATTAAATTTCAATTTTTTATCGATTTCATGGGCGTAACCGCCAAAAAATGGGTACGGGGGTAGTAAGTTCAAAAGTTGTTTTTATGTAAATTCTTGATACGGGGATGCTTAATATAAAGTTTGGGTATGTCTAGATGTTAAATTTACTATTTTTAACAGTTTCATGGGCGTAACCGCCAAAAATGGGTACAGGGGTAGTAATTTCAAAAGTGGTTTTTATGTAAATTCTTGATATGGGGATGCTTAATATAAAGTTTGTGGTATGTCTAGATGTTAAATTGACTATTTTTAACAGTTTCATGGGCGTAACCATCAAAAATGGGTAAGGGGGCAACACTCATAAAAGTGCTTTTTAAGTAAATTCTTGATACGGGGATGTTTAACATAAAGTTTGGGGTATGTCTAGAGGTTAAATTTACTATCTTTAACAGTTTCATGGGCGTCCACTCATAAAGGGTCAAGGGGCGTAACAACCCTAAAATTGACTTTTAAGTAAATTCTTGATACGGGGATGTTTAATATAAAGTTTGGGGTATGTCTAGATGTTAAATTTACTATCTTTAACAGTTTCATGGGCGTAACCGCCAAAAATGGGTACAGGGGTAGTAATTTCAAAAGTTGTTTTTATGTAAATTCTTGATACAGGGATGCTTAATATAAAGTTTGGGGTATGTCTAGAGGTTAAATTTACTATCTTTAACAGTTTCATGGGCGTCCCCTCATAAAGGGTCAAGGGGCGTAACAACCCTAAAATTGACTTTTAAGTAAATTCTTGATACGGGGATGCTTAATGTAAAGTTTGGAGGAGCCCTAGAGTGTAAATTTACTATTTCTAACAGTTTCATGGGCGTACCCCTCATAAAGGGACAAGGGGCGTAACAATCATAAATGTGGTATTTTAAGCAAAATCTTGTTTTTCTTAGTGGGTTATGGTAGGAGTGTAACCTACGTGTTTGGTAATACTTTCGTTTAGTAGAGTTATAGCAGGGGCCATAACTTTCATGCTTTGCAGTACTTTTCTTAGCAGAGTTGTGACAGGGGCGTGAACTTTAAGTTCATTCTTTCAATGTGGTGTTTTAGTGTGTTTGGTTTTTACTAGAGTTCTATGAATATTTTCAATAATGATTTAGACACAGTCGCAGCTATCATCAAGTGCAACATTTTTAGTAAATTGTAATTATTTATTAGGGTTTTCTCAGCTGTATTAAAGACTTTGGTTGATAAGTGGACACTTTTTAGGGTTTTGAGTTCAACTTTTTGGTTATGAGACGAAGTTTTGGGGCTTGTTGTTATATTAGTTGTCTTTTGAAGTAACATTTTGGACTTTGAGTATACCTTTTTGACCTTTCATGTCTAACTATTTTGCGTTTGGGTTGTCTTTTTGACAAACTTTTGAGTTTGGGTTGTCTTTTTGACAAACTTTTGGACTTTGAATATAACTATTTGGTCTTTCGTGTCTAACTATTTTGCCTTTGGGTTTAAATTTTGTAGGGTTTTGAGTTCAACTTTTTGGTTACGCGACGAAATTTTAGGGTTTGTTGTTATATTAGTTGTCTTTTGACGTAACATTTTGGACTTTGCATATACTTTTTTGACCTTTCGTGTCTAACTATTTTGAGTTTAGGTTGTCTTTTTGACAAACTTTTGGACTTTGCATATAACATTTACGACTTTCGTGTCGAACAATTACGACTTTGGGACTAAATTTTTAGGCTTTTGAGTTCAACTGTTTGGTTATGCGACGAAATTTTGGGGTTAAGTGTTACATAAGTTGTCTTTTGGAGTAACTTTTTGGACTTTGCATATAAATTGTTGGGCATTGTGTCTAACTATTTTGAGTTTGGGTTGTCTTTTTGACAAACTTTTGGTCTTTGCATAAACATTTACGACTTTTGTGTCGAACTAGTATCACTTTGGGACTAAATTTTTAGGCTTTTGAGTTCAACTGTTTGGTTATGCGACGAAATTTTGGGGTTAAGTGTTACATTAGTTGTCTTTTGGAGTAACTTTTTAGACTTTGCATATAAATTGTTGGGTTTGTGTCTAACTATTTTGAGTTTAGGTTATCTTTTTGACAAACTTTTGGACTTTGCATATAACATTTACGACTGTCGTGTCGAACTAGTATCACTTTGGGACTAAGTTTTTAGGATTTTGAGTTCAACTTTTTGGTTATGAGACGAAATTTTGGGGTTAAGTGCTACATTAGTTGTCTTTTGGAGTAACTTTTTGAACTTTGCCTATAAATTGTTGGGCTTTGTGTCTAACTATTCTGAGTTTAGGTTGTCTTTTTGACAAACTTTTGGACTTTGCATATAACATTTACGACTTTCGTGTCTAACAATTACGACTTTGGGACTAAATTTTTAGGGTTTTGAGTTCAACTTTTTGGTTATGAGACGCACTTTTGGGGTTAAGTGTTACATTAGTTGTCTTTTGGAGTAACTTTTTGGACTTTGCATATACATTATTGAGCTTTGCATCTAACTATTTTGAGTTTAGGTTGTCTTTTTGATAAACTTTTGGACTTTTCATATAACATTTACGACTTTCGTGTCTAACAATTACAACTTTGGGCCTAAATTTGTAGAGTTTGTGTTCAACTTTGTGAGTTTGAACCACAATTTTAGGGTTTAGAACTAAGTTTTCTTACCTGAAATGACCATCTTTACTGTTGTCTGTCATTCGTTGCAGTGATAAAGATATGGAACTCCAAAGTCTAAGAGCTGAAGTAATCACCTTTAATGATGTATCGTTGAAGTGGGAAACATTGGTATTAAAGCCTTCAGCGGTCAAAATGAGGTCATAGAACTCTTCTGGAATTGCCTCAGGGGTCAAACGAGTTCAAGTAACCCACCACCCAACATTTCCCCCCCCCCCCACCACTGACCCGACAGCCACTACCTACGCTTCGGCTAACGCGCTTTTCTGATTGGTTAATCCACCTGTCAGCCATTTCTTCGCCCCGCCTCCTATGTTAATACTCTTTTCTGATTGGTTAATCCCGATATCAAGCGATGTTGACGTACTCACTCGCTGATTGGTTAAAATCTGCTACCAGGCTATATTTAAACTAGTCTCATGCGAGACTTTGTGTTATAAGTTTGGTTGATTCAAGGAAAGTTACTGTTCACTCTAGCGGAGTTTTGCACAGTAAGTTGGATTGTTTTCTCTTAAGGTATGTTAAAGCTTATCGATAATAGGTTATATTCCGTGTAGATGATTGAGACTATATTTTAAGGTGTAGGTTTGAGTAATTTTGTTTCCTTTTAAAGTGTGTTAAGGCTTATCGATAAAAGGTTATTCATTGTTATTGATGTGTTTAACGTAGGTATGCTAAGTATTGTTGAATTCCTTAGGTTTTTTTTCATATTTTTTTTTCTTAATGGATGTATAAAGTAGGTATATTTAGTCTTGTTATTAAATGTTATCGGTGTATATAAAACTAGATATGTAAAGTACTATTGATAAATGGTTATTTATTTTTCTACAGATGGTTTCTCAGAATGAGGTATCTTCGGATGATCACGAGTGTCCGTTGTGTCCAAAGAGGTTTAAATGGCGCCACGCTATGCTTCAGCATATACGGGTCGCACATCGCCTTATACGCCATGCTTGTCCCCTTTGTCAACGTACGTATACGAGTCAAAGTTCTTTAGCCAGCCATAGGAGACTAAAACATTCTACAACAACACCAGCTTCATCAATGGCTCCTTCTACACCCCCATCTTCAGCCTCGGTACCTGCTAAATACCAAGGTCATCATCAGCACCTGAAACAACATCACAGGTGGTCCCATCGACCTCTTCTACAATGAACAAACGAAAGATAGACGAAGAACAATCACCTCCCAGTAAAAAACTCAAGCCTGATGACCCTTTAGCAACACTGCCGGATGATATGCGTGCTGTATATGAACAAAACTGGTCAGCTATAAACACCCACGCTGCAATCAACAAGACAGTTTCTACATATACATTCTTCCACTCACCTGATCGTCCATTCATCACAGACTGGTCTGCTCTTTTAAGAAATATATTTGATAGTCAGACAACCCAATTCAAAATTAACTACGGTCACCACCTTATCCTTAGGCATAGAGAGAATGGTGATCTACGTTTCTTCCACTCTTCCCTCAATAACTCTGCTGTTCTCGAGTTCCCATGTTTAATCAATAATCTTGGAGCTTTCACCAGATTCGTTGATTCTCTAAACGAACACGATCCTGCGGACACTGCCCTTCTCAACAGACCAGATACTAAGTGGATGGTGGAGAGCATTCCAGCAACTAGTTTCTATTTATTCCACATACGTGACTTCCCGATCGGTTGATTAGCCCTCATGTTCCATCTTGTATGGTCAAAAGAGGGAAAGTGTGGAGTGAGGGTGCCCTGGTAGGAGAGAAGTATCGGAGTGGATAGGAGAGAGAGAGAGAGAGAGAGAGAGATAGAGACAGAGAGGTTAAACTTTTACTGTACATTTATCAAATACCTGTTCTCGCTGCTGTATTAATAAAGGCTTAATTGTGCAAATTACATAGAAAGTCTCATATTTGTTTATTTTATTTGTCTTGCTTAATTCACTTGTCCCGAGAGAGAGAGAGAGAGAGAGAGAGAGAGAAAGAGAGTGAGAGACGGCGCGAGGAGAGAAAGCGAGAGAAAGAGAGAGATAGAGACAGAGAGGTTAAACTTTTACTGTACATTTATCAAATACCTGTTCTCGCTGCTGTATTAATAAAGGCTTAATTGTGCAAATTACATAGAAAGTCTCATATTTGTTTATTTTATTTGTCTTGCTTAATTCGTTTGTCCGAGGGAGAGAGAGAGAGAGAGAGAGATGGCGAGAGGTAAGAAAGCGAGAGAGAGAGAGAGAGAGAGCGAAGTTTTGGAGATTGTAGGAGAGATGATAGGATTAAATGGCGGGAATGAGTAAGTGTTACATTGGAGGGAAGTCAATGAGGGAATAGGAGAGAGAGAGAGAGAGAGAGAGAGAGAGAGAGAGAGAGAGAGCGACGTATAGGTGAGGAGAAAGAGAGCTGGTAGATTTAAATGGAGAGTCTGACTAAATGTTATAATGTAGGGAAGTCTATGAGGGAATACGAGCGAGCGAGAGAGAGAGAGGTGAGAGAAAGAGAGAGAGAGAGCGAGAGGTGAGAGAGATGATAGTCGTAAATGTTGAGAATGAGTAAGTGTTACAATGGAGGGACGTCTATGAGGGAAGTTAAAATTTCGAGGGCGGGTGGAAATAGAGAGGATGGAGGGTGGTATGGAAGGAGAGTAGTCTATGTGGAAATAGGAGAGAGATGCTTAGTCTCACTAATACGGAAGAAAGACAGTTATGAAAAGTTAAAGTACGATTATAATGATGAGAGAGAGAGAGAGAGAGAGGGGGAGAGAGAGGAGGACGAAGTGTCCAGTCTTAATTAGGAGAGAGATAAAATACACGGAAAGGTTCACCAGAAGACGCTTTCCTCCATTTAAAAACAACTAAAAAAAAAAATTAATTAATTAAAAAACACATGCCGTCAGCAGATAACATATTCACATAAAAATGAGGTCATCACAAGTGCATCAAGAATTCCAAAGTCAGTACACACCAGACATAAACAGGTCACTTCCGGGGTCACCGGGACTAGCGGTCCCGACACGAGTTGTCCGTTTTTCTGTGTGTATTCTTATATAAAAAGTATACACGCAGCTGCGTGTATACTTTTTATATAAGGATAAACTGCGTGTAGACTATTTATATAAGGTAAAAATCTGCGTGTAGACTATTTATATAGAGAAAAATGCATACTTTTTTCTGCGTTGAACGCAGGAAACACGGTCCTAAGTGCCATTGTATACTACTTCCGTGGTCAAGTGAATGTGAAAAAAACCACCGCTGCCTCCGCAAAAGAAAATCCAAACCAGAAAGTATCAATTTGAAAACACTGCAATTAAAACGCCACCAGTCTGAACCTGGTTTGACTAACCGGCATCACAGCCTGCCCACCAACCGGAAGTCACTTTAAATAAAATAAACAAGATTTCAACCATGATCTGGCTTTCTCCAGTCCACCCTGCTGAAGTAAAGATAGCTACTAGACATCGTGAGTTGGAGAATGTAATAATATTGATGAAGTGTGTTCACTCCTTTCCATATACTGCAGACTATTATAATTACATTTAAAATACCATCTTCCTCTACTTTAATTTTTTTAAATTTTAGTTACAGAAATGTAATCTAACCCTACAGTCGTCTGTAGATAATACAACACATTGATATGATTGTGTTGATGATGAGATGAATGCTATAAAACTATCTTTAATATATGCTTAATGTCTGCGTAAATATCCCAAGATCAACGATGCAGCTTTTGTTGTGTCCCGTGTGTACTTTAAATTGCTTATTTTTTTAATTTTGATTTTGTTGAACTCGTAAATAACATAAATGCTAAAAATAAGCTATTTGTTGAAAATTGTTATATTTATTTTTATGGACAGCGTGTGCTGTTGCAATTAACCGCTGCAGTTGTGTCTATTTCATGTGCTGCACTAGCATTTGCTGTCCAGCGGGATTGCCCACTTTATATAATATTCTTTATCATTACACACTTGGTTTTCTTCATGCTCTGAGACCATACATTTAAATAGTTTTAGCGGGTTGTGGTGACTCATTTTGTCTCCATTATTTTCATGATATAAGTTAAGACAACTGAACACATTTTTTTAATGAAGATGTAGAGGAAATTATAGAAGACAAATTATAAGCAGTTTAAAAAATTTTGTGTGTGTGGGAAACCAACAACAGAATCATTATCAATTGCAGAGATATAAAGTTATATATAAATATTATCACCGACGTCAGCAGGCATGGAAGAACAAGCGATCACGAAAGGGTTAAAAAATAAACTATTCAATAACCGACAAGCGATTGTAGACCTCGCAAAAAAAGTGATGGAGAATAAGAAAACCATCAAAAAAGAGCCTCTAGAAAAGTCATCAAGTAACGATTCTAAGCGAATGGTTTATAAGCGAAAAATTTAATTTATTCGCGATTTTAGAGCTAATATCAATCTTGTTAATCTGCGAGTAAATCATTTGTATTGCACTTTTCCTTCAAGTTTTCTGCTGTTTCTTGTATAAAAGGAATTTTTTAGTCTGTTTGCGTTCTAAAGAGGTATGTCCAAATTGTTTCATAACAGAAATTATGATCAGGTGTGTTTCAATTGTTCTCTCTTGTAGATTCTCTCAGAATGAGAATCACACAATCAAAGTTTCCTTGTGCGCTCAAAACATGTCCACGAGTAAATAATGTGTCGTTGTTGGTAATTGGTCAAGCATATGACATCTGTAGTGTTATTTGCTTTTTAAAGTCACCCTTCTTTATCGACAATCAGTTAGAACTACGGGCTTTAACAGCGCTTCATTTGTTCGTTCGTTTGAGTTCAATCGATGACTAAAGGATCGCACTTCTTCATCATCCACATTTACAAGGACGTTAAGTGAGCGTGTCTGTTTTGCTTGGTCGTTATAATATTATTAGATATTCGACTGTTAGTTTGATCTATTCGAACCTCGTGTGTTTGGATTAACTCTTGTCAATGTCGCTACTATTGTGTTTACGAACTTTTCATTGCTCAATGCCACAGCATGACAGGGGAAATAATATCTATAGGATTCCTGTATGTGCAGTTGTTCAGTTAATGACGATTATCTGATATTCTAGATGATCACGATATTTTTTAAGATACTCCAGTAAAAGACAAAAGCAACAATGCAGCAATAAAGTTTTTAAGAGGATTTCAGCAATCCCTTCATATTTTACAAACTGATTGTAATAATGATTCTTAGAATGTTCCCTCTTTTCTTGAATCAAGAATTTATGTCCGTGTGATTTGTTGAAAATATTGGAGGCCACTGATATTTTAATCAAGAAAGCTTTGATAAATGGTAACAATAAAATAAAATATTGAATTCATTTTATCATTTCCTTTATAGATCTAACCAAAGTATTTGACATATTTATTAGTAATGGTCTCTAGAAACATATGGTGATGTTGAAATGTCCAAACATCATAACTGGAATTGTATAACAGCTGTAGGATGCCTGCAGGATCGAGTACTGGGTTGGAGCTAATAGTCTACACCTTTTGTTCTTACTAACATTACGAAGCAAAATCTTGTGCTAGTAGGAACTCTTTTCTTTAAACTCACCGTTTGTCCATGGTAGAGGTAGTGTCGGTATCGCGTTTACGTTATTAAACTTGAAAATCGTTTTATCAGTGCAAAGATTCAGAATAAAGCCACAGTAAACTTGTTCTATGCTGATGATAGTGCCGCGATTACAAAACAGGCAAATATATAGGACTTTTCAGTGCATTCTGTACAAACGTTGCTCACTCCCAGGGCAAATGTCCATATTGATGTTAAATGTGTTGGACCGATAGGCGCAAATTTATGGTCTAGTGCAGATCATAACTCACTTACCGTTCTTTGAAGCGCCAATGACGAAGAGGAAAATTCATTCCTTTAGTAACTGTTTATGAGTGCGAGAAAGGAAAGAAGGGCAAACGCCACCAAAAGAACTAAAGTTTACCATCGACCAGTTCCGGGAATGTTCAGATAAGAACTATCTGTCTGGAGCTATAATTTTAAAATGTCAGACATATTTTAACTCTGATAAGAGAAATATAAGAATTATTAGATCAGTACACCATTTTAGAAAATTTTGAACAAAAGTGGTGGATGGACCTGCTTTATTTAGAGAAATAGAAGATTTCTGGGGAAAAACGTCGAAATATGCAAAGTTATGTCCCAGTAAAATGTGTGGATAACATAGACATGCGCACCATGCAAGTACACCAGGGACTGTTGAAAGACTATCCAACAAACACTTTAATAGAAAACTGTAAAAAGAGAGGCAATCACATTCGATCAAGGACACAATGTGAAACGGAGTCAATAATTTCGGCTGTGATGGTATTAATGTTTGTCTTTCTGACAGACAAAGTTGATCTCCTAAATGTGTTACAAACTATGGAGAAGCAAAATGGTGTTGTCCAAAAGTAATTGCAGCACATAAGTCAAAATCTAAGACAGTTTTGTCGCTATGGATTATTCAAACAAGTTTCATTGTGCCCTCTCTGTAGGTCTTAAATTGGTCTAATACGTCTCTCAACCTACTGTAACATCGAAAAGAAAATAATGTTTTTTTCAACAAACTGAACAGTATAAAGACAGTAAATATGTTCAAACAAAGTAAGAGAACGCCAAATCAAAACCTCAATTATTAAGAAAGAACAATTGAAGTAAATAAACATATTAGTCATGCGGTTACACAAATCATTCATGTACAGATTGTTCCCCTTTATCTTTACAATCAAGATGAGAAAATTATTATTTTTGAAACAAAAACTTGTTGAATTCGAATTGACTATTCTCAAGCCAATCGTTTATTTTTTTTGTTGTTGCAATTTTAACATCAATCAGAAATTATCTTGGGAATGGGGGACTTCTGTCAGTGTTGGAGAATTCGTGCACTCAACTGATACTTCCTTGTGTAATTAGCCAAACAGTCTAAGAACCAATAAATGATGTATTCGTTTGGCGCAAACGTGGTTGTAATGAATAGAAGACATGATCCAAGACCGATGCTGAGAACAGATTGCAAGTGTAAAATTTGTTTATTTATAGAAACTGATTAATCTCTGAATTAATTATTAAAACTCTCTCGACAGAAAAGCGTTCGAAATGTATCCTTAAACTTCTTACTCATGTGATAATAGATACAAATATTAGCGGACGAATTGATAGACTGCATCAGAAGTGCAATGAAACCTAGTACCTGAGTTATATTAAAGAGATTGCCGCCAAGAATAAGGCGCGGCTCAAAAGCAACAGCCAACATGCTGACGGCTAGAGGAATGAAACAAACAATAAATAACGTTGATATAGTCACAACCATTTTGGCCACCTTCTGGTCTCGGCTAGTAAGGTCTGCTTGATCAACAGTCTTTGATGTTTTTCGCCACTTGGTTCTCTTCTGCAGGTTAACAACGAGTATTATTGTACATATAATGATTAGTGTGAACGCCAAGAACGGCATGATGAAGTTGTTAATGGCAAAGGTTATTCCTTCAACTTTCTCTTTCTCTGCAGTAGACACAAGCACAAGGAGAGTTTTGTTCTTGGAAGGAGAGAACATCTCAACAAGGCTGTTGACTGCAAACACAGGAGCTCCACTAAATAGGAATATGACGTAGACAGTGAAGATCAGAATCCATACTCGTTGTGGTGTAACTATGGTTTTCACCTGTTGGAAAATAGAAAGAAGAATTTTGGGTGAACACTTTACATAGAATGTTATCAAAATCAAATGAATTTAAACATAAAAATAATCCAAAGTTTACTAAACTATTGCGAGGGGAAAAAAAAGGGGGGGGGAAGGAGCAGGATTAAATAATGCATGGAGTTAATGAGGAAAACAGTGATGCGGCTTTAATATATGATACGAAGTTTGAAACATATATAGTGAATACAAATACTGTTTAGATACATCTACAAATAATATAAAGGGAAACACTCATATTTTAAATATACAAACCTTATTTAATTCTTAATAACTGTTTAAAAAGATAGATATCGAGTAATAACAATTTTGTTATTGTAAGTTCGGGAGGCTTTTTAATTTATGTAATTGTTATTTAATCTGTGTATAATATAAACGTTAATTAATTCCTAATGTCCTAACATATGGATGCGAATCATGGACAATAGGACAACAGACAAGAAAATCACTGGAGTCTGAAGAAATGTGTTTTTACAGAAGAATGTTGAGAATACCATGGACAGCTAAGAAGAGTAATTAAGAGGTTCTGAAAGATGTCAAAGCAAAAAGAGAGCTAATTTCCAATATTAGTAAGAAATAATCATCATTTATTTTTTTTGGCCATGTAATGAGAAGAGAACAACTGGAATATATTGTAACAACTGGAAAAAATTGAGGGACGAAGAGATAGAGGGAAGGAAAAAGAAAAAATAATGGACAGCTTAAGAGAATGTCTTGGCAGAAGGTCAACAACAGAAATGATAAATAGCTGTCGAGATCGAAGATTGTGGAGAGACTTGATCACCTACGCCAGCAGGCAGGGTACTTGATGATGATGAATGTCTTAATGACTGTATTGTAAATAATAAATAATAGTTTTTTGAATGGTATGTGTTTTTGTAAGTTTGGCAGGCTGCGCAAATTGAATCACGGCTACGCAAATTAATATTTCTACAACATCGGGTCCTGTGTCCTTTACAGAACGTTGCATTCACAACAGCCCGTCTGTAAGAATCTGTGTTTAGTCAGATCTCCCATTTCTTCAGTTGTCAATTTCAAGGTGTCCATGATGTCTTGAAACCAACTTCTCCACAGTCTGCTCTGATGCGTCGTCCAAAAACAAAGCCTTTCATAATGAATACTTCTACGTCTTCAAGAATTCTAGAGCTAAATAAATGTTATTCTGGTTTTCATGGCAATAAATCTAAAACAAAATATTAATATTTAAATTGTTATATATTGTTATACAAGAGCTAAATAAATGTTATTCTGGTTTTCATGCCATTAAACTAAAACAAAATATTAATATTTAAATTGTTATATAGTGTTATACAAGAGCTAAATAAATGATATTCTGGTTTTCATGGCAATAAATCTAAAACAAAATATTTATATGTAAATTGTTATATATTGTTATACAAGAGCTAAATAAATGTTATTCTGGTTTTCATGGCAATAAATCTAAAACAAAATATTAATATTTAAATTGTTATTTATTGTTATACAAGAGCTAAATAAATGATATTCTGGTTTTCATGGCAATAAATCTAAAACAAAATATTTATATGTAAATTGTTATATATTGTTATACAAGAGCTAAATAAATGTTATTCTGGTTTTCATGGCAATAAATCTAAAACAAAATATTAATATTTCAATTGTTATATATTGTTATATATTGTTATATATTGTTATATATTGTTATACAGTTTAGCGACACCTTAATCTTGCTCTTGCTGCTTCCAGCGCTACTAGACATGGCTTGTAGTGTTTCTCGCCACCCATCTCTATTCTGGGCGAGATGTTCGATCTATTGAGTCTATGTCTGATAAATTTTGCCTCTCTTATAAGATTTATTTTTAGTGTCTCTTTAGGTCTTCCTCGTTGTCTGTATCCTGATGTTTCCAATAGACGAGCCTGTTTTGGAATTATTGCCTCCTCTCAGCACATGTCTGAAAAATGTCCACCTGCTCCTCCAAATTGTAGACGACATCCTTGGTTGCATAGCCATTTCTCATATTTCAAAATTGGTCTTGAATTCAATCCATTGTTAGAATATTTGTCTTAGTCATTTGTCTTTAAAATCGTTTAGTCTTTTTCTCAATCTCTTTTGATGTATTACAGCCTTCACAAGCATAGGTAAGCGTCGATGATATTTCAGTTGCATGTTCTAAATGTGATGTTCTTGCTTAGTATTTTTTATTTCCATATTTTGTCCTGGTGTTTTTTTTTAATTCGTTGCAGCTTTTGCTATTCTTCTAGATCTATATTACTACCGAGATATACAGTGTTGTCTACCCTTTCTTTGTTCACCTTCTTGATCTTTATTACAACCGAGATATACAGTGTTGTCTACCCTTTCCAATTCCTGACGATTCAGACATATAGTACATACCCCTCTGGGGTATTGTTATTATTCAATTATTTTTCAAATATTATTTAGCGTTGCCAGCATGATCTAAATAACGTTTATATTTACAATATAAAAATGTTTTGTATATTTAAACTGTAAGAAAATACTTATTTCTTATCTTTCTTTGCATATAAAACACTACTCGCCGAATTGTTGATCTTAAAAGTCAATAAGTGTCTTTATACGCATATTTTTACAACAACAAAAATAAAGTAACTGTGCAACAGTGCATTAGGTCACTGTTTGTGATATCTTGAAAGTCACGAATTAAAATTTGATGGGAGGATCACTCTCCCCTCTACCCTAACCATGTTCGCAATGTTTATTTTTTTTTACATTGTTATTTTTTAAAGAATGAGCTAGCCAGCTCCATATCTAACTTGCGCGCGTCGTCATTGACAACAAATTGAGTAGGCAACAATATGTTATATTTGTTGATTATTCGTTAACAATTAGAATCAATAGAGCAAGCAAATCTAACCTAGAAGGAGATGTTTTGAAATATCAGGCATTTTAAAATTAATTCATTGAAGTAATTGGAATATTCAAGACATAAAGTTACGATAAAGGCCGATATAAACGTTAGTGGACAAAACTACTCTTTCCATTTAGTTGTTCTTTACCAGAACAATTAGAACAACAGCCAGGAGACTAACCTTTAATGGAACTGTTATACATAGACATCTCTCTAGTGTAATGATGGCGGTGATCCAGTTGTTGACTCGATTGAAAGCAAAATGCAGAGTCGTAGGTAAAAGATAAGCAACACCTAATGGGTCAAAATGCAGATCAGTTGAGCTGACCTCGAGGGTGTAAAAGGTGTTGATACACATCTGAGTGAGAAGACATCCCAGGTCAGAGATGGCCAAACCTTGAAATAAGTAATGAAATATAACTAGTTAATTGTAGAACTTATATTATGCAACACATTTTTTAAAAACTCTATTAACTGCACATTGTCACTGAAGATATCGTATTAGATCAGTAGTGAGAACACCTTGTAGTTATAGAAGGGAATTGCACACCAAGGGATGTGGAAGTAGAATTAGTGCAGTACGGTACGCAGAGGGAGAGAAGTGACGTGAAAGAAAGATAATGACGTAGTGAGCGAAAGACGGTTGGGAAGGAACAACGAATAGAGTCAGTTGGAGATCGGCAGCGATACAGAGCGGTTGACTAATTGAGAGCCATGGAAGGCAAGAGTGATCGTAGAGAAATATGAAGCGAAGCGGCTGAGATGGAACCCAAGGGATAGTCCGAGTCAAAGGAAGGACATGAGGACAGGATTGACCAGCAGAGGAGAATTAACCAGATGAACTCAGCGACAGATATTTGCGAATGGACGATTGCTAACAGAGCCGGCAACAAAAATAGTTAGAATAGGGAGGTCCGTTCGATGGGGAACGGACCAGATTAAATTAGTTGTCAACAGAAATAGTTAGAATATGATGGGCCGTTCGATGGGGAACGGTCCAACATAGGATAGTAGTGAATAATAATAAATATAGGATGAGAAAAAGATAGAATAATAAATAGAGGATGAAGTAAGAGTGGAATTGAATAAATAAACTTTGATTGTTTTATCAAGATGTATGAATCTGTAAGAACTGACTAGTAGAAGAAACAATAAAAATAAGGCTGCCGATCAGAGATCACCTGTGTTCTTATGTGTTGATAATTAGCATAGTTATCGGTACGCGAGGGTACCTCTCCACGGCGGCACAGGGTGGACGTCAACAAGCACTGACGCGCTCAAGAATACAAGATCATGAGTAACAGACGGATAGAAAGAAGAGTACGAAAACAAATAGGGCAAGAAAAAAACAGACGGATAGAAAGAAGAGTACGAAAACAAAGTAGGGCAAGAAAAAACAGACGGATAGAAAGAAAGAAAGAAAGAAAGAAAGAAAGAAAGAAAGAAAGAAAGAAAGAAAGAAAGAAAGAAACAAGATAGAAAGAAAGAAAAAAAGACGGTCACATTGTGACAGTAGGCTACACTTACATACTAAATAACAAATGAAGTGTGAACCTATGTCTGTGCTGTAGAAGTGAAATCAGAACAAAGTAAAAGATCGAGCTCATTGCTGTGAGGAATTCACTAAACTGAAATTGAAGTTTAGATGTAGAACAGAAATTAAACTGGTTTTATTTAAACAGGCTGGAGAACAACCTGAAAGAACGAATATTTTAGGAACCTCTAAACCTAGCAGGTGTTCTAGGAAACGTAGCAAACAATCAGCTTCTACCTCTTCTTCTTTCCATCCTTATTATTCCATCTAAGCGTCAATGGGAGATATAATTAGCGGTCTTTTTTTCTCTTAGCCTCTGTTGCTGTTATGTTTCTTAGTGTTTCTAATATTTTATTAATCCATTTTTTTCTTAGTCGCCCCTTGGGTCTGGTGTTCTCGCAATGTTAATGCAGGCTCGTTATGTTGTGTTTTGGTCTCTCCGCCTTATCACGTAACCAAATAATTGTATCTGTTGTTTCTTTACGTATTCTATGTCGAGGATTATTCCTAACTTTTTTTCTCATTTCTTCGTTTCTGATCTTACCTCTCAGACTGTTTCCTGTCATTCGAATAAAACATTTCATCTCAGTAGATGCACTTTTCTTATTGTTCTTGCATCTAGGATCCAGGTCTGATTTTGGTAGCACACCGTTGGGATGAAGATTGTATTGTAGAGTGTCCGTTTTGTCTTTAGAGTAATTTCCTTGTTGGATAATAGTGGTGTTAGCTGTCTGATGATTTGTCAAGCTTTGTTGCATCTTGAGCCTATTTCTACTGTTTGTGAATTGTCGTTTGTCACTAGACTTCCTAGATATTTAAATTAATCTGTTTGTTTTAGTTGTCCCCCGTCTATCGTTACTTTGATGTTCTGTTTCTCTTTTGCGAGATTCCTGATCTTTGTTTTGTTGACTTTAGATTTTAGAACGGAATGGCTTCAATGCAGACGGAGTATGGCGATATCCGCTCAGTCTCCGTGCCAGCAACCAACAAAGTCTTCATCTCAATTCTCTATACTATTTTATTGAACATGTGTTCTGTAAAATTTGCTTGTTTTTCTATCTATCTATTTAGATTTCGAGCCGTAGCCGACCCATAGGGCGTAGATAAAGATATTCCTTTCTCTGAATGTTTGTTCTAGCAGTTTTCAATCCTTTTAAAGATATTTTATCAAATCTCGCCATTGGTCTCTGTTCTGTGCAAGCAGCTCTATCTCATTGAGGGAGCCGATTCCTGCTGCTCTTGCCTCTATCATCAATGTTCTTCTCAGTACGTACATAAAAACTGTTCTATTGAATATGCCGAACTAAATTGAGCAAATCGCGCGCAGCCCAAAAAGGACATTGCTGGGTCGCCGTAATTGCCGTCACAGTCAGCATTATCTTCAAGCGCTTGTGCCAATTCCATTTAGACTTTAGGATCAGTGAGCGTGTCAGAATCGCTGTCCCAAAAAATAAAGTCAGTTCAAACATCCTATCCCGGGGCAAAGCCGAGAACTGGTACCGTGCCTTATCTCCAAGGTCTGTCACCTGTAGCACTATCTCAGCGCCGGGAGCCAAAACCATATTGATCTTCCGGTCAGATGAATGCAACTGGACTACTGCCGTCTCCATGAAAATACAAAGGAGAAAGAATCAGTTGAAACAAAATAGCAAGAATAATGCTACTATAGCTCGTTTCAAAACATATGCCCAACTTCAAAACGCTATTACTCTCTAACCGTTTGTTAAATACTTTTGAAATTTTCCAAATGTTATTAGAATGCAAAAGACCCTTTAAATGTATATTTAACAAATATCTTGCAGCTGCAGTTTTCTTAAAGCGGCGATATTTCTTTGATGTTTGTCAAAATTGTAAATTGTGAAGCCCTAAAGAATAGAAATTACCGTAGTTGCTGGTCTACGATTAATTTTCACTAGGTAAAGGCGTGGCCGTAATGGGGAAATAACTGGATAAAACAAAACACCAGGAGAATTATTGTCTGCTCAGTTCGAGGACGGACGATAATATCATGGTATACCTGTATGTCCAATTTTCATAGTTGTGTGGTCCTGAAAAGGACCGTTTGTTGAAATAATTTAAGGTAATATAGGGGCCAACATTGTGGGGGCTATATACTTTCATTCTGAATCAGACGAGTCTAAAAGATTAATAACTGTTTGGGGTTGAACATTCCACAAACCATCTTTTTTCCAATATTCCTCTTCCTGTTTTAAGACGTGGTCTTCACATTTAGCCCAATAATCTTTGTCTATATTTAATAAAGCGAGATTAGCAAGAGTCTTTACATCGCATATTTTGAATGTTGTATTTTCATCTGCCACTTGTCCTTTTAATTTTGCCCAGATTAGTTATATTGGATTTAAATGAGCATGGTAAGGTGGCAGCCTCAAACTTATATGACCGTGCTCTTGGATAATCTTATTTATTTGAAAAATCTTTGTCCTCTGTTTTTGCTTTACTAGAGATAGTAATTCAGGTTTTAAGTACATGTTATTAAATTGTATGTGCTCCTTTGTGAGCCATATCTTAATAGCATCTTTTGTACTGGATGACGTCGGGACTTTATCTTCAAGTGCAACAATGTTGTGGTACGCTGCATTGTCCATTATTAGACAAGATGGTCGATCTAGTGATGGGAGAACAGAATTTTCAATCCAATGTCTAAATATGTGACCATTCATCTCAGAGTGATAATCCCGATTGTCTATGGATTTTGAAAGAAAAATGAGCTCTGCATTCTGTATTAGTCCATGTTGTCGACTACCTGCATGAGCAATTATCAAGCGCTGTCCTTTGCTGCTAGGTATTAATCTCTTAATCTTTCCATCTGATGACTGCCATTCCCTTTGGTTAGTGTGGTGAGCATAGATCCATGTTTCATCCAAGTACACAATATCATAACCTTGCTTGCGCACCTCTTTTACTTCACGTAAGTACTTGCTTCTCATGACTACTATATGTGGCTTCTCACAGATGATGTTTCGTCCATTGGAATACTTTCTGAATGTAAAGCCTGCAGCTCTCACATTCCTCCATAATGTAGACTTTGATATTTCAATACTGTTGTTCTTTTTCAGCGATACTTTTAATTTTCTTATTGTAACAGTTTCATTCATACCCAACATTTTGCGAATTTCACTTCTAATAAGTTCACTGTCGAAATTATCCAACATTTTTGCTCTTCCTTGTGATTTTGTATATTTGGAACATTGACGGTCACGTGCTTGAATCCAGCGATTAAATGACCGTTTAGATAAATCCAAAATGTGTCTTGTCCTATTCTCAGGGTTTTCTAAAGAATGAAATAATCTTCCTCGTTTAGCCTCTTTGCAGAAATAGTCATACATTTTTATTGCGATGTTTTGTAAACTGCAGAATTTCATTTTAAGACTCATGATAAATGTTAGCGTTCCACGTCTACACCTATGAATGAACGGAAATGGAACACACAATGCCTCGTGTTTTCTACAAGTGTCTAATTGTGTCAGAGAACTCACGTTTAAAGCGTGAAAAATCGTAAATTTGACAGTGTATAGATTTGTCATCGCTATTTTTAACTTAAATACTGTAAACACTAAGTTTTGACTACATCAATGGGTCGTTATAAATTTATATAAATCAAATAAGCAATAATAATAACAAAATGTTTGTTTTTAATGAAATTAATTCCCTGTTGGGTTCTAATCATTATAACTTTACATGCAAATTTTGAAAAAAATACAAAAAGCGGTTTAAAAGATATTGATTTTAAAAGTTGGGCACAACTTATGAAACAAGCTATAATCCTAAACCTGATTCGGCCAGGCGGTCATTTTGGCTGTCACATCAACCGGAGATCTTGTTAATGTTGACTTTCATTTTGTGTTTTGTCCCTGTGCTGTTGTCTATTCAAGTATAGATCTTCTGTTTTTCAATGTATATGTGCCTGATCGTCTGCAAATAGATGCTCGTTAATCTCATCAGTCTCCGTTGGCTAACGTGCGTATGTAGTCCACGTATGTAATGAACAAAATGGAAGATAGTACGCACGCCTGTTGTACTCCTGATTTTACGAAACAGTATGTGTAAACTGCTGCTGTTCTAACTGCAGCTGCTGTTGACGTAGAGACTTGTAATTAGGTCGGTCCGATGTTGGCTTACTCCGTGTATTGTTAATAGCCCGCAGAGCTGTTCTATGTTTGCTCGGTCGAATGCTTCTTCCGGCTCATTGAAAGCTATTTACATATTTTGATTGTGTTTTGACCTCATTTCTGATTGCTATTTTAGTGTGAATAATGCATCAGTACATCTTCTATTTTCATTTGAGAGTCGCTTAACTGTAGTTCTTTTATTGGCCTGAATTTTTTTCCCATAATTGGGTGTACAACTTTCCCACATGGCTGAGATGGAATATATCTCTATATTGATTGCAGTCTCTCTTGCTACCTTTCTTTTGCCAAATTAGTACGATGATTGCCCTTTGCCAGACTTCTGGGGGTTTCTGTTGGTGCCATGTTGCGTTAAGTATTCTACGCAGCCATGTAACACCTGTTTCTTTTGCTGCTGCTATTATTTCTACTGATATGTTATCTATCCTCGGTGCTTTATTTCTTAGTACATATTTGATTACTTTTTTAATTTCCTCTTTCATGATGTTGGTTTCAATATTTGTGCATTTTTGTTGTGTTTATAGTTAGTGTCATATTTAATAGGTCCTCAAAACATTCTTTCCATCTTTGTTGCATATGTTTATTTGATATTAGATGTCCATCCTTGTCATTTATGAATTCAGTGGGATTGTGGTTTTATTTTCTCGTTTTGTTGCTTTCACTGCTTTGTAGAAATGTCTTGTAGCTGTCTTGAAGTCCCTGATCATCTTTTGTCCGAATTCTGTCCGAATTGCCAAAAGTTTTTACCAAAGGGTGCACTTTTTCCCTTCTTTTGTCCTTAATTTTGTTCCCCATACTGTTATTGCGATTTTAACTATTGTTTTCTTACACTGATTCACCTCTTCTTCTACTGTGCTTGCTTCTTTAGGGAGTTTCTTGAATTCCTCTGTTAGTGTTTCTTCGATGATTTTCCTTGGTTCTTGATTTTTTTCAGTGTTTTATTTGTATTGTCTCCTGTTTTTTTTCCCTTTGTTTGAGTGCGTATCTTATCATTGTTTTGGACTGTCTGAGTGTAATCTGAATCATTTTATGGTCTGTGTCGTCTGTAATATTAAGGACAGCTCAGCTGTCGGTTATTCTTTTCTTGTTCTGTTTTCTTGTTAGTATAAAAATCATCCTGGCTTCTGCATGTGTAGTTCCACTTGTACCAGATTTGCGACTCTCAGTGTTTTAAGAATGTGTTGGTGCAAACCAAATAATTTTGGTTACATAATTCCAGCAGACTGCTTCCATTTTCATTTCTTTCATTGGGCGTCTTATCGTCAAAAGGTCTCAGGATCACTCTGTTCTCGTTGTTGCGTTTCTCAAGCCTTCCATTAAAATCTGTCATCACTAAACTTGTCGTCGCTTTTATCAATCATGTTGACAATTGTATTTGGGAGTCTCACAGATCTAGAATTCTTCACTGTCTTTTTCATTGTTGTTACATGGTGTGTTGTTACATGGTGTATAGGTTTGTATGTAATTTGTTTTCCGGTCAATTTCTAGTAGTCTAGTTGTGGTTATTATGAGTAGTATTTTATTTCTAGAATGTTCCTTGCGTGTTCTGGGTCAATGATAAAGCCCACTCCGTGATTTGTTCTTTTTGTGTTGTCGACCGTGTTGCCTGAGAATATTATCATGTTTTTCATGTGTGTTTTTTTTACATGTTGTACTTTAACTCTGGTGTCTGTTAATTCTAATATTTTAATTTTTCTTTTCTTCATTTCTTCTACACGTTCACCTTCTTTGTTCTTTATTCCGAACGTGTTGATGGTTGCTACTTTATATTTGTAGTCTGTCCCCATATTCTGTAGTTTCTCTGAGCATAAAATAGCTGTATCCCTTCCCGACCTGCTAAGTCTGTCGTAAGTTACGGGCTTAAATTAAAAATATACGTAGGGTGTGGAGGTGATGGGGTAACTCGGCAGATGTTTCCCCACGTGCTTGATCACATAGGTGTCACATACGATCTTTTGACTGTCTAATCGTACATTTTTAGATGGTTACATGCAAACAATCATGCACGAAAGAATCATGCAATTGGTCAATGAGTTCGAATAAGTATAGATCAGCCTACAGCACAAAGATGACGATAGTGATGGAATCATTATGGTCTCAATCAAGTCATATTGAACTATATGAGCTAAGTGATTGCTTATAATAATAACATCAAAATGGACAGCGCGAATAGATCACACTTCCACATTCTTTCCTTTAAGACTTACACTGGTTATTCCAAACAGATTACATGAAGCACCAAAAAACAGAGTTTGTATTTTCAGAAAATTATCAGCAAAGACAATAAAGATAGCAATAACTTAAAAAAAAAACAATACTTTTATTAGCACTATTAAGTTAGAATCATTTTGTAGCCAGAAAAACGATTAGCTTTTGCCTCGCAGGACTCAGACTTGACCAAAGAAATGGTAAAGTAGGAAATAATTATATCTAGCAATCTCATGAGATTGGAGCTTAACCAGCCAAAATTACGCTTTTGTAATAGCAAATAGAACGAAATGGATAAATGACATTCAGTTTACTTTTTTCCTTCCTCATTTTTCAGCGTCGAGGAGAAATATGGTTCGCAGTTTCTTGGTCTACTATTGGCCTCTTCTGCTGTTACACCTACGAGTGTTTCTTGTATTCCGTTTATCCACCTTTTTCTTGATCGGTCTCTTGGTCTGGTATTCTGCTATCGTTTGTTGGTAACTCGTATTAGATTTAGTACTTAATTTCTTATATCATGTCTATATTATGTCTTAATGTGTAATATCACACTTGAACCACTTGATGCGTTGTCGCTTTATGTATTCAACAGGTGGTTCCGTTTTAAGTCTTTTTTCGTAACTCTTCATTTGTGATCTTATCTCTCAGGCTATTTCATAACACATTTCATTTCGATTGTGGCTATTTGTTACTAGTTCTTGAGTCCATGTCTGGCACATGTAGCACAACGTTGAGATAAAGATAGTCGTAGAAATCGCTCGCTTCGCTTCTAACGTTACTTCTTAGTTAGACAGTAGTAGTGAAATTAGTCAAATAATTGTATAATCTTTGTTACATCTTAAGCCTCTTTTTGTTGTTTGCATCTTGTTTAATGTCAGAGTGCTGCCATAGTATTTGAATTCCGTCACTTGTTTTCGGATGTCATCATTTATCGTTATATTGGTGCCTTGTGTGACGCCAGTAACATTCAGTTTATGCTTTCAACAAACTGTCAGTTAGTAATGCGGGATTATTCGTTCAAAGAAAGAAGATTGCAATTCCCAAGCTTATTCAGAGATGTTTTTTTTTTATAAAAATAGAACTAATCAAAGTGAATAAAACTGTGTTTGTGCTGGAGAATATTAATAATACTAAACACATTTAATAAAACTAATATCAATGTGCTTAAAATTGTTAATTTAAACAAAAATACTAGCTTGTCACAATCTTAAAAGAAAAGTAGCGATCTTTGAAACATCGTGCGTAGGAATATAGTTCTAGTACATTAATACAGCAGTAAATATTTTATTAGAAAAAAATCCCGCATATTGGAAAAAAACATTACACAGCTTCAAGTCACTACACTTCGAAAAAGAATTATAACACCGGAATGAGAAACAATACACTTAACAAGTAGTAATAGAAAATGCATATCATTACCGGCAGTTATCATGACAGAATAATAATAAGTAAGATAATAGATAATAATAACAAGTATGAATTAAACAAAAAGAAATCCTTACCAAAAAGAGTGATGTTGACTGGTTCCCTGAAGCCTTGTTTGACAAAGCAAATTATGTTGATGATGTTTGTTGCAATTCCAAAAATGTCAATTACCTGACACAAACAAACTATGACAACCCATGTGAAAGTGGTTATTACTTGATCACTTATTCCAGAAACATCTTTGGTAGGCACATTTACACCCGACTCGTGAGCCTCGACGCTCATCTCACAAATGATTTTATCAAAGACAAACAGATCCCAATAGTTGTAATCAGTTTCAGCTAAATTTACTTTGTAACCTAAAAGAATAAACCCCCGATTAGATACCATTGATGTCATATCTATCGCTAACTCATTTTGTTTACCAACTGATAGTTAAATTACTGCAGTGCTGAATATATTTGTAAAATTGTATATTAAATAATTAATAATTGTTTAAAGTAATTGATTTCTAAAACAATTAGTTGCAACACGTTTAGGCGTCGGTGGCCTAGTTGGGAAAACCACCCGACTGGACTACCGACGTTCGGACAACCCGTGTTCGATTCCCGCTGGGCGCAGTGTGAATTCTACTTGTGGTTGAAAAAAAATAAAAAATACCCCCACGGTCGACCCAGCCGTTGGCAGAAACCTACCCTGGGAAGGTGAAGCAGAAAAAGTATTACCCTGGGAAGGTGAGGAATGTCGCTTCGCATCTGAGTTTCGATGCTTGAGGCGACACTATACAGGAATCTCCGAACATTTCTGGATAGGCGGCCGAGCACATATGGGCGGAAACTCGCGTGCTAAGACGCCGGTTCAAGTCTCGTACTTTACCTTTACCTTTACTTTTAGGCACGTTTTGGCGTCGACGTGTAACGGTGCTATCGGCGTTTCACTGTGTTGATAGTGTTAATATCTTCACGAAGCAGAATGTTGAAATGGTGTTTTATTTTAATGCCCGTTTTTTTTTTATAACTTCTAACGGAGGTGTGGACAGCGTGGTTTTGCGATGATTATGTGGAATCATATTTATTCTTTTGTTCATTTATCGTGGATAGGTAACGAAAAACGCTCACTGTCATATTGATGAAACACGTCACACTACCGGGAAATGTCTATCCCCAATTATAGGAAGTCTATGACGGTGGATGATGCGGAACGATCCGAAATGATGAACGACTCAGAAAGCGGAAAGAACCAAGTGTGTGGTACACAAGAGGCGTAATCAGGACACGAGAGACAAATATGGCTAACCACCGAGGAAGAGATAGGATCCTTCCATCATTCCAAAGAAAGCCATTGATAGCAATTTGAAAAATCTTAAAACAACAAATAAAGACCTACAAATATGGACATGGAACTTTGGAACTTTATACCAAAATGGAAAACTAGATAATTTTATTTTAGAAGCAGAACAAATGAACATAGATAATAGAACAAAGATATCAGAGACAAGATGGAAAGATTGCGGCTATATACAGGAAGAAAAATATACATTCATATACTCAGACATTACAGAATATCAAAGAGGTGTAAGAATACTGATAAAAACATAATGACAAAAATACATTAGTACTCACCGGATATACAACTGAACAAAATCATAATACTACAAATGAAAGCAGAATCTTTAGACATAGCAATAATATAGATATTGCACCCACCCAGGACCACACAGATGAACAAATAGAAGAATTCTATAAACATATAAAGAAAGCTATGTAACAAATGAAATAATCTGACATTTTAATTGTAATGAGTGACATCGCGTATTTAAGCAGAAAATTCCCACCCTGATTCAAGCCCACTTCTCGCGAACACAATATTCCCTTTCCTGTACTGGCCTAAAGTTGACGCATTACTTTACGCAATCTTTACTTGGCGCATTACTTTACGCAATATTTACTTGACGCATTACTTTACGCAATCTTTACTTGACGCATTACTTTACGCAATCTTTACTTGACGCATTACTTTACGCAATCTTTACTTGACGCATTACTTTACGCAATCTTTACTTGACGCATTACTTTACGCAATCTTTACTTGACGCATTACTTTACGCAATCTCTTACGAGTCACTTCGTTCGTCTACACGTCTGCTGATCAGATTTAAGTAATAAATTCATGTTATGCCAAATATTAACATTTTAAACGTTTCCAAAAGTACCTGTTTTGAGAAAAAAAACTGTTAACAATTGACAATGTTGAACAAGATTTTTTCATCATTTAGATATTTTATCTTTGAAGACTTTTTCTTTCTTTTCTGTTTGCCATATTATGTCTATAAGATAGATTCTGAAGCTGAAAATCGCTAGAACAAACGTCAAGAATAGGTAACAGTGGAGACAGCTGCAAGGGCTGAAGTCAGAAACTTTGAGAATAAATAAATTAATACTTTAGTAAGACTGAAAAACAGTAAGAAATAAAATATATACGCATCCCATTTGTTGGGTGAGTCGGAAGGTGTGGCATCACTGACATTAAGCACAGGGGAAATATATGTTTGCCTTAAACAAATATCTAGACATATTTATCGTGGCAGTATGCAAGATGATCAGGAGGCATTCAATAATGAGTAGCATGAAACAAATTGGATCTAGTAATTGCTGTATTTGTTTATGATCGTTCATTTTTCCTTGCCAGTGTTTGTTCCTTCACTTTCGTTAGCAGTCTTAATGTATAAGACTTTCCCTTCACGTGTCATGTGAACAAACCAGAATTGTTTTTTATTTATTGTGTTGCATGGTATATATATATAAGCACTTTTTAAGGGAAGAAAACAGAAGGTAAAGGTATCCTATATAATTACTTCTGTTGCAGGATAAATGACAACAAATCTATGGTATGTTTAGTCTGTGAAGGAGAAGTAGATAGAGAAAGAGACGGGAAGACAACATCAAAGAATGGACAGCACTCCACTCTGAATATCAAATAATGACTGAAGATAGGGAGAAATGGAGAAGGTTGGATGAAGTATGTCAGTGGTGTCCCAATCCGGGTTATGCGATGACGAAGAAAAAATTAAGCAACATATTTGATGTCGTAAGTGATTGTCAGCATTACATTAGTGGCTGCTCACTATTTACCAATAATTTAAATGTTGGTACAGATAGAGTTAATCAAATAAATGATCGTTTTGCACTAAATTTACCCATTGATTATGAAGGTGGATGCAGAGACTAGAATAAAGTTACATAAAATGAAATGCAGTTGAATAAGAATTATTTGAAATAGCATACTTTTCTGTTACCAACACTGGTGAAAAATAATAATTACAGTAACATTGGAAAAGAAATAATAAATTTAGAATGTGGAATACCATTAATTAAAACATCACCAGTTATTACAACAAATGACCAACCAGACCATATACATATTTATGTGTGTATGTATGTATATGTTATTAAAAGCCAGTATTAGAGTAGTCATGTCAAGAAACCAATATTATCTGAGTTAATATAGAATTACATAAAACGTAAATGCAATTTTCATTTTGAAAATGTCAATGTCAAATTATGTACTTACAAATTAGTACTTTCGGTGATAGTTACAATGCGATTTTGTAAAAGTACATTTTTACAAAAATCCTGATCTCTATAAGGTAATATTATGATATTATTTTTAGTTCAATAACTCGGAACGTAAATGCCATAATTGTTTCCATTGCAAGTCGTCAACGAATAAACACTTTTACCCTAGCAATTATACAGAAATAATGGGCTGGAAATTTTTTTTTGTTTCGTTCACATCGCTATACTAACTTTTCAAGTCATTATTTTTAATTCTATTGTTAAATTATACATGTATTGCATTCAATGTTAAAGTTTGAAAATTATTGTTCCAATAATTTAATCATTGAATTGTGTTTGGTCCGATATTCAATAATTTAAGTTTGGAAAATTCGTTTCTGTCGGACTTGTCGAGATTTTATGATAAAAGTTGCGTATCTAAACAAAGGGGTAAAGGCATCCAGATGCATAGAAATGCGAAGCTGCTGTAAAGCTGATGATAATATATTGACAATTTTGAAAAGGGAAAAAGTAATATGGTAACAGCTTTACATAGGTAATAAACAAAATAAAATAGAGCAACGTTTTGGCGAAGTAGGTCTTCAGCTGGACAATAAAAAATAACGCAAAAATGTATAAGAGTATACACAGAAATCTTACTAAATGGGATACTTAATGCAAGTATCTCCCAATAATAGGAAAGTACAAATATACAATTTATTTCCGGTCTGTGATCGTTACCCTATGCTATAGTCATTGAGAACCCCTTTCGTGCAAGACACTGCTGCAATAGCCAATTTTTTAGTTGGCTGCGTGGCAGTGTGCCAAGCGTTCGGCTTCTCGTGGCAAGGCGCGGTGCCACTGAGTACGGGTTCGATCCCACTTCGGACCATATATTGTTCTTCGTTTTTTTCTATTGTTGTTTGTCTGTCAATTTTTCCGAGTGCTAACACATACTTCTTTGTTCTATTATTCCCTATTATCGCCTCGGAAGTTCCCCATATAATAATATTTATGTATTATTATTTGTACCCAGTATATAACCACTGGGAACTACTATTCGTGCAGTTTCGTCCAATAAATGTTTATCTACAACACAAGTATTCAGCCCTACTAGGAGATACTTGCATTAATAGGAAAGTACAAATATACAATTTATTTCCGGTCTGTGATCGTTACCCTATGCTATAGTCATTGAGAACGCCTTTCGTGCAAGACACTGCTGCAATGGCCAATTTTTTAGTTGGCTGCGTGGCAGTGTGCCAAGCGTTCGGCTTCTCGTGGCAAGGCGCGGTGCCACTGAGTACGGGTTCGATCCCACTTCGGACCATATATTGTTCTTCGTTTTTTTCTATTGTTGTTTGTCTGTCAATTTTTCCGAGTGCTAACACATACTTCTTTGTTCTATTATTCCCTATTATCGCCTCGGAAGTTCCCCATATAATAATATTTATGTATTATTATTTGTACACAATATCATAACCTTGCTTGCGCACCTCTTTTACTTCACTTAAGTACTTGCTTCTCATGACTACTATATGTGGCTTCTCACAGATGATGTTTCGTCCATTGGAATACTTTCTGAATGTAAAGCCTGCAGCTCTCACATTCCTCCATAATGTAGACTTTGGTATTTCAATACTGTTGTTATTTTTCAGTGATACTTTTAATTTTCTTATTGTAACAGTTTCATTCATACCCAACATTTTGCGAATTTCACTTCTAATAAGTTCACTGTCGAAATTATCCAACATTTTTGCTCTTCCTTGTGATTTTGTATATTTTGAACATTGACGGTCACGTGCTTGAATCCAGCGATTAAATGACCGTTTAGATAAATCCAAAATGTGTCTTGTCCTATTCTCAGGGTTTTCTAAAGAATGAAATAATCTTCCTCGTTTAGCCTCTTTGCAAAAATAGTCATACATTTTTATTGCGATGTTTTGTAAACTGCAGAATTTCATTTTAAGACTCATGATAAATGTTATCGTTCCACGTCTTCACCTATGAATGAACGGAAATGGAACTCACAATTTCTCGTGTTTTTTTACAAGTGTCTAATTGTGTCAAAAAAACACGGTAAAAGCGTGCAAACACGTCAATTTTACCGTGTATGGATTTTTACTCGCTATTTTTAACTTAAAATACTGTAAACATTAAGTTTTGACTACATCAATGGGTCGTTATAAATTTATATAAATCAAATAAGCAACAATGGGTGTCCGGTTAGCGCAATCGATAGGCGGTTGGCTTACCACGCGAGGACACCTGGGTTTTACTAATTCCCTAAAAATTAGTACCTCTGAAGTTGGAGTAAATCTGCCTGCATGGCGAGGGGCATCCTGTAATCGGATAAAACAGCCTTTACACGCAAAATTCAGTCCCACAAAATTGAGTGGGTGGAACTTCGTCAGAGGTCAAAAGCTGACGAAAGCGAACGAACGAACAAAATAAGCAACAATAATAACCAAATGTTTTTTTTAATGAAATTAATTCCCTGTTGGGTTCTAATCATTATAACTTTACATGCAAATTTTAAACAACTTACAACAAGCGGTTAAAAAGCTATCGATTTTAAAAGTTGGGCACGAGTTATGAAACAAGCTATATTGGCTACTTTATGGTTAAGCACCCGCCGTGGTGCTAGCCGTTGTTATTGTTCTGCTGCCGCTGCCATGACGACACATGACTTCTCCACATCTCATGATTTTTAACATTATATATGAACAGAGACTATTCTCAAAGAATCTGTTAGTCTTGACCTGTGTGTATTTTTTTTTATTTTTTTATTTTTCAGTGATTATTTTTCATTGAGTGATTTCTCTGACTTGCCATTATTTACTTGTTTGTTTTAAATACTGCAGTGCTGGGCCTATATATTCTTTTCGCAATCTACAAAGTTATTTCTGTAGTTTGCGTCATTCCGTGTTAAATAAAAAAACATGCGTATATATTTTTGTTTTATAAATGGTGCTAACCGGAAGTGATTACTTCGTAAATTTGTTTACGAATTTTTTTCACATGAAAGAGAAGCCGCTCAGACGAGAGCCCTGAACTCGAGGAAAGATGACAGTCGGGAAGATTACACCGCTTCTGCGTCCCTACATCGCGAGACATGCTTTGACCTAAAGCAGGCAAATAATAATAAATAATATTATGGGGAGGGGGCTGAGGGGGAGGAGGTGCTTCTGAGGGAGGTGGTAGATCAGTGAATAACTTCGGGGGAAGAGGTATGTTTACAACACTCGGGAAAAAAATTCACAAATAATCAGCAACAGAAATAAAACAAAGAACAATAGATGGTCCGAAGAAGGATCGAACCCGTACTCCTCGGCACAGCAAATTGCCACGAGAACCAAACTCTAGAGCTCACGGCCAACTCAGCTACCTAAAAAGATAGTCATCTTTGGCGATGTCTTTCACGCATGTGTATCCACGACTATAGCATAGTTACGAACATAACTCGGGAATAAATTGTATATTTGTATTTTCCTGTTAAGAAACGTGTCTCCGGTATAGGGTAGGGCTGAATACTTACGCTGCAGACAAACATTTATAAGACAAAACAGCACAAACGGTGGTTTCCAATGGTTTAGGCCGGCGACAATAATAAATGAATATGAGTACACATAAAAGGACAAGAGATAGGGTTCGATCCCAACCGACGGCTTCCATGTTCACCCAGCCTTTAATGGGTACCGGATTTTTTTCTGGGAATGTAAAACGGCATGGGCGTAATACCGACCACATTACCCCAAAAATCATGTGCCGAGGGTCTGTAAAATATATTGTCACTAACACCATATTCCCTATACGCCACTTGGTGTGACGGGGACTCTTTACTTTCTACTTTTTAGAAATGTATGTGGCGTGGGGAGCTGCATAATGTGTTCTTTCTTGACCAAGTTCGCCTCACTGAATGTCTATTACTTGTAGATTGTTGTTTTTCTTGTTCAAGATCTGTTACACTCACTTTTTATTCCTTGTCGATTATTCCTTTTTTTTCTAAGATCTGTTACACTCACTTTCTATTCCTTGTCGATTATTCCTTTCTTTTTCTAAGATCAGTTACACTCACTTTATATTCCTTGTCGATTATTCCTTTCTTTTTCTACGACCTGTTACACTCACTTTCTATTCCTTGTCGATTATTCCTTTCTGTTTCTACGATCTGTTACACTCACTTTCTATTCCTTGTCGATTATTTCTTTCTTTTTCTACGATCTGTTACACTCACTTTCTATTCCTTGTCGATTATTTCTTTTTTTGTCTAAGATCTGTTACACTCACTTTATATTCCTTGTCGATTATTCCGTTCTTTTTCTACGATCTGTTACACTCACTTTCTATTTCTTGTCGATTATTCCTTTCTGTTTCTACGATCTGTTACACTCACTTTCTATTCCTTGTCGATTATTTCTTTTTTTGTCTAAGATCTGTTACACTCACTTTCTATTCCTTGTCGATTATTTCTTTTTTTGTCTAAGATCTGTTACACTCACTTTCTATTCCTTGTCGATTATTCCTTTATTTTTCTACGATCTGTTACATACACAGGCCTTTACTTGTCGAATAGTGTCTTTCATTTCCTTGTATACTCATTATTGACCATTAATTGTGGGTAGCGCTAATGAATTTAGGAGACATATTAGGAGACGTCCATCTGAGTCTTAATCTTTCATATTCACTGAAGTTATGTCTTTGGCCAGTGTCCGCTCTAATTAATCAACAGAACCTTTACAATTTCTATTTTTCTCTGACGGGACAAGCACTGCCATTGTACCAGTTAATTGTTGTTATAAAACTTCAACACAAACCTAGAAACTAATGTAGACCTGAGTTTTATAATTTGTTGACATTATATCCAGAATCTATTGAACTTAAATTGACAGTTTAATCTACGTGACGATAATCGAACTGTGACTACTATATGCACGTTTATTTGATTATATTGCAACAAATTAACTAATTACTTGTGTTTGTTACTATCTGACAGCGGTTGTTTATCAAATCTAAGTGTGCGTTAATTTTTGTAAACTTTTTTTGAGCTGCTACAGACATCCATCTATTTTCATCTGAAAATTACTATCTAATTAACCAGAAATATTTCTTTAGTTTTCTATTTTCTGCCAACACATCCAAAGATCAAATCTCACATTATTTGTCTATTCGTTATTTACCAAATAAATCACACATTCTGTCTTTGGTTACATCTGCTAAGAATAGTAACATCAAGTAACGCTAGGTGTGTGGACACAAAATAGTTGTTGGAATCGTTTGTCGAGTTTATGTGCACACAAACAGTTGTTTGAATCGTTTGTGATAGATTCTTCTGTCTAAATATTGATGCCCAATACTGCTATTTTACTTTGTGTTTCCCGTCTAAGATGACTTTCTATAAGCTATTGTGTCTCTTTATGTGTTCAAGACTTTCATTTGTCTTGCTCGGATTGTTAAATAGTTCTTTTTTTTCATTTTCAAACAGTTTCAAAACTTTATTTGTTCTCTTCTTAAGTCCACCTAATCCTTTAATTTCTTCTTTAAATCCTAATTTTAGGAGCTTCAGTTTCCTTCTCTGTTTTCATGTATTAGTCTCCATGCTCCATATTTCTGCACTATACAGAAATAACCTTAACTAATAAAACATCGTTCTAACTACATTATAAACAATTCACAGTGGCAACTGTGGACCTGGAACACACAGTCTGATGTTGTCTGTGCTTCATCAAGAAGGTTACAGAAAATACACTAGGCCAACTGAACAGCATTTTTCCAAGGTCACCAGAGAAATTAATTTTGATTTTTTTAATCAGTTTTGGTTCAATAATCCTAACGCGATCAGTCAACTATGCAGTTTCCAAGCCTGTGCCGCGACTTGATCTAATTAAATATTGATTTAATACTCTTATATTTGCCCTCATCAATTGGACTTATTCATTTAGTTATCGGTGCACAATGAATGACCAGTGTATCTGAAAAATCACAATAGAGATGCTGTTTCTTTGTTACCTACATTCCATAGTGTAGTAGACAGGTAGGAAATGTAATTCAATAAAATCGGAAGATAATAGTAAGGAGAGAACAATAGTAAAAGAAACAATGATAAGAGATTATTTTTAATTCAATGGAAGCAGTTTAAAGAAAGTCTCCGTTGTGTGACCGGGATATTTTTGGAACTGACTTCAACAATCCCGATAAAAATTCGATAGTTCGACTAGAAAGAATGACTACGGTCGAAATGATAGTCTTTTGGAAATACAGAAGACATGAAGTGCATGCATTTACCAGAGGTCGTGTATTTGAGAAAGATGACTTCATCCACAAAGTGTGTCACGTGAATTTCTTGAAGTCTGCTATTAGTTGACTCATGTTGTAGTATGCGCACGGAGTACGAATGTAGGCCATCTCGTCTTTCCACATATTCATATTTGTTGTGTTCTTTGTCATTTCTAATGATGACTTCCTGTCATGCCATTCTAATAACTGTCTAGCAATTAAGTTGTTGCTTCTTGTCGTTGTTACTTTCATCTTCTGTTGTTACATTGGTTTCTAGGTTTCCTAGACCAATTAATCTAGACTGCTTTCTTCCAATACGATTCAAAAATATTAGCACATATATTATATATCATATAGGGATTATATCATATTAGGATTTATTCACTATATCTTCACTACATCTTATCAATGGCATCTACACCTTACACGTGGACCATGCCTATTGTCCAGTGTATTGTTTATATTTTCTTTCTGCAACCACATTTCTATTAACATCAAATGGGTTTTTTGCTAAATAATTATTTATTCTTCAACGATCAGCAATTGTTCTGTTTTTTTTTTTTACATTTAGATCGGCATGGTTCACGAACAAGTCTGAGTATTTTACCAGTTCCTCATAACTTTTGCTGGTTTGTGACTGAGAGTCATATTTCTGCTGTTAGTGTGCTGCGAGTGCTACAGTCCTATTAGATATAGCGATGAGTTTGTCTCTATGCTCCGCAGTCACATTTTGCGACCTCACTGAGTCATATCTTGTGTAGGTATGTTCTGAGGCCACAGTGACCTGTCGTCAGTCGGAATATCTTTAGTCTGCTCATGTTTGCTGAGTTTGTTCAAGGTGCCGTGCTCTGGCCCATATTTTCCATATAACTCTCTCCGTTCCTAGCTTGTTTCAGGATTGTTCATTAACTAATAAATGAATGTATTTTTTAAATGTCGCACTGCAGCACAATAAAGCATTCCATCTACTTTAACATATTCTAATAAATTATGAGTGCTATTGAAATAGGACAGCGATGCTTGGGTGGCGTGATATGTTTAAAAAAGCAGTTTCTTTACAATCATAATTTAGTGCAACCAAATGTTTGTTGTAGTGTTATTTCTGATCGCATATTCATGGTTGACCACTTTAGTATTTATCATGTCTTGTAAGGGCCGTTATTGCCTTCTATTGCTTGTAAACAAAAAATAGTGTATTTATCGACGTCAAATTCCATTGTGCGAGGGTTTTGTTAGGGACACCTGGCGGAATTGGGTAGTCTAGAAGGAAGTCTTCGGGTTCTGGATAATAAAATCACAGGTTGGAATGCCACCACAGGCGGTAGAATTGTTTCTTGTCGTATCTGTAGTTTCTTCGTGGCTTTACCCTCCCCTGGTCCGATGTCTACACTTCTCCAACAGTGAAAATCCGGAGGTCCCGTGTGCATTTGTGCACGTTTAGGAACACTCGGCAGTTATAAACAATACGCCAACAAAATAGGGCCTGTGGAAGAAATTGACAAACAAATCCACCCATGTCGGCGACGGATATGTCGACGACGGATATGTCGACTTGACAGACTACATGGCATCCACGCCCACAGTAGGGGTTAAGGCTAACATGAAGAAGTCGTAGTCACCCGCACAAATGTGTAGATGTTGATTAAAGACTCAAGGAAATGTCTATAATTTGACATAGAATCATAAACTACTCTGTATTACAGAATCATAACAACTGCTTATAAGCCCAACAAGAATCATAACCACTCTATAACCTGAAACACTTTCCTATTAACTTGACATAACAACTATTCCAACTGGATGTAACACTTGACCGACAATATCACTGCAGCCTATTTCATAATTAACAAGCCTTGTAATATCTATATTGTAACATTCGAGTTCAGTTGTTGTCTAGGTCTCGGCTAATTAAATAATTGCAATTAAATCTTCGTTACTTACCGTCTTGCTGTCTGGACCTCACCTGTTGCCCAGACATTAAGGGACTATCCTTACCTTTGCTCAGACATTAAATGACTATCCTACCTTTGCCTAGACATTAAGTGACTATCCTTACCTTTGCCTAGACATTAAGTGACTATCCTTACGTTTGCACAGACATTAAGTGACTATCCTTACGTTTGCCCAGACAATAATTGACTATCCTTACCTTTGCCTAGACATTAAGTGACTATCCTTACGTTTGCACAGACATTAAGTGACTATCCTTACCTTTGTCCAGGGGGGAGCAGAAGCGCCTGCGACCTGCGGTCACAATAACACGGTCGGCGCACCATCAGCTGACCAAGACCTAGCAGTTCCACGTCCTCGTGGTCTCCCCTAGAAACAGTCTGCGTCAAACCAGACTGGCTAACAGAAGCTAGGATCGCCGTGTTTTCTGTAGTGGTGGCTGTTACTGATATAGAGGACCCAGTATTGCATTACCTCTGGGCTGGATTTGTAATTTCCCAGCATAGCCTGGGACAGACGAACTCCAACTTCTCCAGTAAGAGTCGGGAATGTCAAGAAAGCCATTACGACCCGCCACATCTTATCAGTCAAAGGACAACCTGCCCGCATCAACTCGTGGCAATCCGTCAAAAACAACAACAACCTTTGTCCAGACATTAAGTGATTATCCTTACCCTTGCTCAGACATTAAGTGACTATCCTTACCCTTACGACCGGGTTCTGTTCCCTACTTTTCCTGTCAAGTGTGACAAAACACGAGAAAGTCCCCTTGAATGACGTAGGCACCGGTATCCACTCCTTACCAACGCTGATTTTGGTTAGCCCACAGACCTGTTTTATGACAACTTCTGCTCGGCCCACCCATGATTTGCCTTTTTTTAGCCTGGCACCTGGCGAGCACGTGGCGCAATGGATGCTCTTTATCTGTACTAATCTTCAGGTATGCTCGTGCTCTCCAGATCTTGATTCTGTCATCCATGGTTGGAGAGTCAAGAAGATACCTCATTGCTACACAGGGAGTGTCCCTTGTACATCCCAAGATGTAACTTGGCCGCATGGCTTCATTTTGTATTTTCTCTAGCCTATCAATTTGAGTCGTACTGACGGTAAGAATTGCCAGGGCATACTCGTTTGGTACGAGGACTAATCCCTGGAACAAATGAGTAAGTAGCCTCTGCTCGATGTTGGCAGCTGCCATGACCTTCACGGCGGCTAATCCTTTGCGGGATTTTGTTATCACATGGTCGACGTGGTCCCGAAAACACAGGCTCAGACAACCGGGGAATATGGCGCCCTGTTCGCTGTCTTCTTCAGAGGATTCACAGATAAGTGCTGATTTTCAGTGAACTTTTCTGTTTATCTGTTTATTTTTATTGATATTTGAAGGGATCATGTGACTGTACGTGCTTTCTATTTGATGTAAATCACTTTGCTTCTTTTGATTCATTGCATTTTGTTACAATTTCTTTATTTGATCACTAATACTCATCCTTGTTGTTTATTCGCTATTGAACGCCTGACAAAATGGCGGTTTGTTTTCGCCGGTCTGCCGTCAAGGACGCGTAATTCATTTAATTTGTAAAAGGCTCACAGTGTATCCGCGTGCTGCAGAGCTATTTACTGGAGTTGGCCAGTTTATATCGTGGAAATGGGTTCTGGACTGTGCGACTGAGTAAGTGCACGTGAGTCTAGACCATCCACAGCATCGACGTTCAGCGACAATTATTTCCGGTATTCCTGTGCTGAATCGAAGTTAAACATTTGTTCATTAACAGTTTAAGATTGTTGTTTTAAATATAAAAGCTAAAATGACGAAAAAAAAAAAAAGAATTAATCCCTCCACGGTTCAACTTTAATGTACAGAAAATGTATTATGAGTGCCAACGATCAGAGCTAAAAGAACATTTTCTGGCTAAAGTGGTCAATGTCATTATGGTTTCTCTATTTTTTCTGTGCATACAAACATCCCGTTACATTTTAGAGTGGGTGAACCTTGATACAGCCTACTTTATGGTAGTTTTGCGGACGGATTGTTGTCAATGCACGCCGTCTGCTGTCCTATTGTCCATCATTCGCATCCATATGTTAAGACTGGCTCTACATAACATTTAAGAACTCTTTTTCTTGTTTCTATTGTCAAAAATGGATTGCATAGTATCTTCCCCAATTTTTGGAAAGCTGCTTTTGCCTGAGCCATTCTGCATCTCACCTTTTTTTGTACATCTTCCGTCCGAGGTTAACAATAGGACAATAGACAAGAAAATCTCTGGTGTCTGTAGAAATGTGGTTTTACAGAAGAATGTTGAGAGTACCATGGACAGCTAAGAAGAGTAATGAAGATGTTCTGAGAGAGGTCAAAGCAAAAAGAGAGCTAATTTCCAATATTAGGAAGAAACAATCATCATTTTTTGACCATGTAACGAGAAGAGAACAGCTGGAAGATATTGTAACAACTGGAAAAATTGAGGGTCGAAGAGATAGAGGGAAGCAAAGAGAAAAAAATAACAAACAGCTTAAGAGAATGGCTTGTCAGAAAGTCAACAACAGAAATGATAAATAGCTGCCGAGATCGAAAGTTGTGGAGAGACATGATCACCTACTCCAGTAGGCCCGGTATTGATGATGATGATGATATTTTTCATGGCATTAATATTACTTTTTGCCATACCTATAGGGGAACCGCGATAGCTCAGTGGTTAGTGAACTGGACTACCACGGACAAGGGGTAGGGTTCGATCCCAACCGACGGCTTCCGGGTTCACCCAGCCTTAAATGGGTACCGGATTTTTTTCTGGGAAAGTAAAGCAGCACGGGCGTAATACTGACCACATTACCCCAAAAATCATGTGCTGAAGGTCTGTAAAATATAGGATCACTAACACCATATTTCCCTATACGCCACTTGGCGTGACGGGGGTACTTTACTTTTTACATACATATTTTTTTGTTTATTTAAATTTTACATTTTCCATCATTGGTTATAGTATGTCCAAGGTAGTCGTAGCTCTGAACTGTCTCCAGATGTATTCCTTCAACTGTGATATTTACTTACAGGTCTCGAGAATTTTTTTGTTTATGATCACAGTTTTAGTCTTTTTCATATTCATATCAAGTCCATATTTGTTGCTTGTTATGTTTATCACATTAAGCAATTGTTGAAGATCTTTATGATTTTCTGCTAGTAGAACAGTATCATCAGTATATCTTAGGTTATTGATTATCTTTCCATTAATGTTTAGGCTTGGCATCTCTGAGATGTTTTTAAAGATGTGCTCAGTGTATAGATTGAACAAGCTTGGTGATAGGATGCATCCTTGTCTTACTCCTCTTTTTTATATCTATGGGTGTAGAGTTCTCTTTGTTATATTTAATTATTGTTGTTTGCTCCCAGTATAGATTACATATTAGTCGTATGTCTATGTCGTCTAGATCTATATCCTTTAGGCAGTCTATAAGTTGATTATGGTGTATTGTATCGAAAGCTTTGGTGTAGTCTATGAAGCAGGCATATATTGGTTTATTTACTTCTATGTACTTTTCAATCAATGTTCTCATGCTAAATATGCCTTGTATTGTGCCACTGTTTTTCCTGAATCCAAATTGTTGCTCATCTAATTCAGTATTGATTTTATTCTGAATCCTTCCCTGTATAACTTTTAGTAAAATGTTTGTTACCTGTCTCATTTAGCTTATTGTTCTAAAGTCACTGCATTCAACTGTACCTTTCTTTTTAGGCAATGCAATAAAGGTTGATGTCTTTAGTTCGTTTGGTATGTATCCTGTATGGTATATGTCATTGCATATGTATGTGATCACTTCAATGCCAAACTCTTCTAGCGCCTGTATCATCTCTATATGTATATTGTCAGGTCCTGCTGCCTTTCTCTTTTTCATTGTTTTTATAGCTTTTTCTACTTCAGATTTCAGGATTTTATAGTTGTATGTACATTTTATGTCTGGCTTTTTGTCCCTTTCGTCATGAAATAATTATGTTATAAATTCGTGCCATCTATCTATTATATCGTTGTTGTCTGTTAGCATTCTTCCCTCTTTGCTTGCAATACATCCGCTTCCTGCAGCTTTTGTGTCTTTATTAGTCATTTTCTTTATTTCTGTGTGCATCTCTCTTAAGTTTTGTTTACTTTCCATAGTTTCGACTTCTAGACACCGTCTAATTTCACCGTCACCAATTACACCATCACCGCTAATACCCTTTCCCCCCCCCCTCCCCCCACCCCTGTGACCCCACTGATTGCAAATTGGAGCTTCAGTTTGTCACGAATAATGTGATTGGCTGTTCCTCCACCCCAACAATGCCACCCCTTCGGCTGTGACGCGCCGGTTCTCTCCTTTCACGTTCTTCACGTCTTCAGTCTTATTTATCCTTGACCTGTCATTAATGCTGGACCCGGGGCCAGGAAACACTTCACACTGGTGACGCCTTTCTTAAACTTTTCGGTACATTTGCACATTTTTATATAACTCACACACCCACACTGGATCCCCGTCTGATAATGAATTGCTAGTTCATTTTAACAGATTTATTAAATAAAAATCCCACACTTTGCTACACCTGCTTGTTGCACTGTTGGAAGGACGTGGAAATGTTGGCGAACTGTTGGTCGTGTTCCTGTGCGTAATGCAGGCGTGAGAGCGTCATCTATTGGTAGTTCAATAACACCACCTCCGAATACCACAAAGACAATTATTTTAGTAGATATGCTGTTTTAGTACAATTTCTCCATTTTCCTACTGAACGGCCCTTTAGTGTGTGTGTGTGTGCGTGTGTGTGTATAAGTGCGTATAAGTGTGTACCAGATAAATACCCAAGTGTGTTATATTGAGGCAATGATGAGTTTCGGTCTGGTAATGCGATTCGTCCGAAATAATTCTTCTCCGCGGTATCAAGCATTGACGATAATTGCTCAGTACATTGAAACAGAGGGGTGCTATATTCAACAGCGATAACATAATTCTTTTAATGTTTTCAATATGAAAAAAATTTCTGGTCAAAATAGTGTGATTTTCAATTGAACACACCGGGTGTGTGTGTGCGCGGGCGCGCTTGTTGGCTAAGGAAATGTTATTTTGAGGAAACTGCTGATAATACGATGATTAGAGCCAAAATGTGTTAAATAGGACGTTCTGTTTGAGGTCATGAGACCAAATGATGAAGAAGCTTGTTACCAACTTGTAAGGAGATATTTAATGGCCATGTCATGAGAATGGATTGCCTGGAATACATTGTGTTGGCTGCAACATTTAAGGGAAGATAAGAAAGAGAAAAATAGAAAGAAGATAGTAGGCAGTTTTTAAGAGAATGGTTATGGTTATGGTTAGTCGAAGGCCCCGGCATCACTGCAAAAGAATTAAAATCTATAACTGCTCAACCGCCCGTGCCAGTGGAGTCATCCGAATTAACATATTATCTCATTGAAGGATGCAAATAAAGAAAGGCAGTTGCAGTCCTCATCATAGCAGCTATAGCACACGCCAAAAGACATAATGCCAAGTGGCACCGAAAGTGAATGCAGCGGAATTGTCTTTCTACATACGATACTATCATTCAGCGTAAGCAATCGGAATTTCGAAACACAATCCGGAAGAAACACACATTTCACGGTGTGCACAGAGCACAAAAACTCAGTAACTCCGGCAGCAAGCCGGAGTTGGAATATTAGGAAACTGCAACAAGGAACACTTTTCAGGCTATGCCTCAATGGTTCTTGTCGCCTTTCTGCCCTATTTAACGGCATTCCAATGATGACGTATATTGCAATCATCACAGAACACATTATTGTGCTGGCTATCCATAATCCTGTAGAGGATTTCATATCAAATGCAAGTAATCCGCCTCACCGGTGAACATCCCAACGGTGGAACTTCCCCTCTATACACTTATTTGCATTTGAAAGATAGAATTAACCATCTTTCCGGCAAAAAACGTAACAGTGAACGTTGACGCAAACATGACTGCGCCATCTTGATTTGTCAAAACAAAAGAGTTCCAGAGAATAGGTTGTCGAAAACAAAATTTATAAAGAACAGAATAGAGATAGAAAGTTGTGGAGAGACATGATCATCTACGCTAACAGGAGCAGCACTGAATGATTTACATTTGTATTACTTTTATGTGTCCAGAGGTATATTTTACACCTACGACATTATGTCCGAGCCAACAAAAAGGTTTTACACAGTCGAGTGTATAATCTTTGCAATCGTTAAGGTCATCCTTGTATTGAACTCTGATTCTCATCAGCACAGAATAATGTTTTAAATGTGTTTTTAAACTTCGTACTCATGGAGAAATAGATAAATATATTTGCAGACGAATTTACAGACTGCATCAGAAGTGCAATGTGTCCAAGCAATTTGCATATATTAAAGAGATTTCCACCAAGATTAAGACGTGGTTCAAAGACCATAGCCAACATAACGAAGGCTAAAGGGAAGAAACAGACAATAAACATAGTGGATATCATCACAATCATCTTGGCCACCTTCTGATCACGGCTAGAGAGTTCTGCTTGATCGGCATTTATTGATGTTGTCCGCCATTTTGTTCTCTTCCGCAAATTAACAACCAGAACTATTGTACATATAATGATAATAATAAAAGCCAAAAAAGGCATGATAAAGTTGTTAAACGCAATAGTTATTCCTTCAACTTTGTCTCTATCTGCAGTGGACAGAAGTCCCACCAGAGTTCTGTTCCTCGCAGGAAAAAATTTATCTCCCAACTTGATAACAGCGAACACTGGAGATCCACTTAATCCAAACATGATGTAGACGCTGGAAATGAGGATCCACACACGTCTTGGCGTGACTATGCTTTTTACCTGATGGAAAGATCACTCTGACAAACAAGTGCAAAAAGAACATTTGAAACAATGAAAGTCACGTACACATACAATTAATGGAAGACTAAGGTAACACTTTACAAATGCTTTAAATGGAGAATAAACCTAAGATAGAAGAAAATAGACTAGAAATAGAATTGATAATAAAATTTAAAATATAACTTGTATCGTATATATCAGTAGTTACCCATAAAATCAGTAGATGATAGCAGTAAGACAATCACAAAAATAAAAAAAACAGTAGCAAGTTTTGGGAAATGAAAACTTTAGTTGTTAGAAATGGTGGGGTAAATTGATATAAACTTGACTTTGACTGTCAAACGTCCAGAAATTAGGTTGATAAACAAACTCTGGGGCAGGTTAATTTTATGAGAGAAATATCACTCTTATGGTACATCTTAGCATTATTTGTAAAACTCAGAGGTACCTTAAATCTTAAGATGGAGTCTTGTTTTGCAAAATTTGACACAAAGGTCATCGAAAGTTGAACTTCGTATACCACCATTGGGTGGAGATCAATAGACAGCGACTATGCCAATAGGTATTTAACCTCATGTATTAGCAGAGTTAGACAAATTTAGAGAAAAAGATCGAGAGAAACACCCCAAAAAATGTAAAGTAGACGGGCTCAGTCCGGCTTCGATCGAAACTGCCGGAAGGGAGACGTGATATTTTATAGTTATGAACTTTCACATAGTTAGTTCTTAATCAAATAGAAATGTAGATTAGAGATTCAGATCTGTAAGACATAATTAAGTTCAGAAGTGTTCCAAGTTAAATTTAGAAATCTGTCCTTCAGAGAACAATAGTAAGTAGATTAAGAATAGCATAGAATAAGTCAAGATATAGAATAGCACGTGCAGAGCAAGACGAGTTGTAATATTTTAACTGAATGAAAGATTGAAGTTTAAATTTGTTGCAGACAAGATATATTAAGAGATGTCTCAAATAAATAACGGTGATAACTTCTTGAGCGCGGTGATAACTTCTTCAGACCAAGAACATTCATTTTAGAATTAAAACGTGTAATTGTATATGTACTCCACTCGTACCTTCACATGTACAACCGACGATCTAATAAACATGAGTAAGCAAAATTTGATAGTTTGTGATAATTGACTAGATGTAAAATGTCAAGACATTGTAAGTCGTCGTTTTGTGATATATGTGTAATAACCATGAAACTATCAAAATATGTATCACATAGACTACAACAAAGCTTTAGATAGAATAGAACATAAACAACTTATAGACTGCCTAAAAGTTATACATCTAGATGACACAGACATACGACTAATATGTAATTCATACCGGATGCAAACCGCAATAATAAAATATAACAAAGAGAACTCTAAACCTACTGATATAAAGATATGAGTGTGTCAAGGATGCATCCTATCACCAAGCTTGTTTAATCTACACACAGAGCAAATCTTTTAAAACATCACATAGATGCCACACCTAAACATTAATAGAAAGATAATTATCAATAACCTAAGATATGCTGTTGATACTGCATTACTAGCAGAAAGTCCCGAAGATCTACAACAATTACGTAATGAAAAAAACATGACATGAAAAATTATGGATTCAATATCAATATCAAAAATACTAAACTATGATCATAAACAAAGATAATACTCAAAACCTATAAGTGGATACCAAATTTAAATGAGTTGACCTGGAGACAGCTTAGATCTACCTTAGATATACTCTAACCAATGATGGAAAACTGAAATAAACAAAGGAAATATGAATGATAAAAAGCAATTTTAATGCCATGAATAATATACTACCATCAAGACAAATAACATCAGGGCTAAAAATAAGAATAACAAAATGTTATATTTTTTCAACATTCCTGTAAGGTGCAGAAAAAAATTAAGCAATAAACCATTTTTAAAATAAAGCCTTTGAAATGTGGATTTAAAGAGGAATAAGAAATATTGAATGAAAAGAAAAGAAAACAAACAATAAAGTCTTAAAACAACTACAAATGAAAAGAGAACTACTGAGCACAATTCAAAAGATACAACTGAGATTTATCTATCTATTGACCTTTCGAGCCGTAACCGACCCATAGGGCGTAGACCAAGATACACCTTCTCCTATATGAATTTTTGTTCTAGCAGTTTTCTTTTAAAGATATTTTATCAAATCTCGCCATCTGTCTCTGTTCTGTGCAAGCAGTTCTATCTCATTGAGGGAACCGATTCCTGCTGCTCTTGCCTCTCTCATCAATGTTCTTCTCAGTGTCTCCCTGGGTCTTCCTCTTTTTCTTTTACCTGTTGTTTCCATCTGAGATTTTTAGGGCATGTTAAAAGATACAGTAGCCTACTAAAAGTAATCTTGGTAGGGAAAATACAATGTAAAAGACCAAGAGGTAGAGTAAGACTAATGTGGACGAGTAACATCAAAAGATGGACAAGTGACAACCTATGTCAACCCTCACTATCAAAGCAAGAGACAGAGCAGAATGACGCTCCATGGTAGCCAACCTTCGATTTGGAAACGGGATTCAATGATGGTGATGATGATTCTTGGCATAAGAAATGATTTCAAGTGAGATCATTTTGCTTGTACTATGATTTTGATATTAAACAGTAAAGGCGATGACTTTTCTCTATTCCTGTATACTTTGTTATCGCTGGCAGCACCTAATGATAGTGAACACTTTGTTGTTGAGTGACTCATGCGTCAACTACTGATTCGTCAACTACTGATGCGTCAACTACTGATTCGTCAACTACTGATGCGTCAACTACTGATTCGTCAACTACTGATGCGTCAACTACTGATGCGTCAACTACTGATTCGTCAACTACTGATGCGTCAACTACTGATAAAAAATTGGATTCCCAGATGAGTCGATATATTTTGTTTAGACCAGCACAGCTCGTACGTTCACCCAATCTTTAAAAATAGACACCATATTTTCCTTTCTGAAGTAGTAATACGGCCTACTATGTTGCTAACCACATTGTGCATAAATATATGTCGTTGATCAGCAACACCATATTGTTCCCCACACACCTTCGTCGTGGAAGACCCCTTTTTCATTGGAAGGTATTAAAAAGTTGGAATTTGTTTTTCCCATTTGCACGTTCACGGAGATTTGTACAATGAAGGTACTTTCCCTTAGTGAGAACCCCTTATTTTAGTTGGACATGGAACTAAACAACGTTATATTAAACGGTTGATGGAGATAAATGTTTAGAGTCTGTTATCATTGAATGCATCAGTGACTGTTAACTTTAAGATACGACGCTCGTGGGCCGTTGACAGATTATTCATATTTGCCTTAACTCCTTGTTATTTTTGTAACTGGATCAACAATAACAAAAAATGGAAAAGAAGAGGAAATTTTGGCACTGTACCCCAACCTATAAATTGTTAGCATAAATTGTTATAACTTTAATTTTATAAAGATAACCAACTGAGTGATTGTGTTAAGTAATGTGTTATAATCAATACGGCAAATGATTGGAAGCAGATATATCGACAGAAATATAGATAAATCAGAGAAGCATTCCACAAATCAGGAGTAAACAAGAATATAGATGAAAAGTCGAATAGTTTGACAGAAAAAACAAAGAAGGAAAGGAATTCCTTTACGTCTCAAGATGTATGGCATTACGGTGTTACTCGTATTTGTAATATCTATCTATCTATTGACCTTTCGAGCCGTAGTCGGCCCATAGGGCGTAGAACAAGATACTCCATCTCTTATCTAAATTTTTATTCTAGCAGTTTTCAATTCTTTTAAAGATATTTTATCAAATCTCGCCATTTGTAGGATCATCATCATCAAGTACTGGGCCTATTGGCGTAGGTGATCATGTCTCTCCACAACTTTCGATCTCGGCAGCTTTTTATCATTTCTGTTGTTGACCTTCTGCCAAGCCATTCTCTTAAGCGGTCTGTTATTTTTTTTCTCTTTGCTTCCCTCTATCTCTTCGTCCCTCAATTATTCCAGTTGTTACAATGTATTGTAGTTGTTCTCTTCTCATTACATGGCCAAAAAATGATGATTGTTTCTTCCTAATATTGGAAATTAGCTCTCTTTTTGCTTTGACCTCTCTTAGAACATCTTCATTACTCTTCTTAGCTGCCCATAGTACTCTCAATATTCTTCTGTAAAACCATATTTCTACAGACTCCAGTGATTTTCTTGTCTGTTGTCCTATTGTCCATGATTCGCATCCATATGTTAAGACTGGCTCTACATAACATTTAAGAACTCTTTTTCTTGTTTCTATTGTCAAAAATGGATTGTATAGTATTTTCCTCATTTTTTGGAAAACTGCTTTTGCCTGAGCCATTCTGCATCTCACCTCTTTTGTGCTTCTTCCATCTGAGGTTAACAAAGTTCCCAAATATTTAAATTCATTTACCAGTTTCAATATTGTTCCACTTGTCTTTATTTTGCACTGAGGTGATGTCTTTTTCTTTGTTGTTACCATTACCTCTGTCTTTTTGCTATTAAGGCTTAGTCCTTTATTTTTGCTTTCTTTCATTATAATATCCAACATTTCTTATAACTCATTTTCACTCTTAGCGATTAAGACTGTATCATCGGCATACATTAGATAATTTATATTATGACCTCCAATTGTTATTCTAGGCATGTCCCTTATGGATCTTAAAATAATCTCACTATAAATATTAAACAAATCTGGTGACAGCACACAACCTTGTCTAACACCCTGTTTTATTTGTTGAAACATTCCCAATTGGTGTCCAGTTCTTATGGCCACTGTTTTTTGCCAGTACAAACAGTGGCCATAATTGTTCTTTATTATTCTTAGATCTTTGCTGTCTACGTTTATGCTTTCTAAAATGTTGATTATTTCTTGGTGCTTTACTTTGTCAAATGCCTTGATGTAATCTATGAAACATAGATATAGAATAGGATACCTACACGAAATTCTATGGAGGGTGTAAAATGCCTGGCTGTCCTAATTTTGCAGAAAAATCTGGTACCGATTTCAGGCTGGGTGAACCTATGAGTCATAGATCGGTATGGCACTCAACATCTTATCCTTACTAGACTTGTTCACTAACCACTGAGCTACATCATATTCTGAAAAAAGAGAGATAAATCTAAAGTAAACGTTTAAGTAATTGAAATAATCAAGCTTTGAAGATCCATTTTAAAAGCTCGGAAGTGAACATTGATAAGGTATCCTTTTCTCTTTGACTGAAAAATAAAAAATAACAACAATAAAACAAACCTTTAAAGGAAACGTTATGCATAAACATCTCTCCAGTGTAATGATGACTGTAATCCAGTTATTGACTCGATTGAATGCAAAATGTATTGTGGTAGGTCCCAGGTAAGCAACGTCAATCGGGTCAAAATTCAGCTCAATTGAGTTGGCAGCGAGGGTGTAAAAGATGTTAATACACATCTGAGTGACAAGACATCCCAAGTCACAGATGGCCAGTCCTAAGAAAAAGAATTAAAATATAAAACAAACAATTCTAGACAATGTTATTATTAATAACCATCAAGATATTAGTCATGGGAAATTGTCCTCTTGTTGAAATAAGCCTTTTCCATTTTTCTGTTCAGTCACAAAAGACAAAGCAGTCAGAGTCATAACTCTTTGTGGTATCTTGAGACAATAGGTTAATGACAATCATTCCCAGAGAGCACAACAATCTTAACCCACACTAATTATTACCAGAGAGCCCAACAAGCTTAACCCACACTAATTATTCCCACAGAGCTCAACAAGCTTAACCCACACTTGTTATTCACAGAGAGCACAGCAAGCTTGACCCACACTAATTATATATTATATATATATATATATATATATATATATATATATATATATATATATATGTGAACTCAGAGACACTGTACAACTGAAAAAGGTGGCTGAAGAAGAAAAAGCTGGGACAGTCTGACTCACATTTACCTAAAAACACTTATGGGAAGTATGCCTCACCGCATCCAGATTTGCCCTGCTGGAGAAGGCAACATTATCATCATCATCATCATCAAGTACCGGGCCTGCTGGCATAGGTAATCATGTCTCTGAACAACTTTCGATCTCGACATTTATTTATCATTTCTGTTGTTGACCTTCTGCCAAGCCATTCTCTTATGCTGTCTGTTATTTTTTCTCTTTGCTTCCCTCTATCTCTTCGTCCCTCAATTTTCCCAGTTGTTACAATATATTCCAGTTGTTCTCTTCTCATTACATGACCCAAAAAAATGATGATTGTTATTCCTAATATTGGAAATTAGCTCTCTTTTATATTACAACATTATATTGTATTGGAACAACTGTTAGTAAATAAGAGGGAGATACATTATTATCTGTACATACAGTTTTTTTATATTATTATTTATAGTTATAGTTATAGTTAATCGAAGGCCCCGGCACCACTGCAAACGAATTAAAATCCATAATTTCTCAACTGCCCGTGTCAGTGGAATCATTCGAATTAGCATCTCATCTCATTGAAAGATCCAAACAAAGAAAGTTAGCTGCAGTATCCATATTAGCAGCCACAGCACACGCCAAAAAACAAACCCAACTGTCTTTCGTCATACAATATCATTCGTTGTAAGCAATCAAAATATCGAAACATGATCTGGATGAAAAACACAGCTCACGCGTGCACAGCGCACTAAACTCAGTAGCTCCGACAGCAAGCCGGACTTGGAATATTCATCATCATCGAGTGCCGTCTCCGCAACGAAGGTTGACTACCATGGAGCGCCATTCTGCTCTGTCTCTTTCATTGATGGTGCAGGTTGTCATAGGCTGATTGGAATATTAAGAAACTACAACAAAGAACAATTTTCAGACAGAGCCTCAACGGTTCCTGCCCTCTATCCGCCATATTGACCGACAAAGTTAATTATGTGCAGCATTATTGCAGTATAACATTAATTTACTAATAGTTTAAATCTTTAACTCAAGAAGAGGAGAATTATATTATAATTCTATTATTTTCAGAATAGATAAGATCAGATACGATAATATAAATGCAGTTAAAAATATTTAAAACTATATTAAATACTAGTTAAAATAATAGTTAAAACTATTACTAGATAAATAATATATGTATATCAGACATCATATAACATCATTATTATTTGCTTCTATTGAGAGTGCAGCGTTGTGAAAACAATATATTTGTGTTGTATTGTACTGTTTGAATGGGTGTGTGAGTGCGTGTGTGCGATCGAGATTAACGAGCAACAACATCGTCATTCTACAGAGAGTAGAAAGCTAAGGAATGTTATATTCAGAGTCCGAAAGCTTAAGAGATACTGGCAGGGACAAGTTAGTGTAGTTAACGTATACAAGTGTAGATAGTTCGTTATTGGACTATTGCTTGATTCAGAAAATTGTGGATAATTAATTGCTTGTTGATCCCGTGCTATTATGCTGGCTCTGAGATGTGATGTTTCCATGCCTACATGAAGACACAGTTATGCTGGAGTATAAGTTGATCTTGCATCGGTGTGCACTGGTTGTGTTTATTAAAACTTGGATCCTTCTCCGATGTACAGGAAAAGTTTAGCAGTTTTACATTACTAAAGTTGTCCGGTAAGTCCGCTGAAAAAGTAAGTGGGTGCCTGTTTAGGGACAGTAAATAGCAACTAGACCGACAATTGGCCTCCTCGCCTCTAAGACGTTGCCTAGTGCCGAGAAATGTAATGCTTCACTCCCCTCTTTTTCTTCTTCTTCCATCCTTCCTCCTATGCCGTTGACGTCGAGGGGAGATGTATTCTGCGATTCTTTGCTCTTCTGTTGGCCTCTTCTTGTTTTATCCCTCCTAGTGACTCTAGTATTCCCTTTATCCATCTCTTTCTCGGTCTGGATCGTGGACCTTACTCTTTTGTTTAAATCTAAATAAATCCAATGACAAAACAGGACAAGATGTTCGAAGATTGATTCAGGTGCAGTGGATGATAAAGGCATTTTACTTGTCTTACCCCTGCTATTACACTTTACACACTACAACACATTGCTGTTAGAACCAACTTTGAACCAACATATGGTTTCTTCTGCGCATTTTGCCATTTTACTACACGCGAATAAGCAAATCCTATTTCCCCGATCAACCAGCGTCTATTCTTAGGGAATAATAGAACAAATAAGTATGTGTTAGCACTCGGAAAAATTAACAGACAAACAACAACAGAAAAAAACGAAGAACAATATATGGTCCGAAGTGGGATCGAACCCGTACTCCCTGGCACCGCGCCTTGCCACGAGAAGCCGAACGCTTGGCACACTGCCACTCAGCCAACTAAAAAATTGGCTATTGTAGTAGTGTCTTCCACGAAAGGCGCTCTCAATGACTATAGCATAGGGTAACGATCACAGACCGGAAATAAATTGTCGACTGGTAGAGTATACACAGAAATCTTACTAAATGGGATACTTAATGCAAGTACATGTATCTCCCAATAATAGGAAAGTACAAATATACAATTTATTTCCGGTCTGTGATCGTTACCCTATGCTATAGTCATTGAGAGCGCCTTTCGGGGAAGACACTACTACAATAGCCAATTTTTTATTTGGCTGAGTGGCAGTGTGCCAAGCGTTCGGCTTCTCGTGGCAAGGCGCGGTGCCAGGGAGTACGGGTTCGATCCCACTTCGGACCATATATTGTTCTTCGTTTTTTTCTGTTGTTGTTTGTCTGTTAATTTTTCCGAGTGCTAACACATACTTATTTGTTCTATTATTCCCTATTATCGCCTCGGAAGTTCCCCATATAATAATATTTATGTATTATTATTTGTTACCAGCGTCTATTCTTACCTGTTTTAACCGGTATCTAAATGCCGTTCGCTTCATTTAGTGTGGGATGGTTCTATTATTTGGTTTTATTTCGTTGACATAGCAAGTAATGATCAACAATATAGTAGAAACACCTACATCAACTAAGATACAAGAGGTATTCTTACCAAATAGGCTGATGTTGACTGGTTCCCTGAAGCCCTGTTTCACAAAACATATGATATTGACGATATTTGTGCCAATTCCGAAAATGTCAATTACCTGACACAACACAATAATGACAACCCATGTGAATATGTTTATCGTGTAATCACTTATACCGGACACGTCTATGGCTGGTCCATTCACAACTGCTTCAACGGCCTCGGCAGCCATCCTGAATTAGATCAAACATAGGGACAATAATAGGTTCAGAAGAACAGTAAAGAGCTCGAACTTAGTTCAACTGTTACATCAGTCCATGACTACCCAATGTGTAATGACAGATCACAGAATGTCTGTGTCTGAACTCTGTTTACACGTGAAATAAAGGAAAGCATTAAATGTTATTTAAATTAAATGAAAGGAGTTGAGCATAAATTAAATGACGAAATTTCATTAAATATGATGTGTGTTTACTTAGTGCTCTCAGAGAGTAATGCACCACATCGGTTTTCTCGGAAACGGCTAATTCAAAAAGTATGAAATGTTTACACAGTAGATATGAATGTGTCATTTAAACATCGGTATTATTCAACATAATCCCCATCCACTGGTACAGCTTTACTCCAGCGAGCAACAAGTGGATGTATTTCTAGCCTGTACCAGTCTTTGTCTTGATCGTGTAGACATTGCTTCGCTGCTTGAATCACTCCATCTTCTTCAAACCTTGTTCCATGGAAGGCATCTTTAAGTAGACCAAAGAGATAGAATTCAGAGGGTGCCAAACCAGGGCTCTATGGTGCATGGGGGAGTACAGTCTAACCCAATCTGATGATCGCTTCCCGTGTTGCCAGACTTGTGTGAGGACGTGCATTGACGTGAAGGAGAAGCAGGTCTGCTGGATTCTTGTGAAGCCGAACTCTGCGAGAACATTTATTGAGTTTTGTCAATGTCTTAATGTAAGCTTGCACATTGATTGTCTCTCCTTATGGCATAACATCCACAAGAATCACACCTTCAATGTCCCAAAAGACAGTGATCATGACCTTTCCAGCTGAAGGAGATTTCTTAAATTATTTTCTTTGTGGTGAATGCGGATGATGCCACTCCATTGACTGTCTTTTTGTCTCTGGTTCAAAATGATGTGCCCAGGTTTCGTCACCTGTAACAATCTAAGTCAAACCGATCTTTCCATCAAACATTGAAACGCTTCAACAGTTCAGAGGAAATTGCTTTTCTTTGTAATCGATGCTCACTTGAGAGATTTCGTGGAACTCATCTAGCACTAACCTTAGAGAATTCGAGAGTTGTCATGGTTACATTTGCACTACCAATGCTGACTGACAACTTTAAGGCCAGTTGTTGAGGAATGATGCTCCTATCAACAAGAATAATGATTTCAGCGCATTTCTACATTTCTACATCGGCGGCTGTGGCAAGCCATCCACAGCGCGGCCGATCAAGAAGCTCCGTATCTCCGATTTCCGATTCTTTTATTTTCTGAACCCAGCGACTTATTGTGCTCCTATCGACTAGAAAACTTCTATACACATCACACAGGCTTTTGTGAATTTCACTATAGTTTCCTTCTCTAAAACGAGAAATTATATCACAGGTCGCTGCTTATAACGCAAGTTGCTAACATGCTCCATTTCAAAGGTTTAGTGCAATCTTATTATTTGGCCGATTGCAGAGCAATTTGGTGCACACAATTGACACATGTCATATAAACTGTGCAAAGTTTCATGCTTCTATGTTTATTATAGGCTGAGACAACCGATGTGGTGCATTACTTTTTGAACTCCCCTCGTATATAAAGTTTATGGTACATTAAAGTTGATTGAAAGAAATTAGAGCTTCAAATTTGTTATAAAATGTGTTGTTAAAAAACTGTATGTGAAAGTGTGAAATTAAACAATATTTAAAATATTTATCCTCACAATAATTAATTTGCCAAAACTTTTCAGTCAGAAATATCAATGAAACTATAAGATGAACTTTAGTGTCATATCTTAAAATAGAAAAAAATTCTCATAAAATATCAATTATAACAATACGAAGAATGTAGCAGAATCGAGGCTTACTCATCATTAATTTCTACATCCTGTCTAAGGTTGTAACTAAAATGTCACTTGGAGACTATAACAAGCAACTGTGAACAGTTTAAAAACATAATTATGTCCTGATAAATCCAGGAAAATAGTTGCATAAACCGTGTAGTACTTATCTTATTCTTTCTTTAAAATCATCATTATTATATTCGGACAATCTCTTTTGACATTCTCGTCTCTTTCCTCAGAATACAGGAAAACATGATAACACTGCACAAAACCCATGATATCAACATGAGCCCCTTCTCCCCAACGATTAGTAAGTTCTGGCAGCTGTTTAATTGCAGTTAAAACAACATGAATTTGACTAATCTTTTTTCTTTTAATTTGTTCCGAGTCAAGTGCATACAATTTACTCTTTTCGATATTCACCTGACAGGTGAAGCCACCATTTTAATACAAACACTATTACTGAAGAGGTCCTGACAAAATAAGACCAACAAGACCTAGCAGTGATTCGTCACACATAGAGTTATTACTTCTATCCTTCGGCCAGAATGGGCATACCTAATTAACTAGGTCTTTTACTTACATAACCTGAACACATGTTCTATTTTAAATGGCCTATTTTCAGTAGGTCTATGTACTATTTAGTTAATATAAACAAATATACATATGTAACTGACGATAGTCAATAATGTCGTATGGCGGGATGCAATGCAGGTCCTATGCAAGGTCTGAGGCTTGATCGTCGAACACAAGGAGTCTTGAATTTCTGCCCTATGTGCCGTCTTTTGATTTGAGAGGACAACGGACAGACAGATAGACAGATAGACAGATAGATAGATAGATAGATAGATAGATAGATAGATAGATAGATAGATAGATAGATAGATAGATAGATAGATAGATAGATAGATAGATAGATAGATAGATAGATGGATGGATGGATGGATGGATGGATGGATGGATGGATGGATGGATGGATGGATGGATGGATGGATGGATGGATGGATGGATGGATGGATGGATGGATGGATGGATGGATGGATAGATGGATGGATGGATGGATGGATGGATGGATGGATGGATGGATGGATGGATGGATGGATGGATGGATGGATGGATGGATGGATGGATGGATGGATGGATGGATGGATAGATGGATGGATAGATAGATAGATAGATAGATAGATAGATAGATAGATAGATAGATAGATAGATAGATAGATAGACAGATAGATAGATAGATAGATAGATAGATAGATAGATAGATAGATAGATAGATAGATAGATAGATAGATAGATAGATAGATAGATAGATAGATAGATAGATAGATAGATAGTTATTATTGCTTATTGGTTATGGAAGGCCTCGGTATCACAGCAAACGAATTAAAATCCATAATTGCTCACCCGTCCGTGCCAGTGGAATCATCCGAATTACTAACTCATCTCCCAAACAAAAAAAAGGTAACTGTAGTCCCCATCGTAGCAGTCTCAGCACACGCCAAAAGACATAAGGCGAAACCTCGCAGAAAGTGAACACAGCCAACTGTTCCCTGTCATACGATATCATCATTCATCGTAAACAAGCGGGATATCGAAGCAGGATCAAAACGGATGAGACACACAGCTCATGGTGTGCACAGAGCACTTAACTCAGTAGCTCCTGCAACAAGCCAAGAATGATAGATAGATAGATAGATAGATAGATAGATAGATAGATAGATAGATAGATAGATAGATAGATAGATAGATAGATAGATAGATAGATAGATAGATAGATAGATAGATGGATGGATGGATGGATGGATGGATGGATGGATGGATGGATGGATGGATGGATGGATGGATGGATGGATGGATGGATGGATGGATGGATGGATGGATGGATGGATGGATGGATGGATGGATGGATGGATGGATGGATGGATGGATGGATGGATGGATGGATGGATGGATGGATGGATGGATGGATGGATGGATGGATAGATAGATAGATAGATAGATAGATAGATAGATAGATAGATAGATAGATAGATAGATAGATAGATAGATAGATAGATAGATAGATAGATAGATAGATAGATAGATAGATAGATAGATAGATAGATAGATGAAAGTCTGGATAAATGGATGGATGGATGGATAGATAAATTTTTGGATGTGAGGATGGATTAATGGGTGGATGAAGTGATGGATGGACGGATGGTCTATAATCTACCGTTATATTATGTTCAATGCAGTGTTGTGTAACACTATAATGACATGGTCCAATTGATAATGATATTAGTTTCAGCAATAGCTAATTTTATAAATAATGTTTGTCTCCTTATGTATACATAAACTCAATATTATTGTTGTGTACGGATATATATATATATAGTAAGGTAAAGGTAAAGTACGAGACTTGAACCGGCGTCTTAGCAGGCGAGTTTACACCCATATGTGCTCGGCCACCTATCCAGAAATGTTCGGATATTTCTATATCCAGGTAATACCCTGGTACCCATTTCTACCAACGGCTGGGTCGACCGTGGGAGTATTTTTTTTAATTGTTTTTTTTCAACCATGAGTACAATTCACACTGCTCCAAACGGGAATCGAACACGGGTTGTCCGAACGTCGGTAGTCCAGTCGGGTGGTTTTCCCATGTAGGCTACCGAGGCCCCCTAATATATATATATATTTGTTGTGTCAGGTACATGCAAATCGTGTTTTAAGTGTAAAACATCGATCAGAAGTATCTGTCCATGCCTGAAAGGCTTTATTAATACAAGGATCGCGGTATGAAACTGACCTCAGTCGAACGAGATGAATGAGGAGTCGTATGCTGTTGGTTGAATGTAGATATCATAACATACTTTTACAGACGTATTGTAGCAAAGCATATACTTGGTTAGATGTCTCTATCGTCTCAGTTTAAGCAAAATAATAAATTACATTACTTTGTTAATTTGTATTGCACACGATTTCTCAAATCATTATTTGTCTCGCTTTTGCTATTATCAATCATTTTATATTATGAGATAAAACATTTAGGAGCATCATCTATTACTTCTTCATTTATTATCTTACATTATACTGATTCGAAATTTGTTTTCTATCTCTTCTTGACATCTTGTACATTTCTTTGGCCTTTCAACGTACACAAAAGATTGGATGGAAATATTCAATACGTTTATCAAAGGTAAATATAATCTTGCGTCAAAATGTAACTAACTTTAATAATGATAATACAAAACTATCCGAGCGATACATATACTTCTCTCAAGTGTCATTCTCAACACACACAACTTTAAGTTTTTTCTTTTAGTTAGTGGAGAAAATAAATACAAAAACTAAAAGAACGCCTTTACTTTAACATTCATTGATTGCTTCCATGGTAAATGTATTTATAGTAATCAGAGCTAATGTACCGGCACGACAGTGTGCGAAAATTATATGTAATCTAAGTTTAGTTTGTGTGCAAGTTACATTCAATTGATTACAAGTAAAATTAGTAACGAAAAATGTAACTATTTAATGTACTACAAATGCATTTATAAACATATTGCTGTTTCTGACACCCGACACCAATGATATTATTTTTGCTTCATTAAACTGTGAACTGTGTCCTGTCGATCAAGACGCCGGAAATTCTAGAGTTTTAGACTGAGCGATTTATAACAACAATTATCGAAGATAATATCCAGCTGGGCTTCTCACATAAAGAACATTTGCTATATCATTCTAATCATACACAAAATTTTAGAAGAGCATAAATAAAACATTTGATGATGGATATAATCACAATTGGTTTCACACAATTATTAAATAGAAACCAAGAGTTGAACCGATTAATTCTATAAAATTTACTGACACCTTTGTATTTAAGAGCAAGTAATCTCTTTATCTAAGACTAATGCATAATGATTAACAATATAACTAATAATGTGATATGTAATACTTCTATTATAACAGAATGTACATAGCATAAAATCAGAAGAAAAGCTTTAATACAACGTATTTGTGAGCTGTGAATTCTCTCTCTCTCTCTCTTTTTCTCTCTCTCTCTCTCTCTGCGATCAGACTCAATCATAGTAAGGGTTCCAGACTCTCACATGAAGTCAGCTGTCAGGCTAAGTGTGTTGATCGCCCCCACAGACAGAACATCACAAGTAGAGTTCGCCAGATCCACTCTGATTGAGCACTCGTTTAAACGTTGCACTGTGTTCTGCGCCAGTGGCCCAGTGCATCCGATTTCAGCCAGCATTTTATTTGGGTTTGCTTTCCCTAGCCTTTGATTGTCCCCAATCGTGCTGCAAGGCAGCAGATTGCCTTTTCTGTAGGGGGATTCTGCCCTTAGATGGTCGGCCCTCCCAGGTTTACGAGCACCATCTGCCCGAGTCACTAGAGGTGACCAACACAGACATGCATACACAAAGATATGAGATGTGACTAACACAGACACACACGCACAAAGATGTGAGATGTGACTAACACAGACATGCACACACAAAGATATCAGATGTGACTAACACAGACATGCACACACAAAGATGTGAGATGTGACTAACACAGACATGCACACAGCGATACGAGGCATGACTAACACTGACACACATCAAGATATATAACACATGACTAACATAAACATGCACATAAAAATATGAGATATAACTGACATTGACATGCACACTCAAGATATCACATATGCCTAACATAGACATGCACACAAAGATAAGATATATGACTAACATAGGTATGCACACACAAAGATATGAGATTGGACTAACACTGGTACACACTAAGATATGAGATATGACTAAACACAGACACACATAAAGATATGAGACATGATTAATACGGACACACCAAGATATAAGATATGACTAACATGACTAACATGACACACCAAGATATGAGCCATGGCTAGGACAGAAACACAACAAGATATGAGCCATAGCTTCACTAAAAAACACAAAGAAATGAACCATGTCTAGCACATAAACACATTAAAGTGCCCATATGCTTGGACTTGTTGTAGACTCTTCTGAACGTGGGAATCACAGGTTTCGTTAAACAGTTGTCCGGAGATTTGAGAGTGCAGTCTGACCCATAGAACGTTCTCTTGCATGTATAGATTCCCGATCGACTGTTCACAGGTGTCATTGAAACAGTTGTCCAGACATTTGAGAGTACATATGATGCCACAGCCATCAGAACACATCTGTTCGCACTGTAGCCCAAAATTACCATCGGGACAAGTGTCATTACAGGTATAGCCAAGATGTTTACATTGTAGGCATTTTCCGGATTTTTCCTCAAATAAAGGACAGACACTGAGACAAGACCCGGAACAGTCGTGTCCATAGATCCCATGTGAACAGTTGCCGTGACAAGTACCGATGATGACATTGCAGCCTTTACTACGCCCACTATACATTGCACAAAACGACCAAGAATGCTCGTCCAGACAATAGGTGTCTGTAAATGTTTGCACCTCACATACCGTCAGTGCACTGTCGGCCTGCAAAATGGTCGGTGAGAACTCAATCTTAATGTGTGCCATTGGCGTTTGTGTTTTGACTACAATAGTGTTCACAGATAAATTACTTCTCGCAACATGAAAATAAACATTAAGCGAGACACCAATAAAACAGCTGTCCACTCCACTTATGAAAGATGCAACATAAAAATAGGCACACCCAAGACAGAAAATATAAAAATAGTAATTCAAATGCTCACGTGACAATTACAATGTTTGCATAGATTTGAAGATGTCAAGCAACTTAGAGACAGATAAGCTGAAACATTCGGAAGAAAGAATAGAACGGAGTATTACGGGGTCAATGCGATACCAACTGTTATTATTACTGAAATGCCCACAGAAAAAGAATAGTAACCAAAATAAAAAAGACAACAAATATGTTCTTGCCGCCTCTATGTTGTCAATGAAACTGAATATCTCTTAGTCACATAAAGGAATGCTATACCGACAAGAAAAATGTGGTGCCCAATAACAATTCATTAATGTGACAGAATGAAAAAAATGGAAATAAAAACATCGGGATTACAGCAAACATCAAACAAAGGCGGATGAATAAAGTGGTTTCTGACATCTCGTAAGAATGACGTCACACGCTAACAACCGATGAAGATCTGGCTTTAAGGAGGGAGGCAAATCAAGACTCAGATAAACATGGCTTTCAAAATTCATCAACTAGCAAATAAGGTCTAGTATGACCGGCTTGAAACATGGAAAGATAACTCCAGCAGCAAGGTTAACAGTAAACTTAGAATATTATAATGACTAGGACTCGGAGTTTTCTGACAAGTCATATTTTTTCCTGACATGTAATTTTGAAATCCAAGTTAACTTCGGTATATTTCATGCCTATCTGACGCAATGACGCTGCTTTTTTGCGTCATGTAAACAAACGTTTTGACCATAGTTTAGGTTTAGGCCATATTTTGACAAAATTTGGGGCATAAATGCACAATTTTGGTTGTTTTTCAGATTTTAAGTAAATAAAACTTAAATTTAGATAATCCTATATTTAGAGGAAAACATTTGGTTTTGTCATTTTATAGCTAGAGAAACACATAAACTTGCCTGAATAAAATACAACGTGCTTATAACTCTTGGGAGCCGCGATAGCTCAGTGGTTAGTGAACTGGACTACAAAAGACAAGGGTAGGGTTCGATCCCAACCGACGGCTTCCGGGTTCACCCAGCCTTAAATGGGTACCGGATTTTTTTCTAGGAAAGTAAAGCAGCACGGGTGTAATACTGACCACATTACCCCAAAAATCATGTGCTGAAGGCCTGTAAAATATAGGGTCACTAACACCATATTTCCCTATACGCCACTTGGCGTGACGGGGGTACTTTGCTTTTTTTTACTTATAACTCTGACATCATCATCATCATCGAGTGCCGTCTCCGCAACGAAGGTTGGCTACCATGGAGCGCCATTCTGCTCAGTCTCTTGCTTTGATGATGCAGGTTCATATGCTGATTTGTCCATCTTTTCATGTTACTCTTCCATGTTAGTCTTGGTCTGCCTCTGCCTCTTTTACCTTGCATTTTCCCCTCCAGGATTACTTTTAGTAGGCTGTTGTGTCTTTTAACATGGCCAAAATCGCTTTTCTCTTGTTTGAATTGTGTTAGTAGTTCTCTTTTCATTTTTAGTTGTTTTAAGACTTCGTCGTTTGTTTTCTTTTTCTTCCATCCAATTCTACCTATTCTTCTATATATCCACATTTCAAAGGCTTCAATTCTCTGTTCTGTTTTCTTGTCTAATGTCCATGTTTCTGCACCATATAGGAATATTGAGAAAATGTAACATTTGGCTATTCTTAGTTTTAGCCCTGGTGTTATTTGTTTTGATGTTAGTATGTTATTCATGACATTAAAATTACTTTTTGCCATTCCTATTCATATATTTATTTCTGTTGTACATTTTCCATCACTGGTTATAGTATGCCCAAGGTAGTTGTAGTTCTGAACTGTCTCCAGGTCTATTCCTTCAATTTTGATATCTATTTGTAGGTTATGAGTATTTCCTTTGTTTGTGATCATAGTTTTAGTCTTTTTGATATTCATATCTAGTCCATATTTTTTGCTTATCATGTTTAATTCATTAAGCAATTGTTGTAGATCTTTAGGATTTTCTGCTAGTAGTACAGTATCATCAGCATATCTTAGGTTATTGATGATCTTTTCATTAATTTGTAGGTCTGGCATCTCTATGATGTGTTTAAAGATTTGCTCAGTGTATAGATTGAACAAGCTTAACACGTAATCAAAAATAAATTTAGATATAAAATTAAAGACGACAATTTGTAGATTTAAAGGATGTCAGGATTTACGTCTGAAATTCAAATATAAGAGACCATTGGCCAAAACACTTGCACCGAGCAGCAGCGCACAGGAGTGACAGTGCTGTCAAGAAAGTTTGTTCTGAAGTGAGAGTTCATAAAGGAATACTATCGCAAGTGGCTTCACTATTTGAAGTGGAGACAACGCAGTCAAACACTTCTTTTGTGCGAACGTAATTACAGGCACTGAGGGAGTATAAATGTGTCCAAAAGTTGAAAGAAAGTTAAAGTTAGAGAGATGTGTTGACTCAGAAATTGCTCGTCAACAAAGGCAAAGACATGAATGTAGAGCCCGTCGCAAAGGATGTAGACGCCTTAGTGGATAAATTAACGTAATTTAATTGATGTCATATATCAGTATATTTCTCATTGATAAATCACATTAGACATTGTTTAAGTCATAAAAATCCTGGCTCTAATAATGACTTTCAGAATCATATTGTACCCAATAACCTATGCATAAACAGTTAGTGCCAAACACTAAGGCAGTGATGTTATTGTGTTTCTAATGTGGAACTGATGATGTTTATACCACAGTGGTTGTACGTACAACACAATGACATTAATCAATGGCTCTGTCACATTTTCCTTCTCTAGTGTTATTTGCGTTTTTTCTCTTTTGGTGTATTCAATATCGAAATTTTGAGTTTCATACATTTAGCTCAATTTGAAGTGAAAGCTCACGCATTATTTAATTATAAGTCTAATATACAAATCATAAACACTTCCGAGGAAAATGGCAACTGTGCGGATACTCCCATCAACAACGTTTGCATATATGTCTTCTGTACTATAGAACAAATGTATTACATCCGTCTGCTATACATTGTAGTTACTACGTTAAGTTTTAACTTCGATAACACTTCCAGAGAATATAAAAAGTAAGTCCCGTTTTATCTTTGATAACAACATTTAAGGAATATGACAAGACGCTCGCTTTAGCTTCCATAACAACATCAGCGACAATGAGAATATGCTCATTCCAGCTTTGATAACAACATTAACGACAATGAGAAGATGCTCACTTTAGCTTCTATAACAAAATCAGCGACAATGAAAAGATGCTCAATTTAGCTTCTATAACAACATCAGCTATTGCAACGATTGATATTTAACAAATTGCAAAGATGATATCAAGATGTGCTCCTTCTCCATCACTAGTTTCATCGTATTGTAACGAGGCACACTGACTTCTTTCACAATCATCGTTCATCAATCAACATCGAATTTCGTAATGAAGCCTTTAAAAACAACATCCATCATTCATTAACGCCAACGCTTCTTTATATAATTCTTGGAGCCTTTTATTTACTTCACTTCATGTCTTCTATATCATACTACTGCTAATGACAATCTCTCTATGTTCTCCATGATATTACTTTCTTTCCATTCGCCTTACCCTATCGCTAATCTCTGTCGTTAATCTAACATCTTCTAAACTAGCTACATTCGGCCGTTTCCCTAATTTGGTACGTTCCCCATCGAACGCACCACCCTAACCTATTCTATCTATAGCTAACTATCGGCCTATTTCATTGTAGTTTCTTGTCTTCCCTAACCTATCTACTCTGTATGACTGTCCCTTTCCCTGATGTTGACCACTTCTCTTCTCACGTCCTCTCAGTACGATGTTCCGGCTCCAAGTGACTAGTCTCTTCTAGTCACCTCACTACCGTAACCCCCTGCCACGTCATGCCCCTTACTTTACGTCATTTTCTCTTCTGTACAAGTAAGTGCTCAATCTATATTTCCCTATACTCTATCTCCCGGTGTGTACTTTCTTTCACACCCTTCCTCGCGCAAGTGCTTAATCTATATTTCCCTATTCTCCATTCCCCTCTATTATATACTCCTATCCGTACCTTCTCTGCTATACAATACGCCCTCCCTGTGCTTAGTCGTTGTCCTATTCTAAACGACTAACTAATCTCCCATTGTAGGGTGTCCCCTAAATTACCATTTTCCCAATAATATTTCATTCATTCTATTTTGACTCTTATCAATAATACTCTCGTATAATTCAATAATAACTATCATTCAACCAAGAACTCTTAACATAATGGATTCTAATTAACCTTTCCATTCCTTAAATTAATAATTTTCAATCTTTAAATTAATAACATTATATTGATAACTCTCAACTAACTAACTATTCCGCAATATATCCAACTCTCCGTTCATTGCATTCAACATCTTCAACTCTTCATTGCCCATTCCGGGTTTTCTTCTCCGCTCATTGCATTCCGCAATATCTCTAACTCTTCACTACCCATTCCGGGTTTTCTTCTCCGTTCCTTGCATTCCGCCATGTTTTCTACTCTTTACTACCCATTCCGGGTTTTTCTTCTCTGCTCATTGTATTCCGCAATGTTTTCTACTCTTTACTACCCATTCCGGTTTTTTTTTTTTTTTTTTCTTCTCTGCTCATTGCATTCCGCAATGTTTTCTACTCTTCTCTACCCATTTTTCTTACTTATCCTACTATTTATTCTAAACCTATTTTTGTACTTCCGTTTTATCCTTCCTTCATCTTTCGGTTTACTCCACTTTCTCTTCTTTTCTTCATCATTGTGATTTAATGTATCACATTCTCTCCATTCCTCTTCTTCGTTCCTCTTTCTCTTCCTTTTTCCCCACTCTCTTTTTGATTGTTGTGATTGCTCTGTAACTACTATTCTTCCTTCTCTATCTTTTAATCTTGTACTTTTCTTTGGTAATGTTCTTGTTGTTGTATCTGATGTTGCTGTTGTCTCTTTACTTGTATCACGTTTTTGCTCTAGTATCTTCCAGCTTCTTGTGTTTTGATATGGGGCCTCTATTTCCCTCTCATCACTAGTTTCACTTATATTGGACATTGACTTCCTGGATTCCCTTTTTCCTAATCTCTCCTCTTCTGTGTTGATTATACTTTCCTCCGCGGAAATTATACTCTCGTCTGTGGCCGTCATATTTTCTTTTGTGGTAATTATAATTTCTGTCTGTACGTCGTGTTTCTTATCAACTTCACTTTCCTCTGTAGATTCTCTCATACACCTTGTGCATTTCCTTCGTGGTCTGTCCGTTTGTGCTTCTGACTGTTCTGACCAGAGGGTCTCGTCTTTCCTTATATTTCTCACATGGGTTCTTATTTCCGACTTACCATATATGTGTTTAATCACATAATTGGATACTCCTGTTTTCTTTAATACTATATATCCTTCTCTCCATTTAGGGCTTAGTTTGGAAATGGCCGTATGATTCTTATAAAACACTCTGTCCCCCACGTTATATTGAATATTCACTTTATTTTTATCCTTTTTCATGTTGCGATGTTCTGCTCTTTTTAAATTCCTCCATACCAGTCTTTGAGATTCATGCATGTGTTGTATAATTATTTCATGAATTTCTTCTCCTAGGTATCTTCTTCGTGGTTGTAGTAAATTATCCAATGGTAACATTGGTTGCCTACCGTATAAAAGAAAAAATGGGGAAAAACCTGTCCCCTCGTTCCTATTCACCCTTAATGCTGATAACGCTTGGTTTAACTTATCCTCCCATTCATCCTCTCTTCCTCTCGTCACTTTTGATAGTATATCGTTTAATGTCCGATGTTGTCTCTCGTTGATTGCATTACTTTGGGGGTGATATGTAGAAGTTAGAATGTGTTTTATGTTCAATTGTGTCAAAGTATCCTTAAAATTTTGGCTGGTAAACTCCCCTCCATTATCCGTAAGTATACATTCTGGACAACTAAATCTAGGAATGAATTCGTTTAGTAATATTTTAATAATTGTGTCTGTCGATTTATTCGGTATGGGAAAGCTTTCTGGCCATCTACTATAACAGTCGGTTATATGTAGGATATATTTGTTTCCTGATATTGTGGTGGGAAATGGTCCTGTTATGTCCATGCTAATCTTTTGCATTGCAAAGTACTGTTTATCCATACTTTGCATTGGTCCCGATTTTTCTATCAAATTTCTAGTTTTACATAATCTGCACTTTCCAGTATATTGTTCGACATCTCTATATATTCCTGGCCAGTAGTATTTTATTTTAATAGCGTCTATCACTTTATCCCTACCCATGTGTCCGTTTTGATCATGATATGCCTTCAGTACCTGCGTCTTGAGGTGAACTGGTATATATATTTTGGGCTGTTTCCCCTCTCTTGGATCTATATAAGTTAGTACTCCATCCATCTGATCTGTATGGAGATGTTTCCATTTACAGTTCATTCCTCTATTTAACTCATCTATGATGATTTTCAATCTTTCGTCTTTCTGTTGTTCCTCCCTGGTAATGCATATTGGATAATCCTGAGTTACCTGTTCCATACCACTCAATGTGTGTTCATCTATGTCTGTTATTCCCCCGGGTCGTCTTCGGTTCGTATTTATTATGTTCACCTGAAACGTTCTGTCATCTATTTCAGTGCATGAATCTGTGTCCTCCTTCTCGGTCTCTCTTGTCGTTGGTAATCGGGACAACCAGTCTGCACATATATTCTTTGCGCCTTCTATATATTCAATTACTGCTCCAGTATTCTGTATTGATAATGACCACATATCTATCTTCCTGTTGTTGATAGGCCCGTCAAGGATGGATTTTAGCGGCTTGTGGTCCGTCCTTATCACTATTGTATTTCCATATAAATAAAAATGCAATTTCTGTATTGCATAATGTATGGCATAAGCTTCTTTTTCAATCGTGGCCCACTTCACTTGTGTTCGACTTAATTTATGCGATAGGAAATATATTGGGTGTTCCTGAATGGTTGGTTTTTCAATGGATTTGTTGATGTCTATGTCTTCATTCACTAAACATGCCCCTATGGCTGTATCTGATGCATCTGTATATAGTATCATTCTACCTTCTTTGTTTGGGTGTGCCAGCATCGGTATTCTCGTTAGCCTTTCCTTTAGCGTTTCAAACGCCTTCTGACATTGTGGTGTCCATTTGAACCTCTGAAACTTTCTAGTTAATGTGGTTAATGGTTCAGCAATTTCCGCGAATCTCTGTATAAATCTTCTGTAGTAACCGCACATTCCCAAGAAACTTCTTACTTCTTTTACCCTCGTAGGTGGTGTCATATCTTTAATGGCTTTGATCTTTTCATCATCCGGCATAATTCCCTTGTCATTTATCCTAAACCCTAAGTATTTTACTTCGTGTTTCAAAAATTGACATTTACTTATTTTCAATCTTATATTGTGTTGCCTCAATCTGTCAAACACTCGTTCTAAATGTTGTAGGTGCTCATGTTTCGATCCCTTGGTGAATATAATGATATCATCTATGTAGGCCTGTGCAAATGTATCCAACCCTTGTAGTACTTGGTTCATAAGTCCCATATAAGTGGCTGGCGCTCCTTTTAAACCAAAAGGCATGACATTCCACGTAAATGTTCCCACATGTGTATTGAACGCAAGTTTATGTTTTACTGATTCCTTTACTTCAATGGCCCAGAAACCGGCTTTACAATCCATTATACTGTACCAATTTATTCCCTGGAATAAAGCTATTATGTCGTCTACTCGAGGCATTTGATAACTAATATTTTTCGTAATTTTATTCAATGCCCTGTAATCACAGCAGAACCTTTGTGATCCATCTTTTTTCTTTACTATTACTACCGGTGACGACCAATGGGAAGTTATTCTAGTTATTATTCCTGCCTTTAACATATCCTCTATGGCTTTCTCTACTATCTCTCTGCTTCTTAGAGGTGTTCTATATGTTCTTATCTTGGTTGGTTCTGCCCCTCCTGTGTCTATATCCATTTGTACTGTGTTCGTTCTTCCTAGTTCAAAATCTGTCAATGCAAAGATATCGTGGTTATTCAGCACCAACTCCTGTATTATTTGTTTGTTATCTTCATGAGGTTGTATTTGTTGTATTAATTCCTTCTCTCGTTCTTCTGACAATGAGATTCTCTTTTCTTGTATGTCTTTGTTAAGTTTACGCGTACCCAATACCTTCTCTTTCCGCAGCATCGTTCCATCTCGTGTGTCCGCCACCGTGTTTACATCCTTCCTTTGATGTTGTAAGTGAATCTGCGCTATGACCTTGCCCTTCTTTATCTTTATTGTCCTGCCTGATTGATTTATTACCATCACAGGGATTATCTGATTGTCCGTTATTTCTACTATACCATCAATTATCTGTATGTTTGGATCTTCCATTATGTCCCGGCTGGCTCTTGTCGTATTGATCACTTGACCTGGTATAATATAGTCGTTTTTCTTCATTTTAGTTAATACTATATGTACTTTTTGAGGGTTCAACGTTATATCTTTCTCTGCCCTGGCTAAGGTTACTATATGTATGTCGTCCTCCATCTGTATCTCTTTATCTCCTATATGCAGTTTGTGTGTCCCATAGTCGACTATGACTTTATTTCTACGCATCCAATCTCTTCCCAATATCATAGCACGGTTCATCCCTTCTATTATCATAAATGTTTGTTTCATGGTACGCCCACCTACTCTTATCTGCAACACCGCCCTACCTATCACGTTTAAGGTTTGTCCATTTATGGCTTCTAGCCTACTCTGCGTTCTGTGAAGAGGGACATTCTTCCCTAGTGATCTAAATATACTCCCTTTCATCACACTAATACTTGCTCCGGTATCTATTAACGCTCTACATTTTTGTTTGCCAATCTGTACAAGACATGAGCATGGGTCACTCCACACTTTCATCCTCTTCGTATCTGGCATTCTTCTGGTGCTCACGGTCGCCTTTCCCCTTGAGCACCCCTGACGTTTCCCGGACTCGGACCATCTCTCCTCTTCTCTTCCCTATGATAATTTCCTCTTCTTTCTGTTGCTGTATATTTCTCTCCACTTCCTATTGTTGAATATCTGCCTCCCTCTTCCGCCTTTTGATGTTCTCTTCGTGTCGTCACCGACGGATATCTTCTCTGTCTTCCCTGTCCATCGATTATCGACTGACACTGTATTGCAATGTGTCCTATTCTTCCACATTTGTAACATCTCCTGGTTTCCTGTATGGTATTCAATGGTTGACTATAGTGTCGTTCTCTGTCTATCCCCCTCGTCAGATTTGTGTCCCTTTGGCTTTGGTTATTTGGTCTGCTAGGACTATTTAACTCGAAACGTGCTGGTTGGTTGTCATCAAATCTCTGTACTAGGCTCTCTTCTTCTATTGCTGCGTTTATAATTTTCGACAGGTTAGCATTCGACTTCCTGGCTAAATGTAACTTCAGTCCTCTACTTCTTAATCCTGTAATGAATGATGCCACCAATATCTTGTCAACTTGTTCAGTAGTAGTGTTCCGCCCAAAACCTTGATCTGCTATTGTCATTATGCGGTCTCCATAATCCTGAATAGATTCATTTCTCTGCTGTTGCACTGTCCTTAATGCTATAATTGCATGTTGTTCATCTTTATACTGTGCGTATCGCCTTGCAAGATGGGAAATAAAGTCTTGCCACGTTTCATCTCCCATTTCTTCAATCCTTCTCCTAATACAATTTGTCACCCCTCCGCTACTGGTAGCCAATGCTATGTCCTTCCATTCTGCTTGCGGTAGTTTCTTATTTCGGCACCAAAATTCAACTGCCTTTGCCCACGCATTAAAATTTTCTGCTTCACCGGAAAAAATAGGAATTCTTTTAGTTATCTCCTGAGATTGTAAATTCTCTCCTAGCCTCTCCATCGCCCTTCCTAACATCTGCATTGTTTGGAGCATAGTCTCTTCCTGGCTCAATGACTCAATCCCTCTGTTTCCTCTCCTTGCCATTTAGATAGATTATCCTTTCTCCGTGATATTTACTCCTATATTTACTATCCCTCTGTCTACCAATTGTATAATATCTTTTTCATTCTTTCACTACACTTATTTATTTCATTGATTTTTTTTTTTTTTTTTTTTTTTTTTTTTTTTTTTTTTTTTTTTATTTATATTACACGTGTCCCTGATCAGAGTCTCTAACTTAATCTACCTCCCTTCTTTTATAACCACCCCCAGTCCTACACTATAATGCATCAATTGCTTTCGCTAAAAAAAATTTAGAAAAATCAAGGACACGTCTAATATTTACAATATTTGTCCTGTCTCCGCTCACACACACTATATATTATTACATCTACTTAGTTAATTATAATAGAATATTACACTTCCTAACTACTCTGTGAATAAAAACACTTAATTTAAATCAAAACTAAAATGTTCAGCAATTTATTGAATGTCCTCCCGGAACTCCCACTTTAATTGAAATGTTCTATTCGTCTCACCTTGGAGGTTGTTCTGTTGGTTTTCGCCGACCGGCTTGTTCCTGTTGGGTCCAGCGTTGCCCGGTTTTTTTTTTTTTCTTTCGACGACAGGTCTGTACTCTCAATCTCAGAGCCGCTCCCAGGTTCACGACGCACAGGAATCAGGTAGCTCCAACTTGAAAGTGGCTTAGCTCCAGTGTATCAGGACGTCTCACAGGAATACAGAATAGCCCACAGGAATCAGGATAGCTCCCACTTGAAAATGGCTTACTTGACTACAACTTGAAATTGTACTTCTTGACTTCAACTTTGAAAAATGTACTTCTTGACTTCAATCTTGAAAATGTCTTTCTTGACTACAACCTTGAAAATGTCTTTCTTGACTTCAATCTTGAAAATGTCTTTCTTGACTACAACTTTGAAAATGTCTTTCTTGACTTCAATCTTGAAAATGTCTTTCTTGACTACAACTTTGAAAATGTCTTTCTTGACTTCAATCTTGAAAATGTCTTTCTTGACTACAACCTTGAAAGTGTCTTTCTTGACTTCAATCTTGAAAATGTCTTTCTTGACTACAACTTTGAAAATGTCTTTCTTGACTTCAATCTTGAAAATGTCTTTCTTGACTACAACTTTGAAAATGTCTTTCTTGACTTCAATCTTGAAAATGTCTTTCTTGACTACAACTTTGAAAATGTCTTTCTTGACTTCAATCTTGAAAATGTCTTTCTTGACTACAACTTTGAAAATGTCTTTCTTGACTTCAATCTTGAAAATGTCTTTCTTGACTACAACTTTGAAAATGTCTTTCTTGACTTCAATCTTGAAAATGTCTTTCTTGACTACAACTTTGAAAATGTCTTTCTTGACTTCAATCTTGAAAATGTCTTTCTTGACTACAACTTTGAAAATGTCTTTCTTGACTTCAATCTTGAAAATGTCTTTCTTGACTACAACCTTGAAAGTGTCTTTCTTGACTTCAATCTTGAAAATGTCTTTCTTGACTTCAATCTTGCAAATGTACTTCGCATTTACAGGTTCGAACGGTCACGACACCATTTTATTGAAGTGAAGTCTTTAAAAATGCAATGATGCCTTGTTAGTGCAAAGAAGCCTTTTTTTCTTATTATGTGCTCCTTCTCCATCACTAGTTTCATCGTATTGTAACGAGGCACACTGACTTCTTTCACAATCATCGTTCATCAATCAACATCGAATTTCGTAATGAAGCCTTTAAAAACAACATCCATCATTCATTAACGCCAACGCTTCTTTATATAATTCTTGGAGCCTTTTATTTACTTCACTTCATGTCTTCTATATCATACTACTGCTAATGACAATCTCTCTATGTTCTCCATGATATTACTTTCTTTCCATTCGCCTTACCCTATCGCTAATCTCTGTCGTTAATCTAACATCTTCTAAACTAGCTACATTCGGCCGTTTCCCTAATTTGGTACGTTCCCCATCGAACGCACCACCCTAACCTATTCTATCTATAGCTAACTATCGGCCTATTTCATTGTAGTTTCTTGTCTTCCCTAACCTATCTACTCTGTATGACTGTCCCTTTCCCTGATGTTGACCACTTCTCTTCTCACGTCCTCTCAGTACGATGTTCCGGCTCCAAGTGACTAGTCTCTTCTAGTCACCTCACTACCGTAACCCCCTGCCACGTCATGCCCCTTACTTTACGTCATTTTCTCTTCTGTACAAGTAAGTGCTCAATCTATATTTCCCTATACTCTATCTCCCGGTGTGTACTTTCTTTCACACCCTTCCTCGCGCAAGTGCTTAATCTATATTTCCCTATTCTCCATTCCCCTCTATTATATACTCCTATCCGTACCTTCTCTGCTATACAGCGACAATGAGAACATACTCACTTTAGCTTCTATAACAACATCAGCGACAATGAGAACATGCTCACTTTAGCTTCTATAACAACATCAGCGATAATGAGAATATGCTCGTTTCAGCTTCGATAACAACATCAGCGACAATGAGAACATGCTCACTTCAGCTTCTATAACAACATCAGCGACAATGAGAACATGCTCACTTTAGCTTCTATAACAACATCAGCGACAATGAGAATATGCTCACTTTAGCTTCTATAACACCATCAGCGACAATGAGAACATGCTCACTTCAGCTTCTATAACAACATCAGCGACAATGAGAACATGCTCACTTTAGCTTCTATAACAACATCAGCGACAATGAGAACATGCTCACTTTAGCGTCTATAACAAAATCAGCGACAATGAGAACATGCTCACTTTAGCTTCTATAACAACATTAACGACAATGAGAAGATGCTCACTTTAGCTTCTATAACAACATCAGCGACAATAAGAACATGTTCTCTTTAGCTTCTATAATAACATCAGCGACAATGAGAACATGCTCGTTCCAGCTTCGATAACAACATTAACGACAATGAGAAGATGCTCGTTTTAGCTTCGATAACTAGATGAGAGACAATGAAAAGATTCTCAACAATTTTAACATCGGAACAATGTCAGCAAATATGAGAATATTAATCGTTACTTCAAGGATACATCGAAAATGCAAACTAGAATACGGAAATGTCACTGCATTCGACACCAAGTGTAAAAATTCTCACACTAGTGCGTGTCAGTTAATTAATTAATTAACTCCATTTGTACTGACGTTAATGTCCTTGAACTGACTTTGAAATGACTATAACTTGCATATTGAATCTTGAGGTTAATTGTGAATTGAAAGTCCCTGGACGTCACAGAGTAACACTTGGACCATTGCATTTAGGTTATGCTCCTTTAGTTTTGCTGATGTGGAAGCATCGCTTCCGTAGCCGTTGTATCTCAAGGGTACTTCGCGTTGCGTTTTACTTCATGATTGTGTTTGGGCTAGGCTAGCCCTCTAGATACAGCTTTATAACCACATCTACAGCACACTGAGATAATGAACAAGTCTGATTGTAAACAACATCTTTAAATGCTTTTATTTACACAATCCACTGTATAATAACTCTCTCGATAACATTGAGTCTGGGGGGGGGGGGGGGGGGTTGTGGACAACAGCTCCAGTTGTCACACTAGTACTAAGGAGGTTATAACTTCCTCTTAACTATGTCATCACTAAATTCATGACTCTCTAATTACACACTTCATATATTATCTTCTGTCCTCATTCACTGAACACATCGTTACATAAACTTAGAAAACATCTTAATGTCCACTTCACAAACTTCTATCATGGTCTCATTCTCGGAACATATCACATCTCTACTCAATAGCATAGTGGATGTCACTCTTCAGTAGAATTAGATAACATCTTTAGTTACTAAATAATCACGTCTTAACTTCTACGACAAGTCTCTCTCACCAACTATGTCTCTCTTCTGATACTACACTGAACTAACACTGCTTGAATTAGTCTCTCTGAATTTCGTCCCACACTATTAAAGTACTTCGAACATTCCTACTCAACAAGGCTGTTTCATTGGATCCTTCGCTAGAAGCTCCATCCAGCTCCTCTCCCACTTAGTCTACCTGATCAGCAACTCTACTCCAAATGAATTAATATTATCAGTCTCGTCGTTGTGTTCTCTGCATACATTTTAAAATACTACGAGCATTTCACTCGGTCACTGGCTGTGGGCTTTACGTCCTTCTGGTGTGAGTCAGTCCCCTTGTCTCTCTTAGACTACATGTGAAGCTTATCCCCTATGAACTGACACTGTCTATTTAGTCTCTAACGAATTTGACACATTCTTGAAATTTGGCGAGTATCCCACTCAGCCACGGGCTATGTGCTTAACGCCCTTCTGGCGTGAGTCAGACCCCTTGTCTCTCTTTGACTACATGTGAAGCTTCTCTGTCTTTGTCTGTGCAGACTTTTAAATACTCCCTACCTAAACCAATCGGATCTTGCCCCGTTTCTGTTACTCCCCGCTTCTTTTACTTCTTTTACACCAGTCTCGATTTGGCTACAACCCCCATTCTCCCTTAATTCTGATCACTCTCCGTATTTCCAAAACATTCTATATAATTCGCGACATTGACCCCTTTCTATTTGTTACCATATTTTTAATTCAATCCGCACGTATCACTCATTTAACTGCGTCGTTAAATCCACTATTCTTTGTTCTCTCTTCATGCTTGGCTGCTCTTACTGACCCAACTCTATAATACCCTATCCTCCGTGCCCGACCCTGTACTTGTATTCTGTAATGGTGATCTTCCTACTTGTCGTGTTCTCCCCTTCTCTTAAAAACCCATAATTATCTGTTCAATTCCTATTACACTGTTACACAGAAAAACTATTATTTTTAACCCATAAACTGATAACAAATTGATGCAGGAAGGTAATTTATCTTTTGTTTTGTTGCCTGATCTAATTCGTGAAGATAGAGTTGAAATTTTGCAAAAATCATTCTAAAATATATTTTGTTTTCTGCATTTTCACTGTTATAGGCATTCCAGCTTTAATCAATCAAAACTAACAAGCCAGATATTATACATTCTGAAGTTTGAACATGGAACATCTTACTCGCTAGTGGAGCCAACATTTCCTCAATAATTATAACAATAATAAAGGTATTGTAACGAAATTTAAATCTATCTATCTATTGTCCTTTCGAGCCGAAGACGGCACATTGGGCAGAACCACAATCTCAAAAACAGAAACCTTGCGTGCCAAAATGGCACATATTGCAGAGATCACTGCGTCTAAAATCTATGGCTCTGTTTCCATAACAATACTATTTTTACAATGACAGCTTGTCAAGCCATCAATGAACCTCCTTAGTCGCCTCTTACGAGATGCCTGGAAGGTCACAGAGTTACTATTCTTTACTCCCCTCATGATGCGGCTCCGGTAAAACACGGGAAGAAATTTAATTAGGGGCAGGCTTATTTTGTAAGAAATAACAAAATGTGTTTGTTATTTATAATAAAAGATACCAGCCGGTTTAAGAGAATGTTTTGGTAGAAGGTCAACAACAGAAATGATAAATAACTGTGATTGAAAGTTGTAGAGAGATATCATCACCTACTCCAGCAGGCATGGTACAAGGTCATGATGATTGTACAGATTTGTGTTTGTATGTGGTTACTAAATGTTTTGACTCCTCTGTCTGACACTTCTCTCTACTGATCTTTGTCACTTGGCCGAGGGTGCTCACACAATACGGTTGTTGATCGTGAGCATTAGTGTACAGCACCTGTGAAATCACACAGAATAGATGGAAGGTGTGCTGGTATACTCTGCAAGAAAGGGTGTAGAGTGCTACAACTATTTTAAAAGTTCCAGGTTCTGTAGCGAGTCAAACATTATGTACTGTAGCCAATCATCTTATTTTCACCCGCTTTTGGGGGGTAATGTTTAGGGAGATGGTTCACGTGCTGACACAAGGGCTAGAGAGATTGTCGGCTTCACGAACATTTTACTGCAGACAGGACAAATCAACGAAATAGACATTCTCCGGAATACTCGTTCTCGCTTTCTCAAGACACGATTTTTAATTGATGCCCATGACTCTGATAACGAAAAAGCTGAGGTTAAAGGTGACCTTTTAGCTTGAGTCGCCATTGTGCATACTCATTCGACATTATGGTTGCCAGTTTATCTATTTGATGCACTAACATGCTAGTTGATAAATCACCTCCGAACTTTCAATAAGGTAATGATCGCGGAATTGTGTTCAGCTTCAGATGAAACGTCTGCAGCTTCGTAAATTGAAGATCTGAAGACTAGGAACATGTCGAGACCTTATTTATTGAGTCCTTACGTGAATTATTTATTTTGGATGTATAAGATACGTGTAATGTATAAGAAACTTGTATTGTATAATAAACGTGTAATGTATAAGATACGTGTAATGTATAAGAAACTTGTATTGTATAATAAACGTGTAATGTATAAGATACGTGTAATGTATAAGATACGTGTAATGTATAAGATACGTGTAATGTATAAGAAACTTGTATTGTATAATAAACGTGTAATGTATAAGAAACTTGCAATATATAAGTCAAATTATTGATAAAAGTGGATACCAGTGAGTAGCATGCAAGAAAGACATGAGAAAGAAAAGGGAGGGAGGAGGAGTGAAAAACAAGAACATTGGGGATAAAATCGCAAATGCCTAATCTTCTGGTCTAATGAGAGGGTTGTGTTTGAACTCGCATTGCAAGCTTGTTCACATCTTGCGATATTTACTGCGCTATGTGTTTTCCAAATATTTATCATTAAATAAATAGCTTGCGTTTGATTTAGTTTACTTCATTAAGAAAAAAGTTTCACATAAGTACTTCCAAACAAGGCAGCTTGTGGGACATTACACGTGACCATTTAGAAATTCTTACTGATGGAAAAACGGTGGGTTGTATAGTACCCTCACGCCCCTTCATGTCCACTGAAGTAGCATTGGGATAGACACAAAAGTTATTGAAAAACATTTCAATCTTCTTTGTTGTGATACAAAAGAAAACAAACGAGGAAGTTTTAAAACAACTAAAAATGAAAAGAGAACTACTAAACACAATTAGAGCAAGACAAATGAAATTTGTGGGTCATGTTAAAAGACACAACAGCTTGATAAAAGTAATATTGGAAGGGAAAATACAAGGTAAAAGAAACAGAGGCAGACCAATACTAACATGGACGAGTAACATCAAAAGATGGACAAGCCAATCTATGACAGCCTGCACCATCAAAGCAAGAAACATAGTGAAATGGCGATCCATGGTAGCCAACCTTCGCTGCGGAGGGAGCACCCGATGATGATGATGATGATGATGATGATGATGATGATGATGATGATGATGATGATGATGATGATGATGATGATGTGATACAAATTATTTGAAACGCTCTACGAACTGGCAGTGACTATCATTAACATCGTCATCATAACTGTTTGTCAACATAACATTCCTATTCTTCTGTTTATTTATGACTTACATATTCCATGATTTGTTATAATATATCCAAAACAGCTACATTTTGTAACTCTTTTCTAGGTTCTTTCCATCTACTGCAATATCTCCTTGTATATTTTGTGTCTTTTCTTTGCTAATAATTTTAGACTTTTAAATATGTATTTGCAATCAATATTCTCTGCTTGTCTTGTTAATTAATACGGTACTGCTATTAATACAGATTTTGCCATCAGCATATCTTAGATTATTGATTATATAACCATTGATATTTAGTCCTGGCATCCCCCATGATGTCTTTGAAGATCTGCTCAGTGTACAAGTTGAATAACATTATGATATAATATATAGCCATGTCTTACTCTTCTTTTTATATCAATAGCTTTCAGAGCTTTGCTGTTTGTTCCCAGTATAAATTGCATGTCAGTATTATGTGAACATCATTCAAGATGTTTATATTTTCATCATCATCGAGTGCCGTCTCCGCAACGAATGTTGGCTACCATGGAGCGCCATTCTGCTCTGTCTCCCAGACCAACGAGGAAATTCTCAAAAAGGCCAACATAAATGAAACTCATTAAAAAAAAACATCAGAGAGAAACAATCAACATTTTTTTGCATATCATGAGAAGAGGAAAGTTTGAATACTTGGTTACAACTGACAAAATACAGTGAAAGATATATCGCGGACGACAAAGAGAAGATACTATAGATAGCTTGGTGTCATGGCACGGAAAGTAGTCAACATCAGAATTGATACGATGCGCTGTGGATAGCTGATTTTGGAAGGACATGAACGCCTACGCCAAACGGTAGGGCACATGCTGATGATGATGATCGTACGTAGCGCAACAAGTTTCTTCATCAAATAGCACGCATCTACATGACAGATACATTAGAAATCATAAATAGGGAACTTTTGTCATTACTTTTTTAAAATGAATGTCAGTCATTGTTTTTATCTTAGGAAGAATTAAAACAAAGATGACAGCATAATAGATTAGACTTCGTATAAAAGTGACATCATCATCATCATCGAGTGCCGTCTCCGAAACGAAGGTTGGCTACCATGGAGCGCCATTCTGCTCTGTCTCTTGCTTTGATGGTGCAGGTTGTCATAGGCTGATTTGTCCATCTTTTGATGTTACTCGTCCATGTTAGTCTTGGTCTGCCTCTGTCTCTTTTACCTTATAGTTTCCCCTCCGGATTACTTTTAGTAGGCTGTTGTGTCTTTTAAAATGGCCCAAAAATCGCATTTGTCTTGTTTGAGTTGTGTTTAGTAGTTCTCTTTTCATTTTTAGTTGTTTTAAAGCCTGATGTACACTTTCTAACTGGTTTCTTGTCCCTTTGATCATGAAATAGTTCTGTTATATATTCCTGCCATCTATCTATAATATCTTTAATGTCTGTTAGCATTTTACCTTTTTTGTCTGCAATGCATCCACCTTCTGTGGCTTTTTTATTTTTATTAGTCACTCTCTTTATATAAGGTCTGTAAAATATAGGGTCACTAACACCATATTTCCCTATACGCCACTTGGCGTGACGGGGGGTACTTTACTTTTTACTTTACTCTCTTTATATCTGTGTGCGTTACTCTTAAGTCTTTTTTGATTTCCAAAGTTTCTATTTCTATACATTTTTGGCTGAGGCAGTCTTCTTTTGCCATTTTGCATATTTTGCGCATTTCATTACCTATTTTATTGTATTGGGCAGTGTTCTTCGCTTGTCTCCTTTCTTCCATTTTTCCTAAGATGGTGTTTGTTATCCATTTTTGTTTTTTGTTCTTTTCTCTTTTTGGGTAAGGTGTCGCAGGTTTCTTGTATGCTTTTCTTTATGCATTGCTATTTGGTTGTTACTTTTTCATCAGGATTTTCTCTTCTGTATTGCTCAATTCATTCTTCTAGCAGCTTCTGGTATGTGTTCTTTACTGTATTGTATAGGTATCTTTAATATCTTCTTGATTTAAAGCTGTTATATCTAGTGGATTTGTTGATGAATTAGACTTTTGCTTGTTTCTCTTTGGTTTGATTTTCATTTTAGTTTATATTTTAGGTATTTTATTAGTTGTCTATTGTGTATTCTGTCAAAAGCTTTGGTATAGTATACGAAACAATCATAAATTGGTTTGTTTACCTCTATATAATTCTTTATTAACATTATCGTGCAGAAGTGGCTTTTCTTGTCCCATTGTTCTTTCGAAATCCAAATAGTTGTTCTGTTTATTCAAAATGGAAATTGTTTTTAATTCGTCCCCTAATATAATGTATAACTTTAAGAAAGGTTTTTGTTATATGGCTTTTCAAACTTATTGTACTTCCATATCATTCCATTCATTCCATAGTACCGGTCTTCTTGGGCAAATCAATAAATACTGGTATTTTAAGTTCATATGGTATATATCCTGTGTTGTATATATCATAGCCCAGTTCTATGATAATTCAGTGCCAAAACTTCATCGATCGTTTATCATCTAAAGCTGAGTGTTGTCTGGTCCTACAAATGTGTGGTACTGTGTCTTTTTTTATGAGGGCAGTAGCGGTGTCGTTGATATTTCCTTACAACTTTAAAGCCAAATATTTTTTAATATTTTTCTTCACTTCCCGAATAACATTAGTTGTTCTATGTTTCTTTATTTTGTGTTTAAATCAATTCAAATTTGCAATAATGTAACAGGAAAGAATTAACTGAAAATATTCAGTATTTTGTGTGTGTGTGCGCGCGCGCGTGTGTGTGTGTGTGTGATATTAATGAAAGTAAGTTTCTCTTATAATCGATGATATCGTTGAATATATGTTGCAGTGAAAATGCTATAATTTTCTTCTAAATATCTCTTGACACATGGTTGAAGCAATCGATCGGCTAGACAAATTATTTGCAGATAGAAATCAATTCAGTTGAGTTAGTAGTTCTCTAATGTTAAAGCAAACCCATAAATAATGAATATTACTCCTAGTGTCAGCAGTGTCGTCCTCTGACCTAGTTAAAATGAAGATATTGTTTTGTCTTTGTTCTATGTATAGTTTTGTTGATTACATCATCTTCACTTAGAAGAACGACATGAAACTGAAAAAAACACACCAAACAAAAGAAATGAGTAAATAACAGGTATTTTTACCCAGACACGGACCCATTTTTTTTTTATTGACACAGCGCATTACCCTAGAGGAGAGCGGACGCTGTGTATCAATCCATACTGAACTTAAACACACAACTACAGTCCTACACACTCAAACTTTACGACAACAAATCGATTGGATTTACTTTAATCTAACATTGTCTTATTTTGTTTTGGCTTTTCTAACTATGACGTGAAGACTTGCATGATGTTTCAGTTCTCTATCTTCAGTTAAGTGCATTTCACTGGGAGTACTGAGGCGTCTGCTTATTTCTGTGGTATTGTCTGTTTCTTCTGAATCCTGGGACCCTGAAGTCCGATCATAGGTTGTAAGCTCTTAACAGTAGCAGGTTACATTCCGCTCCTCATGAGATGCTCGAATTACTGTTTGATTTTATCAATAGCGTTTAATGAAGGCTACAGTTCCTATCATGAGTATAACGTAGTCAATTAATATTATAGTTTATGCTGCAATCATCATCATTGCTATCTGGACACTCTCATCTCTCATATGATGAACCTTCGAAGAGAACTCTTACTCACGTGCAAAAACTCACGGCATGCAAATTGTGAGTCTCTTCTCTCCATCTCCGAGAAACCTTCTTGAAAGTATAACCGCTTCGGATGATCAAACCATCATCAGGTACAGACCTCTGTTGAAAGAGTTCCTTACTACTTGTCATCATTATCATCACGTACCGGGCCTGCTGGCGTAGGTGATCATGTCTCTCCACAACTTTCGATCTCGACAGTTATTTATCATTTCTGTTGTTGACCTTCTGCCAAGCCATGCTCTTAAGCTGTCTGGTATCTTTTCTATTTGCTTCCCTCTGTCTCTTCGTCCCTCAATTTTTCCAGTTGTTACAATATATTCCAGTCGTTCTCTTATCATTACATGGCCAAAAAATGATGATTGTTTCTTCCTAATATTGGAAATTAGATCTTTTTGCTTTGGCCTCTTTCATGATATTTTCATTACTTTTCTTAGCTGTCCATGGTATTCTCAACATTCTTCTGTAAAACCACATTTCTTCTTACTACTTGTACATGACACCTAATCTAGTATGTTCTCATGGTTGTTATTTCATCTTGAGACATAGACAATGTGTGATGTTGATTACAGTGGAATGACAAAAGTTCCCATATTTATGGTTTCTTATTGAGCTGTCTTTTAGATGCTTTTAGGTGCTTGCTGTTTGCTGACGACACTACTTCTCTATATATGATACCGCTCTGATATCTTGTTCAATTTTCTTTCCGAGACTCTCATCCACTGTAAAAATGATTTTCAACTATAATATTGAAATTATACAATTTGTTCTCAATGCTCGTTCCCATAGACAAGAATATTTTAAGTGATTGAGAAAATACATCCTTGTATGTGTGGTATGTAGAGCTCGGATTTGTATGACCTAAAATTGTCAAATATGACCCAAAAAATCATCGAAATATGTATACATTTATGACCTACAAAAATGCAAATTATGACCTATAAATGAAAAATAGACCGAAATGTAGGATTAATTAATTGCTCATTTGCTTTTTAAAATGTCGTTATATTAAAGTATCGTCTGTGTTAAAGATAGTGTAAACCCGTTTTTCCGTTATTTTTTTCAATTGGTCTCATCTATCTCTTTATATCTATTCAGGCGATCTGTGCAATTATCCGCTAAGGCCTCTACATCCTTTTTGTCGAGCTCAGTTTTGATATCTTTTTCTTTGTTGACGAGCAATTTCTGAGGTGGCTCTCATTTCTCTGACTGATATTGACAGTCAATCCGTGTTGAATATTTTGGACACATTTATCCCCCCCCCCCTCAGTATCTGCTATAACTTTCACACCAAAGGAATATCTGAATGTGTTTTCTCCACTTCAAATAGTGGAGCCACTTGCGATAATATTCCTGTTTGAAGTCTCACTTCGGAACAAGCTTTCTTTTCAGCGATGGCATTCCTGTGTGCTGCTGCTCGGTGCAAGTGTTTTGGCCAAAGGTCTCTTTTATATTTAAATTTCAACGTTTATCTTGATATATGGTAAATCAACTAAAAGTGTCATTTAATTTTTTATCTAAATATTTATTTTGAATTACGTTGTCTGAGTTAAAGATAATGTAAAGTACGACACTTGAATCAGCGTCTTAGCACGCGAGTTTTCGCCCATATGTACTTGGCTGTCTATCCAGAAGTGTTCGGAGACTTGGATCAAGCATTGCTTCAAGCATCGAAATTAACGATGAGAGGCGGCATTCCTCACCTTCCTAGAGTAATACTCTGGTATTTATTTCTTCCAGCAGCTGGGTCGACAGCAGGGGTGTTTTTTTTGGTTCCAACCACGAGTACAAATCTCACTGTTTCCAGCGGGAATCGAACACGGGTTATCCGAACATCGGTAGCTTAGTCGTGTAAAATAGGTGAAGTAAAGAGCCCCTTCACGCCAAGAGACGTATAGGAAATAGGGTGTTAGTGACGATAATTTTTACAGACCTTCAGCACATGATTTTTCGGGTAATGTGGTCGGTATTACGACTGTACCGCTTTACTTTCCCAGGAAAAAATCCGGTACCCATTAAAGACTGAGTGAACCTGGAAGCCGTCGCTCTTATCCTTTATGGTCCAGTTCACTAACCACTGAGCTATCGCTGCTCCCAGCTTAGTCATGTGGTTTTATCAATTAGGCTACCGAGGCCCCCTTCAGATTGTCTGAGTTATAGACACATTCTATTTAGTCAGGCAAGTTTACGTGTTTCTTAACAAACAGAATTACAAAGCGAAATAAAAAAAATTTCCACTTAATCAAGGGAAATATGACTAAAAAAGCTAAAAAAAAATAAATGAAAGTGTTATTGTGCCTAAAATGATGACAAATATAACTTAAAATATGCATTAATGCCCTAATTTAGTCAAAATATGGCCACAACCTAAATTTTGGTCAAAATATGCATTAATATCACCTATAAAAACAGCAATTGAGTGTTCAGAAAAGCATGAAACATGTTCAAAATGAACTTGGATTTCAAAAAAACATGTCAGAAAAAAATATGAAATGTTATATAAAATCAGAGCATTAGTTGTGTGTATTTGAATTATGTCTTGGTTGTCCTCAATTTCACGTAGTGTCTTTCGTAATGCAAATGATGTACAGTTGCATGATGTTACAATACTTTGCTTTCAGACATTAAACATTGTATTGTACAAAGAGGCAGTTAATTCTATTAAATGCTCTGTGTATCTCTGTGTTTATATATGCTTCACATCCTGGAGTTACTTCAGCTTCATATTTGCTATTTGATCTTTCTTTTACGAAGCGCGTTGAATATTCTTATTTCTATCCATCTATATTGTTTTGCTTGTTCTAGACTCCAAGGTTGACTACAGATCTTGTGGACGTGATCAAATCAAGACATCTTTTTTATTTAATGTTGGCCACCATGCTGCCATCGGCTTAAACAAGAAATTTCTTAAAACGTGACATCCAATAATTAATATTGATTCCACATTTATTAAACTGTAAAATAATATGATACCGCGTTGCTGGCTGAAATAATTATTTTTGTCACATGTATTTGTAACAAATTACAGAGTTATTTAATTATTCAACTGACATTTCTCAAGTCTAAAAATAATTGTAATTTTGCAGTCGTTAGTAGCATATCAAAACCAACTCTCACCAGTCTACTCCTGCACTGTAATTTTAAAAACAAGAACCTTCTTCTATGTTTTCTTCTGCTCATTTTAATTGATTGCTTTGCCGATGCTGAAGTTTGTAAATCTTTTTCTGAATGAAAAACTTCTCGTTCTTTTTTTTCTTTATTTGAGTGCAAAATCGTGTGGAAATTAAAAAAAAAAAAACACTTGTATGGTTTATATCTCATTTCAGGGTAAACTGGAAATTTCTTCTGTGGCTAATGAATAAATGTCGCTTGTACTGTGTATTCAATCAAGGTGTTCGGATCAGGGTTTATTATCGGCGCGTCGTGTGGCATCAATGTTAACTTAACAACTTATTTCTCTGATTATTTTCATTGCATGTATTGCATAAAAAGTTTCTGTGCAACAAGTTTATTTTGTGTGGAGTTTGTGTATTCCTAATTATACTTTGTATGTAGATGTGAATATAAATTGTAATGAATTTTTATAAATCGACTTTCCAATGCCAGCATGTGAAGAATAATTCTTCTTTTTTTTTTAATGCGCAAAGAATTACTTGCGCGAATGAACTATTAAACGACCAATATCATTGATTAAGATCTATGCTATAGAGATAAATTTATAATAAATGAATATTGCAAGGAAACGGTTTCATTGGAGCAATGAAAACATCAATAACATAGTCGATCTGTATCTTGTAGTTGCAAGACTTGCTGAGGAGGGGATCTGAGCAACTATGGACATGTTCGGAGTGCAACGATAATGACCCGCTAATAACTCAATATTGTAGTTTTATGAAAGATCTTTAGATCATGTCATACATCACAGAGTGAAATAAGCTGACTAAATTTCTGGAGGTCTGTTCCAGTGATATTTTTCGTTCATAAATTCAACGTGAGATGGCTGACGAGTCTCGCGATGTCGCTGTACCTACCCGTGATGCTTCAGGCATAAGTGATCAAGCTATAACCATTTTCACCTGGGTCGTTATTATCGGTTTGTGTCAGGCAATTGATGTTTTTGGGGTCGTTACAAATATCATCAACATCATTTGCTTTGTCAAACAAGGGTTGACTGAACCTGTCAATATCAGCCTATTTGGTAGGTGTATTTTATTCCCTGAAAGCTGCCCATTTCATTATCTTTAGTTTTGCACTAAACTGCTTAATCTGATTTTTTTTCATCGATTAAATGAAATGATTATGAATCTCTTTAACCAATTGTTTAGTGGGGACTTCATTTTATTCTTTATATGTATATATATATCAATACTCAGTGGCACCGTCCAATAAATGTTTGTCTACAACACAAGTATTCAGCCCTACTGGGAGATACTTGCATTAATAGGAAAGTACAAATATACAATTTATTTCCGGTCTGTGATCGTTACCCTATGCTATAGTCATTGAGAACGTCATCGTGTAAGACACTACTGCTATAGCCAATTTTTTAGTTGGCTGCGTGGTAGTGTGCCAAGCGTTCGGCTTCTCGTGGCAAGGCGCGGTGCCACTGAGTACGGGTTCGATCCCACTTCGGACCATATATTGTTCTTCGTTTTTTTCTATTGTTGTTTGTCTGTCAATTTTTCCGAGTGCTAACACATACTTCTTTGTTCTATTATTCCCTATTATCGCCTCGGAAGTTCCCCATATAATAATATTTATGTATTATTATTTGTACCCAGTATATAATCACTGGGAACTACTATTCGTGCTGTTTCGTCCAATAAATGTTTGTCTACAACACAAGTATTCAGCCCTACTGGGAGATACTTGCATTAATAGGAAAGTACAAATATACAATTTATTTCCGGTCTGTGATCGTTACCCTATGCTATAGTCATTGAGAACGTCATCGTGTAAGACACTACTGCAATAGCCAATTTTTTAGTTGGCTGCGTGGTAGTGTGCCAAGCGTTCGGCTTCTCGTGGCAAGGCGCGGTGCCACTGAGTACGGGTTCGATCCCACTTCGGACCATATATTGTTCTTCGTTTTTTTCTATTGTTGTTTGTCTGTCAATTTTTCCGAGTGCTAACACATACTTCTTTGTTCTATTATTCCCTATTATCGCCTCGGAAGTTCCCCATATAATAATATTTATGTATTATTATTTGTACCCAGTATATAATCACTGGGAACTACTATTCGTGCTGTTTCGTCCAATAAATGTTTGTCTACAACACAAGTATTCAGCCCTACTGGGAGATACTTGCATTAATAGGAAAGTACAAATATACAATTTATTTCCGGTCTGTGATCGTTACCCTATGCTATAGTCATTGAGAACGTCATCGTGTAAGACACTACTGCAATAGCCAATTTTTTAGTTGGCTGCGTGGTAGTGTGCCAAGCGTTCGGCTTCTCGTGGCAAGGCGCGGTGCCACTGAGTACGGGTTCGATCCCACTTCGGACCATATATTGTTCTTCGTTTTTTTCTATTGTTGTTTGTCTGTCAATTTTTCCGAGTGCTAACACATACTTCTTTGTTCTATTATTCCCTATTATCGCCTCGGAAGTTCCCCATATAATAATATTTATGTATTATTATTTGTACCCAGTATATAATCACTGGGAACTACTATTCGTGCTGTTTCGTCCAATAAATGTTTGTCTACAACACAAGTATTCAGCCCTACTGGGAGATACTTGCATTAATAGGAAAGTACAAATATACAATTTATTTCCGGTCTGTGATCGTTACCCTATGCTATAGTCATTGAGAACGTCATCGTGTAAGACACTACTGCAATAGCCAATTTTTTAGTTGGCTGCGTGGTAGTGTGCCAAGCGTTCGGCTTCTCGTGGCAAGGCGCGGTGCCACTGAGTACGGGTTCGATCCCACTTCGGACCATATATTGTTCTTCGTTTTTTTCTATTGTTGTTTGTCTGTCAATTTTTCCGAGTGCTAACACATACTTCTTTGTTCTATTATTCCCTATTATCGCCTCGGAAGTTCCCCATATAATAATATTTATGTATTATTATTTGTACCCAGTATATAATCACTGGGAACTACTATTCGTGCTGTTTCGTCCAATAAATGTTTGTCTACAACACAAGTATTCAGCCCTACTGGGAGATACTTGCATTAATAGGAAAGTACAAATATACAATTTATTTCCGGTCTGTGATCGTTACCCTATGCTATAGTCATTGAGAACGTCATCGTGTAAGACACTACTGCAATAGCCAATTTTTTAGTTGGCTGCGTGGTAGTGTGCCAAGCGTTCGGCTTCTCGTGGCAAGGCGCGGTGCCACTGAGTACGGGTTCGATCCCACTTCGGACCATATATTGTTCTTCGTTTTTTTCTATTGTTGTTTGTCTGTCAATTTTTCCGAGTGCTAACACATACTTCTTTGTTCTATTATTCCCTATTATCGCCTCGGAAGTTCCCCATATAATAATATTTATGTATTATTATTTGTACCCAGTATATAATCACTGGGAACTACTATTCGTGCTGTTTCGTCCAATAAATGTTTGTCTACAACACAAGTATTCAGCCCTACTGGGAGATACTTGCATTAATAGGAAAGTACAAATATACAATTTATTTCCGGTCTGTGATCGTTACCCTATGCTATAGTCATTGAGAACGTCATCGTGTAAGACACTACTGCAATAGCCAATTTTTTAGTTGGCTGCGTGGTAGTGTGCCAAGCGTTCGGCTTCTCGTGGCAAGGCGCGGTGCCACTGAGTACGGGTTCGATCCCACTTCGGACCATATATTGTTCTTCGTTTTTTTCTATTGTTGTTTGTCTGTCAATTTTTCCGAGTGCTAACACATACTTCTTTGTTCTATTATTCCCTATTATCGCCTCGGAAGTTCCCCATATAATAATATTTATGTATTATTATTTGTACCCAGTATATAATCACTGGGAACTACTATTCGTGCTGTTTCGTCCAATAAATGTTTGTCTACAACACAAGTATTCAGCCCTACTGGGAGATACTTGCATTAATAGGAAAGTACAAATATACAATTTATTTCCGGTCTGTGATCGTTACCCTATGCTATAGTCATTGAGAACGTCATCGTGTAAGACACTACTGCAATAGCCAATTTTTTAGTTGGCTGCGTGGTAGTGTGCCAAGCGTTCGGCTTCTCGTGGCAAGGCGCGGTGCCACTGAGTACGGGTTCGATCCCACTTCGGACCATATATTGTTCTTCGTTTTTTTCTATTGTTGTTTGTCTGTCAATTTTTCCGAGTGCTAACACATACTTCTTTGTTCTATTATTCCCTATTATCGCCTCGGAAGTTCCCCATATAATAATATTTATGTATTATTATTTGTACCCATTATATAAATCACCTTGTTTGCATTCACAAAGGGATTGTAATGTAAAAATTGTATTAGTGATGGTAAGTGGAAGACAGAATAGAGAGTGGAGTTAAAGGGAGAGGGGTTAGACGTCAACAATAAATGATAAATAGAAAGCTTTCCGGTTTAATGAGAGAGTTATGCCTGAACTTCAAAAAAAAAGCAAAAAAAAAACAAAACAAACAAAGCTCAGTGTGTTTTCTACATTTGTGCCAGTTAATCGATTTCTTGCTTTTGATTTAGTCCACTCAAGATTTGAAAAATGTGTTCAAAAATATAATTGCTACCAAACAATGAAGTAACTTTTTGGTCATATAATTGGATCATTGGATATTTTTCACGTGGGAAATAAGATGTATAAAAGTCCATTATATACGAGTCCCTCCACTTTCTATGAATTCAGTGATAATATTTTTTCTTGCTAGTCAATAAGAAAGTCAATTAGACATATTGTATCTCTGCCGGAGCAGAATTTATATCGATATCAGATGGTGTTGAGAAACAATCTAACCTCCTGTGTTGTGCAGCACAATCTTTGAAACGTCTCACGAACTAGCAATAAATAGCATTAATGTCATCAGAATAAAAAAAAAAGTAAAGAACCCCCGTCACGCCAAGTGGCGTATAGGGAAATATGGTGTTAGTGACCCTATATTTTACAGACCTTCAGCACATGATTTTTGGGGTAATGTGGTCGGTGTTACGCCCGTGCTGCTTTACTTTCTCAGCAAAAAATCCGGTACCCATTTAAGGCTGGGTGAACTGGAAGCCGTCGGTTGGGATCGAACCCTACCCCTTGTCCTTTGTAGTCCAGTTCACTAACCACTGAGCTATCGTGGCTCCCATGTCATCAGAATAACTGATGAAATTATTAAGAGATTTCTTTTGCTCTCTAAGCTTCAGAACAAAAATAGTATTTCCTTCTCGCCGGTTAATCTCCACTGTTTCAGGTTTTTGTTTTATGGAAAGCTTTGATAAGGCCGTAAAGTTTGTATACCAGTTGTTTTGTGTTTGTAACTTGATATACGGTCATTAAATTGTTGTCATATAAGCCCAAAGCGCTAGTTGGCAGATTCACTGAGGGACTCATTCATTAACTGTCTACTGTTCATGCCCATGAAAAGTTCTATTTCAGCAAATCATGATAATTTTTCAGCACTTCGCCTCGACTTAGCCAGCGTACTTCACAATAAGAAAACAGACTGTCATACTCTGAATCGACGTCATGCAGGAATTTTTGGAATTGACGATGGTTGAGACCTCTTACTTTTATCATATTTACACACGTTTGCCCGACAGTCAACTTGCAAATCCGCAACTTCAAACATTTTAGCACATAGATTTTCTTGGTGAATAATATAATGTAGGAATGAAACATCAAAATGCCCGAATTCAAAATCTAATAAGTGGGATTTTATTTTGCCAATCAGATTGACTTTTGACCAGTCAAAGCTGATGCTCCGTCCGTTGTCACTCCCCTTAGACTGCTCCGTCCTTTGTCACTCCACTTAGACTGCTCCTTCTGTTGTCACTCCACTTAGACTGCTCCTTCTGTTGTCACTCCACTTAGACTGCTCCGATTTCATCCAAAATTTTTAAGAGCGAGCTCCAGCGCTTTGAAAATGTCCTCCGCCATTTGTGGTGCTATTGAGTGGATAGCGATAATATGTCCTTTGTAATGTTAAAGAATTTGTCAAAGCCCCTAGTAAAGATAACTAATTGCACTGTGTCTGCCACATAACTTGATTCATTTAAGGCCACGGAGAATGCTACGAATTCTAACGAACGCTATTTTAAACTTTAAACATCGTTCCCCCATGTCATCTATGCGTCTTCGGACAGGCCGGCTTGATAAATTTATTTAGTGAAATAATATCAGGACAAAGCACTTTAGCAGATTCTTCGAAACACTTTCTCAAATTCTCCATCGGAAAATTGTTTCAAACTCTTCGCATTTGTTTCACTAATAATATAGTTCACACAAACAACATTATTTCAATATATATTTATATTGTACAACAGACTGTTGAAATTGCATAAACTTGCTATTTTGTCTTGCTTAACTTGTCCTTCCTGTGAACTGTAATTTTTATGTTTGTTTTGAAAGTTACGTCTGGGATTGAATTCTTAAATAAACGGCCTATTTTTCATTACACATTAAACACACGTGGATATCACAATACAGAATAAAGAAGTAATCTTAAGTCCATCTTTTCTGAAAATTACAAAATTGTGTATCTACTGTCCTCCTTTTGTGTTATAGTTTCGACGTGTTTAACTAATTGGTGACAACCGGTAATTAACTTTAAATACATTGCTATTTAATTAAAATTTACATAACATCCGACCTCCACAGCAAATCTTAACCTCTACCACAATCGGCGCTAAAGACACAGATGCACAATCTCTGTGATCTGACTCAGGATTCTCCTGGAATACAGTCCCTTTATTTTAACTTTCAACGCCGACATATTTCAATACCATGCCATCCACTCCCAAAATCAGTCTTTTAACTATCACAACACTAACAACAAAGTCTACACAACTTGATAGTGTGTAACACAAAGTGGGTGCTAGGCATAATAAAGTTGAAGATCACTGGTCTATATGTTTATAGAGCAAATTGCATTGACAGCTTAGGAAGTTAACAAATTATACAGCATTGCAAACAATATTAATTGTCATCTGTTTGGTCTTTGTATTGTCTGTGATTTCTGTCATCTTCAGCGCGTTTGCATATCAGCATTTAGCCCTCTCTAAATCCCGTATTAACATCTATAATTCTTATCTAGTACACAATTGTTCTGAAACGATTATAACCTACTCATCATCCGATGATGTTGGAACTATGATCTGAGTGGTTTACAGGTGACTTCTGATTTGCTCATACTATTTTTATAGATTTGTGACTTTAACTAATCTGAATTTGACTTTAACAAATCTGAATGTGACTTTAACAAATCTGAATGTGACTTTAACAAATCTGAATGTGACTTTAAGAAATCTGAATGTGACTTTAACAAATCTGAATGTGACTTTAACAAATCTGAATGTGACTTTAACAAATCTGAATGTGACTTTAACAAATCTGAATGTGACTTTAACAAATCTGGAACCTTGTCTCAAAAAAAAAAAAATATGCTCGTGGCTATTTACCTGAATATCTTAAGATAAGATTCATCGAATCTATTACAAACAAACAGCTTCCAATGTGTTTACTATTCCACACAAATTATTATAATGGATCAATGAAACCAAGTCTATATCAATATAGGGTGACCATTTGTCCACGATTTTCGGGGACAGTTCCCGAAGTGTAGAAGTTGTCCCTGAAAAAAAATATGTCCCCGATTTCAGTGAATAAATAAATGTTCATACACGGAATCGGTCCTCTTTTAAAATAATCACTAGGACTTAGGACGTTACTGAGTTGTGTTTCTTTATCCCAGACTGAGCGACATTAGCAGGGAGATAAAAGAGAAGACTTGGACGCGTTGTGTCTGAGATAGCTCTTTAAACTCTTGAAGCGCGATGCTACGTCACTTCTATTCCAGCCACTGACTTCTATTGGGATGGGTTTAATTTAAAAAAAAGCAGACACTCTTTCTCTCTCCCCCCACCCCTGCCTTTCTGGACATCTCCCGCCAAAGTATCTTTCCCGGCCAATTTTCAAATCAGTCCGAGTGTAATAACAGCACAGTGCAGTCGTGTTTTCTATTTGTGATCAGTGGACGTCTGTTGCATAAAAACAATGTTTTCCAAAACACGCAAGTGTCATTTTAGCGATTCGCTGAAAGCTGAATTCCCACCATTTATTATACAAGCAATTATAGAGGATGGAACGCTAGTGATATGTAATATATGTAGTTCAAATTTTTATATAGCAAGTGGTGGAAGGACATCAATAACTGATCATCTACAGGCAAAAAAGCATAAGGATGCGCTGCTTTGTAAGTCTCAGTCTGGGTGTATGACAATTTATTTTTGTAAAACAGAACCCTCAAAAGATGAATACACTCTAGCAGTTCATGAAGGAACCTTCGCATATCATACTGTACTTCATAATCCTAGTTTCCGCAGTATGGATTGTACAACAATGCTACAAAAGAAATTTTCATCGAAACAATTTTCCTGTGCAAGAACAAAGTGTGAATCCATAATTACCAATGTTTTTGCTCCTTGGGCTATTGATGAACTAAAAAAATGACCTCAAATATGTCAGCTTCGTAACATTGTCTTGCGATACATCTAATCATAAACATGTTAAGCCACTTCCTATTTTAGTTCGTTATTTTCAGGCTTATGAGCTGGAAACTCCGGTAAAGACCAAACTGATTGCTTTCATAGATATCCCAGGAGAAACATCCGACATAATATCTGAACAATTGTTGAAAGCAATTGATAATTTTGACTTAAACAAAAAGATTGTTGGGACTCTCAGCAGACAATACAAATACAAACTTTGGAGGTTTGTTGAGGAAAGGGTGAGATAATGTCATAACTAAAATAAAGTCCAAGTTAAACAGACACATAAGGGGTCTTGGTTGCAACGCACACATAATTCACAATTATGCAAAAACAGCGTTTGATTCCATGCCTATGGATATGGAAGTGATTGTAACAAAAATATTTGGATACTTTCACATTTACACGGTTCGTGTAGAACGCCTAAAAGACTTCTAGGAATTTGCTGGACAGGAGTTTAAGCAATTATTAGGTTATTCGAATATAAGGTGGTTGTCATTACTTCCAGCCTTGGAAAGAATATTGAAACTGTTTCAATCACTGAGATCTTTCTTCTTGTCAGAAACACACTGTCCTACAATATTGAAACAATTCTTTGAAAACAGTGAATCAGAGCTTTGGCTCAGCTTTGCTCATTCTCACGCATCATTCTTCCATGAAACAATTAAGGCGATTGAAGGCGACAACAAGAGTGCAACAGAATCAGCACTAGCTGTGAACAATCTCATTATAAAATTAGAAACTCGACGCGATGTAAATTTCATCCCACACATGGTAAAGAGTTTGCTAACTGATTTAGTAGAAAGTGGTGACATCCAAATGGAAAGGTATTTCCAAATAAGTAAAGAATTCTATAATACTGCTGTACATTACTTGCAGTCTTGGAACAAGCACAATGAGGACTTGTCACAACTGAGCTGCCTTCTCTTGGATAATGTGCCTGAAAGGAAACATTTTGATAATGCAGTAGAACAGATATCTTCAAAGTGTCATGAAGTTGTAAACGTCAGTCGTGATTAGCTCTCTGATGAATTTACTTATTTGCGAGGCCATCTGTTGCAAAAAGAGTGTGAGTGGTTCAGTAACAAACCCCCATGTAGAAAATGAAATGAAGTACTCGGGTACTTGAAAGAAAATAATGTACCACATGCTAATGTGAAGAGAATTCTTGAACTTTTTATGTGCTTACCTGGCAGCAATGCATCCGTAAAAAGATTATTTTCTCAAATGAACTACGTCTGGTCCGAAGAGAAGTCACGGATTAATGTGAGCACGGTGCAAGCCATGTTAACAGAAAAACTAACATTAATTTATCGTGTGAAAGATTCAGTGAAAAACTTGCCCCAAATCATAAGATCTTGAGAAAGATACACTCAAAAAACAAGTACCACGCCGAGGCAACAACCTCTTCAGTAGAAATAAGGTACTGTAAACATTACGTTAATATTGCAATTGATATCTATATGTTGTTTAAATTGTTTTTATTTTAAACTTTTTTGTATTATTGAGAAACAAAACTAGCTATTGTACTTTGATTAAGTGCGTGTATCGCATAAGTACCGTGAATATTAACAAAAATAAAATCAAACAGCAAATAAACACAGTTATTATGAAATTTAAAGTTATCTTTTTTGCATCTACAAAATTTCTTGCACACACACAGTTACACATCCACCCACACATATTATACAAATATATAAATAAATATATATATGTATACACACACACACACATATATATATATATATATATATATATATATATCGTTCATCCCCGATTTTGTGGGACAGTCTCAGAAATAAGCAAAAAAAATCCTCCGAAATGTAAAAATATGACAAATGTCCCCGAAAACAATAGGAAAAAAATGGTCACCCTATTTCAATAGCAACTTGCATCGCAGCATCCAAAAGATACAAATAAGGCCTTGGAATATATTCAAAAATTGTTTCTAAAATGTCAAAATCGTTGTACAATAATAATATCCTTCAATTTAAAAAAATACAAACAACTAAGATGAACTAAGATTAACTCCATTGTATCGCATATCATAATTAATTGCCGGAAGTGGTAAATGTCATAACATTGGAGAAACTTTGATAAAACCATCAATCAAAGAATGTATCTCTCAAATGTAATGAATCAAGGATCACATGAAGATATGAAGACTTTGCCCCACAGCGATACTTCGGTGATGCCACTAACTGATGAAATGGCGGTCAATGTTGAGAATAAGCTTATAAATTTTCTCAAGAACTCACAATTCTCCGTGCAATTGGACGAGTCTACTATTTCAGGTAGCAATGATATATTGATGGCATATGTGAGATATCTTGATGAAAACATCAATTCAGGAAGAAATGTTATTTACTATAAGTCTGACTACAGATAAACAGGATTATCAATATCGTACTTTGAAAAACATAAGATTCCCTCTAGCGATATCGTTGTTTGTGTGCCACTGATAAGTGATATGCCTCTTTCATGAGTTCAGTGCCTATTTGAAGGAAGAGGTGCCAAATGTTGTGTGTGTTCATTGTGTGATACATCGACAACATCTTGTTGGAAAACATGAGCATAAACCTGCATTCATCATTTTGTATCATAATTTGAAATAAGATCAAATCTAATGCAAAAAATTATAGAATGTTTGGACAGCTGTGCCAGAACAATAGTGAGTACAATAGGCTACTGGCGAAGGCGCGCCCCCCCAGCACCAGAGCTGGAAGTCGTCAGTGACTCATAACTGATGGCTTGCGCCAGGATCGGTGAACCAGAACCATCCAGACCCTGCTACACCTCTTCGTGGTGCCTCTAGAAACAGACTAACCTGTCTAGTCTGGCCAAGCGAGCAGAGATCGAAGTGGGAAGACGAACCCGGTACACAAAAAAGCGTCGGCTGAAATCGGATGTGTTGGGCCGAAAGGCGCAGATATCACAGTGTTACACTGCAAACTGCAACACAACGTAACTACGTCCACTTAACGTCCTTTTAAGGGCGGATGACGAGGAGGAAGTCTACGGTTCGTATCCGTTAGAATACCTCAAATCATCGGACGAACGCATCATCATCATCATCATCATCAAACAGAGAAGTAATTTTGCTTTAAGAAAGTCACATGCTGGACTCATATTTGTTGAATTGTGTGAGTGTCATTCGGTTTTTTTAGAGTGAAAATGACGCTGCGCTCTGTCAACAATTACAAACAAATTCTTCAACTATGGAAGTTAATTCAATTCAGATGTTAGTGGCCAGTAGAGACAATTATATCGTCAAAAAATTACACAAGTGGGCGATTGGCATAACATGGCTGAGGTGCGCTGGTCGATATGTCTATAGAGTCAATTGCAATGGCGGCTTAATAAGTTTAAAAAATTATGTACTGTTGCAGACTATACTAATTTTCACCCGCTTGGTCTTTGTATTGTTTGTGATCTGTCATCTTCAGAGCGTTCGCATATCAGCATTTAGTCTCCTTGTCAGTGCCGTTTAATTTGTCTCAAACATGACGCGTTGGGGTGCGGTCAGATATTTTGTCATTTTCTCGAGGTGTCCAGTTCTACCTCTTGTGTTCTTGCATTTGGTTGTTGATGCTTGTTTGCTGTTTTTACACATATTCATTTACTAAAATTGAATTCGAATTACTTTCAAGGTCTGGCCGTTTCTGACTTAGGATGTCTCCTGACCCATTTGTTAATTAACATCTTTTACACATTCATTGAAACGTCAGCTGATTTGAGTTTTGACGCCATAGATGTTGCTTACATTGGTCCTGCCAATCTACATTTTGGTTTCACCAGAGTCAATAACTGGATCACCGCCATTATCACGATGGAGAGATGCTTGTGTATAACAATTCCTTTAAAGGTTGGTACGAGCGTTTGTTATTTTGGCTCTTTTATGTATTAGTGAACTGGTAGACTGCAGTGGTGTATTGTGACTTAAATATTTATATTATATATTTGTTTTTATTATTGTAATTTCTTACCAACTCACTCTTTCCCCTTTTCGTTCCAATATTCTTCCGCTCTCTTTATTTCTCTTACTTTCATGTTTGTTTCAAATAGACAAGTTAAACTTAATTTATTGCAGATAGCCACAATATAAAATATGTTGTATATTATATATCATTCGGTGCCACGTGTAGAACTACAGAAAAACATGGGAAATAAACAAAAATGTAATTAACTAGCTAAACCTGTAGAGACACGAGACAAACTACATTTAGCTGCTATCTACATTTTTAAAAAGGTCAACTCTGAACAACCTCCTTGTTGTGTCATATGCAAACCTTGTATTCTTTTAACTTTCCAGTAAATTAAAGTCTCTATGAACTTTGTTAATTAAAATATTGTATCCAAAAAGCCATAGAGGTGAAAACAGATATATACCTATGTTTCATAGATTACACCAAGGCATTTGACAAAGTAAAGCACCAAGAAATAAACAACATTTTAGAAAGCATAAACATAGACAGCAAAGATCTAAGAATAATAAAGAACATGTACTGGCAACAAACAGCGGCCATAAGAACTGGAAACCAATTGGGAATGTTTCATCAAATAAAACAGGGTGTTAGACAAGGTTGTGTGCTGTCACCAGATTTGTTTAATATTTATAGTGAGATTATTTTAAGATCCATAAGGGACATGCCTGGAATAACAATTGGAGGTCATAATATAAATAATCTAAGGTATACTGATGATACAGTATTAATCGCTAAGAGTGAAAATGAGTTACAAGAAATGTTGGACATTGTAGTGAAGGAAAGCAAAAATAAAGGACTCAGCCTTAATAGCAAAAAGACAGAGGTAATGGTAACAACAAAGAAAAAGACATCACCTCAGTACACAATAAAGACAAGTGGAACAATATTAAAACAGGTAAATGAATTTAAATATTTGGGAACTTTGTTAACCTCAGACGGAAGATGTACAAAAGAGGTGAGATGTAGAACGGCTCAAGCAAAAGCAGCCTTCCAAAAAATGAGGAAAATACTATGCAATCCATTTTTGACAATAGAAACAAGAAAAAGAGTTCTTAAATGTTATGTAGAGCCAGTCTTAACATACGGATGCGAATCATGGACAATAGGACAACAGACAAGAAAATCACTGGAGTCTGTAGAAATGTGGTTTTACAGAAGAATGTTGAGAATACCATGGACAGCTAAGAAGAGTAATGAAGAGGTTCTGAGAAAGGTCAAAGCAAAAAGAGAGCTAATTTCCAATGTTAGGAAGAGACAATCATTATTTTTTGGCCATGTAATGAGAAGAGAACAACTTGAATATATTGTAACAACTGGAAAAATTGAGGGACGAAGAGATAGAGGGAAGCAAAGAGAAAAAAAATAACAGACAGCTTAAGAGAATGGCTTGGCAGAAGGTCAACAACAGAAATGATAAATAGCTGCCGAGATCGAATGTTGTGGAGAGACATGATCACCTACGCATATAGGCCCGGTACTTGATGATCCAAAATGCCAGTAAATTAAAGTCTCTATGAACTTTGTTAATTAAAATATTGTATCCAAAATGTCAATAAGTTAAAGTCTCTATGAACTTTGTTAATTAAAATATTGTATCCAAAATGCCAGTAAATTAAAGTCTCTATGAACTTTGTTAATTAAAATATTGTATCGAAAATGTCAATAAATTAAAGTCTCTATGAACTTTGTTAATTAAAATATTGTATCGAAAATGTCAATAAATTAAAGTCTCTATGAACTTTGTTAATTAAAATATTGTATCCAAAATGTCAATAAATTTTGTCTCCTTCTTTCTCTGTCAGGTAAAGAGTATAGTCACGCCAAAACGAATATGGATTCTCATTTCCGGTGTCTACATCATTTTCCTGTTTAGTGGATATCCAGTTTTTTCTGTTAACAAACTTGGAGACAAATTCTTTCCAACGAAGAACAGAACTCTGGTGGGACTTGTATCTACTGCAGATAGAGATAAAGTTGAAGGAATAACTTTTGCCATTAACAACTTTATCATGCCTTTCTTGTCTTTTACTATTATTATTATATGCACAATAATTCTGGTTGTTAATCTGCAGAAAAGAACAAAATGGAGGACGAAATCAACGACTTTCGATCAAACGGACCTGTCCAGTCGCGACCAGAAGGTGGCCAAGATGGTTGTGACGATATCCACCCTGTTTATCGTCTGCTTTGTGCCCCTAGCCATCACTATGTTAGCTTTAGCGTTTGAGCCACGTCTTAATCTTGGCGGCAATCTCTTTAACATATGTAAATTGCTAGGTCACATTGCATTTCTGATGCAGTCTGTCAATTCATCTGTAAATATTTTTATCTATTACAGCATGAGCGTAAAGTTTAAAAATACATTTCGCAAATTTGTCTGCATAGATAATATTATAGATTAATCAAATTAATAATTGTTTAAAAATGAGAAAAACATAAAGCGTTCATTATCGACTAGTGACGTCATCAGATCTGATTGCTGACTCGCATGTGTACGAAAGTGTACTATTGATAGAGATTAACAACACGGAATTCAATAAACGTCGAACAAACTCATTGTTATTACCTTCTTTGCTTGCTTGCGTTCGCCCGATGACTTAAAGAGTGTACCTCGTCATCATCCGCCCTTAAAAGGACGTTAAGTAGGCGTGTCTGTGTTGTGTTGTGATTATAAAAAAAACAAACTATATTTACGACACATGTACCATTGCTGGTGTATCTCGGGGGGTGGCAACGATAGAACTCGAGGGATAAAAGCCGCCTGGTCAGTCGCCAGGACGTGTGAAACTCAGGATTTTTATTTCACCCCCTATAGAAAAAATCCTTTCTGTCTACCGCGGGCTTCGAACACCGTACGCCGGCTTTTCAGCTAGCGGAACAGTGGTTTTAGCCGCACGGCCACGCGCACCTCAGTGGTTATTACCTTCATTAAAATCGACAAACAATACTATAATAATGTAACGCTACTTTGTACGTGGGCTAGCACAACGATTATACACAGGGCGGTACATATCTATGAAGGTCCTTGCGTCAGACAATAAGACAAAACTCAGCGTCCATAAATTTAAGAAGAAATGTGTCACCTTATTCATAGAATTAGGGAAGATTGTGATGTGGGATGCACACTGTTCTATCAACTCGGCAGGAAACAGTGCGGCCACTTGATATGAGATTAAAGACATGTCAAGTCGTTGCCGCATTATATCATTGAACCATTCATCTCTCGTTATTTATTTTATTGTATTTTAATTATTTCACCACTACGTTAGCTTTTTTTTGTTTTCAGTTCTCAGAATATAATGTAATGTGTTACCATTAATTGTAATTATTTTTTAAATATTCTAATTAAATTAGGTTTAATGTAGCCATCTATATATTTCCAAGGGCCCCTGGCCAGAAGATAAAACCGAAAATTCCTACAATAAGAGTGACATTATCAGCTATAAGAACAGTAGATAACCAAAATCATACATATGCATATCCATATATATATATATATATGGCAAAAAAAAATTTTCTAGACTTTTGTAATATTGCAGGGTGTAGTATTCCTTGTCTTCCGTACCTTTTAAGGAAATATCTGTTGTGAACGGTATGTGGTCAAAGAATAAATCTAGATGAAAAATTGAAACAATGAGGGTTATATGAATTGTGAAACAATGAGGGTTATATGAATTGTGAAACAATGAGGGTTATATGAATTGTGAAACAATGAGGGTTATATGAATTGTGAAACAATGAGGGTTATGTGAATTGTGAAACAATGAGGGTTATATGAATTGTGAAACAATGAGGGTTATATGAATTGTGAAACGATGAGGGTTATATGAATTGTGAAACAATGAGGGTTATATGAATTGTGAAACAATGAGGGTTATATGAATTGTGAAACAATGAGGGTTATATGAATTGTGAAACAATGAGGGTTATGTGAATTGTGAAACAATGAGGGTTATATGAATTGTGAAACAATGAGGGTTATATGAATTGTGAAACAATGAGTGTTATATGAATTGTGAAACAATGAGGGTTATATGAATTGTGAAACGATGAGGGTTATATGAATTGTGAAACAATGAGGGTTATATGAATTGTGAAACAATGAGAGTTATATGAATTGTGAAACAATGAGGGTTATATGAATTGTGAAACAATGAGGGTTATATGAATTGTGAAACAATGAGGGTTTTATGAATTGTGAAACAATGAGGGTTATGTGAATTTTGAAACAATGAGGGTTATGTGAATTATGAAACAATGAGGGTTATGTGAATTGTGAAACAATGAGGGTTATATGAATTGTGAAACAATGAGGGTTATATGAATTGTGAAACAATGAGGGTTATGTGAATTGTGAAACAATGAGGGTTATATGAATTGTGAAACAATGAAGATTATATGAATTGTACAACAAAACTTGAGTCAAAGGGTATGAGAGCTTTGATGGAAGGTCCAGAATTTGCTGGCTAAGACGACTCCAGAGGGGAAATATTCTATCGTGATGAAATATCGTCCACTTGCGTGTCTATTTAACTGTTATATTGGTTGTGAAGCTGAAGAATACCCAATACGTTTATGCAATTAACAAATAAACGTTTTGTCATCTTACTTTCTTTGAATAAAGAATATTAAACAACCCTGTCTGTCACGTTTTTGTTATCCTAATATCATGTTTTTGCTATCCCTAAGTGCCATTTTTATTATCATGTCACGTTTTTATTATCCCAGGGTCCCATTTGTTATCATTATGACATGTTTTTATTATCCCAGGGTCCCATTTTTTTATCATAATGACACGTTTCTATTATCCCAGTTTCCCATTTTTGTATCATTATGACATGTTTTTTATAATTCCAAACTCCCATTTTTGTTAAAGCAATGTCACGCTTTTGTTAACCCAATGTCATGTTTTTGTTATCCAAATGTCACCTTTTTGGTACGCCATTATCCCTCTTTCGTCTGGCGGACCCATAATCAGCCTATATGTCAATCATTATTCAACATACTTCTCCTGGTCTTCATTGTCCTCACTTGCGGTCTGAAGTCCGGTGAAGACAACCATAACAAAAACTATTAAGAATAAAAAATGTGTCTAGAAATAAACGAGAACAACAGAATTCTATCTCTAAACAATATCCAAAAGTTTGTGTATATTTTAACATTAGAAACAGAATGCCAATATTATTTACTCTAACTGATATTGTATTCATCATTAGCATTATCTGGTTCAGTGTCCACAGGTTACAGGTGAGCTTTTAGATTAATCGCTTACTAGTATGTTCGTCACTCGGGTTGCCAGTGTATCTATTCTTACAACTCTGTGGCTGATTAATCGCCTCCGGACTTTATAATAATTTTAAATTTAAATAATTTATAATAATAAGGCGATAATTGCGGTATTGTGTTCAGCTTTAAATGAGCGTTTGCTTTAAATTTATTTCTTTATGATGAAGATATTCGCAATGTAAAGCACCACTCGCTAATCCATCAAACGTTCGCTTTCGAGAAACGCCTCAAAGCCAGCTTTGACTTTTAAAACCCCAGCGGGATTATTTCTATTCAGTCTGTTCTCAGGGGACACTTTATGTTCAGAGGCGTAGCTAAGGTTTTCAGCGCCCGGGAACAAAGTCAGTGTTCGCGCTCCCTCCTGCTTCCTTTATGACAAGGTGTGAGCCACAAGGGGGGTCCGTCATGTTACCATGAATTTTGTAGTTTTAGAACATGATAACCTGCATTTCGTGGCATATTTTTAGGTTCTGAAGAGGATGAAAACAGTAAAATAAAGGCAACAATGGTACATTGATGATATAATTGAATAACAGAGAAAGACAAAATCAAGAAACAGGAAAGGATATACAAAATTAATGCAGAATTATTTTATACTAAAATATTAAATATAACATTGAGAAAACTTAAAGCATTACATTGGGTATAATAGCCTGAAAAGTTTATTAGCGGATAACCGCTTCTGATGATTACAACAACAGATAACCGCTCCTGTTAATTACAATAACGGATGACCGCTCCTGTTAATTACAATAACGGATAACCGCTTCTGAAAATTACAACACGCGGATAACCGCTTCTGATGATCAAAACAATGAATAACCGTTTCTGGTGATAAAAACAATGAATAACCGTTTCTGGTGATCAAAACAATGAATAACCGCTTCCGGTGATCAAAACAATGAATAACCGCTTCTGGTGATCAAAACAATGAATAACCGCTTCTGGTGATCAAAACAATGAATAACCGCTTCTGGTGATGAAAGCAATGAATAACCGCTTCCGGTGATCAAAACAATGAATAACCGCTTCTGGTGATCAAAACAATGAATAACCGCTTCTGGTGATCAAAACAATGAATAACCGCTTCTGGTGATCAAAGCAATGAATAACCGCTTCTGGTGATCAAAACAATGAATAACCTCTTCTGGCGATCAAAACAATGAATAACCGCTTCCGGTGATCAAAACAATGAATAACCGCTTCTGGTGATCAAAACAATGAATAACCGCTTCTGGTGATCAAAACAATGAATAACCGCTTCTGGCGATCAAAACAATGAATAACCGCTTCTGGTGATCAAAACAATGAATAACCGCTTCTGGCGATCAAAACAATGAATAACCGCTTCTGACGATCGAAACAATGAATAACCGTTTCTGACGATAGAAACACCGCCTGTAACATTTCTCTATTTAAAGAGTTCTGTGTCACTTTTTTTTAATTAGCCATGTTACAAAAATCTTGCTAAAAGTTATACAAGGAAGGTTTCAGAATAAAATCAATACTGAATAAGATGAGCAGCAATTTGGATTTAGGAAAAATAGCGGGACAAAAGAAGCCATATTCTGCATGAGAACATTAATCGAAAAGTACACAGAAGTAAACAAACAATATATGCCTGCTTCATAGACTACGCCAAAGCTTTTGATAGAGTACACCACAAACAACTTATAGAATGCCTAAAAGAGATACATCTAGATGACATGGACATACGACTAATATGTAATCTATACTGGGAGCAAACAGCAATAATAAAATATAACAAAGAGAACTCTACACCCATTGATATAAAAAGAGGAGTAAGACAGGGATGCATCCTATCACCAAGTTTGTTCAATCTATGCACTGAGCAAATCTTTAAAAACATCATAGAGATGCCAGGCCTACAAATTAATGGAAGGATAATCAATAACCTAAGATATGCTGATGATACTGTACTACTAGCAGAAAATCCTAAAAATCTACAACAATTAATTAATGAAATAAACATGACAAGCAAAAAATATGGACTAGATATGAATATCAAAAAGACTAAAACTATGATCATAAACAAAGAAAATACTCAAAACTCACAAGTGGATATCAAAATTGAAGGAATAGACCTGGAGACAGTTCAGAACTACAACTACCTAGGACATAATATAACCAGTGATGGAAAAAGTACAACTGAAATAAACAAAAGAATAGGAATGGCAAAAAAGTAATTTTAATGTCATGAAGAACATACTAACATCAAAACAAATAACACAAGGGCTAAAACTAAGCATAGCAAAATGTTATATCTTCTCAATATTCATATATGGTGAAGAAATATGGACATTAGACAAGAAAACAGAACAGAGAATTGAAGCCTTTGAAATGTGGATATATAGAAGATTAGGTAGAATTGGATGGAAGGAAAAGAAAACAAACGATGAAGTCTTAAAACAACAACAAAAATGAAAAGAGAACTAGTAAGCACAATTCAAACAAGACAAATGCGATTTTTGGGCCATTTTAAAAGACACAACAGCCTACTAAAAGTAATCCGGAGGGGAAAATACAAGGTAAAAGAGGCAGAGGCGGACCAAGACTAACATGGACGAGTAACATCAAAAGATGGACAAATCAGCCTATGACAACCTGCACCATCAAAGCAAGAGACAGAGCAGAATGGCGCTCCATGGTAGCCAACCTTCGTTTCGGAGACGGCACTCGATGATGATGATGATGTCACTTTTATACGAAGTCTAATCTATTATGCTGTCATCTTTGTTTTAATTCTTCCTAAGATAAAGACAATTACTGACATTCATTTTAAAAAAGTAATGACAAAAGTTCCCTATTTATAATTTCTAATGTATCTGTCATGTAGATGCGTGCTATTTGATGAAGAAACTTGTTGCGCTACGTACGATCATCATCATCAGCATGTGCCCTACCGTTTGGCGTAGGCGTTCATGTCCTTCCAAAATCAGCTATCCACAGCGCATCGTATCAATTCTGATGTTGACTACTTTCCGTGCCATGACACCAAGCTATCTATAGTATCTTCTCTTTGTCGTCCGCGATATATCTTTCACTGTATTTTGTCAGTTGTAACCAAGTATTCAAACTTTCCTCTTCTCATGATATGCAAAAAAATGTTGATTGTTTCTCTCTGATGTTTTTTTTAATGAGTTTCATTTATGTTGGCCTTTTTGAGAATTTCCTCGTTGATCTTTTTAGCTGTCAATGAAACTTTCAACATTCTTCTGAGGAAACCCTTCTATGTGGGCTCTAATCGTATTTTCATTTGTTTGTCTACCGTCCATGATTCTCTTTCATAGGTCAGAATTAGCTCTATATAGCACAGATGAACTACAAATGATTCCTCTCTGATATATTTTTTCAATTTTTCTTTTTGATCATCTCATCCTCTGTCAAAATCATTTTCCAAATACTGATATTATGAAACTTTATCTAAGCTCGCCAGCGGATAACAAGAATATTTTAAGTGACTGAGATAATACATACTGTGTACGTTATACAGTTATAATTTTTTGCGGGCCCTAGTATTTTTTGTTTTAATCACACATTTGTGTGTGTTGTATGTTTGTTCCTGCTGAGGTCCTATTGAGCCGACACATTGTTCTAATTTGTGTCGTCAACTTATTACGTAAAGTTTTAACCATACCATGTTTTCTTTTTTTTTCTATTAATTTTTTTTTTATTTCTCCTGGCAGAAAGAGTTCATGGTTCGATCGTAGTGAAATAGTCCACCGCCACAACCATGTAACATTGATATTGGTTCTGTTGCTGACGAATAATTGTAAGCTAAAAATGCAATTATTTTTTTTTATGTTATTTAACTCTATAATTAACAAACAAAATTACATAACGGGTTAAGGCAAAGAAATGCAAATGAATGCATAAAAATGCGAAGCTGCAGTAAAGCTGAATGTGAGGGAAAATTGAAAAAAAAATTGAAAAAATGGTATGGTAAAAGCTTTACGTGGTTAGTAGACGACACAGATTTGAACGACGTTTCTGCTCAATAGGCCTTCAGCAGGAACAAACAAACAATAACACACACAGAAATGTAAGTAAATAAAACTAATCCTACATAGCTAACTAGTAATGAAACATCCAAAACAAAATAATCGAAATATGTTAAAGAAAAGAAAACTGACTTCCCTGTTTCGTGGACCGTGGTCAGAATGGGAAAGGAATTGTACCACGGGTGTGGCTGTAATTATACCCTCTGGTCAGGGGTGGAGGGTTCTAAAAATACACGAGTGGGGGGAACACTGTCTAGGTTACGTCGACTGCAAAGACACCGACAATGTCTGAAAGTATCTAAGTGCCCATAAATACATGTATACGCACACACACAGATGCGTGTATACATATATACACCTACAAGCAGATGTGCAATTACTTATACATAACAACATACACATATACATACATACACATACACATATGTGCATACAAGCAAGCACACACATACATGCATATACATATATATATATATATATATATATATATATATATATATATACATACCAATACCCGTACATATGAACACATACATGCATGTGCACATCCATACGGGGACAATCATATGTGTAGAAATGTGCGCATAACACACAACTGAACAGAGGAGTTCACACCGGGGTCAGTTTGCAAACTCGAAGGATAAAGAATAGAATAGCAGGTACTCAAAAGGCGGAAAGAGTGAGAAGTCTGAGAGTGTAGTGCAATAAAGACATATGAGGGGTACGTAACACAGAAAAAAGGTGTATAGGAGAACACCGAAGTGTCTCAATGTGGACTAGTGGAGAAGAACTTTTAATAGCATGACATAGTAGATAGACTAAAGAGCCAAAACATGAACTGTAGAGAGGGCTATGTAAAAGGGAAGGAGTAGCCGAAAGGAAACTATGTGTGTGTACGAGTGTGATACATTCATGCCTCGTGGGGTCAGCGAAAATTACATAACCCCGTCTGTCGTGATTTTGTTATCTCAATTAACCAATACTTGCCATGATCTTCCTTGTGTTCTCTTGATGCCTGATGCCCAGTGTAGTCAGCAATACTAAAAAAAAAATATTAAGAATACCATATTTGCATATAGATAACAAGAACAATATAATTATATCACTAAACAATACCCTAAGTGCATGAATATTGAAACAACATAAACATCAATACAACGTAATTACTAATTACTCTAACTGCCACTGCGTTCATCACTATCATCATCTCGTGCCGTGTCCACTGGCGAGGTTAATCATATAATTTCATTTATTCTTGTCCGCAGGGAGCCGCGACAGCTCAGTGGCTAGTGAACTGGACTACAAAGGACAAGGGGTAGGGTTCGATCCCAATCGACGGCTTCCGGGTTAACCCAGTCTTAAATGGGTACCAGATTTTATTCTAGGAAAGTAAAGCAGCACGGGCGTAATACCGACCATATTACCCCAAAAATTATGCGCTGAAGGTCTGTAAAATATAGGATCACTAACACCACATTTCCCGATACGCCACTTGGCGTATTTACTTTTTTACTATTCTTGTCCGCTGTATTTTTGTCCTCTGTAATTTTGTCCGCTGTATTTTTGTCCTCTGTATTTTTGTCCTTTGTATTTTTCTCCAGCAGCTGCAGGGTCATATACAGCAGCTGCAGGGTCAGAACAGCAACAGGCTACACAGACCACTTCGAAGTTAGATCAGGTGTAAGACAGGGGTGCGTACTATCCCCCCTACTGTTTATTACATACATGGACCATATATGCAAGCTAGCCAACCCATCAGAGACAGAGGAGATCAACGAGCTTCTATTTGCAGACGACCAGGCACTAATACATGAAACAATAGAAGACCTACAAGAACACTTAAACAAACTCAACATCTTAGGAACAAAATACAACATGAAAATCAACATCAACAAAACAGAAGTCATGAATGTCGCCAAAAATAAACAGAACATCAACATAACTATAGAAGGCAGACAACTAAAACAAGTAGAGGAATTCAAATACCTAGGAAGTCTAATGACAAACGACAATTCCCAAACAGCAGAGATAGAATCAAGATGCAACAAAGCTTGTCAAATCATCGGACAGTTATCACCACTATTGTCCAACAAGGAAATAACTCTGGAGGCAAAACGAGCACTCTACAATACAATCTTCATTCCAACGTTGTGCTACCAATGCCAGACCTGGACTCTAGATGCAAGAACAATAAGAAAAATAACCTCTACAGAGATGAAATGTGTTAGACGAATGACAGGAAACAGTCTGAGAGATAAGATCAGAAATGTAGAACTGAGAAAAAAAGCTAGGAATAGCCCCAGCCATAGAATATATAAGGAAACAACAAATAAAATGGTTCGGCCACGTGACAAGGCAGAAAGAACAAAACACAACACAACGAGCCTTCAACAAACGTTGTGAGAACAACAGACCCAAGAGTCGACCACGAAAAAGATGGATCGATGGAATATTAGAAGCACTAGGAAACATAACAGCAGCAGAGGCGAACATAAGAGCAAAAGACCTCAAATTATATCTCCCCTCGACGCTGAAAGGCAGATGAGGAAGGAAAGAAGAAGAAGAAGAAGAAGTATTTTTCTCCTGTGTAGTTTTGTCCTCTGTATTTTTGGCCGCTGTATTTTTGTCCTATGTATTTTTGTCCTCTGTATTTTTGGCCGCTGTATTTTTGTCCTATGTTTTTTGTCCTCTGTATTTTTGGCCGCTGTATTTTTCTCCTGTGTATTTTTGTCCTCTGTATTTTTGTCCACTGTTTTTTTTTCCTCTGTATTCTTGTCAGTTCCACACTTTGCACCTTTCATTGCCAGACGGTTAAGCTCTCAATTTTTTATCCCTGTATTTCTCTATTTTTCTTTTTTTCTCAATATATGTATTTTTAAAGTGCAATTATCTCTGGGTTAGTCAAACACATGACTGTGTGTAATTAACATAAAAGACGGAATGAAAGTGATAGGCACCTGCCACAGTGTAATTATCCATTTCAAAAGTCGATTATAATATGACATATCTAAATCTAACAATTGTCATTTTAACTCTGTCTTAAATATGTTGTTTGTTCTCCCCTGACACTAAACTACAGGATGAGAATTTGTTATCAAGTCAGCATATCGTTATTTTATAATTATGCTTTTCTCAATATTGATAATACACTGAACCGGGTTATTTCTTTCCCAGAATTGTGTCATTTACTTTATTTTAAAGCTGTGTGAACAATAACTGTAATTATTGCTGTTTTAAAACAATGCATTTAAATAACATGCATTAAATCGCAGAAAATAAATAAATAATTTTTTTTCCATAAAACAGTTTAAGAAACAACAAGCAGCCCTACGTTCACGAGATGCCGACTGACAATGGCAAAAAATACAATGGTTTGTTTCGTGCTGTTAAACAAAGAATTCGTGCTTTTTTATTTCATTCTTGGAACAACGCTAAAACTCTAAGACATATATTCACACTAACATGAACGAAGAAGTTCCAGAAGTTTGAAAATGAACATTCTGATCTCATGATCTTATCTTGAATGGGTGAAACAAAGAGATAGATTTATAATCATTTGATTAAAAACGTCAAAGCCGTGTAAAGTCGCTACCAGCGTTAGTAGAAGTGAAAAATTTTATTTCAAAAAAGAGTGTTCCTAAAGCAAACACTTTGGGTATTTTTTATTTCTACAGCGCAATACTACAACAGTGGCAACTTGTCCGTGTACTAAAATTAAAACCACAACATGATCACGAGAATGGCATTTGAAAATGGTAGAACTTTCTTTATTCAGCTTTGTCCAATTTTGCTACAGTGAAACGTATCTCCATTAATATCATGTATCGTATATTGTATTAATAATCGTTTCCTCTCATTCGCGCCTCCCAGCATCAGAGCGGGAAGTTGTCAGCGACCTACAGCTGATGGCATGCGCCAGGATCGGTGAACCAAAACCTACCAGATCCTGCTCCACCTCTCCGTGGTGCCTCCAGTAACAGACAACCTCTCTAGTCTGGCCAAGCGAGCAGGGATCGAAGAGGGAAGACAAACCGGTACTCAAATATGTCGTGCTGAAGTCGGATGTGTTGGGCCGAAAGGCGCAAATATAACTGTTATACTGCAAACCACAGCACAACGCAGACACGTCCACTTAACGTCCTTTTAAGGGCGGATGACGATGAGGAATTCTACAGTCTACGAATACTCTGGAATACTATAGTTATCGGACGAACGTAAGCAAGCATTCAGGAATCCGATTATTATCAACATCATGTTCATCACACGTAGTTGACCGTTGACGTTGGCGATCATGTCCTTCCACAATTTTCTACCCATCATGCATCGTATATAGGAGTATCTTGGTCTACGCCCTATGGGCCGGCTACGGCTCGAAAGGTCAATAGATAGATAGATAGATGCATCGTATCAATTCTGTTGTTGACTGTTTCCATGCCATACGAAGGAAAACAAAGACAACTTTCAGATCAGTGCCTACAGAATCATCACGATGCAGAACACTACGGGCAAGCTGCTGGAGAAAATAGTTGCCTGTGTCTTTACTTGTCACCTTGAACAGAAACTCGTGTTTCCACCTACATTTGAAAGCTATAGATATAACAAAGAGACTAGGCTCAATGTGGCAGTCTTCGCATATGACGTCTCCGAAGGCTTCCACAGACAAGAGGAGACATGTTATAGATCTAGAGGATGCATACAACCATGAGTGCCATTTAAATACCTCCTGCATATGCTCCTCAAACTGGCGGTGCCCCCTTCCTCATTAGATGGATCGCCGCGGCACTGTTTCAGAGGAAGGTGATACTCAGATGTGGAAGTTGGTCATCCGAGCCAACATCCATTTGTCCAGGACTGCAACAAAGCTCACAAATGTTACGAGTTCTATTTAACGTGTACACAACAACGATCACGTTAACGACCACAGCTAGAAACGAGAAAATTAATGGGCATGTAAGAAGACTTATCAACCAACACAGAACTGGAGTCGTCAGTCGCTGGACACTGCAAGAGGAGAGGATCTGAGCACCTCTGGACATGTTCGGAGTGCAATGATGATGACCCGCAAATAACTCAATAACTCAATACACCAAGCTATCTGATTATCTTCTCTCTTTGTCGTACGCGATATCTCTTCCCTTGTATTTTGCCAGTTGTAACCAAGTATTCCAACTTTTCTCTTCTCATGATGCTGCCTAAAAATGTCGATTGTTTCGTCTGAATTTTTTAGGAGCTCCCATTTTGCATTGGCCTCTTTGAGAATGTCCTCGTTGGTCTTTTTAGCTGTCCAGTGAACTTTCAACATTTTTCTGAGAAATTCCATCTCTGTGACCTCTAATAGTGTTTTAATTTGTTTTTCTTTTGTCAATTTGTTTTTCATTAGTCACAATTGGCTCTAAATAGCACTGATGAACGTTCTTTCTCACTTCTATTGACAAATTATTATACACTTTAATATTGTTCATTTTCCAAACCATAAGTTCATTTTCTTATACATCTTTTCTATTTAACTTTCCTTACTTTTCTTTACTTCGAACTTTCAATCATTTCTATCTATCTATGGTCACTGACAACTTCCAGCTCTGGTGCTGGGAGGCGCGAATGAGAGGAAACGATTATTAATACAATATACGATACATGATATTAATGGAGATACGTTTCACTGTAGCAAAATTGGACAAAGTTGAATAAAGAAAGTTCTGCCATTTTCAAATGCCATTCTCGTGGTCATGTTATGGTTTTAGTTTTTCGAGCCGTAGCCGGCCCATAGGGCGTAGACCAAGATACTCCTTCCCTTATCTGAATTTTTGTTCTAGCAGTTTTGAATTCTTTTAAAGATATTTTATTAAATCTCTTCATGTGTCTCTGTTCTGCGCAACCAGCTCTATCTCATTGAGGGAGCTGATTCCTGCTGCTTTTGCCTCTCTCAGCAATGTTCTTCTCAGTGTCACTCTGGGTCTTCCTCTTTTTCTCTTACCTGTTGTTTCAATCATTTACCACCTTATTTTCAGCACTTTCTCTCATAGTACAGGGTGTTCATAGAAGAATGTAGAAATATATTGTTTGACTCTAAGTAACTAGTATTTTAAATAGGCGAGTAAAAGCATCTCTGGCAACTCATCTATAAAATATTTAGATTGAAACACCTGTTGTTAGCGTACACTAATTTTATGCCAGTCTAACACCGGCAGATGTTTTGTGTGGTGGATTATGGGAGGTTTTGCGTTAGAGTTAAAGGCAATTTTCATTAACATATTACGGTCTTTTGCAACTGATAACACAAGTCAAATGTTCGTCTACGAACTTTCTTGACAAGAGTTTCATATAGAACGTAGTCAGTGTCTCGTCAAAAAGGAAGAAAGCGATTTCTTATGTTCGATCATATCATTCTTTTGATATTTCTTATTAGGCAATACAATTGAGTTGCTTGTTATATGTCCCTTCATAGGATGATCACATACGAAAATTTTAAAAATTGTATATTATTTACTGGACATCCTACGTCCTTCACGGACATGATCATTGATATTTTTTGCTTACTTTTTTTTAATTTTCTTTTTGCAATGTTTTTCTTGCAGAAGGTTCTTATTTTATTTGTGGTAGCCCATGATACTCGATAACTACATCTCTACTATCTCAAGTAATCTTCCAGACTGTTTGTCCGTGACGCACATTCATATAGTATTCTTTCTATGTGACGCTTCAATAGTCTTTTTTTACCCTCTCTCTTTCCACCTCTCTCTCTCTCTCTCTCTCTCTCTCTTTCTTTCTCTCTCTCTCTCTCTCCCTCTCTGAAAACGTCAGGAACCGATCATTTGAAACATTTTTCAGACGTTGAAAACTGTGCTATCCTAAGAGGTATGAAGCCCGAAAAGTTATAGACTTTACGACTTTAAAATCGTATTCGTGACAACTGGTGGGTGCAAAAACTGGATGGGTTATGTAATTAGGAGAACACAAGAAGCGTTCATAAGAATTAACGTGAAGAGAACTCAGAAGAAAATACAGAAACAACATGGGGGGGGGGGGGGTTAGTAGTGGGTACAAAGATAAAACGTGTCAGCCAGACTTTGGCCACTCTAGTGAAGTACATTAACGTACAGTGTATAATGGAGAGACATTGTTGTTGCCCTACATGATGAGCTCACTGCTTCTTTTATTGGCCAGTAGCCAGTGAAAATATATTGATCTTCGTGGCAGATCTTGGACCTCTTCCGGTCTTTGTTTTATTTTATTTCTTTAACCGCAGATGTTTGTAGATGATATTTTAGCTGTCTTACTAATTTGTTGCGCTCTGAAACATGGCGTGAGTATAATAATATATTTGGTACATTAAAATAGATAAAAAATAGACGATATAACTTAGATGTTTGAATTATTTGTGGTTAAAATATGATTACTTTACACCTGTTGATGTCACAATTCTCAAAATGTTGAAATAATTCTCCTCATAAACATTATTCAACTAAAGTATCAGTATTGTTAGAAATGAACCATTCCAAAATATTCATATCCTTGTGCAGTGTCATAAAACAGTGTCGCACTCTAATAAAATACCAATCTCAAGAATGAGTAGAGTGTATTTTCCCCAGGGTATCTTCATTCATAAATATAACAACATAGTTGGGATTAAAACTAACATGAAACTTTAATATTAAAACAAAGTTCAGTGTAAGGTCTATGATCGTCGGCTTATTATATAAAATAATCAGTTCTATATAAATAGCTGGGGAGCCGCGATAGCTCAGTGGTTAGTGAACTGGACTAAAAAGGACAAGGGGTAGGGTTCGATCCCAACCGACGACTTCCGGGTTCACCCAGCCTTAAATGGGTACCGGATTTTTTCTGGGAAAGTAAAGCAGCACGGGCGTAATACCGACCACATTACCCCAATAATCATGTGCTGAAGGTCTGTAAAATATAGGGTCACTAACACCATATTTCCCTATACGCCACTTGGCGTGACGGGTGTACAAAAATATATATATATATAAATAGCTGCATGTTTGCTGTTCTTGTTACCTACGTTAAATACTGAAATCAGCTGCTAGAAGAGCATCAATTATAACTTCTCCCTCGAAATCTAAAAGTTTAAACAGGAAAAGAAGGAAAAAAAAAATGAGGAGGGAAATAATAAATAGTAGTAGAAGATGAAGATGAAGAAGAAAAGAAGAAGTAGAAGGAGAAAAAGAAGGAAAGACGAAAAAGATTATCCTTATGACATTATTATTTCCTTTTTTTAATAAATTAAGTCTTCTCATTAAATATCACAAAAACACACATTTCTAAAGTTTCACATCACGTCGCCTCATTGTTTCAGACATTCATCTTTAGACAAAATGAAAATGGACCTCAAGTCAGGCACGATTACTGAGTTCAATAAAACTGTCATCAGAAGTAATTCATATGTGCATTAAGTTAATAAACACACGTTCCCTTCCTTCCTTACGCTAGTTCTTTTGCTATGTAGTCTCAATTAAACATAATTTTTATTTGTTTTAGTGAACGAGCTATCGAAACTTTATGTATGGCCTTTTACATCTCTATAGACAAGTGCTCTCGATTCTTTGAAGCATGTTACTGTCTCATTCCATTATTTTGAGTGTTTTCTCTCCAAGCTTATATTTCACAAATTTAAAGGACATTTAGCAGCTTAAGAATGCCGCAAATTTAAAGTTTTACTCTGTTTTACTCTTGCGTCTTTTATATTTTATTTTGTTGCTTACTTTCATTTTCGAATGTTGTTGCGTTTATTTGAAATATCTTCTGTTGACACGTAACTGTGACGATTTAACAAAGTAGGATCCCATCAGTCATGAAGGACAAATGATTTAAGACCCCTGAAATAATCTGACTTGAGTTTGCTTTTTCTCCTTTTGTCGCTTTCTGGTGTCGAAAACTTTTCTCAGAGTGAGTTCAATTGATATCAGACTGGAGCTTATTGTCTTCCTCCTGTTGAATCTACCTTTAGCAAGCTTGTTCCACTCAACTATATTCATATCAAGAGTCATCATGTAACGTTTACAAATGTCTATGAAGCGTAGAATGTGCATACCTCCTTTCTTTTGCTTAGTGTTGTCTCTCCATAACGGATGTCTTTGGTAACCTATCTTGCAATCACAATTGTTACATGTGAAGTTACTATATATTTTTTTACAAATATTAGTAGTAGGAAACGCTTTGTACAGAACTTCGCAGTAAGAGGCAATCTGATCATCAGAAGTAGACCCCGTTGAGCAAGTGTTTCGGCCCTTTAGCTTCTTGACACTCTAGGGGAGGTGGGCCCTCCTGGGTCATGACTCTCAGGCGTCGACCCCATGCTGCATTACCTCTAAGGCTTACATAGTATGTTCGGCACAAAATAACTACACTTAATTCACAAAACATCTATGTGATCTCACATCTCAACAATGTTTATTATAATTATATTCCCTTTTATTATATATTCTGCATCATGTACCTCTCTACAGGCGACTGACACTCAATACATCAACGAATACAAAATTCTAGAAGTAACAAGTTTGTCAGTCCAAGATGTATCAGCTATTGAATCACCTGACATTTCAGACTTTGCTGCCGTCATCTTTACATGGATCATCGTGGCTGTTGTGTGCCAAATGACTGACATATTTGGCATTGCCACAAACATTATCAACATTATATGCTTTATCAAGCAAGGCTTCAAGGAACCAGTCAACATCAGCTTGTTAGGTAAGAATCATCAAATACGGTACCTGCTGGCTAAGGTGATGGACCCTAGCTATGCTTGCCTATTCATGGGTTACCTGGAGTACCAAATTCTCAATTCTTATCAAGGTCCTCTTCCCATCATATACCTTCGGTACATTGATGACTGCTTCGGACTCACCGATCTATATGAGGATGACCTCTCCAGGTTTATCGACTATATTGGTAGCTATCACAAAGCTATCAAGATCACATCTTGTATATCCACTTCCTCTGTCACCTTCCTAGATCTTATTGTTTCTTTGGGTACTTCTGGCCTCCACACCTCGGTTTTATATAAACCAACAGACGCCCACTGCTACCTTCTCTATACTTCATCCCATTCACCTTCTTGTCGCGACTCTATTCCATTCTCACAGTTATTGCGTCTCCGTCGCATCTGCCAGGATGACAAAGATTTCCTCCGACAGGTTCACCTCATGTTAGGTTTCTTCAGCCGCCGGCTTTATCCAGACTCGATCCTCCAGTCTGCCCTCCAGCGGGTCCTCCTTATCACCCGTCCCGAGGCACTCACTCCTTCCGACCGCCCCCCCCCTCTGAGAGAACTATACTCACCCTCACTTATCATCCTCACAACTTAGCAGCTGTGAAGATACTCAACCGCTACCGTTCCATTCTCCTCTCTGATCCCACTACCCGTCTACTTTTTAGTGATCCCCCGATGATCGCTTTCAAACGCGACAGGAATTTGGGTGACATTCTGGTTAGGAGCCATCTCCCTCGCTCCCACCCTCAACACTTCGGTACGGCCCATTGTGGTCGTAACTGTATCACCTGTGCCTATGTGCTCCCTACTGACTCGGTCTTATTCCCCAATGGACGGTTCGAGATCAAGCATGGCTTCACATGTGTGTCCCGCAACATCATTTATGCCATTATATGCCAACGATGCCACATGACCTATATTGGCGAGTCTGGTAGAAGATTAGCGGAAAGATTTTGTGAACATCTACGAGATGTTTAACAGAATACTGGCACTCCAGTGTCTTCCCATTTCAACTCCCCAGATTACAAGGGCAAAGACGACATCCGTGTCACAGGTATTGTTCTCTGTCACTCTGGCGACCGCAGCCGATATACTTTGGAAAATCGCCTCATAGTCCAGTATGGCTCGTTGACCCCACGAGGCATGAATGTATCACACTCATACACATAGTTTACTTTCGGCTGCTCCCTCCATCTTGCATAGCCCTCTCTACCACCCATGTTGTGGCTCTTTAGTCTATCTACTATGCCACTCTATTCTTAGTTCTTCTCCACTAGTCCCCGTTGAGACACTTCGGTGTTCTCCTATATACCTTTTTCTGTGCTATTTACCCCTCATATGTTTTTATTGCACCCACTCTCATACATCTCACTCTTTCCGCCTTTTGAGTACCTGTTATTCTACTGTTCTATTCTTTCTCCTTCGAGTTTGCACACTGACCCCGGTGTGAACCCCTCTGGTTGGTTGTGGGTCATACGCACACTTCCACACATATGATTGTCCCCGTATGGATGTGCACATGCATGTATGTGTTCATAGGCACGGGTATTGGTATATATATGTATATGCATACACATGCATGTATATGTGTGCTTGCTTGTATGCATACACATGTATGTGTGTGTATATGCAAGTGTATGTTGATATGTATTAGTATGTGCACGTCTTCTTGCACGTGTACATATGTATACACGCATCTCTCTGTGTGTGTATACATGTATTTATGGGCCCTTAGATACTTTCAGATATTGCCTATGCCTTTGTAGTCAACGTACCTAGATAGCGTTCTCCCCACTCGTGTATTTTTAGAACCCTTCACCTCTGACCAGTTGGTATAAATTACAGCTACACCCGTGAGAAGTTCCTTTCATAGCTTGACCACTGTCCACGACACACAGGGAAGTCAACATATTTCGGTTATTTTGTTTTTGATGTTCCATTACTAGTTAGCTATGTAGGATTAGTTTTATTTATTCACATATCTGTGTGTGTATGTTGTTTGTTTGTTCCTGCTGAAGGCCTATTGAGCCGAAACGTTGTTCGAATCTGTGTCGTCTACTAATCACGTAAAGCTTCTAACATACCATTTTTTCTTTTTTTTTTTCAATTTTTCCTCGCATTCAGCTTTACTGCAGCTTCGCATTTTTATGCATTCACTTGCATTTCTTTGCCTTAACCCCTGGCTAAGGTGATCTAGTCTTATGTCACTTCATTTCTTTTTATCTCTAATGCTGTTCATTGATTATCTTGTTGACTTACGATACCATCATCTTAAACTGCCTGGTATCATTTCTCTTCATTTACTTTAAATCTCTCATCCCCGCATCATTTTCCACTTGACACAATATATTTTATTAGTTTTATCCTGTGATACCTTTTCACTTCAATTCCTTCTTTCTTTCGTTCGAAATGATATTTCCTCTTGTCACAACATGTATCATTTGTTTCCTTCTCACGGCAGTACCTAAAGAAAATGTTTCAATGGGAGCACTGTAGTTTAAAAAGTTGAATTGCATTAGAAATGTTTATTTGTTAACAGACCTTTACCTTGTGGTCTCACAAAGAAAATTATGTTTGGAAGTGCCCATATTACACTCTTCTGCTGATCAGTTCATTTAAGATTTTACAATTCACAACTCCGTCTACATAACTCCGACAACTCACAACTCCGTCTGCACAACTCCGACAACTCACAACCCTCTCTACATAACTCCGACAATTCACAACTCCGTCTACATAACTCCGACAACTCACAACTCCGTCTACAATACTCCGACAACTGACAACTCTGTATACATGACTCCGGCAACTCACAACTCGGACAACTCACAATTCCGTCTACATAACTCCGAGAACTCACAACTCCGTCTACATAACTCCGAGAACTCACAACTCCGTCTACATAACTTCGACAACTCACAACTCCGTCTACATAACTCCGACTACTCACAACTCCGTCTACATAACTCCAACAACTCACTACTCCGTCTACATAACTTCCGTCTACACAACTTCGTCTACATAACTTCCGTCTACACAACTTCGTCTACACAACTCCATCTACATAACTTCCGTCTACACAACTTCGTCTAAACAACTTCGTCTACATAACTCCGTCTATATAACTTCGTCTACACAACTCCGTCTACATAACTTCCGTCTACACAACTTCGTCTACACAACTCCGTCTACACAACTCCATCTAAACAACTTCGTCTACACAACTCCGTCTACACAACTTCGTCTTCATAACTCCGTCTATATAACTTCGTCTACACAACTTCGTCTACACAACTCCGTCTACACAACTCCATCTAAACAACTTCGTCTACATAACTCCGTCTATATAACTTCGTCCACACAACTCCGTCTACACAACTTCGTCTACACAACTTCGTCTACATAACTCCGTCTACATAACTTCCGTCTACACAACTCCGTCTACATAACTTCCGTCTACACAACTTCGTCTACACAACTCCGTCTACATAACTTCCGTCTACACAACGTCGTCTACATAACTTCCGTCTACACAACTCTGTCTACACAACTCCGTCTACATAACTCCAACTACTCATAACTCCGTCTACATAACTCCTACAACTTACAAATCCGACTACATAACTTCGTCTACACAACTCCGTCAACATAATTTCGTTTACAATACTCTGTCTACATAACTCCGACAACTCACAATTCCGTCTACATAACTTCATCTACACAACTCCGTCTACACAACTTCGTCTACAAAACTCCAATTACTCATAACTCCGTCTACATAACTCCGATAACTCACAACTCCGTATACATAACCTCGTCTACACAACTCCGTGTACACAACTCCGTCTACATAACTCCAACTACTCATAACTCCGTCTACATAACTCCGACAACTCACAACTCCAACTGCTCCTAACTCCGTCTACATAACTCCGACAACTCCAACTGTTCCTAACTCCGTCTACATAACTCCGACAACTCACAACCCCAACTACTGACAACTCCGTCTACATAACTTCGACAACTCACAACTCCTACTAATCATAACTCCGAAAATATTAACTCCGACAACTCACAACCCCAACTACTTATTACTCCGTCGACATAACTCAAATTGATATAGCGTCTGCTTTCGATAAGCCTCTGAAAAGAGAACCTAAGATTTTACAGGAAAGTAAGGCGGCTTGTCTTAATGCTGACAATAACACTCCTAAATTTAAGTGACATTAAACATGCTGGCCAACATTTAACGTTTGGATAACTGGGGAGAACACTAACGTTTAATAATGAATGTGTGCTGCCAAGTTTTTCCCCTTAACTTTCCTTGTATGCTCAACCTCAGGGGCAAACTACACCTGGCTTTAAATATATGATTCTTTGCATGAATTTGTTCAAATATTATTTGAACCTACGTTGTAAATATCAAATGTAAGTTATAGTAAATTTTATTTTATATATGTATATATATCTGTGTGTGTGTGTGAATCATGGACAATAGGACAATAAACACGAAAATCACTGGAGTCTGTAGAAATGTGGTTTTACAGAAGAATGCTGAGAATACCATGGAAAGCTAAGAAGAGTAATGAAAACGTTCTGAAAGAGGCCAAAGCAAAAAGAAAGCTAATTTCCAATATTAAAAATAAACAATCATCATTTTTTTGGGTCATGCATATGTATAAATATATATTCATATTTATTTATAGATGTCAGTATATTTAGTGGTGTAAAGTCAGCAAAAACATAATGTAACAATAGCTGATAGCCGACGTAACGGGAAAAGGCACAAGGTTTTCTCTGGTGTCTGATGAAAGAAGATGGATGTGTCCTGCCTAGAGGAACTATAACACTAGGTTCATCGCATCAGGGCACGTAATGCTTGTCTTTTCTTGTTATTTGTTTAACCAACTATTAAAGTCACAAATTGTTTCTTCCTTTATTTTAAGGTCTGGCCATCTCAGATCTCGGATGTCTAATAACACTAGTTTGCACAAATGTCTTGTACACTTTATCACTCACTGCAGCAGATGTACCTTTTGATGTCCTAGATGTTTTCTACGTGGTGGTGGCGATGCCTCACCTGGCGTTCAACAGGGTCACCAGCTGGATCACGGCCATCATCACTCTTGAAAGATGTTTGTGCATAATTGCGCCTTTAAAGGTTAGATTTCTATCTCTCTATCTATTGACCTTTCGAGCCGTAGCCGGCCCATAGGGCGTAGACCAAGATACTCCCTCTCTTAACTGAATTTTTGTTCTAGCAGCTTTCAATTCTTTTAAAGATATTTTATCCAATCTCGCCATTTGTCTCTGTTCTGTGCAAGCAGCTCTATCTCATTGATGGAGCCAGTTCCTGCTGCACTTGCCTCTCTCATCAATGTTCTTCTCAGTGTCTCTCTGGGTCTTCACTCTTTTTCTCTTACCTGTTGTTTCCCACATGAGGGCTTGCTTTGCTATTCGGTTATTATCTCTTCTCATCACATGTCCAACATATGACCATTGTCTTTTCTTTATTACTGAAGATATTAGTGGTTGATTGGCGATATCTCTTATTTCCTCGTTTGTTTTGAATTTGTTCCACGTTATACCAAGTATTTTCCTTAGACATTTATTTTCGAATGCGTTCAACTTTGTTTCTATGTCTCTTGTTTTTTTCCAGCTTTCACGCGCTATGGTAAAGGTTGATAGTACATTTGATTTGAATAGCCTAAGTTTTGTGTTTGTGCTGATGAGTTTTGATTTCCACAACTTTTCAAGGCTTCTGAAAGACATTGCTGCTTTAGCTATTCTGATTCTAATTTCTTTGCTTGTATCCCCTTCTCAATCAATGTGACTTCCAAGATAGATAAAGTGATCGAGCTCTTCCACTGGTTTGTTTTCCATGTACGAGTATATTTTTTCGTCTGTTGGAATTGAGCTTTTCATGACTTTAGTCTTTTCATGATTGACCTCAAGCCCAATTTTGCTGGCTATTGATGATAGTTCATTTGTGTTTTCCTGCATCGTTTTTATCTTACAGCTGATGAGAACTATGTTATCAGCAAAGTCGAGGTCCTCCAAATGGTCTCCTTGTATCCATTCGATGTCTTTATTACCAGTGCAGCATTTCTTCATTATGAAGTCCATAACAACTCCAAATAATAAGGGCGATAAAATACATCCTTGTTTAATCCCAGTTTCTATTGGCAAACATTCGCTCAGTCCTTCCTCTGTTCGAACTGCACCTGTGCAACCATCATACATGTCTTTAATGATATTTATGATTTTTGATGGTAAGCCATATTGCTTCAGAATTTTCCACAAAGAATCTCGATGAATACTGTCAAATGCTTTTTTTGAAGTCCATGAAGTTAAGTACAAATGGTTTTTGACTTTATCTATTGAATCCTTTATTCTATTTAGGATGATTTTGCAGAATAACTTTGAGGCAACTGACAAAAGTGTCACGCCTCTCCAGTTGTTACAATCTTTAAGATTGCCCTTTTTTGGAATCTTAACAATGATTCTTTTTTTTTCCATTTATGAGATGTCTTCTCTGCTTTCCAAATGATGTTGAACATTTTCTGGAGATGTATTAAATTATGGCAATCAATTGCCTTGAGGATCTCAGCTGTTAACTTATCCTTTCCGGCAGCTTTGTTATTGGCCATAAGCTTTAAGGTGGTTTCTATTTCGCTCAAGGTGAAGTCCTCTAACTTTACACCTAATTCTGCTACTGGTGTTTCAGCTTCAAAATCTATTAAACTGTGGGATAGTGGACGGTTAAGAATTTCTTTGAAGTGTTCCGGCCAACGGGCTTTTATGTCTGCGCTTGTTGTTAGCATTAATCCAGATTTTTTAGAGTCAGTCATTTATTATTGTATGCATTAAGTAGAGAGATCAACCCATGCTGAACGCTCTTTAAAATAAAGAAATAAAACACTCTATCAATAGATAATAAGGAAAAAAGAATAACAGAAAAAAAGCTGTGGTAATTTATCCAAGCGAAGTACATTAACTAGGACTGGTTTATGAAAAAAAGAACATTGTTACAAACACTACTGCAACTAAAGCTATTTCTTACAAATGACTACTTTTATTTCTTTCCATTAAATAGCCTTAACCCTTACCTTCAAGACGACTATTTTAATCTTGATATCTTATTTGTTTTTGTTTTTTTATATATTCCGAGAATCTATTCTTCTACGCTTTACTCTGAGATTCTTTACCGCACAATTTCCTTTAATGAGAAAACCACATGTGGCAAGAAAGATAGTATAGCATTTGTTCTTTACTTATACATGTCTTTCTATCTGCACGGCATTTATCCTATTTTTGTTATCTGTCGTAAGGAATTATAAGACGGGAGTTTAAAGGTCGCTTGTTCAATAAAGTCACCAACTAGTTTTTGGGTTACAGTTATTTCACCTCCCCCCCCCCCTATATGAAAAAAGTAAAGCTTTTTGACCCGACCGTGATCGAACCTGTGATCTACTCAAGCGAAATGTACTTGTCTGTGATTGTGAAAAAATAGAATCCCCCCCCCCCCTTCCTCAACCCATCCGCCAAATTGTTTTTGTTAAATTAGTTGTTTAATTAATTGTTTCATTAGTTGTTTAATTAATTGTTGAATTAGTTTTTAATTAGTTCTTTAATCAGTTATTTAATTAGTTGTTTAACTAGTTATTTAATTAATTAATTAATTCGTTATTTAATCAGTTGTTTAATTAGTTTTGTAATTAGTTGTTTAATTAGTTGTTTAATTAATTATTTAATTAGTTGTTTAATTAGTTGTTTCATTAATTGTTTAATTAGTTGTTGTATTAGTAGTTTAATTAGTTATTTAAATAGTTGTTTAATTAGTTGTTTAATTAGTTGTTTCATTAGTTGTTTAATTAGTTGTTTCATTAGTAATTTAATTAGTTGTTTAATTAGTTGTTTAATTAGTTGTTTAATTAGTTGTTTAACTAGTTGTTTAATTAGTAGTTTAATTAGTTGTTTAATTAGTTGTTTAATTAGTAGTTTAATTAGTTGTTTCATTAATTATTTAATTAGTTGTTTAAATAGTTGTTTAATTAGTTGTTTAATTAATTATTTAATTAGTTGTTTACTTAATTGTTTAATTAATTATTTAATTAGCTGTTTAATTAGTTGTTTCATTAATTATTTAATTGGTTGTTTAATTAGTTGATTAATTACTTTCCACAGGTAAAAAGGATCATTACTGTAAAAGGTACAACGATAACAATTATCGCTGTCTTCATCATTCTCATATTTTCTGGAGCTCCGGTGTATGTTGTCAACAAGTTGGAGATGAAATTTTACCCTGCAAGAAACAGAACTCTGCTTGGTCGCATTTCAACTGAAAATCGTCAAGAGGTTGAGAAATTGAGTTTTGCAATTAACAGTTTCTTCATTCCTTTTGCTGCATTTGTTGTCATTACAATGTGCACAATAATACTTGTCATGAACCTACAGAAACGAACGAAGTGGCAAAAGACATGCACGACTGTCACACACGGTGATTTGTCTAACCGAAACCAGAAAGTGGCAAAGATGGTTACAATGATATCGGCTCTCTTTATTTCATGTTTTGTTCCCCTTTCTGTTGGTATGTTGGCCTTCGCCTTTGAACCTAGGCTAACTGTTGGTGGCAAATACGTCAATATCGGCACTCTGATTGGTGCAATTGGGATTCTCCTTGAATCTATTAATTCTTCTGCAAACATTTTTATCTATTACAGAATGAGTAGCAAGTACAGAGATGCGTTTCACAGTGTTTTCTTTTGGGCAGTGAACAAGATTAATAACTCAAACTGATTTTGTAAAACACATGTGATGTTTTCTCTCTCTCTCTCTCTCTCTCTCTCTCTCTCTCTCTCTCTCTCTCGCTCTCTATCTATCTATTTATCTATCTATCTAACTATCTATCACTGTTCATGCGATTTTTTTGTGATATTTACATTAAAAGTAAGCAAAGATCTATTAGACTTCCCTCATAGTATTTATCTTAGAACCTTCAACACTATACTCAGACAATGCTAAAAGGTAGTCTAGACCCCTTATAACAAACAAAGTAATAGTTTAGTCTCAGTGCACAAACTCCGCAGCACCGCGAGGTCCCTTCCCAATGTAATTTCAGAAGCGCTGGGTAATTATTGTGACGATGGTACGAATTTTAGCTTTCTTATTTTTTTATTTTACCAGAGAAACGGCCCATTGCTTACTGTTTTCAATGTGCATCTATCAAATGTTCTTATTCGAACTCTGGTTAAATACACATTTTTTTTCATAGTCAATCTCCGAAAGATTAGGTACTGATCTCATGTGACTTAAGATCAGAGAACCTTTTTACAAACTTAAAAAAATGTGCTTCGGTTGAGTTAGATAGCGATTGTGAGTCGACAACCTTGATTTTAAAGTTACACGTATTCCCAGATTAGTTCATATTTCGGACTGTTCATATAACAACAGACATTAAAGAGCCCGCTTGGCTACTTGTATTGGAATTAAAGTGTTAGTGCCATTATTTTTCGTGATTAATGACGCATCTATTAATGACACATCTATTAATGACACATCTATTAATGACACATCTATTAATGACACATCTATTAATGACACATCTATTAATGACATGTTCAGTATCACGCAAGGCTGGTCTGCTTTACCAGAGCATGCCTCTTGCACTATTTATCACAGTTGGGTATACTAAAGTCGCGTTGGTTGGAAATAAATCGCACATTTGGATCCACGTGGTCGGCAGCTAAACTGACAGTACACGTCTGGCATTTCTACAATATCTAGCAGAATAAGGATTCAGATAATTCACAGACTTGTTATTCTTACAAATGCGAATAAATACCTTTCATTTAATGAATCATTACATTATTTTATTGATTCATAAAAGAAGCATGTCCATCAATGTCATAAATCAAAAAATACGACTACCGTAAAAAAGTATAACGTACGTTCAATGTAACATTATTACTCATCAAGAAAATATCATCACATTATCAAATGACACAAATACATCTATGATTACAAAGAAAACTACTCAGAATGCATATACAATAAGCATAGTTTATACTGTACTGATTATTGAAAAAAAAAAAACTGACCTTACAACATTCACAGCATATCTATAATTGTTTATTATTACGTAACAGATGACGCAAAGTAAACACACAGCTAGTTACTTGGATTCGTTCTCACAGTGGCCTCGTATCACTTGCAGCTAGCATTACTTTTAGCTAGAATCACTTGCAGCTAGAGTCACTTGAAGCTGGAGTCACGTGTAGCTGGAGTCACATGCAGCTAAAATCACTTGTAGCTACTAGAATCACTTGTAGCTAGAATCACTTGTAGCTAGAATCACTTGCAGCTAGAATAACTTGTAGCTAGAATCACTTTAAGCTGGAATCACTTGTAGCTAGAGTCACTTATAGCTAGAATCACTTGTAGCTGGAGTCACTTGCAGCTAGAATCACTTGTAGCTAGAGTCTCTTGAAGCTGGAGTCACTTGTAGCTAGAATCACTTGTAGCTGGAGTCACGTGTAGCTGGAGTCACTTGTAGCTAGAATCACTTGTAGCTAGAATCACTTGTAGCTAGAATCACTTGTAGCTGGAGTCACGTGTAGCTGGAGTCACTTGTAGCTAGAATCACTTGTAGCTAGAATCACTTGTAGCTAGAGTCACTTGTAGCTAGAATCACTTGTAGCTAGAATCTCTTGTAAAAGTAGTAAAGTACCTCTGTCACGCCAAGTGGCGTATAGGGAAATATGGTGTTAGTGACCCTATATTATACAGACCTTCAGCACATGATTTTTGGGGTAATGTGGTCGGTATTACGCCCGTGCTGCTTTACTTTTTCTGTAGTTAGAGTCACTTGTAACTAGATTTTCTTCAATAAAAGATCATATATACACTTCAATATATTTTTCGTGCTTCCACTATGGACATCTTTCTGCTTCTTATGTGGTCGTTTGACTTTCTGGAGAGTCGACACATGACTAGTGGATTTCACATGGTAATCGTCTACCTCTTTCCTGGTGTGTCTCTTCTAGGTGGACAAGTTAGACCAAAGCGCTGTACTCAATCAGGTCTATAGTGAGAGCTAAGCAAATCTTACTTTACCGCAGCAACAGATGTTCAGAGAGAGGAGGAAACGGAAACCACGACTCCTCTTATATTTTATCAGAATACATAACACAATCTCATTGCAACTCAATGAGTTAAATGTCGGTGTGCAACCAGCCACCGAATTCCCTAGTATAGCCGTGATCTAGCCGTGAACTCAAAAGCCGTTACTACTAAATAGACTTTATTGTATTGAGGTCAAACTTACTATAGCAGTACACTATCGACCTTGCAAAGTTTATGAGAACTGGGTAGGCCATTTCAAAAATGATCCCTGTTTCAATGGCAACAAAAGAACGACAAATCAGATAACGTTCTATCTTTTCATCGCAACATTAGAAGTAGTGCAGATGGGGACAAGCATTTATTAAGTTATTATGCGCTGTGTTGTCATATACAAAAAAAACCTGAACAAAACTGTAAGAGAATTTAATTAACATGGAAACCATGTTTTTTTTTTTAACTTATAATACAAATAACTAAGATATCATGATATAATTATTATTTTACTAATTTAGGACACTAATTTAAAGAACTATATAACATAGCGCAATATGCATTAATGTTTATGTTGCAAATTATCAGGTGAAAGCTCAACAAAAATGTTCGGTCTCGTGTCTGGCCTCCTCAAGTTTCAAACATTGCCGGCCGCCATTGCTCTACCGTCGACATTTTCAGATGGTATTGGATTAATGTTTTACTATATGAACTATGAACTCTAACACAGTTGAAGCGTTCATGATATAAATTCATAATGGTAGATTGATCTTGAAAGTTTATATTGGCTTGAACCTTATCTGGAAAACTTATCAGCTACTTCAAGGGAAGTAAGCAACAAAATCGTTCAATTTAATTTCAAATCTTTATTGTAACCCTTGTACTGAACATTAAGACAAATTTTGATTATTGAATTTAATTAAAATAAAAGGCGTAATGAAAGACTATGCAAAATAAACAGAAAATTGTGTAAAGCAGTTAAACAAAGTAGAGACATTGTAATGAAGAGCTACTTTGAGGAAAACTAACGTAACTGTAATTTAAATTATTTAAACCTTGGAAGCATTTACTTCAATTTATTTGTGGTATATATTTTGCTATTTTAATCGAGCAGCAAAATGGATAACTAACACCATCTTAGAAAAAATGGACGTAAGGAGACAAGCGAAGAACACTGTCCAATACAATAAAATAGATAATGAAATACGCAAAATGTACAAAACGGCAAAAGAAGACTGGCTCAGCCAAAAATGTATAGAAATAGAAACTATGGAAAGCAAACACGACTTAAGAGGAATGCACACAGAAATAAAGAGAATGACTAATAAATTTTTTTTTGAAAAGCCACAATAGGTGTGTGCATTGCAGACAAAAAAGGAAAAATGTTAACAGACAATAAAGATATTATAGATAGATGGCAGGAATATATAACAGAACTATTTCGTGATCAACGGGACAAGAAACCAGTTATAAAATGTACATCAGGCTATAAAATCTTAAAATCTGAGGTGGAAAAAGCTATAAAAACAATGAAAAAGAGAAAAGCAGCAGGACCTTACAGCACACAGATAGAGATAATACAGGCACTAGAAGATTTTGGCATTGAAGTGATTACAGACATATGCAACGACATATACCATACAGGATACATACCAAATGAACTAAAAACATCAACTTTCAATGCATTGCCTAAAAAGAATGGTGCAGTTGAATGCAGCGACTTTAGAACAAGAGTTAAAGGCATCAAGATGCACCAAGATGCGTAGAGATGCGAAGCAAGATTACTAATTTAGGACACTAATTTAAAGAACTATATAACATAGCGCAATATGCATTAATGTTTATGTTGCAAATTATCAGTTGAAAGCTCAACAAAAATGTTCGGTCTCGTGTCAATTCTTATCCCCGGTCTCTTGGCCGTAACGTTGACTTTTGTTTCGTCCATTTCCACGTAAAGCTGTCACCATACCACTTTTTTCCTATTTTTTTTAGTAATGACTTTAGAACAATAAGCCTAATGAGCCATATTACAAAAATCTTGCTAAAAGTTATACAAGGAAGGATTCAGAATAAAATCAATACTGAATTAGATGAGCAGCAATTTCGATTTAAGAGAAAAAAAGGGGAACAAAAGAAGCCATATTCTGCATGAGAACATTAATCGAAAAATATAGAGAAGTAAACAAACCAATATATGCCTGCTTCATAGACTACACCAAAGCTTTTGATAGAGTACACCACAAACAACTTATAGAATGCCTACAAGAGATACATCTAGATGACATGGACATACGACTAAAACGTAATCTATACTGGGAGCAAACAGCAATAATAAAATATAACAAAGAGAACTCTACACCCATTGATATAAAAAGAGGAGTAAGACAGGGATGCATCCTATCACCAAGCTTGTTCAATCTATACACTGAGCAAATCTTCAAAAACATCATAGAGATGCCAGGCCTACAAATTAATGGAAAGATAATCAATAACCTAAGATATGCTGACGATACTGTACCACTAGCAAGAAAATCCTAAAGACCTACAACAATTACTTAATTAAATAAATATGACAAGCAAAAAATATGGACTAGATATGAATATCAAAAAGACTAAAACTATGATCATAAACAAAGAAAATACTCAAAACCCACAAGTGGATATCACAATTGAAGGAATAGACCTGGAGACAGTTCAGAACTACAACTACCTTGGACATGCTATAACCAGTGATGGAAAATGTACAATTGAAATAAACAAAAGAATAGGAATGGCAAAAAGTAATGTTAATGTCATGAAGAACATACTAACATCAAATCAAATAACATCAGGGCTAAAAGTAAGAATAGCAAAATGTTGCATCTTCTCAATATTCCTATATGGTGCAGAAACATGGACATTAGAGAAGAAACAGAACAGAGAATTGAAGCTTTTGAAATGTGGTTATATAGAAGAATAGGTAGAATTGGATGGAAGGAAAAGAAAACAAACAATGAAGTCTTAAAGAAATAAAAATTAAAAGAGAGCTACTAAGCACAATTCAAACAAGAACAATGCGATTTTTTGGCACGTTGAAAGACACAACGGCCTACTAAAAGTAATTCTGGAGTGATAAATACAAAGTAAAAGAGGCAAAAGCAGACCAAGACTAGCATGGACGAGTAATATCAAAAGATGGACAAATCAGCCTTTGACAACCTGCACCATCAAAGCAAGAGACTGAGCAGAATGGCGCTCCATGGTAGCCAATCTTCGTTGCGCAGACGGCACTCGATGATGATGATGAATCGAGCAGCGCAAAATAGTGCACATTTCGTAAACCATAAAGTTTAAGCTACAAAACCAATATAAACACAGATTTTAATTGTCACTGTGTTGATGATTATTTGAATCAATTTTTCTGCATGCGAATATCAGTTTCTTGTATTCTCTTCAAGGTAGTTGAACACGTCTTTCCAAACTGTGACAGAGCCCATGTCAAAAGGCAAGTGTTAGAAGGCCCTAAAGGAAGCAATCGCATTCCCAAAGTTCATTAGTATCATGTTGCAGATAAGACGGTATTTACATTATAATAATGAAATGCCTTTATAAACAGTTATAACGGATTTATCTCACCAGTGCATGGACTGTCTGGATTGAGACTCTCATTCTACACAGATGAGTTGCAATGGTATTTTTCAAACGATATCCTATAAGGGAACAATTCATGACCATAAAACAGGAATGAAAACACACAATAAAAAAATTAACTTAAACAAACAGGATTCGATATATTTTGAAGAAAGAAATTCAATTTACAAATTTAGTTATCTGATGTCACGATGTAATAGTTGAAGCATTATTAACATTTATAGAATCAACATTTGACAAACATGTTGAAAGTTGATAAAGAAATGTATATCAAATATAGGGAGTCGAGACAAATCTTGAGACAGCTGGCTGCTCATCTATGGCACAAAACAGACCCTGCGAGAACTCAGAAACAGCGCATATATTTTAGTCCTCAGCTGCTACAAGTGCCACCAGAAATGGAGGGGGAGGTGTGTTCTTGACGCTGAATAATCAGGACGAGATCACCAAGTCAATAGCTACTGGAAAATTCTCAATCACCTTTAAAGCAGAAACTGAGGCCATCAGAGATGCTGCAACACTAGCTACTCAACACAAAAATAACATGCACAATAAATTGGTGATTCTGACTGATTCACTGTCAGTACTATCAGCTGTACTACCAGCCACTGTACACTGGACAATATGACTACAAAGCATGTTCTACAGTATTGCCCCAGCACACAGACCTGAGAAGAGCAATGTGGTCCACGCCCAACTCCCTGGAAGAAAAACTATATGGGACAATCGATTCGCTTAAACAGACAACTGACTTCATGAGAGAGTCTGGAATCCTACTCTGGTTGAGTCTTGTTCGCAGAGAGAGAGAGAGAGAGAGAGAGAGAGAGTCCTCGGCCGTTTAACTATCTGTCCAAAACGCGGTCGCTTACGATGAGTCAGAAGTTGAAATTAAACACCACAGTTAAGAGAGGTCTGAAGAAAATAGCTACAATGACTAGAATACGCAAAATTTAATCAGGCCATACAAGAATGAATCGAAAAGATTAAAACTTAAAATACATACAGAAACAAATGTTTTTTTTAAAAAAAGAGATTTGTTTACTTCGGTAAAATGTTTTGTGACTACTTTCAATATAAGACATAAATAAAAAGGAGAAGGAAGCATAAGCATGAAACAGATCAAACTGTTCGAATCTGCTGCAGATCAAACAACAATAACTGTCAGAGAAGTGAGAACTAGACATTAATATCCCACCGCACTAGAAGAGTGTCACTTAAAAGTATTCGATCCAAAAGAATGTTCTATAATATCCTCCGCTCTAGAAGAATGTTCATTAAAATTGTACGCTCTAAAATGTGAAGATTGAAGAGAGAAATTGTGGGGATATTAGCTGCAATCTTTCTGGAAAATGAGGTTACAAATGATAAGCTCCTATCCTCTCTTGAGTGATGAAATTCACATCTTACAATGAAAGTATGAACGAAGAATTTGTGATGACAAGACGTTTGAGGCGACTTTACAAAGGACTCATCAGTTTGTATAACATTCGTTGTCTAATTAACAAACTGAGCACCTTTAAGTTTCACTAGAGTGTAATAGGCTGGTTCTTTATTATAATCAGGAAACTCTTTACACAGAGTTTCGCAGCAGGAGGCAATCTGATCCTCAGAGAAAGACCCGTCGAGCAAATGTTTTGGTCCCTTTAGCTTCTCGACACTATGGAAGTATTTGTCTTGCCTGGGTCATGACTCCCTGGCGTCGACCTCCTGCTGCACTGAACTCGATGACTTAAACTATATTCCGCATATAATAACCGAACTCATTCCATGCAACGCTATTGGTCGAATCTACTGTCCATTCTAAGTGTCACATGATTAACTAAGCATTAACCTAGCTCTTCGTTGTGGGAACAATCTAAAGTGGCTAATAGTTTGCTTGACGTCCTTTATATACACTCACTTTCACGCTGCTTTTTGTCATGGAGTAATTCGACACGGGAAACCGCGATAGCTCAGTGGTTAGTGAACTGGACTACAAAGGACCAGAGGTCGGTTTCGATCTCAACCGACGGCTTCCGGTTCACCCAGCCTTTAATGGGTACCCGACTTTTTTCTGGGAAAGTAAAGCGGCACGGACGTAATACCGACCATATTACCCCAAAAATCATGTTCCGAAGGTCTATAAAATGTATGTTCACTGACACCATATTCCCTATACGCCACTTGGCGTGACGGGGGTACTTCACTTTTCCTTTACTTACTAGGGCTTTTGAGCCGAAACGTCGTTCTAATTTGTGTCGTCCACTTATTACATAAAAGTGTAACCATAGCGTTCTGTATATTTGTTCCCTTTCTCCAAACTTATTAAAGTGCACAAAAATAATTATACATGACCTGATTTTCATTTACCATTTATTAGATTCTATTTTAACGAATATTGACATTTGTTATAGGAGACTGTCCTTTTGTTTTTAACAACCAAACAACATTTTGCAAACATGAAATTCACAAAATTATAGTAGATTAAAGGACGATAGCAAAATTTCTGTTGATGTAACCAATTATTTCTCACGGCAAACATACAACAGTGAAATAAAGCACGTTAATTGATGTTTAATCTGTATCTTTCTTACTCGCTCTCAAATTAATTACATGGACATAGAGAAAATAGTATGTATATCTATTGGGTATATTTGCTAGGTTGTAAAAGGAATGAATGTTCAATACATGTTTAGTTGGTGAATACAAATGTTTATAATTCTGACTTAGTTCTAGTGAACATCTCACACAAACTGATTAAACATTATATTTAGTCTGCTGTTTGAGATGTTTCATTTTTATTTACCTTCATTGATGACAGACATACAAGTGTAGTCCAAAGCTACAATATGTAGCTCCTTGATATGTGTGCATGTACTACATTAATAATGTTGAGTTTCAGCAAATTTTATATATCAGTGGTTGTGTTAACCAGTCTAACAATAAGATACATATTCACAATAACATCTTGGTTAGCTGACGCTTATCAGTAATTTGTGTCTTTGAATCAACAAACTGTTTTACATTATTTTACACAGTATGGTTGTACTAAAATTACAATATTTTACATGGTATGAATTTACCACCATTACAATTTTTTACTCGGCATAATTGTAAAGCAAGTATATTATTTTACTCGGTATGATTGCTCTACAATTACATTATTTTACGCTGCGCTTTTTACTACATTTAATTATTAAACACTGAGTGATTGCACTACATTTACTTCATTTAGTTTATTTTACACTATGAGATTATGTTACAGTGATCACTGGTGCATCAACAAACTTAATAATTAATTGAAATATTCTTTATCAAACTTCTAAAACGATTATAATCATCTCATTATAACATATTATTTGAATGTAATCGTTATCTATACTTTGTATATTGCAATATTTCTCCACGTAAAATCCTGTTTTCATTAAAATTAAGGTACTAACATAAATAAGGGGAAATGACTTTTAATAAACAAATGATAAATAATGGAACTTCGTCTGTGGACTATGTCAGCAATGAAATGATAATTGTTGTTCACTTCAGAATAATTATAATTACTGCTGTGGGAGTGTTTGGAATCGTCACCAACATTATGAACATCGCTGTTTTTCTTAAACAAAATATGAAGAATTGTGTGAACATATTCTTGATCTCTTTAGCGTTTAGTGACTTCGCAAGCGTTACTTTGGGACTGATGACATTGTTCTGTAGCGCGTCCCTGGGTATAGATCCATACTTACACTTCAAGTTTGTTTACGACGTCCTCTATCGCACTTGTGGTATCTTCTATGGTGTTTCCACCTTCACTACCACAATTATCTCACTGGAGAGGTGTATATCTGTTTCTTTTCCATTCAAAGCCAAGTCATTCTTGACGGCTCCAAGGGCTGTATTTGTTGTTGTTTTCATTTACTTTGGCAGCGTTGTCTCCTACATACCATTTTACCTTTTTCTTATATCACCTAAATATTATTTCATGGATAAAAACGTAACGATTATTGTTTTTACGTGGTTTACGCGGGATACCGCACGAGTGGCGGAAGTAGCATACACAGTTATACAGTGCATCTCAGAGCCGGTGTGCTTGATCTTCAACCTGATCAGCACTTATGTGATGATTGCTTGCTTGAAGCGGTCCTCGATGTTCAGATTCCAGAACGACAAATTGTCCAACAAAACAACAAATGAGGATGTTTCCAGCCAACTATGTTGCCACACAAACAAACTGAATATGAACGGGTTCTCAAACAGCCATTTGAAATTTTCAAAAACAGTAGCCGCTCTGGCACTTGCTGCGTCCGCATGTGTTTTCCTAAGGTTTGTTATTATAATAATCATTCTCTCTGCGCCAGGCATTAGTACAGGTACCGAATACGCCGATGTATTCTACCTGTTGCTTGATGGCATTTTCTTCTGTCAGACAATGAATGCGTCTGTGCCTGTTTTTGTCTTGAACGTCTTCAACGTTGCGTTTCGGCGCACATTTCAGGAAATGTTTTTTAGGGTGTGTGCATATAACACCAATGAATGAATATTGCACTGTGCGAATTATGACATTTGTAAAACATGAGAATGATTGCAACAAAACGTGCTTCATGAATACAATTTGCATAAATCATTGTTATAACGATTAACTGTTGTTTTCTTTATATTACATTAAAAGTTAAATACATAGTTGCAATCATTTTGCTGGATAATTTCAATATTTCTTCATGATGAATTGATATTATAATAATATAATAATATTGGAATATTACTTTCCCATGTTTTGTTTTAAATTTTAATATCTTCGGAGAAAGCTGTTTTCCTCTTGAAATCAGCTCCATTGTGTCAATTTAAATTATTATAAAATGTTACCGTACAACGTTAAATGACGCTAGGATGCGCTTTTTGATGCGTCTCAAGATGACAGATGTTTTCGCCGGTCTATTGTTAAGGACGCCTAATTTCATTTATTTGTAAAAAAACTCACAATGTATCCATATGCTGGAGAGCTGATTGACTGGAGTTGGCTAGTCTATAACGTGGAAACGGTTTCTGGACCGTGCGACTGAGTGAGTGTACGTGAGTCTAGACCATCCACAGCATCGACGTTCAGCGACCATATCAATCATAACGACAGTAAGTATTCAGATGAAGCCCAAAAGACTACAACGAAGGAGGAAAACTAGAAAAGGTAAATGGAGGTGGTATGAAATTGTCTAAGTGTGAGAGGCTAGCCCTAAAGTATGCACGCGTTACATATTGGAATTGTGCATCTTTAAATCAACGACGTCCCATTCTTGATAAGCTACTGTGCGGCTCAGATATAATGATTTTGCAAGAAACATTTCTTGGTGATAGGGCAGTTAGTGCTCCTGGATTTCGTTGTTTCTACAATAGAAGACACCTTGGACAGGCAATCCTTGTGCGAAACAATATGGTAGCCGCTGAGGTTGATATGTCTGCGTGGGATAGTGCAGAATTGCAGGTACATGCACTTAGGGTGCAGACCCCAGTTCCTTTCGTGGTTCTAAATGTGTATGCCTGTAATGGAAAGGTGGACACACAACAATGGAAGAATCTCTTCGCGTTCGAGGAGAACGTCATTTTCTGCGGAGACTTTAACGCTGGAGGCAACCAGTTGGGTAACGTCATCACCAACAAGCAGGGAGAAGACCTAGGGAACGCACTGGTGTCGGCCGATTTAGTGTGCTTGAATGATGGAAGTGCAACCAGAATGGCCACTCGAACAGAGGACACTTATAGTGTCATAGACATGGCACTGGTGTTTTCCACCTTCGCACCGGTTTGCAGGTGGAGTGTACTGGGAAGAACACCCGAAGTGATCACTATCCATGTGTCATCCTAATTGAGAAAGGCAGAAATAGAAACCAGAAAAGAAAGCCCCACACATTCAACTATGAGAAAATAGACCTGGACGTCATTAGCAAAATCAGACATAGGAAACAGGGTGAAACGCAGGAGGCAGGAGAGATGAACACAGCCAGACTGGTGGAACGTAGAAGTCGAGGAAGCGTGGCGGAGCAAGAGACAAACGGTCAAGACATGGCAGAAAGCCAGAAAGAATGGAAGAACACCACCTGAGCTCTTGATGCGTCCGAAAAAAGAGGTTGACATAAAACTTATGCATTTTAAACTATGTCCTAATCAGGCTAAGGATGCCAAGGGGGATTATTTCTGCATTTTAAAAAAAAGTGTGCTCAGAAAAATAGCTTGTCACATTCTGGCGCCTTTATTAGAGCATGAATGGCACAACACTACACAGAGGCATACCAGACTTTCAGAGCACAGGCCAGATGTAACACAAATCTGATGAGAGCAAAGGGAAGGCCCTGCTTTCCCGCTACATTGAGCAGACGGACCAAAGAAATGAGGCTGTAAGAATGAGGATACAGGGGTCGCTCTCTGACTTGTGTGAGGATTTAGTGCTGGGAGAAAATCTCACAATCACAACCGATACCATTCTCACAACACTTAAAAGATCACAAAACACTGTTCCCGGTGCAGATGGTGTTCGGTATGACGACATAGACGATTTAGCTGATGACGACTTCATAAAACTGGCCAAAGAGTTTAATGCCAGCATTCGGAGTGGCCAGATTAAGGAGAGGCTACACAGCTACTTACTACGGCTACCGAAACCAAAACAAGGACCATTCTCAGATCAACGCCTACAGACCTTTTGATATTTTCCAACTTTTACATGCATAAATAAATGTTGATAATACGTTTGAGTTGAATATTCAAAGTTTTATTTTGTTTATGTAGTATATATATTTATCATAGTATTTTTTAATTCCATATTTTGTCTAGTTTTTTTTTTTCATTCGTTGCTGCTTTTCGTGGTTGTAAAATATTGTAGCGTTACAATGAATCATTCCAAAAAAACGTCCTCATGATTCAGAATTATATGTACAGAACTATGGATGTTGAGGTCTAGCTATAGAGACGAAACACGCCATGTACTCCGACGAGGCGATACATAAGGGAACATATTTGCAAACTGAGAGCAAGTCTTACACTTGTGTATCCACTGAAGCAAGTAAAATCTTGGTTTCAAATTTCGATATATTTTTTTTCGTTCGCCAGCTTTTACCTCTGACGAAGTCCCTAGAGAGAGAGACTAGGAACTGAATTGTGCGTGTTAATCCATTTTTTTTCTGGCAGCTGTGTGCACAGGGGTCCCTCGCCGCACAGACAGATAACTCCGTCTTCGGAGGTACTCATATTTTTCCTGTCGATGGGTAATTGACGTTTCAAGCCGGGCCTCGCTGCTGAGACCAGGGGTGTTTGCCACCAGAGAGAAATCATAAATAAAAATCCCAACTGGTGCAACCAGTTTTGAACCCGCAATCTCTCTGTCTCGAGGGGGACGTCTTGCCTCGGGACCAACCAGTCCTCCAAATTTCAATATAACGAATACTAATTGTATTGTCTGACACTGAATAGAAAATAGTCAAAGTCCTGTTTATTGAAGGCAGGACTAACAAATGGTTGTATTCAGCAGCTATGACTAGATGTGGATATCAGTCTGGAACTTCGTGCAGACTGTATGTAAGAAGTGGCTGGTAGTGTTTCATTGCGGACAATTCACCGAGCTCTCGGTCTCAGAAGACCACATGAGGGAGGTATTTAGGTGTCTGACACAAAACCTCCCCAATTCTCACCAGATGTCATTAAACTAAAGAAACTAAAGGATGTCCATAACTTAAGAAACTAAAAGATGTCAAGAAACTAAAAGATATAAATCTTCTTCTCCTTTCCTTCCTCATCTGCCTTTCAGCGTCGAGGGGAGATATAATTTGCGGTATTTTGCTCTTCTGTTCGCCTCTGCTGCTGTTATGTTTCCTAGTGCTTCTAATATTCCATCCATCCATCTTTTTCGTGGTCGACCTTTGGGTCTGGTGTTCTCACAACGTTTGTTGAAGGCTCGTTGTGTTGTGTTTTGTTCTTTCTGCCTTGTTACGTGGCCAAACCATTTTATCTGTTGTTTCTTTATATGTTCTATGGCGGGGGCTATTCCTAGCTTTTTTTCTCAGTTCTTCATTTCTGATCTTATCTCTCAGATTGTTTCCTGTCATTCGTCTAACACATTTCATCTCAGTAGAGGTTATTTTTCTTACTGTTCTTGCATCTAGGGTCCAGGTCTGGCATTGGTAGCACAACGTTGGGATGAAGATTGTATTGTATAGTGCTCGTTTTGCCTCTAGAATTATTTCCCTGTTGGAAAATAGTGGTGATAACTGCCCAATGATTTGACAAGCTTTGTTGCATCGTGGTTCTATCTCTGCTGTTTGAGAATTATCGTTTGTCACTAAACTTTCTAGGTATGTGAATTCCTCTACTTGTTTTAGTTGCCTGCCTTCTATAGTTATGTTGATGTTCTATTTATTTTTGGCGACATTCATGACTTCTGTTTTGTTGATGTTGATTTTCATGTTGTATTTTGTGCCTGAGCTGTTGAGTTTGTTTAAGTGTTCTTGTAGATCTTCTATTGTTTCATGTATTAGTGCCTGATCGTCTGCAAATAAAAGCTCGTTGATCTCCTCTGTCTCTGATGGGTTGGCTAGCTTGCATATATAGTCCATGTATGTAATAAACAGTAGGGGAGATAGTACGCACCCCTGTCTTGCACCTGATCTAACTTCGAAGTGGTCTGTGTAGCCTGCTGCTGTTCTGACCCTGAAGCTGCTGTTGATGTAGAGACTTTTAATTAGGTTGGTTAGATGGTGGCTTACTCCGTATGTTGTTAGTATCTCCCACAGTTGTTCTCTGTTTACTATGTCGAATGCTTTTTCCTGGTCAATGAAGGCTATGTATAAGTTTAAAAGATATCAATAAACTCAAGAAACTAAAAGATGTCAAGAAACTAAAACATGTCAATAAACTAAAGAAACTAAAACATGTCAAGAAACTAAAGAAACTAAAAGATATCAATAAACTAAAGAAACTAAAAAGATGTCAAGAAACTAAAAGATGTCAAGAAACTAAAGAAATTAAAAGATGTCAAGAAGCTAAAGAAACTAAAAGATGTTAAGAAACTAATGAAACTAAAAGATCTTAAGAGACTAAAGAAACTAAAAGATGTCAAGAAACTAACGCGTGATGATGTCAACCATCTGATTGCACCTTATGAAAGCGTTCTATATAAATAGTTTTCTATCGACAGTTTCATTTCGTCTTTGAAATGTCACAGTTGTAGATGCTATAGTATCAATACAATTCAGAACGATTCCAATCAAACGACTGCATTTAAGGTAAAAGATGCAGACCAGGACTAATATGGACGAGTAACAACATAAGATGGACAAGTCAGCCTATGACAACCTGCAGCACCAAAGCAAGAGCCAGAGTGGAATGGTATTCCATGGTAGCCAACCTTCATTGCGTAGACAGCACTCAATGATGATGATGATGATTTTTTATGGTAAATAAAATAAATGTCTTCGTTGTTCTGTATTTAATTACAACTGATTAACTAAACAGCAACAATTTCAGCAACAACAGAAATATCCACAAAAGTATGATCATTATTTGTCAAAAATCATGTTTATTTGGTCAACACTACAAATGCAATGTTAAGAATGACTAGAACAAACAAAAAATACAAACGTAAAGCATATTGGCAAGTCATCGTGATATGAAATAGTGAAATAAATCGTCGCAGAAAATAAATTCATCAGACACAATCACAAATTTTAAACGTTATCAGCAATGATCATTACGTAGTCTGTACACATCAGCAATAACAAACAGATATATTTTTTAATGTGCATTAATTAATGCACGTTACATAAATATTATTGCAGTATTTATCAATATTTGTATGACTTCATTTTTGAGATGAATTAATATTAAATAACTTAATGATCATAAATACAAACATATACATTAATCATTAATCATAGAAATTAATACAAAAAAATGTGTTATATCAAAATAAACCATGTTTACAATATGAGTTATAACAATCTACTTTGAGGTCAATAATAACATTATTATATTAACCATACATATAATGCTCTTAGTAATCAAACGTTCTTAACTAAAATCAGCGCCATCAATCATACAGCTTCTAGAAAGCCAAAAGTACAAATTTTAAAAAAAAGATCTTCCAAAAATCAATGTTCACATTTGTACACCGTTAATAAATGTGAGTAGTCATCATCAAGCTAGAACCAAAAGGAGTTAAATTCCGCCGCTACTTTAGTTTGCGCGTCCCTCATTAAAAATGTGCTTTCTTTTCTATCTTCTAAATTCCGTGGCTAGGGGACTAACAGGCTCCGTTGGGCTGCAACAAAATCACTTGAGTCATGGGCTGTTCTCAAGAATGTGCCCCAAGTCTAGTTTACACGTTTCTGCTTTCTCTATACTCCGTCAAATTGTCCTTAAACTGCAAGCAATAATATTTTATTTAATTACTAATGAGTGCAAATATAAGGTGAGAACAAACATCCATTACACAGGAACATGCGTTTTTGCGAATGCTGTGAAAATACCTGTGTTTTGTGTACTTTATATTTGTCTTTCAACTGCCAGATTTTGTTATGCTTTGTGAATTCCGCGGCTAACAGTTCTTATGATGGTTTCTGGATCTTTTTCAAACGTGTGAACGTGTGACGTCAAGAGCGTCTACTAATGCACTTTCCTATCGGTTGTACGTGCTCAACAGCTCTCGGTTGTTTGTTTTGTTTGGCCAAAACCTTATGTTGTTCTGTTTGCTTTCTGCTCACACAAATATGTATTCTCTCATTGGCCTACATAAACACCAGCTGTAAACATATTAACAACGTTTTACCCGACCAAATTAACATCAGGCTTGTAGGCCAAAATAACATGAAGCTTGTAGACCAAATTAACATCAGGCTTGTAGACTAAATTAACATCAGGCTTGTAGACCAAATTAACATCAGGCTTGTAGACCAAATTAACATCAGGCTTGGAGGCCAAATTAACATGAGGCTTGTAGACCAAATTAACATCAGGCTTGGAGACCAAATTAACATGAGGCTTGTAGGCCAAATTAACATGAGGCTTGTAGACCAAATTAACATAAGGCTTGTAGACCAAATTAACATGAGGCTTGTAGACCAAATTAACATTAGGTTTGGAGACTTTTTTCTGTATGAGAGAAATTACATTTATTGCGGAAATGCGAAAGGGCTAAAGAAGACAATCATGCAATAAAGATGACTTGAGCAAACATAAATAATATAACTGTGATTTTATTTTTTTTTTTATTTTTAGTGGGGTTAGGGTGTATTTTGCAGCTGTCAGTTTGTAACCCAGAGAGCAGTTATTCATCATATATACTTTCTCAATAGAAGAACTCTGTACCAGGTACAGAAAGTGAGAGAGGCAGAGCTAGATAGAAAGAAGCAACTAGTCAGAGACAGGGAAAGATAGTATTAAATTAATTAAATTGTTTAACTTGCGTCTGTTTTATAGTTACAACTTAAAGCACCATCTTCACATCAAGCGCTGTGCCTTCTGGCATAAGTATAAGCATAGGTGAGTATGTCTCTCAAAATGTGTGTCTCTTCACCTGTTAATGAACTCAGCTGTTGATTTTCTACCATTATAACTGTCTTTCAATTTGTTGAATCTCGTTTATCGAGGCGTCGATTTGTTTGAGTAACCTCCCAAGCATGTTTTCTTGTCTTGGCTAAACATATAACTGTGTATAACATTCAAAAACATGTTGTATATATTTTAATTTGTGCATAAATGAAAAAAAAATACTTGTATAGCATTAAAAAACTCACATTTTTGTTTAAAAAATGCTTAAACATGAAAGTATCAGAATGAGAATTCGTCATTTTTTCATTCCACTTCCTTTCTCCCTTTGAACACTCCAACCTAACATTTATTACTAGACTATATAACCAAAAGACCACTAACAATAGTAATAATATACATTTCGTACAATGAGAGTTAACAGTACATTTTGACACAATTCTTGATCGTTTCATTGGTGCATTGTTTCGTGAGTTTTGCTATTCACGGTATTTTGCTCTGGAGATGTTTAGAACTCTAACACCAGCACATCCATGTTGTCATGTATGGATTGTTATTTGTGTTTACCTTCATAAATATCGGAACTATTTCATTGTCAGGGTCACAGCAAAATATATTTAAAACTCAGAAACACTACCATTGTATTTAAGAACTTCACTAGTCTGCGCCATTGATGTAGGAGAAGTTAGTTTTAGTCCATTTCCTGAAGCTACATGAATCAGAAAGCTCTGTAGGAACGGAATTAAAGTGGCGGCAGCTGTGAGTCCAATCTATACCACGTACCGTCCAAATTGTTTAGTCATATTTTAAATTAGCACCTGTTTCGTTCCCATTATAATGGGGGGTAGGGGCTAAAATGCATCCATGGGACCGATTTTATTTATGATATTTCATACACTTGACGTGTGAGCGGACTTTGGCGACAATCTGTGCTGACGACTTAATATTCAATATAAGATGGCATCACTTACTACAAACATGTTAGAAAATTAAACACAGACAATCACATTAAAAGTACTGTATTCACACTACACTGTAGAGACTTCAAATTTTAGTAAACGTACGCACAACGTAAATATCATTATTATTTGTAAATTGCTTACATTGCTATGTTGATGATATAACAACTAACGCTGGCTTTTCGTGCAAGAAAGAATCATATGGAATGTATGCTTGAACATTTCAGGGTAAACTTATCTTTTTTTCCAAATATTTACACACACCAAAAAAAACTAATTAATTCTACATTTATTTGATATGATATTTCATTATAAAACATTACAATTTCATAATATATTAAATCGGATTGCTCCTTTATTCTAAAAATATAAATATAGAACTATGTCCATTAATATTTTGTATATTTATTAATTCGATGGATTATTCAGACCTGAGAGAAGCCATCCGGTCAAACATCTCACACCTTACATGTTCTGTTGTTTCTCTTTACCTTCAAATAACTGCTCCGGCCGAGCAGGAAGAGTCCGGTTCACCACAGGCGCTGTTTTTTTTTTTTTATTTTTTATTTTTTTAACAAACAGGAAATCCGTGGTTTCCTCATTACTCTGATCTCTGAAAAGTGATGGTCGATGTCTAGCTCTCTCGGGTGAAAGCAACAAAACTACAGGAGGCCCCGTGTGCGCTCGCGCACGTTAAAACCCTTTGGTAGTTAAAGTTGAAAAAAAGTGGGTCATACATTTGGCACGGGAAAATTGGCAGCAAAAACCTACCCACTCCGTGGAACATAGTCCCTGCTACGGTGTTCGTGCACGGAGGCCACGGTTTCTCCACGGATTTTTATGTTCGATGGAGGGTGGGGGGTGGTTTTGATATTCGGATCGGAGAACCAGTGGATTAGTCCGGAAAGCAGTGATGATGGTTCTATCAACATTTGCATCTTCAGTTAGTTTCTATGGATGAAACTGCTTTCTATACTGTGTAATGTGTTCGCTTGCAGTTGATAACATCCTTTAAGCTCCTGTCAATGATACGATCTAATTAGCAAAATGTTCCAACATGACCAAGATAGATAACTGCTTATAAATAAGCAAAATAACAACTGTATATGTATTACTTCCCTTGGATATTCTTTAAACTACGACCCATAAATTTGTCCCAGCCCTTTTTATTCATCTGTCTTGTTTCTGTCTCGCGCTCTCTCTCTCTCTCTCTCTCTCTCTCTCTCTCTCTCTCATCCATCTCATAAACGTGTTTGTGTGTGTGTATAAACCAGCTATTCTTATAGGCCACACATATACTCTTGACTCCATTTTCCTTACCGTACGCGCTATCTGATCTCTCTCTTATTACTCCCTCTCCTTCCTTCTGTCACTCATAAGCAATTGCGAACATTAACTGATTGTGAAATGGTAAGAGGTAAGATAACGTATTGAGGATAACATTTAAATTCAGTGACAGGCGTTCCATTTGTATTTTGTATAACCCCTAAACAAAAAATATCACATATAAACAATTAATTGGAAAAAAATAATAAAATAAAATTGATATGTTAGTCAGAACCAGTAAAAGAATAATTCAGGCCTACGGGACAGATGAAAATATAATGGTGGTAAACACAGCATTCAACATTTAAAAAAATGTATGTTAGTTTACAAGTATCACTATTTATTTTATTATTTTTAATTATTCAGTATTTTAAAAAGATATTTATCATAAATCTATTTTTTTTGCCCTTTAGTCGTTTACTTTTTGTATTTCTTTCTCTATTTTTTATCAATTTTTACTTTTCTCTATCTCTTTCGGTGACTTCTTTTGTTTTGTTTTCTAATCTTTCGTTTGTCTCTTCATTATTACATCCCCTTATCTTCCTAACTTTCTCTCTCTCTCTCTCTCTCTCTTTCTCTCTCTCTCTCTCTCTCTCTCGTATATCTCCTAAAGCATATATTTTTTTGTTCATACTTTTCTTACGTTCCAATCTTCGTTATTTCTATTGTATTCTTCCTTCTTTCCTGTTATCTCTCTTTCTCTCTCTAATCTTTTCTTGAATATGTGCCTTTATCTACACACAAATTAACGCTCAAGTCTCATTTACTAACATACACGTTAGCCATATCTTAAGTCAGTTAACTCATATGGCATCAGATTTGGAGTTGTCTTCATCTCTACCGTGATTAATCCTTAATAAAACATGAAAAACAAGCTACCCACAGTCACAAGTGGTCACGTTTGTATCTCATTTAGTTGTGCGTCTGTAGTTGAGTGCTGTCAAGCACTTAAGAGCTCTCTGTGTCCACATTGTCAGGAAGAAGACAAGGCGTTAACCCGGTTGATTCTGCTCATGACGCGAGCACACGATAAAGTGAAATCAAGTGGTTCTTTCCTTGTCGCAGCCATACTCCAACTTCAACTTCGTGTGTTCCTCCAAACTAACGTCCGCAAACAGCGTTACAAGATTGTCATAACAAAGGTGTAGTTGTCTTTATCACAAACTGTCTGAACAACAACACCTCTCGAAAGTGCATGATGGGAGCGGAAGTCTCAAAAGCGAAAGGAAGTTACAGCCAAGATGTCCCTCTTGCACATTTTGTCATCCGGATTTAACAGCGTTGTTAGTTTGTTGTACTTTATTTAGATATTGTTATATCAACACATTTTGTCATCCGGATTTAACAGCGTTGTTAGTTTGTTGTACTTTATTTAGATAGTGTTATATCAACACATTTTTATCGTTACCAGACTTCAATCTCTTCAATCAGTCTACGCAGATCTCCAACAATTCTTCTGTTCTTATTTCTTACATTCGACATTTTTCTCTAGCTGTATCTATTTTCGCTTGTTGCCCTTCATCTGTACTACTGTTACCCTGCTACACACTACTCATTGTCAAAGCATTATTTCTCTTATCTGAATACAATTTATGAAAGTGGTCCAAAATGTTGGATTTATTGTAGAGGATGTATGAGTTTCCAGTTTATGAATGTTGCCCAGCAGTGACGTGCTATCTCCTACGATTATTCAACTGCCAGGAGTTGCTTTTATGTGGACCTTGCGTACACAGATTCCTTGATCTTATAACAAAGCAATTTAACTCTTTTCGTCCGTTTGAATGCACCATGCGCCATGCCGATTTCGGTCACGTACGTTTAGCTGCACAGTGTGTCACTCTCAATTTTATTAGTGTAAACTGTCATTTAAAAATATTCTTTTTATATGTCTTGGTATTGGTGAAATCTAATTCCTTGTTTAATTATCTAAAATTTCATATATACTGTGTTAAGTGTTAGATAAATATAAACATGTATATTAATATTTAGAAACATGCAAAATTTTATCTTTGAAATCTCTACCGCAAATTGTAAAAAAACAAAAAACCTCCGCACTGAAAGAGTTAATAGATAAGACATCTGTATTACCGATATGTTGTCAGAAACATTTGCAAAAGTGCAAATCACAGAATTATTCCCTCAGGAGTTAAGTCTCTCCTCACCCCCCCCACACCATCCCCATATATAATGTATATATATCTATATATCTATTGAACTTTCGAGCTGTAGCCTGCCCATAGGGCAGAGACCCAGAAACTCTTTCTCTTATCTAATTTTTATTCTAGCAGTTTTCAATCCTTGTAAATATATATTATCAAATCTGTATTTATATATACACTATCTATCATATTTTGTTGGGGGGGGGGGGTGAACTAGGACATTTGTTAAGAGCATTCATTCATTCTGTTGTTATTTATTTATTTTTGTAAACCTAAATTATGATTCGTTGAAATGTTGATACGATTTGTGATATTCCATGCGGTTGTACTTAATTGAAAGAAGGAAAGGCAAGCTGTGGATTACAGCATGAAAACAAAAATCCTTCCTCGAAAACATTGAGGTATTGTGAGATGAGTAAGCTACCTACCCTTGGTGCTACTATTTTAGACTCTTCTATCTCCCACTTCCTCGTATATATCCCCCTTTTCTCATATCCGCCTCTGTTTATGGCAAATGCCCTCCCTCTTCTTTTTAAGAAAAAAATTTATCAGTAATGAATCTCCTAATACACAAACAACATCAAAATAACTTGCAAAACGCTCGTCAACATATTCAAGATACAATTTCATTGTCCACAACAGCAATATTAGACGCTATAATGTACTTTTAAAATCACGAAAACAAAAACTCTAGACATTCATTGACATTCAATTTGTTGGATTGATTTTCTTTCTTAGTTGATGATGTTACAGATAATCGATTTCTTCTAATTATTTGCATTTCTAAATTGTGTTGGAAATATATGACAAACATTCAAAATAATAATACATGAAGCTGACTAACGACTACTTGTCAAATGTATCACGTGGTGCGATTTACGCTGGTATCAAATGAAGAAAGCTAACTCTTAGATTAAGTGATTTTGGTTTATGTCCCTTTTTAGAATAAAAATACATTATTCTATAATGACGAACATATTCTCTTCCAAATGTTTCAGAAATACGAGTCTATATTATAACTGTGAAATTTCAGCTCATTAAAATGTCGGAATTCTGACCAAATAAAATTAAAACAACAATGATGATAAATAAAGAGAACAAATACAAATGACTAAATTACCTAAAAACGATAAGTTAGCATTACTGGTTCCCAGACAATTTGTTGCTGATAAGTGAAGAAATAAAGTGAATTTCTTTTAAATATAAACATTATTAACAAACATACAAATTATTCGTTCACTTGCTTGTCTGCTGATAATAACGAGATTGCTTTTAAGTTTTTAAAACATTAAAATGTTGCACTATCCAAGAATGCAACTATTATTTAGTAGAGAAACAATCATATCGATGGGTTTTTGTTTGTTTGTTTGTTTTTGATTCATCAAACAAGCCACATAAATTTGAATTTAAAAAAAAAAAATAGTTTTCAATTTAAAATGTGACCAGACAGTCAAGTTTTAGCAATTCCAAATGTAAAAGTCAAACACAAGTTTCTCGTCGACTAGACATATTATTTATGTATCGACTACATATGTTGACAGTTGTATTTTATGTCTCAAGCGTATACACCAACTGCGTACTCTCTCACGTTGTTATCATCACGTGTCGGGTCATCTAGTTCATGCTGTCATTTATCTCTACAGGTGTGTATTTTTTAGTTGTATCTTGTTTACGAGATTTATTTATGCCACAACAATATTAATTCTTATATTATCCTCGTTTTGCTGTTCTCCATATTTGTATGTCTCCAATTATTAATCTTCTCCCTAGGATCGTCCCCTTTTTGTCCCCTCCCCAAATTCTGATATATCCTTACCGTGAGTTGTTCGAGACCAATCCTCATGTCGTTCACAATCCTACTGATCCAATTTCCCAAACGACTCTCCCATCAACCATTTCTCAGTGCTTCCTTTCCCTGTGGCCTTTTCCCACGCCATCTGTGTGATCTTTTTCAAGAGTAAAAGTGAAGGCTGTGATGTGTTTTCCATGACTTCTTGAAGGGATTGTTCGTCAGAACATGAATTAAGCATTCAACACAAACAAAAAAAAACTGTTTACGAATGTAACAAATCTTTTTAAAAAATTGAATACCCACTGTATTAATTATCCACCCAATTAGAAGAGCTTACTGTCCGCTCTAATTCACCTACGAAGATAATTATGTTACTGCCATTACTCCGTCAAACATATGAAGGTGTTAAGTGAGGACTGTTGTTTGTAATGTAGACCCGCTGACTGTATGAAACCGTGACAAAACAGCGACTCTGGTTTACAATTGAAAGTTCCAGCAATAATATGTCGGGCGGAAATGTCAAATCTTTATCGATTAATTGGGATTATGTTGCTTATCGTTTGATATTACAAAAGCCAGTCGCGGTCGATGGATGTCTAAAATGAGTCACGTGGAGATGCAATGTGGGATATTATCATATCTACACGATTTAATTCAACGCAGGGGTCATGACGATTAATGCTGTCTTAACTCGGCATTCCTCATTTGGCTAATCAGTTTGAGGATTTGAGCTTAGATTTGCTCATTATGACTTTGTACCAACCATAGATCAAACAACGGTTCATGATTTTCTATTGCCAGTTCAGTCGACGTGATGTTATCAGTACATTCTTTGTTTCGACGATAAACAGCTGCTAATGTTCGTCGATGAGTTCTTATATAATGACATGTTCAAGGCATTATGTTTATAGTGTCCTTCCTGGAGGTCGCTGAGTCATTTGTTCGTAAGTTTCACGTCCATTTTTCTTATGATAGTCTTCAAGCAAACAAACAAGTAATGAAGATCTGTGGTGATATCACGAACATTGACATCTGTTTGATGTCCCATTGATCAGGACATATATGGTGTCTTTAGATAGTGGAATCCTACTGTTAGGATGTTTACATTATAGTACAGGCACATTGGCAACCATTGTCGTCTGGACCAACCTTCCGCAACCCGCTCTCTATAGCAGCTTCCCTCAATCTTGTAATCCCTGCCTCGGTCACTGAAGAGCATTCAACGTAACTATCCAGGTTCAGTTTCGTAGCCACGTGAACGCCTTCTTTAGTGCTTATGAAAACTGGGGTTCCTTTCGTGGTTTTCGTGGGTTCACGTGCAGGGTTTGACCTCGGTTTAGGCGGTGGTTCGTCCCGAAGGTCGATCTGTGTACCAACTAGAATGATAGGCGTGTTGGGCGAGTACTGACGAATTTCTGATATCCATTTATCCTGGGCGTCCCGTAGAGATTCTGGCATGGCTACAGAGAAGCAAAGGAGGAAGACGTCGCTGTTCACATAGGAGAGGGCACGGAGGTGAATGTATTCCTCCTGAGAATACAAAGAAAGAAAACAATAGTTAGTTGTAAATGAGCAAAAACAGAGAGATTGAGTAAAAACTTTTAAGTGTAAATGTAGATATGCCTTTGATGCATTGCTCACTAGTAAACTACTTGTAACTAAGGCTTGGCTTTAGATAGATTGATGAGGGGCAGATGAATAATGGATTAGTAATGTTTGGAGAACACTCATCATCGTCATCATCAAGTACCGGGCCTGCTGACGTAGGTGATCATGTCTCTCCACAACTTTCGATCTCGATAGTTATTTATAATTTCTGTTATTGACCTTCTGCCAAGCCATTCTCTTAAGCTGTCTGGTATTTTTTCTCTTTGCTTTCCTCTATCTCTTCATCCCTTAATTTTTCCAGTTGTTACAATATATTCCAGTTGCTCTCTTCTCATTACATGGCCAAAAAATGATGATTGTTTCTTCCTAATATTGGAAATTAGCTCTCTTTTGCTTTGACCTCTTTCAGAACATTTTCATTACTATTCTTAGCTGTCCATGGTATTCTCAACACTCTTCTGTAACACCACATTTCTACAGACTCCAGTGATTTTTTTTGTCTGGTGTCCTATTATCCATGATTCACATCCATATGTTAAGACTGGCTCTACATAACATTTAAGAAGGAGAACACATTATTTGATACATAAATGGAGTGGTGCAGTGATTAATATAAACGGGAATATATGAAGGGATGCAAGAGTAATTGAATTTAGCAACTGATTAATTGATCTGTGATAGAGAACATTGATACAAAACATGAAATAAACAGTTGTAAGGTGAAACCTGTGATTAAAAAGAAAGAAAACATGAAATATTGATCAGACGTATGTAATAGGTGGATAGGAATATTCGTGGGCGAATGTTTGAATTAACATGTGAATCAATGATTGGATTCAACGGTGAATGGGTTGTTGGCGTGCACTGGTAGAAGAGTGTATATTGGTATGGGTAAAAAATATTGGTGACAGCTAAAGGGTTAATTGTTGGATCGATTTGAATTATTCCCTGAGTGGAAGGGGAGGTAACTGACCTAGTAAGCTCACCAAGCTTGATATACTCAGGTGCCAGATTTTTCTTCTACAAGAGTAAAGTGGGGAGAGGGGGGGGGTGATTGTTATAATATTTACCTTTTCCACTCCCTCTCCCATCCCTTACACATATATATATATATATATATATATATATATATATATATATATATATATATATATATATATATATCTAACACCATGTTTCCTAAAAACCACCAAAGATGAACAGAATTCATCTCTTATTCTTTTTTTTCCAGAGTGAACGGATAAATCAATCAAGTGGTATTTATTTTGGCCGTGGGGGAGGGGGATTATTTGAACAACAGAGCGATATGTGGATGATTAGCTAATCATTGACTGGGAAAAATCTTGATTGATTGTTTGTACAGATGAACACAGAAATTAGTGAATGGATACACTAAGTGACAGTTATTACAAACACAAATACCGCTCTGCTCACCTGACCAGCTGTGTCGAACAAACTGATGACATAAGACTTTCCTCCCATTGATGTTGTAACTGCAACAACAAAAAAATACACAAATCAAAATAACGTCAATAGAGAGATCTACAGAGTTATAAATTATGGTCTCGAGAAATATATATATATATATACTTTCTGGGTCTGTGATTAGCTTTCGATGTTTTTAAGTACATTTTAGTTAGTACTGTCAGACTTTATCTTCGACAAAAATTGCAAGATATTAATTTGATGGAGATAAGCACAAAAATACAATCAATAAAATATTTAAAATCAAGCCTGTATAATGCGTTGTTTATCTTGTCTTTCTATTAGTTATGTACCGTTTTGTTTAGTTTACCTCATAATTTGATGTTTTCGTTGTTTTTAATAACTTCACAAATTATGTGTATAAATGTTTTTGATCTTTTCATTTTACACACAGAAACACACAGACATACATACCTACATATATATATATATATGTGTGTGTGTGTACATGTGTATGTGCATGTGTGTGTGTGTGTGTAAGAGAGAGAGAGAGAGAGAGAGAGAGAGACAGAGAAATAAAAAGTAAAAAGTAAAGTACCCCCGTCACGCCAAGTGACGTATAGGGAAATCTGGTGTTAGTGACCCTATATTTTACAGACCTTCAGCATACGATTTTTGGGGTAATGTGGTCGGTATTACGCCCGTGCCGCTTTACTTTCCCAGAAAAAAAATCCGGTACCCATTTAAGGCTGGGTGAACCCGGAAGCCGTCGGTTGGGATCGAACCCTACCCCTTGTCCTTTGTAGTCCAGTTCACTAACCACTGAGCTATCGTGGCTCCCAGACAGAGAAATGAAAAGTTAAAAAAAAAGATATCGAAGTATACATAGAGGAAATAACTCAAAGGCAACTACAAATTAGTTTTGAGACGAAAGATAATGTAAACAAATGAATTGCTTTGAAGAGATGTTTATAGGTATCAAATATTAGAATTATTAACGTGTCAGATGCTAATTCCAGACAACACTTATAGTTTGTTATCTTTTTTCTCTGTTTTGACAATTCTACATAACGAATTCTCACCGATCGTTAACGATCTATTTCTACACATGTTGTCAATAACACTATGAGTTTAAGAAAGAAAGGGAGGGGGGAGACCGTGATTTGTGTTATGAAATATCATTATTGTTCTAAGATATACAATAAGTTTATGTATGACTATACAGATTTGCTCAACGTCTTGTTTCTTCTTTTTTATATATACCATTAAGTTGCGACGCACACTGTTTTGCATATTGTGGCCCGATGCATCCGTCTTCAGCACGTATTTATTAGAAACTGCTTCAGATTTTGCTAATAACAATCACAGACTTGTCATGATATCCTACTATACGTATTGTTATAGTCCAATCAAAAACAACAAGTTTTACCACCCACAGCAAATTGAGATACTTTAATTCACAACAGGGATATCATTATTTTTATAAAAAGGGTCGCCTAGTCTATGACAGAAACAAAAAATCACAAGTGCAGGCAAATCAAAGTGATGTTCAAATCAACATCATACCAGTCAGCTTCGTAGATGTGTAAGAAGAGCAATGAGATCATTCATTTGAAAATAAATATTTCACAAGTAAGCACAACTGAAAAGAAATGAATTTCTTTTTTTAATTCTAAGATACCAAACAAACAACAACAACAAAAACCCAACACGGTAGCTTACTTTACTTGCTTTCACTTCTGTTACCAATTTGGATAGTGTCACTAGCCGGACGTGCTTCATACTGGGGAACATGCTGAGAAGTAGATCTTAGCTCTATGGAGTTGATGCCTCGACTAAACTAAACCTTCAGAGTCGGGTGGGGTGAGGGGAATGCAGCGTTTGTTGTCAGTGTCTCTACATGATGCACATCGTGGTGTGTGCTACTCCATTGACGTTTCGTCTCCTATGACTTCCTTCTTCCTTTCTTATTTGTTTTATGACAATAAGTGACTGTAATTATCAGAGTTACATTTTGGCTTGTATTCAGCTATTTACATTTTCTTCATTCCGGTTGATTAGTTACGTCACCATAGTAAAGAGACAAACAGAAGTGCAAAAGACAACAAACTATATCTCCCCTCCACGCAGAAAGGCATATGAAGAAGGAAAGAAGAAGACCATAGTAAACGTTTCTCAACACTTTCTGATTTAAAAACTAAGAGAAACCTACATTGGTCGCGTTGCTGACATGATGTCATCCACCCTCTCCTTTCCAGAAGCACGTCTGCACTCGACAGTACACACTCATCTCTCACCTAGCCACTCCATTTAACATTTTATACATTCTATCACCAAATTAAACCTCCATCAGTCCTGCAATCCATCCCATTATTTTCCAACCCTTGACTCGACTAAATAAACACTTGCTATTACACCTAAACATTGGGGCTGCTTTTTGTGTTCGTACATTCCATGCACCTTGGAGTCGGACCTAAACAATGGTAACGCGACCTGTATGTTTAAACATTGCACAGCAGTATCGAGCGCAGCACGAGGGCATGATCCCTCTGTGTCTGTGCACGAGCTTCTTAAGATTAACATAACAGATCGCAATCCATAACGTGCCTTACATTTTTCTCCCTCTCCTCCCCTCCCCCAATCCGTTTCTCTCTTTATTTCTCTCTCAATCTCTCTCCCCAGCTCTCTCTCTCTCTCTCTCTCCCTCACCACGCACATTAACCAATTTTTTTGTCTGTGAACTTTAATTATCTTTTCAGTGATACATCGAGTGATGTTATTTTAAGATACTTTCAATTTTTTTTATTAAGTCTACTTGAAACTTATTATTTCTATTATTTAAAATTACATCCAGATTGTTTTCTATTCGCTCCTATATATTACAATTAGACATTTTTCACCTCATACTTACATTATAGTTCTTAGTATTCATAACAAATGGACAGCAAATCACGTGACTGCCCATATTAACTGTGATTTTTCAAAAATATAAGATTAGAAATGGTTGATACCTTAACCACCTGAATTAGTCTAGTCACCTTAAAGAAATAAATGATTGTATATTTTTAAAAAAATTGAGTCTAAAGAATGTCTTAATAATTGATCAATTATGTTTTCTTTTTACCCCCAAAAGAAACGTTGTTGCTGATTGGGAAGTTATTTTGTATAATAAAATACATCAAATTCAACCTCAGTTTGAGTTCATATCCTTCTCATGCCCTTCCTTTATTGATGATACAAAGTCTAGCAGACAATATTTCTTACATTCCTATACTTGTACAAATGTATACACACAGACCTTTATTTTACTATAAAATGTTAAATATAAATCCAACAATTTGCAACATAAACAGGTCAAGTCTAAGACCACAGCAATCTTGTCATTGATAGAACTTATCTTTTAGGTGAGCTGCTCCATTTAGTGGACACTACAAAAAAACAGTTAATTTCCCTGTTTAATTACTGTTGGTATTAGTGTTATCTTACAGGATTTTTTTTTTTTTTTGCTTTTTATATTATTTTAAAAGATTGTTGCATTTTACTAGAACAATTTCATCTTATAACCATGACAAAATGGAATTTTCTTTTTTGAAACATTCTATTTTCTATTGCAATCTTTATTACAATTTAAGCTATAACTTCTTTTCTAAACAACATAAATGAGCAATAGACACATCAAATGTGATTTGTGATTCTAATATGAGCAGGTGAACAATGACAATTTGCTGAGATGTTTTAACACGTTAACAATGTAATCAGCAAAGTCATTTTTTTGTCTGCTTCTTCTAATAAGATCATATTAATCTTTCACTTTTATTCGGTGACAGCTTGTCTAACTTTACTATCATCGCCATTAAGTTCTCACTCGAGAAAAGGCTGCGTCTGGACTCTTATTCAGCTGTCAATGTGAAGGTCACCACGCGGCTTTTTAAAAAGAAATGATACGTTTATGCAGCAAAGTTATATTGAAACATCTGATGTCTTCACCAATAGAAAAATAATGTGTTTTTATAAAGCATTACTCTCTTTCTGGATTACATAACTGTATGTCTTCATTTATTAGCAGTAAAAAAAAAAGATAATAAGAATGTGTTATCAAACCAGATATAAATGGGTACTCTGGTATATAAAATAATTAACACATTTCCGTCACTATTTCCAGAATATCAATGTTCACATTTACAGGATGTTACATGCTCTATAGCTATATAGGTGTGTGCTTGCGTGCGTGTTCTGAATATATATATATATATATATATATATATATATATATATATATATATATATATATATATAACTAGTATATGTAACAGTGTTATGAGAATATAAGCACAGGTGAAATTTCTGTTCAGGTATGCTCAATCTTTCACGGTGACTTCTGCTTCCCTAAAAACATTACACTTTTTAGCGTCTCGTTGGGTTGGAGAACAGGAAAAGCGAACAAACGTTTCCCAACAACCCCATGACTCAGGAACATAAAATGCCACCTCTGGGAGAACGAAGTGAGAAATAGAAGCACAACCTCAGACACACAAAAGGTAGACTCTGAAGTGAGGAGAGGACAAAAACGCTAGCGATTTAAACACCGCGTCGTTTTTTTTTGTTCCGTCTTCATTCTCAATGCCACTTTTTATTTTCATTCCTGGCATCTCTTGCTTGGGACTCGGAATGACTTTACATACGCGCCAGCCTTTCATTTCCTCTCCCCTCTTCCCCATCAAAGTCATGACGTTGTGTGAAGTGAATGATTTACAAGGAGACAGTAAAATGTTTTACTGCGTGACGACTGTAACTAGAAGGTTACTCTATAAACGTGAAAGTTGTTTTCCATTGCGTTCGATTTCTTACGGTTTTAAACGTACTATTTTTAGAAACAACTGTATACACAGAAGTTGTCACTAACTCAGATTCCAATGAAATCTAGAGACAAATACTAATAAATGAATATTATTATAGAGAGAAATGTCCGAGGTGATAGATCAGCGAATAACTTCAGAGGAAGAGGTATGTTTATAACACTCCCAAAATTAAAAAAAAACACACAAATAATCAACAACAGGAAAAAGAACAATAGATGGTCCGAAGCAGGATCGAACCCGTACTCCTTGGCACAGCGCCTTGCCACGAGAACCAAACGCTAGAGCACACAGCCAGCTTCCTAGAAACCACAATTGCCAAGAAAAGGGGAAACAATTAGAGAAGACACACTCGGTACAGAAAAGGTTGTGTTAACGTTGGATGTTTTGGGAGAGAGAAGATAGTATCGCAATATATAATGATCACTGATTATTGTAAAATCATCGAGATATGAACTCGACGGAAATAATGTTACAACGGTTTTAAGAAATGAATGACAGAACCTGTATGACTGTATACCCCAAATAAATCCCAAATGTGGTTATATAACTTCCACTGTTTCTCTTCGCCGGAGCTATCCTTCTGAGTAAGCGATACTCCCACAGTCTTAAAGATTCACGTATTTGCTATTGTGACTTCCACTGTGTGAAAGCTTCACTTGTATGTTGTTATATCTTCCACTGCGTAAAAGCTTCACTTGTATATTGGTATAACTTCCACTGTGTAAAAGCTTCACTTGTATGTTGTTACAACTTCAACTGTGTAAAAGCTTCACTTGTATGTTGGTATAACTTACACTGCGTGAAAGCTTTTCTTGTATATTGTTATAACTTCCACTGTGTGAAAGCTTCACTTGTATATTGTTATAACTTCCACTGTGTGAAAAAAGTCTTCACTTGGCTGCTAGTTCTCTTCTTGTGCGCTCTGCTTCTTTACATGACATCTATTGTTTTTTCATCATCTGAAATAGATGTTAGTAAATACTATCACACTGTACCATGAGACAGGCTTTATTTTATTGTAATGTCATATACCATAGTTATTCTGTTAGCTAAGCCATTAATTTGAAGAATAAACATCGCCATGTTATTCTTTTTTTTCTTCGTGTAGGCTTGTCTACAAAGTAAACTATCGACTGGGGAGCGTGTTCATTTTGTACACTGTTTCTTTTCGTGTCCTGTTTATTTTATAAACAAAAGTATGCTAACTTTGTTCACATTCAGCTGATAATAGTGTGGCAACTGAACAACGTAAGTTGTTAATCGTGTATTTTTATTAATATGCTAGATATAACATTTATTTTGTTCTGTTTGGTTTGTTTCCATGTTCAAAAATTGTAACTTCCACCACTCTCACTGTCGTTCCCAGTTTACGACTTTGAACCGAAATTGCTGGAACAACTAGTGACGTCATCAACATAAGATGTTGAAATAACCAGATGTACGATGTGGCAATTATTGCTGATTGTTGGGAAGTGACAACATTTACTTTAAGCAATTAGTTTTGTTGTTGAAAGGAGACTGTTAGTGACGTCAGATACCATTTGCCACCCACAATACATAAATAATACACAAGATATAAAGAAATCATAGAGATAATTGGGAGCCGCGATAGCTCAGTGGTTAGTGAACTGGACTACAAAGGACAAGAGGTAGCGTTCGATGCCAACCGACGGCTTCCGGGTTCACCCAGCCTTAAATGGGTACCGGATTTTTTTCTGAGAAAGTAAAGCGGGACGGGCGTAATACCGACCACATTACCCCAAAAATCAAGCGTTGACGGTCTGTAAAATGTATGGTCACTAACAGCATATTCCCTATACGCCACTTGGCGTGACGGGTGCTCTATACTTTTTTTTTATATAGAGATAATTCTATAATTTCTGTATCTTGCAGTTTTAGCAATGATTTCTTCCACAAACATTTGTTCTCTATGGATGAAAGGAGATAGTCAAGGTTAAGAGACGGATGCAGAAGTCAACTACAGCGAGAAGAAAGGAGGTACCCGATAAGATCCTGCAAGTGGCGTATAGGGAATATGGTGTTAGTGACCATAATTTTTACAGACCTTCGGCACATTAATTTTTGGGGTAATGTGGTCGGTATTACGCCCATGCCGTTTTACTTTCCCAGAAAAAAAAAACCGATACCCATTTGAGGCTGGGTGTACCTTGAAGCTGTCGATCAGGATTGAACTCGACTTCTTGTCCGTTATAGTACAGTTCACTAACCACTGAGTTATCGTGGCTCCCAATTGATAACTGTGTTAATGCTAATTTGAAAAAAAAAATATTGTCCTTATTATTGTTATATAAATAAATGTCATTGATACGACAATTGTGAAAATGATGTTAGAGCAAAAAAAAAAGTAACAATAAACACAAAAGTGAAGTTTAACAAAGAGAAACAGAATAAGAAGAATAAGAAGAAAACCAAGAAGAATAAGAGAACAAAGAAGAATAAGAGAACAAAGAAGAATAAGAGAACAAAGAAGAATAAGAACAACGAGAGATAGAGAGACATATTTCCATCTTGCCTTTTCCTGGTTGTTAAACCCAAACACGCAGTTTACTGTGTTGTGTTACATATTATATAAGATTTAGAAATGGTGGTCTTTCTGCCCGGGACATTCTGAATCGCACCGACATTATTCTGGGTACGAGATTGCCTTCCCTCTTCCATTCCTAGTCTTTTAGCCAGACTGAACAACTTGTTTCCGGCACTACAAAGTGAAGGTTAACAGTCATATTCAACTTGACTTCTTTAACACTGACTGTATTTATAATTTTTAAAAACCTGTGTGTTATCAACTTTTGTTTTGTGAGTTTCATAATCACAAAGATTTATGTCAACACTACGTTTTCGACGTTTACTTTATCATGGGAATTATTTTTTTACGTAAAATCCATGAGTTTAATTTGACTGAATTCTCGTGGGGGTAGGTTACGTTCTATGTTCTCCTCTCCCATTTCTGCCCATCAGCATCAGGGGGAAATGAAGAGTTGGGGCTAACGTGTTGTAGCGTGTCCATGGTGCTAACTTTGAGTCAGCTGTTTCAGCAATTCATAGCCTTATAGGTTTACAGTGTTCTCATTGTTTCTGAACCTTAATAATCGTCGGTGAATGTAGTCGGTGATCGTGCTACATATTTTAATCATTAGATTTGTTGTTTCTTGTTGATCATGTTACGCATTCTAATCGTAGCATGATCAATTGTTTCTTACTGTGATCCAGCACTGAAGTTACCACGGCTCTTTTTCTTTTATGTATCGCCATTACTTTTGAAATATGGATTTATAGAACAATAGATAGAATTGGATGAAAGGAAAAGAAAACAAACGATGAAGTTTTAAAAAAAACTAAAAATAAAAAGAGAACTATTAAACACAATTAGAACAAGACAAATGAAATTGTTGGGGCATATTAAAAGACACAACAGCCTACTAAAAGTAACATTGGAAGGTAAAATACAAGGTAAAAGAGGCAGAGGCAGACCAAGACTAACATGGACGAGTAACATCAAAAGATGAACAAGTCAACCTATGACAATCTGCACCATCAAAGCAAGAGACAGAGTGGAATGGCGCTCAGTGGTTGCCAACCTTCTATGCAGAGACGGCACTCAATGATGATGATGATCGCCATTACTATTCATTTCTACTTGTCACATTTTCGTATTTGTTTAATGCGTTTATTTTTTTCGTACATCAACAACAACAACAACAACAACAACAACAAAGCATATCACGGCCGGTCAAAGACCTATCCTTTTCTCTTAATATCCCGTCTGAGTTGAAACAGCTCTACAATCTGACTTGTTTGTTTTCGCGATAAACTCCAACCTCCCGCGAGATGAACAAAGAGAAGGTAAGAGATATAAGTAAGCGGTTTCAGCGTTTGCCTTCCAAGTGTGTGACCTCCAGGCCACTTGGGCGTGTAACTTCGTGCTCAGTACTAGTAAGCGTGCGAAAACCACGTGCAGCTGTTAAATGAGTTATAAAACTAGTTTACTTAAAAGGCAACCTGGGGTGGTGGAACAGTCAAAGTGGATCGAATCTAGGAGCGTGTTCAAAAGGATTCAACGTCTGGGAATCATATCATGTATGTGATAGCTCTCAGTAGAAACAGCCGTCATTATTATAGTAAATTCCTATTCATGATCTTAATATAATCTTTATGGATTTCTTCAAAGTCAAATGTATAGCTTTTGAGAGTACTCTCACACCTTAAATGATGTACTTAGGAAATGCAAAGAAAACTGTGTATGATGTACTTAAGAAATGGGATGAAAACTGTATATGATGTACTTGAGAAATGCGAAGAAAACTGCGTTATTTATGAAACGGGAAGAAAACTATAAGATGTACTTAAGAAAAGGGAAGAAAACTGTATATGATGTACTTAAGAGATGTCAAGGAAATTGTGTATGACGTATTTAAGAAATGCGTATAAAACTTTATTTCAACCCAATCAAAAATGTTCTTCACTTCAAAGCAGTCATTTTTTATGAACTATAAAGAGCACGGGGGCGATCTGGCAGCTGGTACACTCAACAGCGGACCTGCCAATTGTGACAACTGATGCAATCAACAGCCGACCTGCCAATTGTGACAACTGATGCACTCAACAACGGACCTGTCAATTGTGGCAACTGATGCACTCAATAGCGGAACTGCCAATTGTGACAACTGGTACACTGAAGAGCCGAACTGTCAATTGTGACAACTGGTACACTCAACAGCCGACCTGCCAATTGTGACAACTGGTACACTCAACAGCCGACCTGCCAATTGTGACAACTGGTACACTCAACAACCGACCTGCCAATTGTGACAACTGGTACACTCAACAGCCGACCTGCCAATTGTGACAACTGGTACACTCAACAGCCGACCTGCCAATTGTGACAACTGGTATACTCAACAGCCGACCTGTCAATTGTGACAACTGGTACACTCAACAGCCGACCTGCCAATTGTGACAACTGGTACACTCAACAGCCGACCTGCCAATTGTGACAACTGGTATACTCAACAGCCGACCTGTCAATTGTGACAACTGGTACACTCAACAGCGGACCTGCAAATTGTGACAACTGGTACACTGAAGAGTCGAACTGTCAATTGTGGGAGCTGGTACACACAACAGCCGCCCTGCCAATTGTGGTATTTTCCCCCGATCTAAAACTACCGTGGTGGTACCCAGCCTCCTTAACTGGGTGGGTACCTGAGATATTTTGTAGGAAAGAAAGACAGCGAGACATCCACCTCACCCCATACAACTGAAACTTCTTACTACAACGAAGTCACCATCACTACGTTACACACTAAACTCGTTAACCCTTCTATTACATAGAGAAACGTGTATTCCATTTATTGTTTGCTTTGTCATTTATATATATATATATATATATATATATATATATATATATATATATATATATCTTCAACATCATCGTGTGCCATACCGATTGGCGTAGGCGATCATGTCCTTCCACAATCTTCTATCTACAGTGCATCGTAGCAATTCTGTTGTTTATCGTTTTCCAAGCCATGACACTATACTGTCCAGTATTTGTTCTCTTTGTCGCCCGCGATATCTCTTTGAGATATATATAGCTTGCGATACAGAGACCGAAATGCGATGAAGCCTGACGAAAAAAAATGTTATTGAATTATCGAGAGAAAAAAATATGCATTAATAATACTAAATTGAAATGAAAACAACATTGAAGTGGAAATGTAAAATAATACTACTCATAATATTAAATAGCTGTTCTTCCTTTAATCTCATTACTCTTAACAACACCCAATATTGCTATCTTGTGCTACTGCTATTCTAAAACGTGTAGCAATAATACTATTCTGCTACTTCTCATGACAATACTAAACTTCAACTTAAGCCTACATTTTCTTGTCTTCTTTTATCTGGCGCTGAACTCTTTAAGTATCGCATAGAAAGGAGATTGATTTTAGTATACTATAGTGTCTTTAGATATTTGGTTGCTTGTTTGTTTGATTCTCTCTTTATAAATGGAACGTCTTTCTTGATATATCTGGTTATTGTTCGATCGGAAAAACGAGGTTAAAAAACGAATAAATAGCAAAAATAGGAAGAGAAGTAAATGAGAAAAGAGTAGAAGAACAAAGGATGAGGATTAAGTGGGTGGGATGATAAGAAAGGGAAAAAAACTGAAATAGAAGAAGAATAGGTAGAAGAGGAAAAGGTTGTTGAAGAAGAAAACCAGAAATCGAAAAAAAAATGGTTAAAAGAGCGGACGAAAAAAGGAAAGAAGATGCTAATGGATGATGAGAAATAATACAAATAAGGAGAAAGATTGAGGTGGAGACGGAGAAAGAGAATAGTGAGCAGAAATGGAAGTAAAATAGTAGAAGGAAAAAAGTAGAAGAAGTTTTGATTATGGTGATGATGATGATGATGATGATGATGATGGTGATGATGATGGTGGTGACAATGATGATGTAAAGAAGAAGAAGAAAAAGAAGAAGATGACAATGATGTATTGAACATTTCATCAGAAACCGTAATGTATTGGCTCATACAGTGTACAAAAAATCATACGAGACGAGAACTTGAACGAGGCGAATTGCGTCTACGAATTCAGCAGGAAACACTTGAAACCATTACAAGATTGTCGATTTCACCAGACTCGAGATTTTCATCTTTGACGATTTTGGGAAGGGCAAATGTAATTACTCGTATGTTGAGATATTACTGACTCGATTACTTGTAGATTTTGAGCAGATTAAAAAAGGAGTTTGAGACGTCAAATATGACCTCTGTGACTGAAGTGCTTTAACCAGCATGAGGTTACAACATGTTTTTTTTTAATGATCTAATCATGAACAGCAAGCAATCTGTGTTTTGATATCAGACAAAACTAACATACTTAATGCTGATTGTAAAACATCGACCTCCAAATAGATGACAAAAAGCAATCACGATGGTAGTTTATACAACTAGATGCTGGTAGTTTATGCAGTTAGATGATGGTAGTTAATGTACATAGATGATGACAGTTTGTTTAACTAGATTGTGGTAGTTTATGCAGCTAGATGCTGGTAGTTTATGCGGCTAGATGCTGGTAGTTTATGCAGCTAGATGCTGGTAGTTTATGCAGCTAGATGCTGGTAGTTTATGCAGCTAGATGCTGGTAGTTTATGCAGCTAGATGCTGGTAGTTTATGCAGCTAGCTGCTGGTAGTTTATGTACCTAGATGATGACAGTTTGTTTTAACTAGATTGTGGTAGTTTATGCAGCTAGATGCTGGTAGTTTATGCAGCTAGATGCTGGTAGTTTATGTACATAGATGATGACATCTTGTTTAACTAGATTGTGGTAGTTTATGCAGCTAGATGCTGGTAGTTTATGCAGCTAGATGCTGGTAGTTTATGAAGCTAGATGATGGTAGTTTATGCAGCTAGATGCTGGTAGTTTATGTACCTAGATGATGACAGTTTGTTTTAACTAGATTGTGGTAGTTTATGCAGCTAGATGCTGTTAATTTATGCAGCTAGATGATGATAGTTTATGCAGCTAGATGCTGGTTGTTTATCAGCTAGATGCTGGTAGTTTATGAAGCTAGATGCTGTTAATTTATGCAACTAGATGATGGTAGTTTATGCAGCTAGATGCTGGTAGTTTATGCAGCTAGATGCTGGTAGTTTATGCAGCTAGATGATGGTAGTTTGCATAACTAGCTTGGAGGTTATACACTTCTTCTGCCATTGCTCATGCTGAGTTAGGCTGACCACTATGGTTTTTCATTTCCAGCCATTTAAATGCTATTGACTGATAACACTTATTGACTACGAGAAGGCTTGTGATATGAGAAATGAAGATATCTGAGAAAGAATAAAACAAGGGCCATCCGAACAACATGAAATAAATAGGAAAATGGACACGCATTAAGAAAACCAGATGACAATATAGCAAGACAGACACTGGCATAGATCCCACAGGGAACCCACTTTATGTACATAAAGTCAGGAATGCACGAAAAAGAGAAGTTATGGATAACTTTAAGAACGTTGGCCTTGATTGAAGAGAAGTAAAGAAAATATATATGATATATGAAGAGGAATAGTTGGGGAGACTGCCCGTTGCCGCCTATACTCCAAAAATGGTGTAAACAGCACTCATTGATTGATTTAAAATCGAGGGGGAGGGGGGTGTGCGTTAAGTTGTCATATACAGTAAGCTGATATAGTTTGTGCATTTCAGCCCGACACATTCGACTTCAGTGAGACATTTTAGGAACTGGACTGCCTTCCCTCTTCGATGCTTACTTACTTGGCCAAACTGGTTAATCTGTGATCACGCCTCGTCTCGTAAAAGAGATTTAGGTTCTTGACTACCTGCTGCCGCTTGTCTTGTACAAACAGTCAGATATGAGTCGCTGATCACTTTCAGCTTACATGCTTTTTTGGGTGCCTTCGTCGTTGGTTTATTCACAGTCTAAATCCCACCTCTTGATCTTCAAATTCCACTCGTACCATGCTTGGTTTCGCTATCCTATATTCGCACTATTTTACCATTCTCAATCACCGAGTCACTCACCAATCACCCCGTCACTCGCCAATAAACGATCATTGAATGATTCCAATAAACGATCATTGAATGATTCCAATAAACGATCATTGAATGATTCCAATAAACGATCATTGAATGATTCCAATAAACGATCATAGAACGACTCCAATAAACGATCATTGAATGATTCTAATAAACGATCATAGATTGACACTTAGTACATCTCTTTTGTCAAGCTCTACGGTTCCCACTACTCAATCCTCTGAAACAAGATTAACAGCCATCTTGTCGTTATGGAACCCTGAATGAGCAAAGCAGAAGAACCACACAAGTTCTTGAATCCCGTATGGCCCGTAGAACTACAAAATGATTATTATAAACAGCCAACAACAGAATTTAAAAGATGTACTATGGATAAAGAAATGTGTAAGGACGTAATCGCCTACTCCAACCGGTATGACACATGATGATGATGATGATGAATAGACATAGAAACGTAGACCTGGAAAATGATTTCTCCTAGTACATATATAACCGTAGAAGTACAAAATGATTTGTCTAAGTAGACCTAGAACCGTAGAACTACAAAATGATTACTCTGAGTGGACACAGCTGTTGAACATCAGAGTAACTTCTCTAAGAAGACCAAAACTTGTTAAACAACAAAGTGACTGCTGTAATGTGATTGGTCGACGATGTGTGGAACGTTTTGCAGCTCAAGTGTCCTTGCTGTTTCCTGCACAGGCAGTGAACAATGACGCCCTTTCTTTGTTTTCTAGTGCTTGCTTCTATGTCAAGTGTCATCATTGTATATACTCTGCACCGCCAAGTCAGCTGTCATTTGCCTGCCTTAACTATTTTACTGCATCAGAATTGATTATTTTCCCGGTGATGTGGTAATGTAGATATACATTTGCCTTCCTTGTTTCTCATTTTCTCTATGAACTTTGCAAAAAAGGCAATGCTCTGCACGACGAGCCTTATAAATCTAAGATTAGTGTCTATATATATGATCCCTATGTATATGATCCCTATGTTTATGATCCCTATGTATATGACCCCTATGTTTATGATCCCTATGTATATGATCCCTATGTTTATGATCCCTATGTTTATGATCCCTATGTATATGACCCCTATGTTTATGATCCCTATGTTTATGATCCCTATGTTTATGATCCCTATGCTTATGATCCCTATGTTTATGATCCCTATGTATATGACCCCTATGTTTATGATCCCTATGTATATGATCCCTATGTTTATGATCCCTATGTATATGACCCCTATGTTTATGACCCCTATGTATATGATCCCTATGTTTATGATCCCTATGTATATGACCCCTATGTTTATGATCCCTATGTATATGATCCCTATGTTTATGATCCCTATGTATATGACCCCTATGTTTATGATCCCTATGTATATGATCCCTATGTTTATGATCCCTATGTTTATGATCCCTATGTATATGACCCCTATGTTTATGATCCCTATGTTTATGATCCCTATGTTTATGATCCCTATGTTTATGATCCCTATGTATATGACCCCTATGTTTATGATCCCTATGTATATGATCCCTATGTTTATGATCCCTATGTATATGACCCCTATGTTTATGACCCCTATGTATATGATCCCTATGTTTATGATCCCTATGTATATGACCCTATGTTTATGATCCCTATGTATATGATCCCTATGTTTATGATCCCTATGTATATGACCCCTATGTTTATGATCCCTATGTTTATGATCCCTATGTATATGATCCCTATGTTTATGATCCCTATGTATATGACCCCTATGTTTATGATCCCTATGTTTATGATCCCTATGTTTATGATCCCTATGTATATGATCCCTATGTTTATGATCCTATGTATATGATCCCTATGTTTATGATCCCTCTGTTCACTAACGAGGTCTTGATGCGTTAGCATAATGGGTTGTTCACAATCTTTCTCCAATCTTCATTTTTATGTGCCAGTTTTTTAGTTTGTTCGACTGTTCTCCTCCAATCGCTATCGTCACCATTCCGTTTTTCTTCTTTCACCCACTTCTACGTCTTTTTCCATCTTCAAACACCACCACCCATAGCTCTCAATCATTTTTCTATAGGCGGCGATGTTTAAACACTTGTCTTTATATGTTTAGTAGCCAGACTATTAGATCTAATACCAAACACTAGTACCAACATCATTATCTTCTCTTACCCATATATTAAGCTCTTAACTGACAAGTGTTATTTTTGATAATTATTGGAGCGTTTTCGTTTGTGATGTGTTTTCTCTATGAGATGTCATTGACATTACTGTAACACCTCAAATCCATATGTTGTATTTTGTTCCTATTTTTTTTTTTTTACATTTAAGATTCATGCTGTAAAATGTTCACATTACCACTAGGTGCAACAGTTCAGTCCCCCGACAACAGTTCAGTCCCATGATAACAGTTCAGTCCCATGATAACAGTTCAGTCCCTTGACAACAGTTCAGTCCCCTGACAACAGTTCAGTCCCCTGACAACAGTTCAGTCCCATGATAACAGTTTCATATTAAAATGTATTAAAATTTAAAAGTTTTTAAAAAATGTATGTACAAGTTCCCTCCACGTCTTGCTAGGCGTTAGGGTAATATGCTGTCAATGACATATTTTTCTACAACCATGAGTGATGCGGTTGGTATCACGCAAGACCGCCTTTACTTCCCAGAAAAAAAACTGGTACCCATTTTTAGAGGTTGGGTGAACCCAGGAGCGTTGTTGGTCAGAAGAAAATCCACCACTTCTGGGAACTGTACGCTGATCCAGCTGATCAGGAAGCGAGCACACTAATCACTCAGCCACTGATACTCCTTATTATATTTAGCGGGGACAGTTAACATACATAGAATTATTTCTCTTCATAGAGTTTGCCATAAAAAAATGGGCGATCACTTTCATTCATTTTAAATTTCTATAGTTCTGATGCATCTAGTTAGAGATAGTGTCTTGACTAAACACAAAATTGTGGTGAATGCATTTATTCATCTTGGTATATATTATTGTGAGACTGTTCAATACAGTCATAGTATAAAGAGTATCAAAAAGAGATTGGTCATTATGTTCATGGTACAGACAAACATTCAAAGAGAGGCTGATCATTAAGTTTACGGCACAGACAAACATTCAAAGCGTGGTTGGTCATTATGTTCACGGTACAAGCAACAATCAAAGAGAGATTGGTCATTATGTTCACAGTACAAGCAACAATCAAAGAGAGATTGGTCATTATGTTCACGGTACAAGCAACAATCAAAGAGAGATTGGTCATTATGTTCACAGTACAAGCAACAATCAAAGAGAGATTGGTCATTATGTTCACAGTACAAGCAACAATCAAAGAGAGATTGGTCATTATGTTCACAGTACAAGCAACAAACAAAGAGAGATTGGTCATTATGTTCACGGTACAACCAAAAATCATTGAGAGGCTGGACATTATGTTCACGGTACAACCAAAAATCATTGAGAGGCTGGACATTATGTTCACGGTGTAACCAAAAATCATTGAGAGGCTGGACATTATGTTCACGGTGTAACCAAAAATCATTGAGAGGCTGGACATTATGTTCACGGTGTAACCAAAAATCAAAGAGAGGCTGGACATTATGTTCACGGTGTAACCAAAAATCAAAGAGAGGCTGGACATTATGTTCACGGTGTAACCAAAAATCAAAGAGAGGCTGGACATTATGTTCACGGTGTAACCAAAAATCATTGAGAGGCTGGACATTATGTTCACGGTGTAACCAAAAATCATTGAGAGGCTGGACATTATATTCACGGTGTAACCAAAAATCATTGAGAGGCTGGACATTATGTTCACGGTATAACCAAACATCGAAGAGAGGCTGGACATTATGTTCACGGTACATATAACCAAACATCGAAGAGAGGCTGGTCATTATGTTCACGGTATAACCAAACATCGAAGAGAGGCTGGTCATTATTATGTTCACAGTACGAACATTATCAATGTAGAAACAATGATAGATATCCGCCCAATAATCTTTTTACAATAAGTAACGTATTAGCTTCTTTCCCAACACAGACAACTGTTTGGAAGCTTCCCATTTATACAAGCACTGGAGACATCCCATTGTTCATAAATGCCACTTTAGATTCCCAATAGCTGCACCAGTCACGGAAGTGTATAGACATCTCAAGAGATAACAATGACGCATAGAGTAGTACTTTATAACTGTTATATCCCCAGTAAAAACCAAGAAACACTTAGGATTTCCAGCAATGAGAACAACACAAGAAACACTATAACGGAACCACTTTTCTTTGATACAAGGATAGCTACATATAAATATTTGGGAGAGAACTCATGTAGTTTCAAGTTACATTCCCTTATCGTGGCGTTCAAGATAGCGCCTTGTGGACGTCTGTTCAAGTCACTCAAGTGGTCAGATGAGATACAGTTGGTCAGTGATAAAGAGTCGGGCATGCTTGTTTTCACAAGTGGTTGCCCAAATTATCGTTTGCATTACGTGAACAAATGGCGACCGACTTGAGTTGCAGACGGCCGGAGCCTCCAGAGCAGAGACCCTTCAAAAGTACTGGATCTTGAAGGGAGTCATTAGTTCTTGCAATGTTCTACAAATTATCGAGTCAGTTTATTTAAAACAAACATAAACATGGATCTTTATTAGATGAAATACCGTTAAAACAGACGTTAAACCAATTGTTGTTTGTTGTGGTAATATATCGTGTAAAGGCATACAAATATGAAGTTGTTTTAAAGCTGATGATAAGAATGAGAAGGGAAAAAAAGGAAAACTGGTTTCGTTATAGCCTTATGTAAGTTAAGGATAGCACAAAATCAAAAGGACGTTGCGGTTGAGAAGGTCATCAGTCATTTTGTGGTTTCCCTCACCTAGGTAAAGCTGTAACCAAACCATATGTTTCCTTTTTTTGTGTTTATTTTTATTTCTAACATTACTTATCTAAACTGATCAGCACATCCATCATTGCTAATTAACTTCTCAATAAAATTGAATTTTTTTTCCCACTATGGTTTTATATATATATGGAAAGAGGTGAGATGCAGAATGGCTCAGGCAAGAGCAGCTTTCCAAAAAAATGAGGAAGATACTATGCAATCCATTTTTGACAATAGAAACAAGAAAAAGAGTTCTTAAATGTTATGTAGAGCAAGCCTTAACATATGGATGCGAATCATGGACAATAGGACAACAGACAAGAAAATAACTGGAGTCTGTAGAAATGTGGTTTTACAGAAGAATGTTGAGAGTACCACGGACAGCTAAGAAGAGTAATGAAGATGTTCTGAGAGAGGTCAAAGCAAAAAGAGAGCTAATTTCCAATATTAGGAAGAAACAATCATCATTTTTTGGCCATGTAATGAGAAGAGAACAACTGGAGTATATTGTAACAACTGGAAAATTGAGGGACGAAGAGATAGAGGAAAGCAAAGAGAAAAAATAAAAGACAGCTTAAGAGAATGGCTTGGCAGAAGGTCAACAACAGAAACGATAAATATCTGCTGAGATCGAAGGTTGTGGAGAGACATGATCACCTACGCCAGTAGGCCCGGTACTTGATGATGATGATGATGATGGTTATATTCTAGTCTTGAATGATTTCATTGATTGACTCATTGACAGTCTTTACCCTAGCATGTATTTTTCGGACTGTGGCACCTAAATAAGTATACACCAACAAAGTAGCCATTGTTTACTGTATGTAGTTCCTACTCGCATTTTAGTCTGGGCTAGGTGATTTTTAATTTTAGCAGTCTAAACCTATGCATGAAATTTGTTATAGGTTCCAGGCAGTTGTGATAACAATCGTGGTTTACCTTAGCTTTCTCGCATTTCTCGACTTAAGGTCTCATTACTTTCAACAAGGGGGCACTAGCAGAATAGCCTGGTTTGGCGATAAGGTAAACATATGTTCAATCCAAGCTTGACTTTGTCGATTCTGTTCTAAAAAGGCTCACAGACTTTATGAGCTTGGGAAGTAAACAAACGCTAAGGAAGAGCGTCCACACCTTCCTCTTTCGTACATGAACATACTATGGTCTTGGGTGTGAAAAAAAATACTTCAGTTCCTGACGTCATTATTTTGTCAGAGACGATCATTTCCAGGTATAAACAAAGATCTGCACAAACCGCAACTAACACCATGTGCCATGTCATACAACTGAGATCTCCGCAAATTGTTTTCGCTGAGAAATCCATCAACTTGTTTCAAGCTCTTTCGCTGGCTTGATCTCTGCGCTGTCAGTCTCTAAAATAAATGTCCATATCTCAGCTATGTACCAAATTAAGTTTTACTAGTAACGCACATAAATACTTTCTAAAATAAATGTCCATAATTCTCAGCTAGGTACCAAAACAAGTTTTACTAGTAACGTACATAACTACTTTCTAAACTAAATGTCCTTAACTCTCAGCTAGGTACTAAAACAAGTCTTACTAGTAACGCACATAACTACTTTCTAAACTAAATGTCCATAACTCTCAGCTAGGTACCAAAACAAGTCTTACTAGTAACGCACATAACTACTTTCTAAACTAAATGTCCATAACTCTCAGCTAGGTACCAAAACAAGTTTTACTAGTAACGTACATAACTACTTTCTAAACTAAATGTCCATAACTCTCAGCTAGGTACCAAAACAAGTCTTACTAGTAACGCACATAAGTACTTTCTAAACTAAATGTCCATAACTCTCAGCTAGGTACCAAAACAAGTTTTACTAGTAACGTACATAACTACTTTCTAAACTAAATGTCCATAACTCTCAGCTAGGTACCAAAATAAGTTTTACTAGTAACGCACATAACTACTTTCTAAACTAAATGTCCATAACTCTCAGCTAGGTACCAAAACAAGTTTTACTAGTAACGCACATAACTACTTTCTAAACTTCAAATACAACAATCGTCTCATTTTACTGCTAAAGTGAACATGGAATTGTGGTTACAAGTCTGAAAATACACCAATGGGCCTTCCCGGAATTCAGTGTCATTGACTATGATGGTAAATAATATTCCTTATAAAGGGTATTAGTTAACCCTTAGCATACAATCGTATTATTGAGAGAAGTGTAGCACCTTATTGCACTAAACCAAAGTGTGCAGGTGAGTTACGAGGGTCAAATGCCCCTGCTCGCTGTGTTACCCCTCCCAAATTCGACTCATTTCTTTTTAACCGAATCGACACGTTTTCAAAGGGAGCTCACCCAGGATTTTTTGGGCGATGCATCACAAGCGAGTATTTTCTCCTGCTCTCGTATAAAGACAGTCATTAATGTGGTCGAACAATGACATGTATCACTCTACTCCCTTGCATGATTACACAGGACGATCCTGGAACACAAGCCGATCGGTATCACTGGTATGGTTTGCACGACTCGTTGAAGAAATTGCTTAAACTCATTTGATGTTGTATTAAAATGTTTACGTTTTTTTTCTTCTGTTTTTTCTTTCCTTAGCCGTGGATATCGTTGTTTTAGATTTTTAACTGCTTATGGTTGATTTGCGTGCGCAACTTGTACACTGACCCTGTGTTTTATTGTCCGTCACTATAGTTAAAAGTAAAAAATCTCTTCATGATATCAAGGGTTAATTGGTCACAAATGTGATCGAATGAGGTTAAAATTGGTTTTATTTGGACATGAGATGAGTTATTAGCTAATACTATACCCTCCCCCCCCCCCCCCCACAGCATTTCATGTTACAATATCTCAGAAATATTTGAAACACTTTAATATTGTATACACTTTAATATTGTAAACACTTTAATATTGTATACACTTTAATTAACTGCTTCTTAAGAAAGAGCAAAACTTTGTCATGTAATTTTTGTTATATTTATACAAAATTATGAAACCACAAATATTTTAATAGGATTATTGTTTTCGCTTGTATTTACGCACCGTACTTTTATGTTGCCTCCGCACTTTCAACAATTTCCACACCCGTTTCCGATGGGTGCAGTTTTAAATGATTTCCGGTATAGCAGTGATACTATCCAGGTGACGACTACCATGTGATCCATTCTGTTACTTCCCTTGACTTATCATTGTCGCCTTTGTTACACGCTTATGTTTGAACAGTAAACGTGGGACGAGACTGGCATACCTGGTCCAACAACGTCAATCCCTAATTGCAACAGCTTGGTATGATTCGCTATTGTAATGGTAAATATGCCGGTCTGAAGTCACGTAAGAACACAAGAAGCTTTATGCTGTGAGGTTGTTTAAACACAAAACGTCCAGTCTTTGAATTGCTTTTATTTTGACCAACTGATTACTTCCTTTCCTCTAATGTTCTTAAAATGAACGTTAAATTAAATGTGGTAGTTAAATTAGCTGTGTGGTAGTTTTTGCGTTCGAGTTGCACCGTTATTTTATACCACGCCCTTATATGGCCTTTGGCGTCGCGTCTTGATAGACGGTTGATAGCAAGCAATCAAACAATTCAGCTTGCTTGCTATGTCTGGGCCAATAATGTGGAGATAAAGATTTGCCCAAAACGCACTACCCCCCCCCACCCCCTCTCGTCTCCTCTTTGAAGCGTTTCGAAGGAGGGACTAGGTCCTTACGTCCGGAAACAAAGTTGAGTTGCAGGGCATGCCAGAAGATGGATAATACACCACCGACTGCCTTAGGGTCCCTCCCTCCGGACTTTCTGTTTGGGTTTATTCCCGTAGCCTACGAACTCTCCCGAGTCTTCTCACAAGGCAGTGAGCGAGTTGGTCGAGAAAGCCACTGTCGGATATAGGCATTCGCCCACGCCCTTATAAGAACGTTAACATGACATAAATGCCTTGTTTTGTGATTTACTACAGGGAGTGTCCGCGGTTCGCATAGACTGCCAACAATAAGAACAGTAGCAGATACACTACATTGATCAGGTGTGCCATAATATCTTGTAGGTCTCTTACGTCGAATTAGTTAGAAGCATAACAGTCGAAAGACATTTATATGCAATATAGAGAAGTAACTTCTTCTTATTCATTTTTCTTCATTTCTCATAAAAGTGATTCCATTTCTTTTAATGTCTTGTTTCTCTTGTGATTATATTATTTCGTATACAAAGACAACGAAATGGCAAAGCCTTAACTAGGTGAACCTGTTGTGAAGATGTCAATCGATGGAGGTCTTTTCCTGTTGTTTCCTTAAGATATTCTCAACATACGACTATCATGTCTACCTGAATATTAAGATGGCAGTTAAAGAAGTGGTTGGTGAAATGGCCTATCGAGGAAAAGTGGTCGAGTTCAATCCCTATATGAGTACCCGATTTCTCTAAGAAAGAAAAACAGCACTGGCGTATTACTGACAATGTTATTAAAAAAATGTGTCCATGGTAAATAAAAACATGCATTAACATCATATTTTCTACACTCCAAAGGACCTAAAGGGTGTTTTCTTTCTTTCTTTCTTTCTTTCTTTCTTTCTTTCTTTTTCTTTCTTTCTTTCTTTCTTTCTTTATTATCGTGTTCTTGATGAAGGTATAGTAATATCAGCGGACATGTTTATTGCGTCTGTATGCTCATATAAAGTGCCCAACATTTTACTTATAAGCTAATTTCACGTCATGTGACCGACGTGCCGTTTTAAAAACATTTCGTTGATTATGGCGGCGCGAGCACGTGTTTAGAATGCACGTGATGTGTGTTTTCTAGGTGTGTACACATATGTGTGCATTTTATGCTCCTTTACGTTCGTGTTGTCTTGAATACATGTGTATATATGTTCGTGTATACGCGTGCACTCGTTCATATATGATTTGTGCATATGTGGGTTGGTATGTATGCACATACTCTATGGTATGTGTCTGCACCTGCGTGCGTGCGTTCGTCTGTGTCGATTTTCCTGGACATTAATTTATTGACACTGCAGACGACTGTTACTTACGTCATCTGTGACGTATACACAACATTAATTTCAACCGGGTTGCCTTAGCACAGACACGTCGCTTATATATAGCTAGAGGAAATATTCATCTCGTGTAGAACACAGAAAATTGGCTAAATACTTACAATTAAGCATTACCACTGGATCTTAATATATGCATTAATATTATTTAATATTCATAATTGGATTTTGCATCGTATTTTTAATATTATTTACCTCACTTTTGTATAGTACTACAAAGGCTGGCACTAAAAATAAAAGCGTGTTTCAACTATTAAAGTTGTGAACATTTTTTTCAGCAATAAAATTTTGTAATTATCAAGTTTTAGAATTCTCGCAGAAGAAGGAAGGGGATGTTTACAGAACGAGAGTGAATGCTGCATGGTCATTAAAGTAGCCGTGTTCAGGTCAGGAGTGGCATTTCCACATCAATAAAGAATAAGACATGACGAAAGATAGACTCAAGTCTACCTTTCTGAAAAATAATCCAATCCAATTTAAATAGTCTACCTTTCTGAAAAACAGTCCAATCCAATTTAAATAGTCTACCTTTCTGAAAAACAGTCCAATCCAATAAATAGTCTACCTTTCTGAAACACAGTCCAATCCAATTTAAATAGTCTACCTTTCTGAAAAACAGTCCAATCCAATTTAAATAGTCTACCTTTCTGAAACACAGTTCAATCCAATTTAAATAGTCTACCTTTCTGTAAAACAGTCCAATCCAATTTAAATAGTCTGCCTTTCTGAAAAACAGTCCAATCCAATTTAAATAGTCTACCTTTCTGAAAAACAGTCCAATCCAATTTAAATAGTCTACCTTTCTGAAAAACAGTCCAATCCAATTTAAATAGTCTACCTTTCTGAAAAACAGTCCAATCCAATTTAAATAGTCTACCTTTCTGAAAAACAGTCCAATCCAATTTAAATAGTCTACCTTTCTGAAAAACAGTCCAATCCAATTAAAATAGTCTACCTTTCTGAAAAACAGTCCAATCCAATTTAAATAGTCTACCTTTCTGAAAAACAGTCCAATCCAATTAAAATAGTCTACCTTTCTGAAACACAGTCCAATCCAATTTAAATAGTCTACCTTTCTGAAAAACAGTCCAATCCAATTTAAATAGTCTACCTTTCTGAAAAACAGTCCATCCAATTTAAATAGTCTGCCTTTCTGAAAAACAGTCCAATCCAATTTAAATAGTCTACCTTTCTGAAAAACAGTCCAATCCAATTTAAATAGTCTACCTTTCTTACGAGAAGATGAAGGATTTAAGATGATCATGATGAGTTAAATGGTGATGAGATGGTAATAGAAGTAAAATAGTATAGAGTCCCGTCACGCCAAGTGGCGTATAGAGAATATGGTGTTAGTGACCATAATTTTTACACACCTCCAGCACATAATTTGTGGGGTAATGTGGTCGGTATTACGCCTGTGCTGTTTTACTTTCCCTGAAAAAATCTGGTACCTATTTAAGGCTGGGTGAACCTGGAAGCCGTGGATCAGAATCGAAATCGATCTCTTGTCCGTAGTAGTCTAATTCACTATCCACTGAGCTATCACTGCTATCGATTATGGTAATGATGATGAGAAAAACTACGCACAGTATACAACCTTGACTATTAGTCTAACTCCAACAGGTTCTGTACCAAATTGACAAGACAAATGTAGGCTCATTAATGAATGTCTCCATATATAATTCATAGAGATAAATGGTGATTAAAAAAGACAAAACAGGTTAGAGGAAGACTGCTTACAATATTTTCTACAGGAACTATCAATTTACCAGAAATGTATATAGAACAATAGTTTATAGACACCACAAAGTCATAAATGGCTACATCCAGCCTTAGTTTGACATGTTTTATAAAGACAGTCATTAAAAAAAACATGGCCCAAAAAAATGAAATTATGCGGTTGGAGTAACGTCAACTTAAAACTTTTAAAATTCAGAACTTGCAAGAAAATAATCAATAAATACTATGTTTAAAGATTGTATTTCTGTCTGCCACTGACAACTTTCAATTCAGTTTTACCTATGTATGGTTCCGGAAGATGGACGAAATTAGGTTTGGACGAAATGTAATTTAAAAACACCAGATAAATAACAAATAAATACGTCTAACGAACTCAAGAAACCCAGCATTCAAAGTCGGCGTGTAAATAAATTATGACGCCTCGTACAAACAAAACATGAAACAAGCAGACAGTCAGAGACGAACTTTAAGTTATTGACGTTAGAGATACGATCTTAGCACCTCAGACTGTCGTCATCACCTTCCAGTTTAACTTTTGTTACTCGCATCCATTTTTTAAAATATCTTTATTATTGCAACAATAGCTGTCTTGCTATACATGGATGTGCACACTTTCCGGTCAACCATGTTCTGGATTTGGGTACCCGATCTGCATATTTAGAAAATCTAGTAACAAGAAAACTGGAAACCTTTTCCACCTTAAAATGGTGTAATCTAGTAAAAAAAAAAGTAAAGTACCCCCGTCACGCCAAGTGGCGTATAGGGAATATGGTGTCAGTGACCCTATATTTTACAGACCTTCAGCACATGATTTTTGGGGTAATGTGGTCAGTATTACGCCCGTGCTGCTTTACTTTCCCAGAAAAAAATCCGGTACCCATTTAAGGCAGGGTGAACCCGGAAGCTCTCGGTTGGGATCGAACCCTACCCCTTGTCCGTGGTAGTCCAGTTCGCTAACCACTGAGCTATCGCGGCTCCCGGTGTAATCTAGTACTAGACTCTATATGGTAATATATAGTACAGGATTATTTTTTCTTTACTTTCCATTCAGTTCCCATTTTACTGTCAATTACAAATAGATGATAACTGCTACGGTTCCCACTCCCACAATCACACAAACACTTATATGTACACACTATCTTTTTCTCCCCTCCCCCTTTTCCCCCTTTAGCACATTCCTATAGAGAGAAATTCCTTAAGTAAGGACATTCCAGAATTCTTCCATTTATTTTTAAATGCATCAAGGAGGAATTATAAAGGGAGAAGGGAGGGTTAAACAAAAAAATAAAGATGGAACGTAATCTGTCTGAGGCTTAGGAGAGGGGAACTAACAATATCCGAGTGTAGGATGAGTAAACCTGCTCTTTTGCAAGGGTAAAAATGACGAATGCAGCCAGAAAGAAATGTTCCCACGGTAGGTAAGGCAGTCAGCTGGCTCACCGGAGAGGTCAGACAGCATAACAGGCAGCCGCACGTGCTGGCAGCTTTAGAAAGGTCATGAAGAGGCAGTACATTCAGGAGATATTTCCAAGCTCAGGTGTGTTACAGAAAAATAGCTATAAAAGAATGGACTCCTGGGAGAGATATATGGAACAGAAAGAGGGGTTATTATTTCGGTTTATACCAGAAGCGTATATATATATATATATATATATTAAGAACTCATCCGCCTGAAACATCATTTGACGTTATATTGAATAAAGTATAGCAGCAAGAATGTAATTTAGTGTGTGCGTGAGAAGTATACTTTATTTACTTTCTTTACTTCAGTTCATATCTCTTACCTTTTTTGTGTTGAAGGACATGCAGTGTTTTTGTTAATATTATGTTTAGAGCGTCTAATGCATCATGGTCCACATCGAGATATCTGCTATTCTGATAATAGATCTAAGACTTGGCTTTGTCACTTTACCGTTACTTCTGAATAAAATTCTGTCTGCATTATGATGTGCCTTGTGGTAGTCGTATATCGTTTATTTCATGATTGTTATCATGGGTAGTTTGAAGTGTATGTAGGACTAGGATTTTCTGTCACTTCTGTGTGTGACAATTTCTATGTGTGTACGTGACACCGAGAAAACGAAAGAAAGAGAGTGAGAGAGAGAAAAGAGAATGCGACAGTTTATTATATTAAAGACTAATTAATTACACTTTCCTGGTTTAAAGCTTGGATTCAGATCTGGTGTAAATGTGTACCTAATCTGCACGGCCATCGAATAGAAACTAATCAGGCAAAAGGAAGAACATCGACCATCTAACTCACATAATCGAAAGTTGAGTATGTCTTCTATGTTTCATTTGATATTACCAACATGTTACTGATCCATCTGTTAAAAATGTAAATATTCTTATATTAAAGAAAACATTATGTGCTCGTATGAGAAGCAAGCAGACACACAAACATATTCAGAGTATAGCGACGGGGAAGGAATATAGTAATAGAAATGCACACAATTAGGAAATACAGCACCAAATAAGGTGACTCACGAAAAGCAAAAACGAGCATAATTGCATAAGAAATAAGAGTACAATGAAGTAAGAGAACATAGAAGGAATGGACAAGGAAATGTGAAGCTTGGACGGACAACATTTATAATGAATCTTGTTGAGGGAACTCCGCCAAAAACATTGAGGGAGTGGGAGTGAGAAAAAGAGAGTGAAAGAGTTTTTTTATTTTATATTTTTTAAAGATAAGAGAAGCACAGATTCACGTGGGAGGACACTTTCTGTCATTTTTTTTGTAGACATCACACATCACGCTTCTTCACTCCTTTCGCAATAACTTACACACGGCACTTCCACGCCGCTCTTCTTTCTCTGCTTGTTGCTCCAGCTTGCCATTATTCTGCAACATCATCTGACAGCGCGCCAGAGAGAAACAATCTTGCACTACCGCCTCTCACGGTTCATCTCACCTGAGTCACCTCGGTTGCTGGCTGCATCTTATCTCTCGCACATCTTATCACACAGCAGTTTTTAACCGAAGATGCTGGCGAGGGTTTGATGAACACAAAAAAGCCTGTAGCTCATTTTCGTCATGATTGTAAACAAGTGGTATGACGTCAGAAAGCATACTTGCTCTCCTTTTCCTGATGTTTATTTTTTCCAGTCGCAGCTGTCTTGTGCACACAGTTGAAAAAGCATAATTATATATTCATAAATGTGTGTCATATATGTAATTGTCGCCTCTCTTACTATCCTCTTTTCAACTTATTCTTTCTACTTAATTCGTCATCATCATCAAGTACCAGCCTGCTGGCGTAGGTAATCATGTCTCTGCACAACTTTCGATCTCGACAGTTATTTATCATTTCTATTGTTGACCTTCTGCCAAGCGATTCTCTTAAGCTGTCTGGTATCTTTTCACTTTGCTTCCCTCGATCTCTTCGTCCTTTAATTTTCCCAGTTGTCACAATATATTCCAGCTGTTCCCATCTCATTGCATGGCTAAAAAAAATGATGATTGTTTATATCTAATTTTGGAAATTAGCTTTCTTTTTGGTTCGGTCTCTTTCAGAACGTTTTCATTACTCTTCTCAGCTGTCCGCGGTATTCTCAATATTACTTATGTAAAGCCACATTTCTACTTAATTATGAAGTTTTTTTCGCAAAACTTGTTTATACAATCTTCCTGTTTCTTTTCATTTATATACGTGCTTTTTTTTTATTGCTGTGTCTTTTTGTTGCCTTGTTCAGTGAAATTTTTTTTTTGGTGTGCGCATCCTTCCATAGTCTTGTATACTGTAGGCATGTGTACTGAACTTCATGCACTTTGTGTGTGTGTGGGGAGGGGCGCTCATCCCATAGTCTTATACACTGTACGCTTGTTTACTATACTTTGTGCACTTTTTCCTTCGCACTTCAATTCCACCATGTTATTCAATGTTAACCTGTTTATAACTATTTTAATCTATTTTTAGACCGTTTATCAACTGCAGTGCCTTAATTCATTTCTGCTATCCATGATCAGAACAAATGGATCCACAAATATTTCTTGATTATTGATGAAATAGCAGTTTTATATAAAGATGACTAAAACACGCAACAATGCTCATATTTAAAACCGCTTGTTATGAACATTATCACGACATCTCTTAAATCTGTACAGCATACCCGTATACGTCACCCAATGATATTGCAAAAGCAAGGAATAAGTGAGTATTGCCATTACACTCAATCATTGGGGGAGATACTGATACAATATTTAAGCTTCATATTCTTGATAGTCATGAATGTCGCCAAAAATAAACAGAACATCAACATAACTATAGAAGGCAGACAACTAAAACAAGTAGAGGAATTCAAATACCTAGGATGTCTAATGACAAACGATAATTCTCAAGCAGCAGAGATAGAATCAAGATGCAACAAAGCTTGTCAAATCATTGGACAGTTATCACCACTATTGTCCAACAAGGAAATAACTTTGGAGGCAAAACGAGCACTATACAGTACAGTCTTCATCCCAACGTTGTGCTACCAATGCCAGACCCGGACCCAATATGCAAGAACAATAAGAAAAATAACCTTTCCAGAGATGAAATGTGTTAGACGAATGACAGGAAACAGTCTGAGAGATAAGATCAGAAATGAAGAACTAAGAAAAAAGCTAGGAATAGCCCCCGCCATAGGATATATAAGGAAACAACAGATAAAATGGTTTGGCCACGTGACAAGGCAGAAAGAACAAAACACAATACAACGAGCCTTCAACAAACGTTGTAATAACACCAGACCCAAGGGTCGACCACGAAAAAAACGGTCGATGGAATATTAGAAGCACTAGGAAACATAACAGCAGCAGAGGCGAACAGAAGAGCGAAAGACCGCAAATTATATCTCCCCTTGACGCTGAAAGGCAGATAAGGAAGGAAAGAAGAAGAAGATATTCTTGATGTTACCGTTTTGTTCAAGTTGTAACGGAGTTTGTGTTCTGATTAGAGTTCCAGCTGGGTGTTCAAGCAAGATATTTAACTGCTAATTGACACTGCTCACGCTCTAATGTATAGCTCAGTGGTTAGTGAACTGGACTACAAAGGACAAGAAGTTGGGTTTGATGCCAACCGACGGCTTGCGGGTTCATCCAGCCTTAAATGGGTACAGGATTTCGACCTGGGAAAGTAAAGCGGCACGGGCGTAATACCGACCAAATTACCCCAAAAATCATGTGCTGAAGGTCTGTAAAATCTATGGTCACTAACACCATATTTCCTATACGGCACTTGGTGTGACGGAGACTTTTTACTTACGCCCTAATATATAAATAACTGTCTTTATGGCATTGTCCAATTACTGGAGCCTGCCTAAGGGACGTATATGACCGGAGAATAAAGGCCGCTTATCCTGAGGAGTCGTCACGAAGTGTTCGAGTGTGAGGTCTTATTTCATCCCTTAACACTCTGTTATGCTGGTCTTATGTACATAGAAGGAATTTGCACACCAATGAAGAGTCTATGATCTATAATTCCAGACCAGAGTAGACATATTTCAAGTCTTATCAACTATTCCCAAGGTGCACGATCAAGGACACCTTCAAAAGCAACTAAGTATTCACAGATTATTCATCCCAAATAATTAATCTTTCAAGATTTACTTAGTCTCAACTTATTACTTAACGCGTCATCTTTAATAATAGATAAATGGTGAAGAAAATCACTTTTCTTTAAATTCAATGTTTACCTACAGTGTGATCATCACTAACGCACTAGCTTGGCGACAAAGTAAACATGGGTTCGGACACCAGTTCAAGCTCTTTTGTCGACACAGCTGTAAGATGAATATACCTGTATCATTAACATGAGAAAGATAAAATATCAGCGAAGACGAGCACTGTCCCAACTCCCATAATTTCCAAATGCGGTAGATAAACACGATGAAAGGGGGTCTGGGTGGTTCTAGATGTAAAATGTAGGGACTGGGTGGTCTAGAGGTAAGATGTAAAGACTGGGTGGTCTAGAGGTAAGATGTAGGGACTGGGTGATCTAGAGGTAAGATGTAATGACTGTGTGGTCTAGAGGTAAGATGTAGGGATTGGGTGATCTAGAGGTAAGATGTAAAGACTGGGTGGTCTAGCGGTAAGATGTAGGGACTGGGTGATCTAGAGGTAAGATGTAAAGACTGGGTGGTCTAGAGGTAAGATGTAGGGACTGGGTGATCTAGAGGTAAGATGTAATGACTGTGTGGTCTAGAGGTAAGATGTAGGGATTGGGTGATCTAGAGGTAAGATGTAAAGACTGGGTGGTCTAGAGGTAAGATGTAGGGACTGGGTGATCTAGAGGTAAGATGTAAAGACTGTGTGGTCTAGAGGTAAGATGTAGGGAACGCGTGGTCTAGAGGTAAGATGTATGGAACGCGTGGTCTAAAGGTAAGATGTAGGGACTGGGTGATCTAGAAGTAAGATGTAGGGACTGGTTCGTCTAGAGGTAAGTTATAGGGACGGGGTGGTCTAGAGGTAAGATGTAGGGACTGGATGGTCTAGATCAGGGGTGGCCAAATGGCGGCCCGCGGGCCGGATCTGGCCCGCCAGCCTAGTTTTCTTGGCCCGCGAAGCTCCACGGACTTACTTCATTTTTTACCCCTAATAGCGGATTTCTCCTGGTTTTAATCCGTGTCGGAGTTAACTCTTCTATCGTTCAAGAATACACAATTTAAAAATCTCTGTCAATTTCTCGCAACAGCTAGATTGGCAACATAATTTCAAATAACACACACACACGCACACGCACACGCACGCACGCACGCACGCACACACACACACACACACACACACACACATACACACACACACACTGCACAACTAATGGTGCCGACAATATTCAAAGTCTTTGCTTCGAGTTGGTACCGCAAAGTTGCTTTATTGTCAGTGCGGTGATAGCGTCAGATCTTTGGCTCAACATTTGTCGTCTGGACTTGTGGTGGCTCTTTCATTTCGCGGTAAGGGGTTAATGAGGTTGGGAGGGACAGGGGTGAGGGGACTTCGTAGCTCTAATTCTGTCTTTGAAGTTACATTCAAAATGTTTCACTGTTCGCCTTCATTCCCTTTGATCCCATCGTCTTGTCTTGTCCATAAAATGACTGCAACGTGTTTATTTGGTCACAATCTTTTGATTTCATTGTCAAACACAAGTCTGTGTATAACTGTCAAATCTGGACTTATTTTCGATAGTGGACCAACATTCTGTGACTTTTAACTTTGATGTGAGATTTTGTATTAAATCATGTTAAAACGTAGAAAAGTTGATTGTGAAAATCGCATATTTAAACCTGAATGGGAATTAGATTATTTGTTCATCTTCAATAAGGATAGTAAACCTCAGTGCTTAATTTGCGTTCAAGTGTTAGCCGTTTTGAAGGAATATAATTTAAAACGGCACTATGCCACACATCATCAAAACATGTATGAGAAACATAGCATTGAAGCTAGGAAGCTTTTGGTTGAACAGCTGAAGACAAAGTTGAATCAACAGCAAAGTATGTATACAAAGGGCAATAAAATTAAAGAGTCATCGATCATTGCATCATATACAGTTACCTATGAGCTTGCAAAATCTAAAAAAAACCCTTTACTGACGGAAATTTTGTGAAGAAATGTGCGATTCAAATGGCAAAGGCATTCGGTCAAGAAAAAATAGCCAAAGAATTTGAATCTGTGCCTCTTTCAAAACAAACTGTAGCCAGAAGAACAGAAGACATCAGTCTGCAACTGTCTCAAAGTTTAAAATCTTGTATTGAAAACTGCTCATATTTTTCGCTCGCGATTCATGAAAGTACTGACATCACTGACACTTGCCAGCTTCTTATTTTTGTTAAAGTTATCCAGGAGGATTTTACTGTTATTGAAGAATTGTTGAAAGTTTGCTCTTTGCATGACACTTGTAGAGGGACAGACATATTTTCTGCAGTTCATAGTGCCGTAGATGAAGTAGGTGGTTTTGGAAAGTTGTCTGCAGTGTGTACTGATGGTTGCAAAGCTTTTATTGGTTCAAATACTGGTTTTGTTGGACTTCTAAAGCAAAACAAAATTAACGTACCTACATTGCATTGCATAATTCATCAAGAGGCCCTTTGTGCAAAGTCCATAAATCTAAAAGACACCATGGCTACTGTTGTGAAAATAACAAATTTGATAAGAGGAGGACACCAGTCTTTAAATCACAGGAAGTTTTTATCATTTTTAGAGGAAGTAGATTCTAGCTACGGTGATCTCCTGCTTTATACAGAAGTAAGATGGCTTAGTCGAGGGAAATGTTTAATAATATTTTTTGAACTGAAGAATGACATTTATGACTTCCTGCGAGAGAACTTACCATGCTCCATTGATCTTCAACATGCACTCAAAGACATTAATTTCCTTCATAATCTGGCATATCTCACAGACATCACACAACATTTGAACATATTGAATTTGCAGCTACAAGGGGAAAAGCAAACCATTTTTCAATTGATGGGATATGTTGATGGTTTTAAAAAGAAGCTGAATCTATTTAGACTTTCTTTGCAAAAAAATGATCTGTTCCATTTTTCAAGTTGTAAGCAGTTGTTGTCAGAGATAGAAAGTGCAAACTTCAGTAAGTACGCAGCTGACATTGAACATTTGATTTGTGAATTTGATCGACGATTTCAAGATTTTGAAATGTTTCGTCCGCAAACGGAACTTTTTAATAACCCAATTAAGTGCACAGTGGAGTGCCAGCCATCAGATCTTCAACTAGAGTTGTGTGACCTTCAGTGTGACCCCTTCCTCAGTACTGTAAAGGCATTAGGAGCTGACTTCTGGAAATTGCTACCAAATGAACGTTACCCGTGTCTGAGAAAATGGGCACTAAAGATGTGCTCTATATTCGGCAGCACATATCTCTGCGAGACAACATTCTCTTCCATGAAGTTAATTAAATCTAAGACCAGGAACAGAATGACCGATTCGACATTGTCCCATACTCTCCGAATCGCCACGTCAAAAATGGAAGTGGACTTCAAATCTCTGGTGGAAAGCTGTGACAAGTCACAATCGTCGCACTGAGACATTAAAGGTAATTTTAAAATGAATAATTAATGGATTTGTTACAAATCAAATATGTAGTCAAAGTGCAAGCATTATGTATATATTACTACATGTATATCGCATAGGTCCCTACTGTCATTTTTGACGATATTCTTAAGTGTGGCCCGCGGGTCTTGGCCTTGGCTTTAATCCGGCCCTCGGGCAACCTCAAGTTGGCCACCACTGGTCTAGATGTAAGATCTAGGGACAAGGTGGTCTAGATGTAAGATGTAGGGACTGGGTTTTCAGAGGTATGGTATAGACTGGGTGGTCTATGATGTAGGGACTGGGTGGTTTATTGGCAAGATGTAGGGACTAGGTGTTCAAGAGGTAAGATTAGGGACTGGGTTGTCAGAGGTATGATGTAGGGACTGGGTGGCCTATGATGTAAGGACTGGGTGGTCTATGATGTAGGGACTGGGTGGTCTATAATGTAGGGACTGGGTGCTATATGATGTAGGGACTGGGTGATCTATGATGTAGGGACTGGGTAATCTATGATGTAGGGACTGGGTGGTCTATGATGTAGGGACTGGGTGATCTATGATGTAGGGACCGGATGGTCTATGATGTAGGTAATGGGTGGTCTATGATGTAGGGACTGGATAGTCTATGATGTATGGAATTGGTAGTCTATGATGTAGGGACTGGGTGGTCTATGATGTGGGGACTGGGTGGTCTATGATGTAGGGACTGGGTGGTCTATGATGTAGAGACTGGGTGGTCTAGAGGTAAGATATAGTTTTATGGACTATAATTTATTATTCCAGCAACAGTAGGTAGTAATTTGTCACTTCGAAATCGTGGAATCCTCTTGGCTTTATCCTCCCCTGATTTCTTGGTAGTGAGAATCGATATCTAGCAATCCCGGATAGCGGCGGAAACCAGAATATCCCGTGTGTTCTCGTGCACGTTAAAAAATACTCTTGGCAGTGAAAAATCGAAACGAATTGTCCAAAAATGACCGCGGCACAAGTAAAAATTGTTAAGTAAATCTACCTATGCTGGAAAAAAAAACGGATGTGTCGGGTTTAACTGCGGAAATATTAGAGCTTTGCCGTAAACTAGCTACTTATCGCAATCACGCTTTCTCAATGGGTGAACACTAAGTAGAAAAAGGAGAACATGCGAAGGCAGAATACTTCGCTTCACTATGTCATTAAAATATGTCACGTGGCATCCTTTACCTTTTATCTACACTACACTTATCATGGGAGATCAGTGGCGTTTCCTTCAGCCTGGCTCCCTTGGTGGTCTGTCAGTTCCTCCCCACTAAGCCTTAACAGCTTAACTACGTCCCTATGGAGAGTTCAGCCCCTTGTATAATACCCCATGTGTTCATAATTTTCCTGCCGCGATAAAAATGATCGCCGTTCATTGGTTGGGACCATTATTTTGTGAACCACGTGGGAAGATTTTTTTAAATTGAAAGATTTCAGTTAATTATAGAGAAATACCTGTCGGCTTAACGCATTCTCGTGCATAAAAATGTTTCCCCGCGAGAAGTTAAAGCAACGAACACCCGTTCTTCCTCTCCCCACCCTCGAAGGTAATTATTTCAAATAGACAAGAATGATGTCTGACAGGGAATTATCTTAAAGAAGCCAACACTGACTGTTAGTGTCAGGATTAATGAATTATAATTGATCAAGATCCTAATTCTCATATCTGTGGAAGCCTGAACTGGCCTAGCCATTAAGAGGGAAAGGAGGGAAAATAAAAGACAATTTTTGCTGAAGTCGAATATGTCAAAAAAAAAGGCATACAACCATTACTGTTAGTAAACTACGGCACAATGCAACTTAAGCTTTTTAACGAGCGTTTGAGAAAGAGAAACTATCCTTGAGCGACAGCAGAAGTTATTCAAAAGTCACTTTTACCGCAGCCTCATTAACTAGCAAAATACTACAGGTAAGCTGAGAACTTCCGTAGATTGTGAGCATATTGTAGAAGTAGCTGTCATTGTTGCCATGTTTCAACAGGGACAAGTTTAAATGATGATGAAGATGATGTTGATGATAAACGCGAAATGTTCACTGCGTGTTCAGGCGTTTATTTGTTTGTTCCTTTGTGTGTTTGCTTAAATGGAATTATCTACGATACAGTCGAACATGAAATACATTGGAAAGCTTCGATCCATATCTATCTATCTATTGCCCTTTCGAGCCAAAGACGGCACATAAGGCAGAATTACAATCTCAAAAACAGAAACCTTGCGTGCCAAAATGGCACAGATTGCAGAGATCACTGATTTTAAAATCTATGGTCTGTTTCTATAACAATCCTTTTTACAATGACAGCTTGTCAAGCCATCGATCAACCTCCTTAGTCGCCTCTTACGACCTGCCTGGAAGGTCACAGTGTCACTATTCTTTACTTCCCACAAAATGAGGCCCCGGTAACACACGGCTCGATTCATATAGATAATACAAAATTGACTGTCTCGTTAAAGTAACTGGTCTTGTGTGTTTGTTGTTGAGTTATTAATGTTTATAAATTACAATTATTGTTTAGGCTAAGTTGGCCCTTTTTTCCACCAAAATTTAGATTCTAAATTTACTTCTCAAAACTGCTATCTCACGTGTCTCGGGTCTGCATTATTGATTCAGGGAGGAGAAAACGAGGGCCATCGAGTCTACACAGTGCCATTAAGTCTGCAACGGAAGGAGATTGTGTAGTTATTTATAGCATGGCTAAAGCTTGAGTGAACAAAACTTCAAACAGACGTTTCCTACAGCTTTTAGTCTCTTCAAAATGACATTCCAGTTATATAAGTAATTATAGTGAGGAAATAGTGACGAACTGTTAAATAACAAGTTGTCTCTTTAACACAAAATAACACATACACAGTGAAAAAAGTTAACTTACAAATTCACAATCAACACTATATATATATATATATATATATATATATATATATATATATATATGTATTCATTGCAAACCAATATTTTCATCTAATGTGCCTCTTTTTTATGGTTCATCAGTTAGTAGTATATAAATATATATTGATATATTATTTTGTATGTTCTTTTACTTGTACAGGATGACATAGAATATCATGACACTTTTTAGCTCAGTGTTGTTGTTTTTTTCGCTAATTAAATTGACTTCCTTGTTTTAAACTAACCAGGATCTTTATCATTCTCTGTTAACTTCCTTCATACAAAACATGTACTAGCAACAAACAGCAGCCATACGAATTAACAACCAAACAGGACAGTTCCAATAAATAAAACAAAGACAAAGAGTGGGATAATGTTGTGTTCTGTCGCCGGATTTGTTTTCACTTTAGAGCGTAAATATGATAAGATTGCTAGTAGACAAAAAAGGAACTGAAATCAACGGTCACGACATAAACAATTTGCAATATGCGGATGACACAGTCTTAATATATGTCATAAAATATCAGAGAACCAACTACAAGAAATTACAAATATTAGTAAAAGAAAGTAGCAAGAAGGGTCTCAGTCTGAATAGTTAGAAAATAGAAGTGATTCTCATATTAAAGAAACAAGCATCACCATTATGCAGCATAAAGATAAACAGGACAAATCTGAAACAAGTACAACGCGTCAAATACTTGGATACAACAATAACATCAGATGGAAGACGCACCACACAAATTAAAAGCAGAATAGCTCATGCGAAAATAGCATTTCAGAAAATGAAAAAACGTCTTATGCAACAAGTCTATGTCACAATAGAAGTAAGAAAGACAGTTCATCGTTGCTGTATAGAGTCAATTCTGACCTATGGCAGCGAATCATGGACAGTAGACAAATAAAGGAAAAGACGTTTAGAGGTCACAGAGATGTGATTTCTAAGAAAAATGTTGAAAGTTCACTGGACAGCTAAAAAGACCAACGAGGACATTCTCAAAGAGGCCAACACAAAAAAGGAGCTCCTAAAAAACATCAGAAAGAAACAACATTTTTTCGGGCACCTCATGAAAAGAGGAAATTTGGAATACTTGGTTACAGCTGGCAAAATACAGGGAACGAGAGATCGCGGACGACAAAGAGAGAAAATACTAGATAGCTTGTGTGTTATGGCATGGAAAATAGTCAACAACAGGATTTATACGATACACAGTGGAAAGAAGAATTTTGAAAGAACATGATCGCCTACGCCAACCGGTATGGCACATGATGATAATGGTAAACGTGCAATTGTGTCTTTAATAACGTCTTACTCAGAACCTCATTTAGAAACGGAGAGTGAATAAAATAAACAAAAAGTCATAGGATAGATCTATTGAATTCATTGAAATGTAAATACAAGCCACAAGTCATCGCAAGTTATTTCTTCTAATGCTAGATAACCGGTATTAAGTTGTATATATCGTAAAGGTAAAGTACAAGACTTGAATCGGCGCCTTAGCACGCGAGTTTTCACCCATATGTGCTCGGCCGCCTATACAGAAGTGTTCGGAGACTTCTGAATAGTGTCGCTTCAGGCATCGAATCTCACAATGTGAGGCGTCATTCCACACCTTCCCAAAGTGATACCATGGTATCCATTTCTGCCAGTGGCTGGGTCGACCACGGGGGTATTTTTTTTTTTCAAACCACTAGTACAATTCACACTGCTTCAACCGGGAATCGAACACAGATTGTCTGAACGCCATTACCCCAGCCAGGTGGTTTTCCCAACTAGGCAACCGAGGCTTCCAAATATATATACAGTATATATCTAAGTATATATCGTGTATGCATAAAAATGCGAAGCTGCAGTAAAGCTGAATATGAGGAAAAATTAAAAAATACAAAAAAATGGTATGTTAGAAGCTTTACGTGATAAGTAGACGACACAGACTAAACGACGTTTCGGCCAAATAGGCCTTCAACAGGAACAAACAAGAAAAACACATACACAAAACTAATAACGAAACATTCAAAACAAAAATATTTGAAATGTACACATTTCTACACATCTACGACAGCCACACTTTTGTTACCATTTCCTTTTCATACACAAAGGATAGACATTTTTATTTTCTTTAACATATTTCGAATATTTTTGTTTTGAATGTTTCGTTATTAGTTTTCGGGCACCTCATGAAAAGAGGAAATTTGGAATACTTGGTTACAGCTGGCAAAATACAGGGAACGAGAGATCGCGGACGACAAAGAGAGAAAATACTAGATAGCTTGTGTGTTATGGCATGGAAAATAGTCAACAACAGGATTTATACGATACACAGTGGAAAGAAGAATTTTGAAAGAACATGATCGCCTACGCCAACCGGTATGGCACATGATGATAATGGTAAACGTGCAATTGTGTCTTTAATAACGTCTTACTCAGAACCTCATTTAGAAACGGAGAGTGAATAAAATAAACAAAAAGTCATAGGATAGATCTATTGAATTCATTGAAATGTAAATACAAGCCACAAGTCATCGCAAGTTATTTCTTCTAATGCTAGATAACCGGTATTAAGTTGTATATATCGTAAAGGTAAAGTACAAGACTTGAATCGGCGCCTTAGCACGCGAGTTTTCACCCATATGTGCTCGGCCGCCTATACAGAAGTGTTCGGAGACTTCTGAATAGTGTCGCTTCAGGCATCGAATCTCACAATGTGAGGCGTCATTCCACACCTTCCCAAAGTGATACCATGGTATCCATTTCTGCCAGTGGCTGGGTCGACCACGGGGTATTTTTTTTTTTCAAACCACTAGTACAATTCACACTGCTTCAACCGGGAATCGAACACAGATTGTCTGAACGCCATTACCCCAGTCAGGTGGTTTTCCCAACTAGGCAACCGAGGCTTCCAAATATATATACAGTATATATCTAAGTATATATCGTGTATGCATAAAAATGCGAAGCTGCAGTAAAGCTGAATATGAGGAAAAATTAAAAAATACAAAAAAATGGTATGTTAGAAGCTTTACGTGATAAGTAGACGACACAGACTAAACGACGTTTCGGCCAAATAGGCCTTCAACAGGAACAAACAAGAAAAACACATACACAAAACTAATAACGAAACATTCAAAACAAAAATATTTGAAATGTACACATTTCTACACATCTACGACAGCCACACTTTTGTTACCATTTCCTTTTCATACACAAAGGATAGACATTTTTATTTTCTTTAACATATTTCGAATATTTTTGTTTTGAATGTTTCGTTATTAGTTTTGTGTGTGTGTTTTTCTTGTTTGTTCCTGCTGAAGGCCTATTGGGCCGAAACGTCGTTTAGTCTGTGTCGTTCACTTATCACGTAAAGCTTCTAACATACCATTTTTTTTATTTTTTAACTTTCCCTATATATCGTGTATTTTGTATATATATGTATATATATATTTTTTTCTAAACTTAGAGCAAATACACGAGAATGTAACTGCTGCCACGTGAACGTTCGGTTGCATAGTTTTATTTATATTATTGTTAACAAATAAAATTTTGCAGCCATCTGTCGTTGTCCAAGCAACCAAAGATGTACACAAAAATGTTGAGAAAGAAATCTCCTTCTTTGATTTGCTGAAAAAACATATTGAACGGGAGACAGGAAATTTGTACAACCTGTTATACGATAAATGGTTAAAGAAGTCTATAGGCAGACACTAGTCATTTGCGCACCATTATCAATAATGTGAGAATAAGGGTAACAAAGTGAGAGAAGAGATTGTGTGTGTGTGTGTGTGTGTGAGAGAGAGAGAGAGAGCAAGGAGTAGTCGGTAGAGAACAATATAGAGAGAAACATAGTGAAAGTCCGTAAATGAAGAAAAATAAAAAGTACAAATTGTAAGAAGAAGAATAAGAAGAGGGGGAATAAGTAGAAAAAGGGGAAGAAGGAAAAAGGAAAAGAGAAGAAGAAGAAGATTTAAACAGGGGAAATAGAACATAATTAAGAAGAAAAAACGGCTCAATCATAAAGAAAGAGGGACAGGAATAAATAAAGAAACAAAGAAAGAAAGATTAGAGAAAAAAACATGACACACAGATGAGAAAAAGAGAGAGAAAGGCGAGAGCATATAGAGGGAGAACGAGAGACAGACAGAGAGAGAGAGGTAAAGAGAAAGGGAAGGATGTATAAATTAAAAGCACGAAAACAACATACCTCGAGATGGCACACAAACAAATACAAATTTGTTTACAATTAAACCAGCAATAATGTAGAAAATATAGAAGACGCCAAAAAGCTTTTCATTTTAATGTTACGACCCTTCAACTTTGATACAAATTGAGGAGATGGAAGCTCCTGTGATGGGACATTATTGTCAGTATTTGGTAATTAGTTTGACCCTTTAGTCGTGTGTGAAATAGTGTCTTCAAGCGAAGCTGTAGGTTTTCGTTTGTCTCGTAAATTGAGGTTTTAATTTTATGGTGAAACTAAGGTTGTAGTTCTACGTCAGGGATAATGATGAACTTGCAAGATCATAAAAAGTAAGTCAAGTACCCCCGTCACGCCAAGTGGCATATAGGGAATATGGTGTTAGCGACCATACATTTTACTGACCTTCAGCACATGATTTTTGTGGTAATGTGGTCGGTATTACACCCGTGCCGCTTTACTTTCCCAGAAAAAAATTCCGGTACCCATTAAAGGCTGGGTTGCAAGATCATAGTACTGGATATTTTGGGAGCCAAAAAAAAAAAAAAAGCATAAATAAACAAGGCAATTCTATATATTTGTTGCTGTTGATGATGATGAAATGCCATAAGTTGATGCGGTCAGGATGCCCCTTTACTCATTTAGTTGGGGGGGGGGGGAGGTACGCAATGGTTTTCTTCACATTCCCGGTTTTTACCGGAGACGTGAGTTCACCTAGTTCCAGGGTATGCTGGGAGAGAAGTTGTCCAGCCCAGAGGTGCTGCAACACTAGGTCCTCTATATGAGTAACGGCCACTACTACAGCAAACACAATTCTAACTTCGGTTATCCAGCCAGTTTTGGCGTAGACTGATACCTTGGGAGCCCGACGAGGAGGTAGAACTGGTAGATCTTCGTAGCTGCTGGTCCACCGACCCTGTTATTGCCACCCTAGGTCCCAGGTACTTAAGCTCCCCCGCGATATGTTAGTTTGAAGAAAATCAGTGAGAGAAGAGCTAAGCAGACTCACAGCATCAGCAACAAAACACATTGAGGATACTACAAAAACATAAAAAGGAGGATACACAGGCACATAATGATGTAAACAGATTTAAACCAAAAAAAATACGCCAAGTTGCAATGTGCCTTTCATATTATGGCCCGGTGCATTAGTACGGCACAAACAGAAATCACAAGAATCAAGAAACTCACATATTTTTTCTGAAAGCAGTAACGAATCAGCATAAAAACAAACATATTTGACTACAAAGTAATACGAAATTCAACAGACTAGATTCTGAATACATAAATTCAGAATAATACATTCCATTGAAAACATAAATTCAGAATAATAAATTCCATTGAATACATAAATTACGCTTACTTAAGAAAAAAATTATACACGGACTTCTATAGAACATAAAGAGACTATTAATACCGTGACAATAAGTGGAGATCTAGAAGAAATAAAGGAAACAAAGGTCTCAGCTGAAATATACCAAGTCTTTATTTAATCGTCAGCGATACCCCAAAAAAAAATTTTTTTTTAATTTTTTTAATGAGGCTTTAGAATAATTTTCACTACAAAAATTAAACTCCATGCTGACACGGATACACCAACAATATTGACACTTATTTTTCTACTGCTTTTATGACAATTTTTTTTTATACAGCGCTCCGGAATGCACAAATTAACTTAAGAGTTAAAAATAATCAAGATTTCAGTCTTTAGTCTCAATTTTCTAAGAATACAAATTGAACCAAAAAAAAAACTCTTTTCTTTCCATATGTAAGAAAGGCAAAAAACAAAGTCAAGAGAATGTATATGTCTCGACCTTTCATTATCTCACACCACCTTTGTGACTTCATTCGAAAAATTCCACACCCACGTAGAGAAGGACAACAACACTTTGTCAGGTGTTTACTTTCCTCTGGGCAAACATCGATCCAGGTACATTACTTCATTGTCATTCGTTCTCCAACGGCGCATTCCTCCGAGGCATTCTGTCATCCCATCAGTGTGTTCAGATATTCTCCTCCTCCTTCATCTGGTTAGTCAGTCCGAAACGCAGTTTTTAAGCCACACATCTTCATCGTCTAATGTTTGGATATACTGTTGTCTATTATTTAACAAATATATGTTGACATTGTTGATTTACACTTATCTTTCATATCTACAATTTGGATGTACTAAATAAACTTCGACAACGAATTTTGGCAAAAAGTAAATTCGATCCATATTGGAATTCCCATACCCTCGCCCATTATTATCCATTTTATAAAAATTTTAATAAAGCAATAAAACGTCTCTGATCTCGTTCCTGTATACATATTAGGTTACCTCAACTATAATTAGTAAAATATACGTAAACGTATTATATATATAATTATTATGCTAATGTACCGTTTTTTTTGCTAAAATTCCTGTAAAAAAGCACAGTGAAGTGCACTTCTTGCTGACACCCCTCTCTAATTCTGTGTATATTTTTGTCCTTTGCACACATGCCCTATAAGACCTACAGTCCATTTATTTATTTATTTGAACAATTAAAGACCAAACAGAACTTTCATCTGGAAAAAAAAAATCCATTTCCCCGCGGACAATTATGGATGTTCATGGCGCCACTTCATGGGCATCTGTCTAGTGAGTCTCTGCGAGATAATAAATTACTCTTTTGTTAAGGTGCATGTCATTCATCCCGTGTAGCTCCAATGGAAGTAGCTCATGATCACCTGCATGTTTATCCAGCCTCGAACTATTTGGTTGTGACACCGACGATCCTTTGTGCCAAACGTTCTTGCCCTCCAACTACCTTCTCTTCGCTTGATTCCATTACCAACTTTTAGTTTACTCACAACTCTGTAGAGAGTCTGGTAAGAATTGTTCAAGGTTGTATAACTTGCAAAAATGGTTGGTTTCTTTCATTCCAAAGCAAATAAATTAACAAACGCATTGACTTTGTAACTCTTTTTTTCACCAACATTATAAATCGTCGACATCTCTGTTACCAAGAGGCTACACTATAATTTTTATTTTGCTTCTGGCAGTAATTACTCACTTAAGTGATGTGCAAATTTGGGGTAGAACAAGCATATTTAATTACATTTCAGCATTTGTAGCTCAGCAATAAGATTGCAATTTTTTCAAGGTACTATAAACATATAGTGATGAACAGTGTGGTTTTGTTAGAGATAAAGAAACAAGCGATGCCACATACATCATAAGATCTTTAGTAGAAAGAGCCATAGAGGTGAAAACAGATCTATACCTGTTTCATAGTTTATACCAAAGCATTTGATAAAGTAAAGCACCAAGAAATAATAAAAATTGCAGAAAGCATAAACGTAAACAGCAAAGATCTAAGAATAATAAAGAACATGTACTGGCAACAAACAGCCATGTAATGAGAAAAAAACAGCTGGAATATATTGTAACACTGGGAAAATTGAGGGACGAAGAGATAGAGGGAAGCAAAGAGAAAAGATACCAGACAGCTATCACCAGAGAATGGCTTGGCAGAAGGTCAACAACAGAAATGATTAATAACCGTCGTGATCGAAAGTTGTGGAGAGACATAATCACCTACGCCAGCGGGCCCGGTACTTGATGATGATATACATATATACATACTTATATAAATGCATATATAAAATGATAGTGACCGTATTATTTCTTCAATGACCATGGATCCATTTTATGTATGACATGGTCGGTTTCCCGCAAAACTGTCCTACTTTCCTCCCAAATATCCCTAGTACCCATTTTCAGAGATTAAGTTAACGCTGAAACCGTGTCGATGAAAAAAAAATGTATTTCGCTGACTTCCGACACCGGAAAGCTTCTAGTAGGTAGCTGGTGCATACCCACATCGCAGCTTTGCACATTTCATGCACTTGATTATTACTTTTTTCATTTAGGATTCATTAATAAAAACAAGAAAATAATCATAATAATAATAGATCTAACGCAATAAAATATGGGTCAAAAAGTATGAGTCAGTGATCCTGGGTTTTTCCTCTCGACATCGAATGTTAAGTTCGTTCTCATTTGCAAGTCTCAGATTACTGCAATTTTTCCCCATTGACTAGAATTAGTGTATAAATAAGTTCAGATTTGTCATTTTGTTACACCACTTCTTGGGCCGTCGCTAATTTGTATTTTTTTATTTTTTTATTTTATTCAACGTTAGACGAGAATCCTCAGGCAGATCCACAGATTGTTAAACTAAACTTATTCTATAAGAACATGACATACTAACAGATGTCATCATCATCATCTGCCATACCGGTTGACGTAGGCGATCATGTCCTTCCACAATCTTCTATCTACAGTGCATCTGTTGTTGCAGTTCTGTTGTTGACTGTTTTCCATGCCATGACACCAATCTATCCAGTATTTTCTCTCTTTGTCGTCCACGATCTCTCTTTCCTTTTATTTTGCCAGTTGTAACCAAGTATTCCAACTTTCCTCTTCTCATGATGTGCCCGAAAAATGTTGATTGTTTCTTTCTTGTGTTTTTAGGAGCTGTCATTTTGTGTTGGCCTCTTTGAGAACTTCCTCATTGGTCTATTTAGCTGTCCAGGGAACTTTCAACATTCTTCTGAGAAATCCCATCTCTGTGGCCTCTAATCGTCTTTTCATTTGTTTGTCTACTGTCCATGATTCGCTGAACAGATGTTGAGTTATGAAAAAGACACTGCGCGCGATCACAGAATGCTTCGCTTGTAAACATTTCCTAAATAATATCCTCCCATCCCACACCTACTACCAGGAATAAAAGACATAACCGCTGATTAATTCCAAATATACAACAGAAAAATCGACTGAAGACAAAAGTGAGATACTAAAGTAGGATCATCATCATCATCATCATCATCATTGAGTGCCGTCTACGCATTGGAAGTTTGCTAGCACGGAGCGTCATTCCACTCTGTCTCTTCCTTTGGAGGTGCAGATTGTCATAGGTTAACTTGTCCATCTTTTGATGTTACTCGTCCATGGTAGTCTTGGTCTGCCTCTTTAACCTTGTATTTTCCCTTCCAATATTACTTTTATTAGGCTGTTGTGTCTTTTAACATGCCCCACAAATTTCATTTGTCTTGTTCTAATTGTGTTTAGTCGTTCTCTTTTCATTTTTAGTTGTTTTAAAACGTCATCGTTTGTTTTCTTTTCTTTCCATTAGGATCAAGGCAAAGAAATGTACATAAATGCATCAAAATGCGAAGCTGCGAAACTTTTTAAAAAATATATATATATTGAGACACTAAAGCAGCAGATACATTTATTTTTCACCTTTTTCTAATCACTCATCTCTCTCAATTTTTTTTCTATCTCTTTCTATCTATCTCCCTCTCTCTCTCTCTCTCCCTCTCTCTCTTTTCTCTAATTCACTCTAAATCCCATGATCTGACGAGTCTTTGAAAAAGGATCAAAGAAAACACTCATTCTTTCCTCTCTGTGCTACCCTAATTTGACCAAGTTAATTTGTATTTAACGACCATTTTCTGAGGATACAATTTAAATAGAAAAGTACATGTTAAAAAAGGAAAACGTATCAACACAGCAAGTGAAAGTTAAGATATGAAAGCAGCATACACACTATATACATACCATTCATGGAGGCACATATGTGTACGAATATACAAGCACATCACACTTACATGCACCATATATATGCATAGTGCATACATACATACGTACAATGTCTAATTACACAAGTATATACTTACACACACACACACAGAAACGCACGCACGCCTGCACACACGCATCCACGTCCACGTACGCGAAGGTACACACACACATAGACACACACGTACATATATATGTACAGAAAATACAGCAACAATTATTTTTTTGGAAAAGAACGAAGGTCTGAGAATTCTCACGAAAGAAGTTCTAGCAATATCCAGGAAGGAAGTTCTGGCAAGCTTCGAGGCAACAAATATGAACGGAATAATGTTAACAAATGTCTAGTGCAAACCGTTAAAATGTCCGGGAAAATTAACGAGCATCTGAAACTTTCAAATGACAGAAGATTGTACTAGAACCTGATTGCTGAAGCCGAATTTATATTTCGGGTTTTTTTTTACGGTTATTGTTTTGAAACATGTTGAACGGTAGAAATGTGTTCTCTCTATTTTAATATCGCATTAGATCAACATAATATAATTTGAGTATTATGATAACTAAGAGAGGAAAAAAAAAGGTGGGGGAGGCAATGTACATATATATGTTAACAGATGCACAATGGATTTTTTTTTAAATATAACAAGCAAAGTAACATATATTCAAAGTTAAACATGGAGACTAGTAAAGAAGTAAGCACTGAAGGGCACAAAGGGAGAGAGAAATATAGTGAGAGGAGTTAAGCGAGGGCATGCTGAGCAATTCAATGTCAAACCGAGACAGAAGGATTAAGAGATATGAGGACGGATTGGGAACAAATTAATAGCATGTTGTGAATATGAGAGTAAAAGTACGTAAGAAAATTGTACTCGAAATATTATAGGGAGAAGCTTCAAAGGTTAGCAATAAAGTGGGAGCATGCCAGAATGAACAAAGAGACTTCATGTAGAGCTCAACAAGACAAAGCTAAGTTCTCTTGAAAAAAAGCACGTTAATTGTAGTATATCTGGCCACCCACAAGAGCTCCGAGTTAAGAAACCGACAGAGCTCTTTTGAAATCTAACGAGGAGGACAAGAGGGCCAGTGACAGATGAGATACGTTTCTTCAGCCACCACAAGATAAGGTAAACAGAGAACCAACTAGATTAAGAATAAGGTGATCGACTTCTTTGTCCATGTGCCTGCACAATTATTCTACGTTAAGGCCGACAAAAGACACAGGAGAGCTTATTTAGATAGATGTTAAAGCTGGTTGATGTATCTACACACCCAGTTGCCAGAAGTGAGCACATTACTCTTCCATTGTTTTATGTCATGCCCAATTTTCTTCGTACTTAGTTTTGTGTCTTCTTTTGTCACAACTAGACAACGAGACAGTAACTAAACCATGTGCACCTTGAAGGCAGTGTCGAAACTCTCCTCACTAGCCACATCATCGAGACAGTAGTGGCCCTTTGATATACGAACGAAGCAGAAAGTAACCGTTTTTTTTCTTGTTAGGTGTTTACAAATTAGTACTGCTTAAGGTAGAGAAACTATAAGATACCTAGGATAAATAAATAGTGCTGTGAATACATATTTAACTCTTTCAGTACGAAGGTTTTTATCAATTTAGCGGTAAAGATTTCAGAGACACGTTTTTTATGTTTTTAAATATTAATTTACATGTTTATATTATCCAACACTGAACATATTATATGACTTTTTAGATAATTCTTCTACCTTTTAGCTCCCAGTGGAGCATAGGTCTTCAACAAACACTTTCCAAGTCGTTCTGTTTTTTGCAATTCTTTTAAGATCATTCCATGTCTTCCCCATCATCTTCATCTCTGCTTCAATCTGTCTTCTCCAAGAATTCCTTGGTCTTCCTCTTTGTCTTTTCCCCTGGGGATTCCAAAAAAGGGCCTGTTGTGTAATACTATCAGTTGGTTTCCGTAGTGTGTGTCATATCCATCGCCATCGTCTTCGCTGTATTTCTTTATCCACTGGTATTTGACCGGTACATTTCCATAATTCCACGTTTGTGACTTTGTCCTGCCATTTCCATCCCTTTATTCTGCGCAAGCATCCATTAATGAAAGTCTGTACCTTCGTGATTGTCAATTTTGTTATTCTCCATGTTTCACAGCCATATAATAGAACCGACTTAACATTGGAGTTGAAAATTTGTATTTTTGTATTTAGCCTAATTTCTTTGGATTTCCATATGTTTCCCAGTGCAATGAAAGCTCCTCTTGCTTTTGATATCCTTATTTTGGTATCGTTTTCTGTTCCTCCCTCTTTATCTATATTACTGCCCAGATATATATAAGATTGTACGTCTAGTAGAGGTATTTCTCCTAGTTTTATTTGGTTATTGCCAACTGCATTAATTCTCATAATGTTGGTCTTATCTCTATTAATCTTTAGTCCTAGCTGTTGTGATCTCTCATCTAATATACTCATTTTATCTTGCATCTGTTGGTGGCTGTGTGATAGGAGAGCTATGTCATCAGCAAAGTCTAAATCATCAAGTTGTTTGGTCAGTGACCACTGGATCCCATTTCTGTTGTTTTGAGTTATTTTCATAATCCAATCTATGGCCAGTAGAAAGAGAAATGGAGACAGAAGGCATCCTTGCCTTACTCCTGTTCTTATTTCAAATGCTTCTGTAAGCTGTCCTTCATGCACCACACTACATTTTGTTCCTTCATACATTGTTTTTATCAGGTTAATAAACTTTATGGGGATTCCATAATGACTCAGCAACTTCCAAAGCATTCTTCTGTCTAAACTATCAAATGCCTTTTCGTAATCTATGAATCCAATATAAAGTGGGGATTTTAGTTCTAAACTTTGTTCAACTATTATACGTAGAGTAGTTATTTGATCAGCACATGATCTGTTCTTCCTAAAACCTGCTTGTTCATCTCTCAAGTGTTTCTCTATAGCCTCTTTTAGTCTCTCCAGAATGATTCTGCCTAATATTTTTCCTGGCACTGATAGTAGCATAATTCCCCTATAATTTGTGCACTCCTGTAAACTTCCTTTCTTTGGTAGTTTGATCATATAACCTTCTCTCCAGTCTTTAGGTATTTCTTCCCTCTCCCAAATTTTATCCAATAGATTATGTAACATCTTGGTAGAGGTGATAATATCTGCTTTGATGGCTTCCGAAGGAATTTCATCTGGTCCTGTGGCTTTACCATCTTTTAACAGTTTGATGGCTTTCATTATTTCTTCTTTGCTTGGTTTTCCGCAGTTAACGTGTAATTCTTCTTCTGCTGGTAGTATATCTGGAGGATTATTTGAGCCAGGTCTGTTCGAAAGTTCTTCAAAGTGCTCCTTCCATCTCTCCATTTGTTCCTTTATATTACTAAGCAGATTTCCATTCTTATCTTTGATAAAGGCGTTGATCTGTTTGTATTTTCCACCTAATTTCTTTGTGCTGTTGTACAGTTCTTTCATATTCCCTTTATTTGCTGCTTCTTCTGCCTCTTTAGCTAATTCATCTATATATTTCCTCTTATCCCTTTTAATGCATCTTCTCACTTCTTTGTTCACCACTGTGTAAGCTTCCTGTGTCTTGGCTTTATTACTTCTTGTTTTGCTTTTATTTATGTCTGCTTTCTTGCTCTTTCTTTCTTTAATTTTATCCAGGGTCTCTGCTGTCATCCATGCCTTATTCTGGCGTTCTCTTTTCCCCAGTGTTTCTTCGCATGTCTCTTTCCATATATTTTTTACCTGTTTCCAATGATCTTCTATATTTATTGTATTTTCTAGTTGTTGGAGGACTTGGTATTTGTTTGATATTGTGACTGCGAATTTATCTTTAATTCCTTGTTCTTTAAGAAACCCTACATTGAAATACGTTCTGCCCTTATTCGTTGTAGTATACCTTTTTAATTTAATTTTAAGTTTGGCTAACAGAAGATGATGATCAGAAGCTATATCTGCCCCTCTATATACTTTTACATCCTGTAAGGATGACTTAAACTTATTATTAATACATATGTGATCAATTTGATTTTCCGTTCTATGATCTGGTGACACCCATGTAGCTTTGTGTATTCTTTTATGTTGGAATATTGTTCCTCCTAGGCTCATTTGATTAAGGGCGCAGAAATTCACAAATATCTCTCCATTCTCGTTTATATCTCCAAGTCCATGTTTTCCCATAATCTCTTCAAAGCCTCTGTTGTCTGATCCTACCTTAGCATTTAGGTCTCCCATCAAGATTATAATATCCTTGGCTCGTCTTGCACCCATCTGGCATTGTAGCTGTTTATAAAAATCATCTTTAACTGAGTCATCTTTATCGTTGGTTGGTGAAATAGCATTGTATAATGTGTAATTTTATTTTGTTTTTGGTTGTTCTAAATGTTGCTCTCACCAGTCTTGGTCCCACTGCCTCCCATTCTATTAGTGTCTTCTGTGCATTCTTTGATAGCATTATAGCTACCCCTTCGCTATGTTGTGCTCCTGGTTCCTGGTGTCCTGATGATAAAATCATCTCCCCTGTATTCAATTTTATTCTCTCCGCTCCCAGCCATCTTGTTTCACACATTCCCAGAATATCTATCTTGTAGTTGTTCATTTCTGCTGCCACTTGTGCCGCTTTTCCCTGTTCGTTAAGGGTACGAACATTCCAGGTGCCAGTTCTGGATGATTTCCTGGTAGACAAAGGGTGAGTCGGCAACCCGGACTCCTTATGGCTTTCTCCGGATTGCGTCATACGTCTCTTAGACAGAGAGCCCTTCTCTTTCCTGGTTGACGGATTTACTTTATCTTTCTTTGACTTGTTCATGTTTGTGAAGTTTTTTCGGCTTATTTTTTTACAGTATGGGATAGCCAGTCCCATGCCTAACCCTCCTTTCTCGCCTCTTACGAACATGCCTGGTAGGGTACAGCGCCGCTATTCTTTACTTCCCTTTCGGGCCCCGGCAGCGCACGGGCTTTTAGATAATTGAACAAGGAATTATATTTCACCAATACCAAGATGATACAAGGCATATAAAAAGAAAAAATTTTTGATGACAGTTTACACTAATCAAATTGAGAGTGACGCACTGAGAGGGAGTGTCATTCCATGAATCTATAATTACAAACTCAGACATTCGTAATATCTGTAAAATGAGCTACTCAACTCTGTCTCGGTAATAAAATAAATATTACGATAATAAATTCACATGTATTTTATAATACATACATGTCTAGTCAATTTCAACACACACGAGCATTACACTACTATCGTTTATGACTGACTCATAACTCAAATTCGGTTCCAACCAGTAGGAAGAGCCAAACAACTGGAAGAAATTGAATGACGGGAATAACTCGTAATGTCCGAATTCATGCACTCACGAAAGATTCTATACATGTACAGAATCAATTATCTACGCCCTTCTTTGCTGCTTCCACTCGAGTGCGTCAAGAAATTGACCGTTATCTTAACGTGCTTTGTATACAGGAGTAGTTTATCATGTTGACGTTGCGTGGCTGCCCCCTCACTACAATGAAATTAACACGCAGGTCACTTTATCATAATAAAGTATATCATGACACAAATAGTCTACTATGAATCTATCTTTAACTACCGCATACTAAATACGGTGTTGACCTTGCTGCAGTTTCACAGAATTAAATTATCCCGCATTATCTTTCTGTATTACCTTTTATCTCTGTTTCCGTTTATTTTTGCACGCCGTCATCGTGTTTTTAACTTTTCTTCTTTTTGCGTGGCTTCTGTCTGATATGTTTAATAAGCTTCTTTTGTCCACTAACATCTCCAAACTTATCCTCGTTAGACCCTTTTCAGACACGTGGGAAAAAATCGAAACTCTGAAGAGATTTGAATATGATTCCATGAGAAGCTAAATCGTATCCCACCTGGCTGATCTTGTTGCGAAATACAAGTCAAATAGGGAGAAAGAGAGAGAGAGAGGGGGTGGGGGGGGGGGAAGAGAAGGAAACTGGTGTGGGATATGAGACAGCGGTTAGTGCGAATCACAGATCCAGTCTGACAATGGTTGATCTTGATAAGATTTATTTTAAACAAACGAAAATAACTATATCTTTCTATACTTTTTTTGTGTGTCGTTTACTCATACCTCAAACCAAATAGAGTAACTTTAAAACATTCACTTTGAAACTAAGTACTCAACATGCATGTGTGTACGAATACATAACATTCACTTACACACACTCACTCATCCACCTACCCACTCCCTCACTCACACAATATAACGTGTATTTAATGTGTTGCTACAGAGTGTTCCCCCATCACATAGCAGACAATATTCGTGCAGCAGTTGAAACAAAACAAGTACAATTAATAGAGAAGAATATATCCAAAAACAACTAATTTCTTTTCTGTTCTCTGTCTTCTGGCGCTTTACATCGTCGAGAGAAAATTGTGTTCTCTAATAGCACTGAGGTTTGATTCATACAGAGTAATTAAAATACCGTTTTGAAATTGGCTGATCCATAATTTCGACAATCTTCTTTTTTTCCTCTTTAGCTTTTGCACTTGGTTAATAATGCTAAAATAGGACGTTATTTTCTGTTATTATCTTTCGATGTCACCCATATTTTGGTGCTGCTCCACGCATATTTTTTAATATCCTCAATCATAAATTTGCCTTTTTGTGGTGTATTTATTATGTCTAATGCGTCTAATTACTGTAATGATGTTATTATTATTATTATTATAATTATTGTTTCTTTTGATTTAACGTTTTATTTGTGATAACATATTGATGCTGTGTTTATAACTTACCAGAGAAAGCACAAAAATGAGGATATAAAAAAGAAGGATCCCATAAAAAAAGGATGAAAAATCAAAAAGACGAGGAAGACTGAAATGTACATAAACTTAAGAGATAAAGAAAACCAAAACTTTAAAAAAAATAATATGTTAAGTATAAAACGAAAATGATAAAAAGAAAAGGATTAGAAAAATAACTCACATGAAATAAAGTAATAGAAGTAGAATATTTATTAATGAGAACGCCATTTTTTAGCTGGTTAATTACAGCATGGACGAGGATAATTACGCGGGATTTTTTTCTTTACATTATCATTGGAGAGAGACACATTTTCCCATGATGAAACATACATATTGCACACATAAAGACGGTTTATTTATATGCTAGTTTTTATTTACACATCCGATGTAAATATGTATATCATTTCTGTTCTGTTTCAGAAATCTTAAAGATGTGTTATTGTGGTAGTGGAAATTTCCGATACAATAGGTAGTTACTTGGGCAAAACGTTCCGAAAAGTTGAATATTTCTTGCTTAATCTGTAGCTGCTTAAAGAGATTGTGAGTTATCCTATAGATAAACTTGCATCTATTCTCTAGCCGGTGTTCTCCGGTCAACCCTGTTGTCAAAAATTGTACATGACTCCATTTTTTTTTAAGAAAGTGACTTTCGCTCTATCGCTCACTCTTTCAAGTTCAAACAGATTATTATAAAAAGACAGCAGTCTGCTCTGGACTAGTCATACTTCTATGTAGTATGCCAAGTACTACTACTTCGGTCTCAACTTCAACGAAAATGGTTATAAGACATCTATATTTATGGACAGTATAAACATTGAAATGTAAGAATATTTCAAGCTTTTTTGTACAAATTTAAAAAGCAAAATTAACGTTATGTGAGCAGCAGTTGTATCTGCGAAGTTCCTTCATTTCTTTATAACGAAAGGAAACACAGAAAGTGAATTAAATCTGCTGTTCATTTAATACAAAGAAAGAGTGGCATTCAAAAGCAAAATTCTTTCTAGTGTGTAGCACATAGTGTTGTCCCATTAGGAAAACTGCCAGTGATGAGTTTAATCTGAGGGTTTTACAAGCAGCTTCCGTGTAGTGTGGAGGATTGTGTTTCTAACTTGCCTCTTCGTGCGAGCAAGCGCGTGATACACCAACGATTCAGCACACACTGCTGGCCTGACATGACCTATGCACGCGCACATGTAAAAATTCATGTTCACATCTGGGGCTAATCTAACAGCTCGTGTATGCAGCTGCTCCATTTCGTGTTACTAATCGATTGATAAAATTTATCAAGTCGAGGAAATCAATCAAATGAAACCATAGATATGATTTGATGTAACAGGAGAAAATATACACGAAATCACTCAAATACTTTAGCTTGTAATATAAGAACTGAAGGAAATAGTCTGACAGTAAATGGATTGGAGTATTTTGCAAAATTTCTTCTGTTCTTCTTTGTGTCACTTTTACCGCAGCTCGGCACAATATGCTTATTCTCTTAGCAACTCATAGCTGACTGCTTGAGTACCATGTGATCAAGAGCATACCTTCCTTCCCTGGTGTGAACCTGGAATTAGCCTAACAAGTCTTACCTAGTGATTATGGAAGTAGCCTAACAAGTCTGACCTAGTGAAAATGGAAATAGCCTAACAAGTCTGATCTAGTGATTATGGAAATAGCCTAACAAGTCTGACCTAGTGAAAATGGAAATAGCCTAACAAGTCTGACCTAGTGATTATGGAAATAGCCTAACAAGTCTGACCTAGTGATTATGGAAATAGCCTAACAAGTCTGACCTAGTGAATATGGAAATAGCCTAACAAGTCTGATCTAGTGATTATGGAAATAGCCTAACAAGTCTGACCTAGTGATTATGGAAATAGCCTAACAAGTCTGACCTAGTGAATATGGAAATAGCCTAACAAGTCTGATCTAGTGAAAATGGAAATAGCCTAACAAGTCTGATCTAGTGAAAATGGAAATAGCCAACAAGTCTGACCTAGTGAATATGGAAATAGCCCAACAAGTCTGACCTAGTGAATATGGAAATAGCCCAACAAGTCTGACCTAGTGAATATGGAAATAGCCCAACAAGTCTGACCTAGTGAATATGGATCGAAGAGGAAAGGCAAAACCGATACATAACAAATGTGCTATAGTCTAATGCGTATATATAGTTGGCTGTAAACAACGACACGACACACTTGGCTTGTTTTATGTCATTGTAAGGTCTGATGGTGAAGAGGTGTAATCAAAGGGCAAAAGCAGAAAAAGAAGTCATTCAATTAGAAAAGGGTGCAACTTCTAAATTGTCAAGATTGGGTCGCAGTATGGCAGCTTGGGTATCTTTTACTTCATAGACGATGTGTTAATCTGTATTTTCTATTTCGAATGATTATAGAATAGATAGAAGAGAGCAATAGAATAGATAGAAGAGAGTAATAGAATAGATAGAATAGAGTAATAGAATAGATAGAATAGAGTAATAGAATAAATAGAAGAGAGTAATAGAATAGAGTAATATAATAGAGTAATTTCGGTAATAGAATAGAGTAATATAATAGAGTAATTTCAGTAATAGAATAGAGTAATATAATAGAGTAATTTCAGTAATAGATTAGATAGAAGAGAGTAATAGAATAGATATAAAAGAGTAATAAAATAGATAGAAGAGAGTAATCGAATAGATAGAAGAGAGTAATAGAATAGATAGAAGAGTATAAAATGAGCGTTATAGTGACATTAAATGTAACTAGGCCTGTTGAGATAGCCTGTAAGAGCAGGGAGGAGAGTTAATGTACACATTGACTTTCAAATATATATATATGTATGTGTGTGTGTGTTTGTTTGTGTGTGTGTTTGTGTGTGTGTGTGCGTGCGTGTGACGCCTTCAAGCAATCACGATAAGTCAGTAATTTGGTGGAAAAAACATCTTACTCAGATGCTGCTATGCTGAACTCTGCCGGACAGATCTATCCGCAAAAAGAACAAAATGCATTCGTGGTGCCTGGCCTCATCTCCTTTCTCCTGCGCCTTTTGTCTTATGAATTTGATATCAGAAGTCTCGAAAATTACTGTGTTATTTTACCTCCATGTGCTACGATCTGCAGCCGAATTTTCCCAGTTTCTTTCACTGATTGAGAATTACCTCAAGGAAGCTGTGCAAACATCCTTATATCTCAGCATTGGTCTGCCCTCTGGTCTCTTTCAGTCTTTAAGTTCGCCATACAATATTCGTTTGGGAACATGAATGTTTGCCATTCTTCTTACATGACCCAGCCACCTTAGTCTATAACTCCTAAGTGTTGCCAAGATCGATGGGAGTTTGGTTCATTGTAAGACATTAGATTTGGTTACTTTGTCCTGCCCCTTGACGTGCATAATCTTTCGAAGACAACGCACATGAACGCTTTTTAACTTTTTTTTCCGGCCCTGCAATAGGTAGTACAAATTACTGATCCCTATAGAAGTCTACTAAGCACACAACTTGGTAAATTTGAATCTTAGTCCTGAGTGTTAAATTGGTGTTGGCCCATGTCTATCTTTAAGTTTACCAAATGAGGAAGCTGCTTTTCCGATTCGCGAATTTATTTCTTCTTGAATGGAGACTGTTGTTATGATCATAGAACTGATATAGGTGAACTTTCTCACAGATTCAAGGGCTGTGTTATTCAATGGTATAGCTGCGGGACTGGCTACACCTTGTTGAAGCACCACACTTTCAAATACATTGACTCAAATCTTTACATATATGTTCATAACACATTCAACATTTCACTGCTAAATGCATGCAGGTATTGGTTTACGTATCTATTCAAACAACATTCCATATACTTATTCATAATATCTCGCGTACATTCACAGTGCATATTAATTCATTTCTGTGCACAATAATTCAATGATCGTCGCTGATGCACACTTTTCACTCAGTGCAGTGGCCATTTATGCAAGGACTCAATAAAATATCCAGCTGAATCAATTCACTCATCCTCTCAATCATCCATTGGTTCACAAGTCAATTCACGCAACCATCGATTCACAAGTCAATTCACTCACCCATTCAATCATCCATTGGTTCACAGGTCAATTCACTCATCCATCCATTAAATTTGTATTACACGCAAATCCTTTCACTCATCCATCACTTCACAAATCCCTTCACTAATCTATAATTTCACAAATCCCCACACTCATCTATCACTTCACAAATTCATTCACTCGTCTTCACTTCACAAATGTTCTACTTTAAAACAAATTTTCTTGGAGGCGAAGGCGCGCCTACCAGCACCAGAGCTGGAAGTTGTCAGCGACCCACAGTTGATGGCTTGCGCCAGGATCGGTGAACCAAAACCATCCAGACCCTACTCCACCTCTCCGCGGTGCCACTAGTAACAGACTAACCTGTCTAGTCTGGCCAAGTGGGTAGAGATCGAAGAGGGAAGACAACCAGGTACTCAAAAATGGCGTGCTGAAGTCGGATGTGTTGGGCCGAAAGGTGCAAATACAACAGTTTTATTGCAAACCCCAACACAACTCAGACACACCCACTTAATGTCCTTTTAAGAACGGATGATGAAGAGGAATTCTCTAGTCTACTAGAACACTCTAGAATACTTTAGTCATCGGGGGAAAGCAAGCAAACAAATTTTCTATCTTTTCACAAATGTATTCATCACCAATTGTTCACAAATTCATTCATTTTTATACCCCCTCACAAATTACTCACTCGCCTATTCTTCCACATATTCATTCACTTGTATACCCCCTCACAAATTACTCACTCGCCTATTCTTCCACATATTCATTCACTTGTATACCCCCTCACAAATTACTCACTCGCCTATTCTTCCACAAATTCATTCACTTGTATACCCCCTCACAAATTACTCACTCGCCTATTCTTCCACATATTCATTCACTTGTATACCCCCTCACAAATTACTCACTCGCCTATTCTTCCACATATTCATTCACTTGTATACCCCCTCACAAATTACTCACTCGCCTATTCTTCCACAAATTCATTCACTTGTATACCCCCTCACAAATTACTCACTCGCCTATTCTTCCACATATTCATTCACTTGTATACCCCCTCACAAATTACTCACTCGCCTATTCTTCCACAAATTCATTCACTTCTACCCCATTCACAAATTCATTTACTTGTCTATTACGACACAAATAATAAATTTCTATCTTCACTTAACAAATTACATACACCACTCAGAAAATTATTAATACATAATTAGCACCATCGACCGCACATTTCAATTGATGATCACATGAAACCTCATGCACCACTTTAAATGTCATTTCAATTTTCCAAGTTCATTTCACCTACAGAGTCATTCAATATCACCTGTTTTTCAATACGTTATTTTCCCCTGTTTTTCAAGGTAACTCGAGTTCGCTATTGATTTTTGCATCCTGTCCGGCTCGGTGCAAGTTTGACGAGGCGGCTGCGAGGGCGGACACCAGGACTGTGTAACCAACATACGGATGCGATGCAAAACATTCAATATGAATATTTTCCTTTGTATGTTATATGGATTCAGCACTTTTAAGACTTCCATGAATGCGGGAAGGATTTTGCTTTAAATCAGTAATTTAGAACTTAATGTAATTATCCAAAAATAAAAAAAAAACATTTTTAAAAAAGCAGACACACAAAAGTAAAGCTTTAAAGTTTAGAACATGCCAATACCAAAAGTTAACAGTAAATGTGTTTCTGGACGGCCATGAACCATCTTGAACATTTGGCACCACAAATGCGAAAATGAGTGCGTCGCTGGAGTATGCAAAGATAGTAAGTTAGGACAAGACCCTTGGAACCATCACTTTCAAATACTGAGGCCCAACAGTTATGTTATATGTTAAGTTAGTCTTATTATATGGCTGTGAAACATGGAGAACAAATAGAATGACAACCATGAAGATACAGACTTTTTTTAATGGACTCAGAATAAAAAAGATGGAGATGGCAGGACAAAATCACTAACATAGAATTATGGAAATGTAGCAGTCAAATACCTGTGGATAAAGAGATACAGCAAAGACGTTGGCGCTGGATAGGACACACACTGCGGAAGCCAACAGAGAGTATTACGCAGCAGGCCCTTTTTTGGAATCCCCAGGGTAAAAGACAAAGAAAAAGACCAAGGAATTCTTGGAGAAGACAGATGGAAGCAGAGATGAAGATGATGAGGAAGACATGGAACGATCTTAAATAAAAGCATAAAGAGAACGGTCTGGAAAGTGTTTGTTGAAGACCTATGCTCCACAAGGAGCTGAAAGGTAGAAGAACAGTTACGTTATGTTATGGCGACTTTAACGAAAAATGGGTGCCAGTTGGCAACAAAATGGGCTATATGTCCTGGAACCCTCCCACATATGTGGTTCCCATTGGGGTCACGCCAAATAATATACAATTTGCAATAATAGTAACATGATAAAACATACATACATTTTGTTTTCCTTCGTTAAAGTGAGGTCTTGGCTCTCTTATTACCCCACATTTCATCCTCTGGACAAAATGGTTCGGGTTCGAATTTAAAATGCGGATCGAAATTTGTCATTTAAAATTCATGGTTTCTTCGCGGCTTTACCCTCCTCTGGTCTCTGAGTAATGAAATCCGATGTTAAGCCCTTTCTGGGTAGTGAGACCCGATACTTCACAAAACAAGATTTGGTGTGCACTGTGCTCACGTTAAAGAACCATCGCCACTTGGAAATCCAGAAGAGTCGGCAAAAAATAGCCGACGTCGAGGCAAAATTGGTGTGATAAATCTGCCCAAAACGTCAAACTATCGACGGTAAAAAAAATAAGACTACCTCTGAAGTCGAAGAATATCTGCATGTATGGAGAGAGGGACACCTGAGCACGCGACTGCCGGTGTGAAAGAATAAAGGAATACGTTATATTCAAGCATCATTCAGTCCAATATGACTTCACTGGAGATTTAAAGCTAGATTACGCAAATAATCAAGTTTGGTCTCAAGTATTTATAATAGACCTGGTCATTATCTTTGTATGAGGCACCGACATATATGTGTCTGACATTTAATTCGTCTCACAGTTATATTAAACTTAACATGATCATTATCTTTGTATGAGGCACCGACCTATATGTGTCTTACATTTAATTCGTCTCACAGTTATATTAAACTTAACATGATCATTATCTTTGTACTTAGGGCGGGCTCCATATTTATTATGTTCTTAATCTCATATTTTAATTTGGTTCATATTTCTTTCTTATTCTTTCTTCGGATTTCATATATATGTTTAAACCATGATCATTTCTCTTATATCCGAAGACGACCTCTACTCCCTACACTCTACACCCACATACTTCCCAAAGTATAGCGTCGTCTTAGATCTGTAACTCATCACACTCACGCCAAATCAATCAGTCAATCATTCGATTAAATTGTCAATCAATTACTCACCAGCGTAATTATCGAACGTCGTTGGGTTGTAATCCTTAGCAAATCCCAGACACGCAAGCCTCCGGATAAACTCGTCTTGCCAACCATAGCGTCCCCAACAACCACACATTTGACATTGCTCTTTTTCTCGTTCAGAGCCTTGTAGTCTAGGTCTTTCTCTTGTTTGTTGCACACTGTCATGGTTCTAGCTTATCGGCTGAAACTTCAAAAGGATTGATAACTTTGGCGACCACTCGCCAATAGTCTCTATATAGATTGACAAGTAATGTTATCAAGGCTGTTAATTTTCTTTTGTAATTGTTAACACAAGTGAAAAGTTGTTTTTTTTTTTAATGAAGAATGATAAGTTTGAAGTCTGGAAAGTAATGTATATCACGAGTAGTGAGTAATAAATAATTTAACAGTTGGAAAGTAATTTTTATCAACACCGACGAACATTTATAAATGTAGACTAATGAGTAATTTATATGTAGACTAACTAATAATTTATATGTAGACTAATGAGTAATTTATATGTAGACTAACGAGTAATTTATATGTAGACTAATGAGTAATTTATGTGTAGACTAATCAGTAATTTATATGTAGACTAACGAGTAATTTATATGTAGACTAACGAGTAATTTGTATGTAGACTAATGAGTAATTTATATGTAGACTCATTAGTAAGTTATATGTAGACTAATGAGTAATTTATATGTAGACTAATGAGTAATTTATATGTAGACTAATGAGTAATTTATATGTAGACTAATGAGTAATTTATATGAAGACTAATGAGTAATTTATATGCAGACTAATGAGTAATTTATATGTAGACTAATGAGTAATTTGTATGTAGACTAATGAGTAATTTATATGCAGACTAATGAGTAATTTATATGTAGACTAATGAGTAATTTATATGTAGACTGATCAGTAATTTTTATCAACACTGACGAATAATTTGTATGTAGACTGACGAGTAATGTTTATCAACCCTGATTAACAATTTATATGACTAGTAATTTATAAGTAGACTGACCAGTAACTTATATGTAGACAGACGAGTAATTTATAGGTAGACAGATGAGTAATTTATATGTAAACAGACGATTAATTGATATGTAGACAGACGAGTAATTATCTAAGGTGACCTGTTTTTGACACCCGTTTTGGTAGCTTCCATATAGAGTTTTATGTCTTTTCTTTGTCTAATAAACGTTACTTTATCTTAAAAGTTGTACACACTTTTAAAACATATTCTTCTAATGTGTGTAATGTTCTAACATTTCTATAAAGTACATTTTCATTTTGTCTATAAATAATATAAAGCTAATAAAATATTTTAAAATGTTGATACATAATTATGTTATTATAGATATAAATTATATTCACTTTTTTTTAATTTATAAAAGTATCAGAAAAGAAAAACTCATTAAAAATACTTTTAGAATATTTTTACCACAATCTCAAATCCATTAATTTATTAAAATTGTGTTCGCTCAAATCTAAAAACAGTGTTGCTAGTAGCTGTTGTAAACATTGACTATAAACTAAGGCAGATAAAGATATTAGAAATTAATTATGATATCATTAGCATGCAACAGTTATAAATTGAGAAATAAACGTTTGATTTCATTTAATCTAATTATTGAGTCATATAACAGAAATAACGAAATCGGACTGAATACCATTATTTTAACATAATCGCCAAATATAATATGATAATATTAATTATTTAAAAGATAGTATAATATAATACTACTTAATACTGCTATTTTTAATATGGCATGATACCGACAGCAACACCCAACGCCGTGGTCATGACAAAATGTGGTCACTAAAACCATATTCAACTCCCTAAGCACTAAAAGCCTATTATAGAGTGGAGGGAACCTTTTCTAATGCTGTTATATAATGAGAAAAAACACTGCTCGTCTTACTTCTCAAAATGTGAATTAACGCGATATGGTTAACTTTACAGACGTCAAGGAGAATTAACGAATATGATATGAACACTAAGTGAAAACAAGCCTTTAATAACAGAATATAAGCACATTCATTCCACCTAGTAGTCGCACATAATATGTATACCTCAAAAAGTACGTTAGTGGTGAAACAAACGAACGTGATATACGCATTAATATATAAAAGATTTAAATAAACTAGGCATACATATCAACCTACACACCTTTGTATAAATACCACGTGAGTCAGAGATACGCTGTTTTATTCATGAAATCCAAGTTCAAGCCTAGAGGAACAAACCCAAACACCCAGATAAAAACACACCGTAGCTAGAAAATTCCGTCCGTCCAGGAAAGAGAGACCACGTTAACTGAAAGAACCTGCTAAGTCAGTCTGAGTATTAGAGGGGTTTTCTCGTCGCTGATTGGCCCAACTATTCATTTATTTATATCGCTACTCTTTAGGTATTCCCCCATGACGTGAAGGCACTTTTCCTTTAAGCCAATCGTCAGCAGAAAAATATTACTGGCTATTCTGAATATTAAAACAGCCGGCACGCTACAAAAAAACGATCAAAACAAATGTCAAGATGTTGCCACATATTTATTACTGTAGGTGTGTGACAGACCTCGCAAACTGAACAAAAATATTGGAAAGTAATGTCACATAGCAGATGGTATTTGGGTCAGAATATTAATTACCGCTGTAGATGTAGACAGTTTTATACTTCCATGTATAGTAACAACGTCTTTAATCACGAATGTTAGTATCGAAAAATTATCATCATGTTTCCTTCCGGTCAAACACGTCACATAATTTTAGGGATCGAAGAGGGAAGACAACCCGGTACTCAAAAATGTCATGCTGAAATCGGATGTGTTAGGCCGAAAGGCGCAAATATCACAGTTTTACTGAAAACCACAACACAACGTAGGCACGCCCACCTAACGTCCTTTTAAGGGCGGATGAAAAAGAGGTATACTCCTTTAGTCATCTGGCGAACGCAAGCAAGTAAGCAAGCATAGACAAAAAGAATACACGGCGAAAGAAAAGAAACAAACATTTCCTAGGGGCGCTGCAAAATCAATAATTAATTATGACTGACGGAGGCTACAATATAAATACTTTCCTACCAAGCTTCTTGTACTCCTATTTGTATTATCAAGTTTATTATAAGAGAAAGAATTATAACGAGAAGAGTTCAAGAAAAAATACAAATTGCGAACATTATAGAATACAAGACTATTTAAGCCACGCAGTTGCCAAGATGTTTAGTTGTTCTTGTCCCTTTTAATGTGTGCTGTTCAAGTCTATTACAATTTAGCCTATCCTCATCATATACAGATTAGCCTAATTTTGTTTTGTACATGTTATTCCTTCCTCTGCTCAATAAATCGCCTCATTTTAGGGAGCAGAGGAAGAAATAACATATACAAAACCAAAAAAAATAAACTAATCTTCATCTGCTCCATCAATTGCCTCATTTTCTTATCTTCTCTGGGTTAGCGGGGTAGAGTTCTGCTCTACTAAATGAGGAGTAAGACGTCTCCTTTCCTCCGCTAGTCTTCAGGACACCCTTGGGCAAGGTGGAGAACCACTATTAGGGTTAAGTAAAACAATTGGAGCTGGTGATGGATGGTGTTGTGGGAGCAGCCGACATGTAGTGCAGGTTATGGTCCCCACTTCATGATGGCAGGCAGAGGATCTCTTGTATAGATACAATGGCTGCGATCTCCGACTAGTACAGTCACTGCCAAGAAGGAAAGGAATGGCAAACTACCTTCTTTTATTGCCTAGAATAATTATGTACCAAACACTACTTAATATCAGGGAGCCGCGATAGCTCAGTGGTTAGTGAACTGGACTACCACGGACAAGGGGTAGGATTCGATCCCAACCGACGGCTTCCGGGTTCACCCAGCCTTAAATGGGTACCGGAATTTTTTCTGGGAAAGTAAAGCAGCACGGGCGTAATACCGACCACATTACCCCAAAAATCATGTGCTGAAGGTCTGTAAAATATAGGGTCACTAACACCATATTTCCCTATACGCCACTTGGCGTGACGGGGGTACTTTACTTACTTTTAACTACTTAATATCTACAGTTAACGACGTTCTTGGAACTATGTGAAATGAGATGGAAAGGGGAAATTATTATTACAACGTGACAGTGGAAATGTAATTTACTCTGGGGGAAACCACACACGAAAGAGGAGTAGACATCATGTTATATAGCGAAAGAAGCAAAACAGTGAAAGGATTTTGGCCGGTATCAGATAGAATGATGCTAGTAAAATTTAGAGGTAGATCAATAGATATCAACATAATTCAAGCTTATGCACCAACAAGTAATAGTGAAGAAGATATTGACACTTTTTACCACGAGCAAGAGATGACCATGGAACAGTGTAAATCCCAAGAGATAACAATTTATTAGGGGATTTCAATGCAAAGGTAGGAACAGCTAAAGTGTAAAATGTGACTGGGGGACATGGCCTTGGAGAGATGAATGACAGAGGGGATAGATTGATAGATTGGGCAAAGACACATGAAATAATTATATGTAACACCTGGTTCAAACAACACCCTAGGCGACTATGGACATGGCAAAGCCCAGACAAAAAGGTCACAGTCAAATTGATTTTATACTTTTACAGAGAAGATTCAGGAATGGGCTAACATCGGTTAAAACAAGGCCAGGAGCAGATTGCAATATTGACCATGCACCAGTAGTTGGAAAGATAAGAATAAAACTACCGAAGGCACAGAAATCCCCAAGAAATATATAATTAGAACTAGATATGATTAGAGTAGATAGACAGATGAGTGATAAGTACAGCACGATAGTACAAAATAGATATAATGATATTGAGAAAAATAGGACATCGAGGAACAGTGGGAAATGCTCAAACAATCGATTCAAAAAGCATCGAAAGTAGTAATACAAGTGACTAAAATAATCAACAAAAAGAAATGGATGACAGAAGAAATATTGAAACTAATGGACGAAAGACGAAGAAATAAGAAAGAGGAACGGACATACAAAATATTGCACAAAGATATCCAAAACAAATGCAGAGAAGCAAAGGAATGATGATTAAAGAAGAAATGTGAAGAAATAGAAACATAACAAATGTAATACTCAAAATATATGCTCAATCAGTTAAATGAATTAACAGGAAGAATAGAAGTCAAAGTTTCAGGATGTGTGAAATCAAAGGAAGGAAATATAATAATGGGACAGCAGAAGACAACGGAAAGATGGACAGAATATATCAGTCAACTCTATGATTATGAAGGACCAGAGCTAAACAATTCAAACAAAGACACAGGACCATCAATAATGCAGAGTGAAGTGGAGGGGGCAATTCAACACATGAAAAGAGGCAAAGCTTCAGGTCCCGACAATATAACAATCAAAGAGATAAGTACATTAGGAGAGCTGGGAGTACAAGTCATGACAAAACTTTTCAATAGCATATAAACACTGGACACATACCCGAAGATCTACTAAAATCTATCTTTGTAGCCATACCGAATAAGTTAGGTGCCACTGATTGTGAAGACCATCGCACTATTAGTCTCATGAGCCATATGACGAAAATATTACTAAGAATCACCATGAGACGTGTAATAAAGAACAAAATAAAACCAGAAATAATTGACGAACAATGTGGATTTGGGAAGGAAAGGCACCAATAATGCAATTTACATCTTAAGAACATTGATAGAAAGAGCTATAGAGGTAAAGAACGATCTATATATGTGCTTTATAGACTACACAAAAGCACTTGACAGAATAAAGCATGTGGAAATAATCAATATGCTGGAGAAATTAAACATTGATTGCAAGGATCTGTGAATCATAAAAAAACATGGCAGTGGCAACAAACAGCAGCTATACGAATTAACAACCAAACAGGACAATCCCAATATATAAAACAAGGAGTCAGACAAGACTGTGTTCTGCCGTCAGAGTTATTTTCATTTTACAGCGAACATATTATGAGATCAATAGTAGAGAAAAAAAGGAATTGAAGTTAACGGTCACAGCATAAATAATTTGCGATATGCGGATGACACAGTCTTAATAGCAGAGACAGAGAATGAACTACAAGATATGAAAGACATAATAGTAAAAGAAAGCAGCAAGAAAGGTCTCAGTCTGAATAGAATGAGAACAGAAGTAATTGTCATAGCGAAGAAACAATCATCACCATCATAAAAATAAACAGGACAAATTTGAAACAAGTGCAACGCGTCAAATACTTGGACACAATAATAACATCAGATGGAAGATGCACTACAGAATTAAAAAGCAGAATAGCTCATGCCAAAATAGAATTTCAGAAAATGAAAAACGTCTTATGCAATAAATCTGTCTATAAAAATGAGAAAGTGAGTTCATTTGTGCTATATAGAACCAATTCTGACCCATGGAAGCGAATAATGGACGGTAGACAACAAATGAAAAGACGATTAGAGGCCACCGAGTTGGGATTTCTCAGAAGAATGTTGAAAGGTTCCCTGGACAGCTAAAAAGACAAATGAGGAAATTGTCGAAGAGGCCAACACAAAAAGGGAGCTCCTAAAAAACATTAGAAAGAAACATCAACATTTTTCGGACACATCATGAGAAGAAGAAAGTTGGAATACCTGGTTACAACTGGCAAAATAAAAGGAAAGAGAGATCGCGGACGACAAAGTACTGATACAATGCACTGTAGATAGAAGATTTGGAAGGACATGATCGCCTACGCCAATCGATATGGCACCTGATGAGTTACACATAGAGAAACACATGTGTACATATGTAGCACCAGCCGCTGCGGCAGCTGTAGATGATGATCTCTGCAACGCACTGCAGCAAATCACTCTCAATGTCAAACTTATTGACCTTTCAACGGAAGTGGGGGAGGTGGAACAAATGCGGGGTTGTGGGTGGATGATATGAAGATTACAACGTTGAATTATGATAAGAAGATTCGAAAAATGACGATGAATAAACAGAGGGAAAAGAAGAATATGATAATGATGACGATTTTGGATCGAGGAGGACCATAATAATAATAATAATAAGAAGAGGAAGAGGAAGAGAAGAAAACAATGTTGATGATGGCTATAAAAGATAAACTATGAAGAAAAATGCAAATTCGTTTCTTTCTTTCAATCCCTTAACTATATAAAAACTAATTTGTAAATACTGATAACAGAAACATTCTTAATCTCTCTCTCTCTCTCTCTCTCTCTCTCTCTCTCTCTCTCTCTCTCTCTCTCTCTCTCTGTCTGTCTCGATAGCTCGCTCTCTGCGGTTCTTCTGTGCGGACCAACAAAGCCAAAGGTCTCTTCATTCTCTGATGTTATCTTCCCGTCTATTCCTTTACAATCTACCGCTCTTCCTTTCTAATGCATCGTTATCAAGAAGATTCTTTTTTTAAATTAACACTGGACGAGCGGATTCGAGTACCACAGCCCGAGTTTGTGTTTTCTCGCCCTAGTCAACAGGTTTCGCTGTGGGCAATGTGTTTCTGCCAGATTCTGTTTTGAAAGAGAATATTTCTATATAGCAGCAACCCATGTCCAAAGCTTGGATCTTCTCTGTAGGTCGGCTGTTAGTGTGTCTCGCATGCCTATAGATGCATTAACGTGACAAAGAAAGAATCAGACTAATTTTTCAGTGGATAATAACGTTTCAGTCTTTCCAGATTGTACTTTGTTCTTGCCATTAGTAGATAATAAACTTGTACAGATTCTGGCAGAAATGACACGTTTTTCTGGCAGAAATGGCTCGTTATTCTGGCAGAAATGACTCGTTATTCTGGCAGAAATGACTCGTTATTCTGGCAGAAATGACTCGTTATTCTGGCAGAAATGACTCGTTATTCTGGCAGAAATGATTCGTTATTCTGGCAGAAATGGCTCGTTATTCTGGCAGAAATGACTCGTTATTCTGGCAGAAATAGCTCGTTATTCTGGCAGAAATGGCTCGTTATTCTGGCAGAAATGGCTCGTTATTCTGGCAGAAATGATTCGTTATTCTGGCAGAAATGGCTCGTTATTCTGGCAGAAATGACTCGTTATTCTGGCAGAAATGACTCGTTATTCTGGCAGAAATGACACGTTTTTCTGGCAGAAATGACTCGTTATTCTGGCAGAAATGATTCGTTATTCTGGCAGAAATGGCCCGTTATTCTGGCAGAAATGGCTCGTTATTCTGGCAGAAATGACTCGTTATTCTGGCAGAAATGACTCGTTATTCTGGCAGAAATGGCCCGTTATTCTGGCAGAAATGACTCGTTATTTTGGCAGAAATGACTCGTTATTCTGGCAGAAATGGCTCGTTATTCTGGCAGAAATGATTCGTTATTCTGGCAGAAATGGCTCGTTATTCTGGCAGAAATGATTCGTTATTCTGGCAGAAATGGCTCGTTATTCTGGCAGAAATGATTCGTTATTCTGGCAGAAATGACTCGTTATTCTGGCAGAAATGGCTCGTTATTCTGGCAGAAATGACTCGTTATTCTGGCAGAAATGATTCGTTATTCTGGCAGAAATGACTCGTTATTCTGGCAGAAATGACTCGTTATTCTGGCAGAAATGATTCGTTATTCTGGCAGAAATGGCCCGTTATTCTGGCAGAAATGATTCGTTATTCTGGCAGAAATGGCTCGTTATTCTGGCAGAAATGACTCGTTATTCTGGCAGAAATGACTCGTTATTCTGGCAGAAATGACTCGTTATTCTGGCAGAAATGACTCGTTATTCTGGCAGAAATGGCTCGTTATTCTGGCAGAAATGACTCGTTATTCTGGCAGAAATGACTCGTTATTCTGGCAGAAATGACTCGTTATTCTGGCAGAAATGACTCGTTATTCTGGCAGAAATGACTCGTTATTCTGGCAGAAATGGCTCGTTATTCTGGCAGAAATGACTCGTTATTCTGGCAGAAATGGCTCGTTATTCTGGCAGAAATGATTCGTTATTCTGGCAGAAATGGCCCGTTATTCTGGCAGAAATGACACGTTATTCTGGCAGAAATGGCTCGTTATTCTGGCAGAAATGATTCGTTATTCTGGCAGAAATGGCCCGTTATTCTGGCAGAAATGACACGTTATTCTTGCAGAAATGACTCGTTATTCTGGCAGAAATGGCCCGTTATTCTGGCAGAAATGACTCGTTATTCTGGCAGAAATGGCTCGTTATTCTGGCAGAAATGGCCCGTTATTCTGGCAGAAATTACTCGTTATTCTGGCAGAAATGATTCGTTATTCTGGCAGAAATGGCTCGTTATTCTGGCAGAAATGATTCGTTATTCTTGCATAAATGATTCGTTATTCTGGCAGAAATGATTCGTTATTCTGGCAGAAATGATTCGTTATTCTGGCAGAAATGGCTCGTTATTCTGGCAGAAATGGCTCGTTATTCTGGCAGAAATGGCTCGTTATTCTGGCAGAAATGGCTCGTTATTCTGGCAGAAATGGCTCGTTATTCTGGCAGAAATGATTCGTTATTCTGGCAGAAATGACTCGTTATTCTGGCAGAAATGGCTCGTTATTCTGGCAGAAATGGCTCGTTATTCTGGCAGAAATGGCTCGTTATTCTGGCAGAAATGGCTCGTTATTCTGGCAGAAATGATTCGTTATTCTGGCAGAAATGGCTCGTTATTCTGGCAGAAATGATTCGTTATTCTGGCAGAAATGGCTCGTTATTCTGGCAGAAATGATTCGTTATTCTGGCAGAAATGACTCGTTATTCTGGCAGAAATGGCTCGTTATTCTGGCAGAAATGATTCGTTATTCTGGCAGAAATGGCTCGTTATTCTGGCAGAAATGATTCGTTATTCTGGCAGAAATGACTCGTTATTCTGGCAGAAATGGCTCGTTATTCTGGCAGAAATGACTCGTTATTCTGGCAGAAATGACTCGTTATTCTGGCAGAAATGGCTCGTTATTCTGGCAGAAATGACTCGTTATTCTGGCAACACTGATTTTCCAAGAAAGGCTCGATAATCTGGGAAGATTGCTTCTCCAGGAGAGACAACGGTGACAACAAACAACTGATATTTGACAGAAAGATCAATGGAAACGAAGGCAGAATCAAACAAATACATACTGAAGACGGATGCAGTGGACCTCTGGGTGCAGAACACAGGCAATGCGCAAGTCATCATCATCATCGCGTGCCTTCTCCGCAACGAAGGTTGGCTACCATGGATCGCCATTCTACTCTGTTTCTTGCTTTGATGGTGCAGGCTGACATAGAATGACTTTTCCATCTTTTGGTGTTACTCGTCCATGTTAGTCTTGGTCTGCCTCTGCTTCTTTTACCTTGTATTTTTCCTTCCAATATTACTTTTAGTATGCTGTTAGGTCTTTTAACGTGCCCCAAAAATTTCATTTGTCTTGTCTTAATTGTATTTAGTAGTTTTCTTTTTATTTCTAGTTGTTTTCAAACTCAATACTGAATTAGATGAGCAGCAATTTGGATTTAGGAAAAATAGCGGGACAAAAGAAGCCATATTCTGCATGAGAACATTAATCGAAAAATACACAGAAGTAAACAAACCAATATATGCCTGCTTCATAGACTACACCAAAGCTTTTGATAGAGTACACCACAAACAACTTATAGAATGCCTAAAAGAGATACATCTAGATGACATGGATATACGACTAATATGCAATCTATACTGGGAGCAAACAGCAATAATAAAATATAACAAAGAATTCTCTACACCCATTGATATAAAAAGAGGAGTAAGACAAGGATGCATCCTATCACCAAGCTTGTTCAATCTATATATACACTGAGCAAATCTTTAAAAACATCATAGAGATGCCAGGCCTACAAATTAATGGAAAGATAATCAATAACCTAAGATATGCTGACGATACCGTACTACTAGCAGAAAATCCTAAAGACCTACAACAATTACTTAATGAAATAAACACGACAAGCAAAAAATATGGACTAGATATGAATATCAAAAAGACTAAAACTATGATCATAAACAAAGAAAATACTCAAAACCCACAAGTGAATATCAAAATTGAAGGAATAGACCTTGAGACAGTTCAGAACTATAACTACCTTGGACATACTATAACCAGTGATGGAAAATGTACAACTGAAATAAACAAAAGAATAGGAATGGCAAAAAGTAATTTTAATGTCATGAAGGACATACTAACATCAAAACAAATAACACCAGAGCTAAAACTAAGAATAGCAAAATGTTACATCTTCTCAATATTCCTATATGGTGCTGAAACATGGACATTAGACAAGAAAACAGAACAGAGAATTGAAGCCTTTGAAATGTGGATATATAGAAGAATAGGTAGAATTGGATGGAAGGAAAAGAAAACAAACGACAAAGTCTTAAAACAACTAAAAATGAAAAGAGAACTTCTGAACACAATTAGAACAAGACAAATGCGATTCTTAGGCCATGTTAAAAGACACAACAGCCTACTGAAAGTGATCCTGGAGGGGAAAATACAAGGTAAAAGAGGCAGAGGCAGACCAAGATTAACATGGACGAGTAACATCAAAAGATGGACAAACCAACCGATGACAACCTGCACCATCAAAGCAAGAGATAGAGCAAAATGGCGCTCCATGGTAGCCAACCTTCGTTGCGGAGACGGCACTCAATGATGATGAGTTGTTTTAAAACTTCATCGTTTATCATTTGTTTCCATCCAATTCTACCTATTCTTCTATAAATCCACATTTCAATGGCTTCAATTTTCTGTTCTGTTTTCTTGTCTAATGTCCATGTTTCTGCCCCATACAGGTAATATAGGCACACCATAATGCGCAAGTAAATAAATAAAATTAAGTTCATGCAGAAATATATAGATTGCAAGGTAACAAAGATTTCTAGACATTTGATAGTTTCTAACAATTTAGTTAACTATATGATTTTATGGTGGGGAAAAATGGCTGGAAAATGTCATCTCATAAAAGTCTACCAGTAATGCAACAAACTCAGTGAACAATGGCCATAGTAACTACAACCACTCCATATCTGTTCGAACAAAGGCGATCACTGCGCCGGAATACTGAGGTCTGAACTTTACTTCTGCCAGGCTGAAAGTGGTAAGTGCTGGAAATGGGATAACCTGATTAACCCTTTTATCGGCTGCGACCCAGTCGAGATGCTTGACAAGGCAAGGAACACTTGAAAGAATTGCTTGCTTGGTGGCGGCAAACTGCTCTCTGTTGTCGTCGCCATCAGTTCCGGACAGCTACGTATACGTATGAAAAGTGGACAAATTAATTCATTTATGTCCTTCAGAAATGGAGATTGTGAGAGTAGCAGACAGACGTAATTGTGCTATTCGCTTTTGCATTTTAGTGTCAACAGAAATACATTTTTATTTTAAAATAACAATATTTGTTTTAATCTCGTGCAACGACAATAACAGGGTGTCTCACTCGCTACTGAAGGCTGCATATCTGTAATGAGTTCTACTATAAACATTTGCTCCCTAGTAGTGTGTTAAGACTTTTTACAGTTATCCTGTGTGATTTCACACGTATTGTACTCTAACAGTCACGAACAACATCCGTATTGTTTAGGCACCCTCACCCAAGATGACAGCGATCAGCAAAGAGCTACCTCAGGCAGGTTGTAGCTGCAGGTTGTAGCAGCAGGTTGTAGCCGCAGGTTGTAGCTGCAGGTTGTAGCAGCAGGTTGTATTTAGTAAAAACTAAGCGAAACATACATACAGAGAGAGAGAGGGAGAGTGAGAGAGAGAGAGAGAGAGAGAGAGAGAGAGAGAGATTTATTTTGTCTTTAATCACACAATGAATGCAATAAGAATTGTATTGTCCGTTGTCCAACTATTCGGGATTTACACACACACACACACACACACACACACACACACACACACACACATATTTACACACACACAAAAGTGGACACCAATTATGAGCTACATGAAGAGACATTCAATTCAATAGTTTACACGGAGTCAATGCAATTAAGCAATTGAGTTGAGCGCGGTCAGCGACTGAAAGCTTACTGCAAGCCTCAAAAACAGCGAACAGGGCTGATCAAGACGCACCTCCACTGCACATTAGTGCTCCTGAAAACAGTCTATCCGTTCTGCCTAAACGAGTTTGTGTGTTTGGGTAAAGACAACCATATCTGCTGTCTGATTGTTCATGATTTCACACACATTGTTATCAAAATTTGGTAATTTACATGTTCAGGATTTCACACACGTTGTTATCAAAATTTGGTAATTTACATGTTCAGGATTTCACACACGTTGTTATCAAAATTTGGTAATTTACATGTTCAGGATTTCACACACATTGTTATCAAAATTTGATAATTTACATGTTCAGGATTTCACACACATTGTTATCAAAATTTGGTAATTTACATGTTCAGGATTTCACACACATTGTTATAAAAATTTGGTAATTTACATGTTCAGGATTTCACACACGTTGTTATCAAAATTTGGTAATTTACATGTTCAGGATTTCACACACGTTGTTATCAAAATTTGGTAATTTACATGTTCAGGATTTCACACACGTTGTTATCAAAATTTGGTAATTTACATGTTCAGGATTTCACACACATTGTTATAAAAATTTGGTAATTTACATGAAAATTTCGAAAGAAAAATTAGTTTTCACTCCCATTTTTTAAAATGACAATTCCTGACTAATATAACCTGGAAGACAAAGTCTGAAGTTGAAGGACCGTGTTTTTCCAAAAAGAAGACAAAAGCACCAAGTCTAACTGAATGTTCAAAATTCGTTTCCTCATGTCAGGACTGGCACTACACAAACGGTTATTCTTATAAGCGATAGCTTGCTTTCGTTAGTTCGATGGATAAAGGAGTACACCTCTTCGTCATCCGCCCTTAAAAGGACGTTAAGTGACGTGTCTGCGTTATGTTGTGGTTGCGGTATAACTATGATATTTGCGCCTTTCGGCCCAACACATCCGACGTCAGCATGACATTTTTAGTACCGTGTTCTCTTCGTTTTTCGATCCCTACTCGCCTGGCCAGGCTAGACAGGTTAGTCTGCTACTGGAGGCACCACGGAGAGGTGGAGCAGGGTCTAGATGGTTCTGGATCACCGATCCTTGCGCAAGCCATCAGCTGTGGGTCGCCGACAACTTCCAGCTCTGCTGCTGTGAGGAGCGCCCTCGCCTCCAGAAACAAAGCTGTAAGTTCTAAGCGATAGCTACTTTGAAACAAAACAAATATATCTAAAGATGACCGTAGACTGTGAGTTCTCATTAGGTTTCACCCTCCCACCCCACTCCCATCTATATTGATGAACAAACATGCCTTTCTTAGCTACCAAGTATCTCCAAATATAGTATGAGTGTTGAGTTTCGAATGCTGGGAACATAGCTCTCACTAAGTCTCCCAGTGTCTTCGGTGGCTGAGATAGTGTTATTTTCCTACCAATTTTATATTTTGTAATATCTCTACATTATAGTGTTCGAACCATAAACATGCCTTATATCTTTCAATTTTTCCTCCTTTTCCTAAGCTTTATAGACCCAACAAATACACCCTAAAAATGGCATTAATTTGCTGTAATTTTTGTCTGTGCTTTGTAATTAACAGAAAGCTGTAATATATGTAGATTTCGACCCAACACATCCGACTTCGACAGGATCCTTTTTTGTACGGAATTATCTTTTCGCCTAATTGCTTCTCTTTTAGCTAGACTAGTTTGTCGGTTTGCAGAACTACTGCTGGGAGATAACATAAGACCTTGACCAGTTGTGATCGCTCATGCAACACATTATGAGTCACCGGCCACTTTCGGTTAATGTGCTGTGTAGTGCCTGGACTCTGATTTTGAAAAAAATAATGGAAATAGCCATAACACTTTTTTTTTTTTAAACAAGCGGGTAACTTGATAACCTCACCATTTAAATGCATCTCCCTCCCCAACTCACCGTTCTGACTCATACCACGCTTTATTCTAAACTCACATGACCTCAAGACCAAAGATTGATTAACGACTTTGAACCCGTGTAAGTATCGATCATTGATTAAATATGCTTGTCTTCTTGATAATTAATGCGCCTATCATGCGAGATGGTCTCTCTGAAGTTAATCTTCAAGCTTTTAAATTCCTCGAACTTCTGCATAAATGTGAATAATTATTCTAAAGCGCAGTATTTTTTTATATGTACAAGCATCATATGTACATAAGTATGTGTTTTATACGTGCAGGCACTCATGTATGTGTTTTATGGTCGTGTGTACACTCGCGCTTTTTATTGTCGGTTTCGTTTATTTGTACACGTATGTGTTTTACCACCCCTTTTTTTCATCAGTGTTTGAGCACTATATTTGATAATCGGCTTGTTTTTCTTCTTTCCTTCGTTATTTACCTCTCTAGAATGTTAATGAGATATCGTTAACGGTCTATAGGTATTCTGTTGTCTCTAATATTTTTTAAATCAAACCTTCCGTGGTCAGCATTTGACCGAGTATTCTCGTAGCACTTATTCACGATTTGCTGGTTCAAGAGACGCCGGTTTCGAGACAGACAGGTTGTGAGTTCAAATCCCGTCTGCACTAGTTGGGATTTTTATTTATAATTTCTTTCTGCGGCAAACACCCCTGGTCTCAGCAGCGAGGCCCGGTTTGAAACATCAACTACTCATCGACGGAAAAAAATATGAGTACCTCCGAAGACGGAGTTATCTGCCTGTGCGGTGAGGGACACCTGTGCACACGGCTGGCAGGGATAAATGGATTAACACACAAAATTCACTTCCTAGTCTCTAGGGACTACGCCAGAGTTGAAAGCTGGCGAACGTAAAAAAAAAAGAAAAAAAATATCGAATAAACAAATCGCCATTCTACTCTGTTTCTTGCTTTGATGGTGCAGGCTGTCACAGATTGACTTGTCCGTCTTTTGATGTTACTCGTCCATGTTAGTCTTGGTCTGCCTCTGCCTCTGTTACCTTGTATTTTCCCTTCCAATATTACTTTTAGTAGGCTGTTGTGTCTTTTAACGTGCCCCAAAAATGTCATTCGTTTTGTCTTAATTGTATTTAGTAGTTCTCTTTTTATTTTTAGTTATTTTAAAACTTCATCGTTTGTTTTCTTTTGTTTACATCCAATTGGACCTATTCTTCTATAAATCAACATTTCAAAGACTTCAATTTTCTGTTCTGTTCTCTTGTCTAATGTCCATGTTTCTGCACCATACAGGAATATTGAGAAGATGTAACATTTTGCCATTCTTAGTTTCAGCCCTGTTGATATTTGTTTTGTTGTTAGTATATTTTTCATGGCATTACAATTACTTTTTGCCATACCTATTCTTTTGTTTAATTCAATTTTACATTTTCCATCATTGGTTATAGTATGTCCTAGGTAGTTGTAGCTCTTGACAGTCTCCAGATGTATTCCCTCAACTTTGATATTTACTTGTAGGTCTTGAGAATTTTCTTTGTTTATGATCATAGTTTTTAAATTATTTAATATATAATAGTAATAATAATATGTTATAAATAAATATATATATATATATATATATATATATATATATATATATATATATATTTATGTTTGTAATTATATAATAACGAAATAACAAAGCATCTTCAACCTGAGTATCGAAAATGAAAACAATCAATGTGTGCTTAACTGCAAGGAGTGTAGCTTAACTGTAAACTTCCGGTTGCTTTCCTTGTGGCTTCCGTTGTCGTCATCGACTGCGTTTATAAGACATTTAGTTTTGACAAAATAAAGAGCATTTTGGTGTGGCATTGGGGCAACAACTCTGACGTAGTTAAATAAACAAAGCATTCGGACGAACAACTCTGACGTAGGTAAATAAATAAAGCACTCGGTGACTAGTCTAACTTAAATACGAATGTCGGTGCGGTGAATTTAAGTATGATAGACAGGATAGATACAGAGGGCAGTGACAGACTTGAAGCACTTGTAGCTGTAAGGATCCTTGAATTCTAATTTTCTTATCCAAACAACAACATGTATGTTACATATTTAATAACAAAAAACCGGAACAAAACAGAGCGTTTCGACCTAAGTCAGTCTTCATCAGCACGTTCGACAATGCAGACAAGAAATAAAAGAAAACAAAGCAATTAGTACACAAATGTTACATTAGCGAGGGCCTGAATTTCCATCCTTTCGAGTTGTGTAGTAGGACTGCACTAATCCTAGAAAACAGCCAGGCGTGGAAACCCTAAGTGGACATAGCAAGAGATTCTAAACTAGGAAAGGACGAAAAGGCAGGAGCAGGTGCATCAAGAAGAAAGGAAGTGAATGACTGAAGGATAAAAAAAAAAAAAGAAAGGATTAGAGAATACGGAATTTCATAGAGAAAAAAATTGAAAAGGTTTTTTTTTTCCTTTGGGATAAAAGGACCCATACGGGCTACGGGTTGATTTTATCCTGAAAACTGGTTGTGGGTATCCGAGGAAGATGAGATGAAGTCAGAGATCCGGACATCCCGCCTGACCGCTTCTAAGGCTGAGCCAACCATACCACGTAACAGCGCGCAATTTCAGGTACTAAGGACCAGTGGTGAGGAGTGTAGAACACTCCAAGGTATGAAGAAAATACAAGGTAAAAGAGGCAGAGGCAGACCAAGACTAACATGGACGAGTAACATCAAAAGATGGACAAGTCAATCTATGACAGCCTGCAACATCAAAGCAAGAAACAGAGTAGAATGGCGATCCATTGTAGCCAATCTTCGTTGCGGAGAAGGCACTCGATGATGATGATGAAGAATTTCAGGTACTAGCTACAGACGTTGAAGTATTCATTGCTTTCTTTCGTTGTATTTCTTGTTTGTTTTGTTCAAAGCCATCTATAGTATTGATAAAGCCCGCCAGCTGAGAGGAAACACCCACAGTTTGTGACGTATTCAGCTTTGCGAGCAGGGTCGGTTGTGTGTAAAATGACATAAGCCGTCTATAGCTCGCATTATAGCTGAAGACACCATAAACTGTGGGTGATTCTGGGATTTTCCTCTCAGTCCGCAGGCATTAGTTACGCTATAGATGGCTGTGGTTTTATTCAATGTGCTTGTGAAGGTTTATGTCGAACCGCTCTGTTTTGTTCAATATTTACTCGCAATACTTCTCGACGTTTGTAATATTGTGTTGCTAAGAGAATAACAAATGAAAGATCCTTACAGGAGTCTACATAAGTCAAGTACTTCAGGGCCTGACATGTTTGCACGATTAATCATTCCTCTTCTTATTCTCATCCCTTCTCTGTGGTATCATGTACTGATGTTGTTTGGAGTAATTCGCCTCCAGCTCTCCTTTCCCCCCTCTTGCTCAGCACGTCTTTATCACGCTGTTTAAGTGAACATGTTGCTGCAAGCTGTCTACGACCCGGAAGTAGTGCTTGATTCTACTTTACCATCAGGGGATGTCAGCCCAGCCAAAGTACTTGTACTCATCCGGACAGAGGCTGCTCTTAAATACAAGAGGCACTTAGCCACGGATACAACACTGCAGGAAATGTGTCTTGACCAGATGTGGTTATGAGTAAATCCTTATACTATGTGTTGTTGATTTTATTGATTGCAAAGAACGGTTTTATGTAAGCAATGTAATCTGACTGTGAAAGTTAACGCAGAGCTATGTTTAGTTGCGTGTGTTAGAGACTGGATATACAATCTAGATTTGTGTGCAGATATTAGAAATAGAGTATATCGAGAGACAAGAGTAAAGAAAACGATGGACAATTTATAATGAGAGAGAGAGGGGGGGGGGGGGAATAGAGCGAGAGCAAGAAAGAGAGAAAGAAAGAAAGTTAGAGAGAAAGAAAGAAAAAAGAAAGAAAGAAAGAAAGAAAGAGAGAGAGAGAGAGAGAGAGAGAGAGAGAGAGAGAGAAAGAGATAGTTGGGTTGAAAGTGAGTGAGATGGATAAGATATTTTTTTTAAAGAGAAAAACATAAACAGAATTCAAGCACAGAGCTACAAGAGATGAATGAATGAGGGGAGAAATGGAAATTGTAAAATGTAAAGAAAGACGAACGAGAGTTGAATGAAAACAGAATCAAGAAAGTTCCAGAGAAAAAAAGCTTAGATGCAAAGAAAGAGAACAGAAAAAATACATTAAAAAGGGGACGAAATATGCCTGAGAACAATTTGAGAAGAAAGATGAACAATACACTTCAGAAACACTCAATATGAAATCACCACAGATGCCACCAAACACTCATGTGGCCAAAGTAGACATTAGTACAAATTCACCACAGAAAAAATTAAATCATCTAAACGATCAGTAAGAGAAGCAAGGGGTCTTTTTCTATCGTTCCTTATTTGCCTTCAGAATTGTTTGCGAATTAGGTACTTAGCTATAGGGATTGACGAACTAGAGAAAACCTAGGTCATGACATCTTGAATGCCGAACTCTTCAAAGTAACCAAACTTTGGGAGCTGAAATTGTTGAACCATTTTTCTTGCAAATTTGGCAGACGAAAACAAAACCATAGGAATGGAATAAAAGGAATAATTGTAAAGTGATCCAAGAATGGGACCTTAAAAACTGAAATAATTTATGAGGATTTACACTTTCTTTCTTCACTTTATCGTTTACCTGTTCGGATGACGAGGGAGCTATAAAGTTCTGATTCTCGTCCTTTGATGACTTCACTCATTGTCAATTGATGTTGTTTCAGCGCTTCTTTGATATTGTATGTCCATCGTACTCTGGTCTGTCTCTTCCTCTTCTCCTTTCTCCTCTTTTATGAAATATGTTGTATGTTAAGGAATCGTATGGCATTCTTTCTAGATGGGCCTACTAGTTTATTTGTTGTTTCTGTATGTAGCTAAAAATTGGTTCAATACCTACTCTTACTCTTATAATATCGTTTCTGAATTCGTCTTTTAAAGCCCCTTCACGGGCTTTTCTCAACAGCGTATCTCTGTGGTGATAAGCTTACTTTTATGCTTAACCGTAAGTGACCATGTTTGACATTGGATGGTGTTGTGGGAGCAGCCGACATGTAGTGCCGGTTATGGTCCCCACTTCATGATGGCAAGTAGAGGATCTCATATATAGAGACAATGGCTGCGATCTCCGACTAGTACTGTCACTGCCAAGAAGGAAAGGAATGGCAAACTATCTTCTTTTATTGCCTAGAATAATTATGCCAAAACACAACTTAATATCTACAGCTAACGACGTTAATGGGGACTCCACAGCTACCACGTCCGGTAGGAGCGTCATGTGCTACAGGTGACACGCGATAGTCATCAAGCTACTGTATGCAAGATCAAAAATAAAGAGACACTAGCAATGGGAACTTGGAACATTAGATCAGCATTTCAAGTTGGCAAACTAGAAAACATCAGCCAAGAAATGTAAAGAATGAAATTGAACTTCTTGGGACTGTGTGAAATGAGATGGAAAGGAGCATGATTATTATTCTGGGGGAACCACACACGAAAGAGGAGTAGGCATCATGTTAGATAGAGGAAGAAGCAAAACAGTGAAAGGATTTTGGCCAGTATCAGATAGAATGATGCTAGTAAAATTGAGAGGTAGATCAATGGATATCAACATAATTCAAGCTTGTGCACCAACAAGTAATAGCGAAGAAGAAGACATTGACACATTTACAACGAGCTAGAGATGACCATAGAACAGTGTAAATCTCAAAGAATAACTACTATATTAAAGGATTTCAAAGCAAAGGTAGGAACAGCTAAAGTGCAAAATGTGACTGGGGGACATGGCCTTGGATAGATGAATGACATTGGAGATTGATAGATTGGACAAAGACACATGTAATGATTATAGGTAACACCTGGCTCAAACAATGGTTTACTCAATGTAATTAGCACAATGTTGCAATGAAAACGCTCTGTATAGATTTGTGTTTGTGGTAATAAGTATTGCTTTGTGTTGAAGTATCGGGATAGCTGTCCTAATATTTGGTTTGTCTTGTTGTACCTTATTTCTATTTCTTCATCGATTTACCATCTTCATGATTTACCCTACGAGCTGTTAATCCTCGGTAAAATACTCGGCAGAGTTTGTGATTTTGCAAACCAATACACATGCAATTAAAATTGGAGAAAGTAGGATCCGGTATGAATAGACAAGTAGTAGATGCATATTTCCGACTCTGAGAGATATGGTTTGTGTTGATTTCGACAAGGCATTTGATAGCGTACAGGAATGCAGCTTGTGAGAACACTGGTGGTTTCATGAATTCCCAACAAAATAATAACAATTATAAAAGGCATTTAGACATATTTCATATGCAACGCTAACTATAGTGACCAACCACAGTCATCTATAGTTTTGTCAGTGCCTCTATATAACTCTGAATCCTTAAAAAAAAAACACGAAAAAATGACACGACAAGACTGTCACAATTAAACAAAACTTGCCCCAAGAGGATCATTCTTAAAACATTTTTGACGAACAAAACGCTCCCTTAAGCAAGATTTCTCAAAAAGTGCAACAAGTCAAAAATACAACAACTTGTTGGAGGATTGGTTGGTCTTGAAGCAAGACGCCGGTCTCGAGACAAAGAGGTTGTGAGTTCAAATTCCTGCTGTACTAGTGTGGATTTTTGTTTGTGATTTCTCTCTGCGGTAAGCACCCCTGGTCTCAGCAGCGAAGCCAAGCTTGAAACGTTAATTACTCATCATCATCATCAAGTCCCGGGCCTGCTGGCGTAGGTGATCATGTCTCTTCACAACTTTCGGGTATCGGCAGCTATTTATCATTTCTGTTGTTGACCTTCTGCCAAGCCATTCTCTTTAACTGTCTGTTATTTTTTCTCTTTGCTTCCCTCTGTCTCTTCGTCCCTCAATTTTTCCAGTTGTTACAATATATTCCAGTTGTCCTCTTCTCATTACGTGGCCAAAAAATGATGATTGTTTCTTCCATATATTGGAAATTAGCTCTCTTTTTGCTTTGACCTCTCTCATAACAGCTTCATTACTCTTCTTAGCTGTACATGGTACTCTCAACATTCTTCTGTAAAACCACATTTCTACAGACTCCAGTGATTTTCTTGTCTGTTGTCCTATTGTCCATGATTCGCATCCATATGTTAAGACTGGCTCTACGTAACATTTAAGAACTATTTTTCTTGTTTCTATTGTCAAAAATGGATTGCATAATATCTTCCGTATTTTCCGCATGGAAAGCTGCTTTTGCCTGACCCATTCTGCAAATTACTAATCGACAGTAAAATATGAATACCTCCGAAGTTGAAGTTACCTGCCTTTGCGGCAAGGGGCCCCTGCCCACACGGCTGCCAGGAAAAAAAGACGGGTTCACGCCTAAAATTCAGTTCCTAGTCTCAAGAGACTTCGCAGAGGTGAAAGATGTCGAAAAAAAAACACACACACCCACACACGCACACACACACACGCACACACACGCACACACACCCACACCCACACACACACACCCACACACACACACCCACACACGCACACACACACAACACGCACACACACACACCCACACAGGCACACACACACACACCCACACACACACACACACACAAACACGCACACACGCACGCACGCACACACACACACCCACACACACACACAAACACACACACACACAAACACGCACGCACACACACACACACACACACAAACAAAGGGGAAAAAAACAATGTATTGGTTAGATCAAGATCTTATGAAGACATGATCTAACCAATTCTCATGCAGGAATGAAGACATGATCTAACCAATTCTCATGCAGGAATGAAGATTTAAGAAAAGTCGATCTAGGACATTGTGGCTGCGAGGAGAGGAAGAACAAATAATTATTGTAGACCAGACACAAGACACCCTGCTAAAAAAGGCTAAGGTAGTGCGAAGTGGAGAGACTTTGTTGTTGCCTTAACATCAACACCAATGTGCCAGCCGCTGACCATTTTGTTTCTCTGTGATCAATGAAAGAAGAACAAGAAGACAACAGAAACATAAATACATATTTAACTAAACATAACCATATGAATTGTTGATCGTGAAACAGTAGAACATCACCTGTTTGACTGTCCAAAGCTCACCAAAATCAGACCAAGGTCTACTTACTCAAAGAACTGATTAATAGAATAACGGTGTACACAACTACAAAGGGACTCAGAAACACCTGCAAATTTCATTAAATTGCTTTTGGCAAAAGGGCGTCATCTCATAGGGTGCTGGATCTATAACAATAACAGATAGTACTGATTATAGACAACCACAGATACAATCCTCATATCATTCTAAATCAACTTTGCGTTATAAATGGATTAGTTTTTTGTTGTTGTTGCAACATTGATGTATTATGCCTCAATAAATGTCATATATTTATTGTAGAAATAGTGCTTTCATGAAAATTGAAAATCTTTATCAAATGTAACGGAAAGGTCTTATGGAAGTTATTATGTGTTGAATGTTTTCTGGCACTCGTAAGAGAAAGAACAAGAGTAGAGAGCCGAAGAGAACGAAAGATGTGCAATACCTGCATTCAAGGGAAGTAATAAACATATTACTATTCATTCAGTATAAGCTTCTTATGTACCTTTTACGAACATCCGACTAGAGTTTACGGAGTAAGCCAACATCTAACCAACCGAATTAAAAGTCTCTACATCAACAGCAGCTGCACAGTCAAAACAGCAGCAGGCTAAAGAGACCACTTCGAAGTTAGATCAAGTGTAAGACAGGGGTCCGTACTATCCCCCTTACTGTTTATATCATACATTTACTATATATGTAAGCTAGCCAACCCATCAGAGGCGATCTACGAGCTCTATTTGCAGACGATCAGGCTCTAATACAGGGGTGGCCAAATGGCGGCCCGCGGGCCGGATCTGGCCCGCCAGCCTAGTTTTCTTGGCCCGCGAAGCTCCACGGACTTACTTCATTTTTTACCCCTAATAGCGGATTTCTCCTGGTTTTAATCCGTGTCGGAGTTAACTCTTCTATCGTTCAAGAATACACAATTTAAAAATCTCTGTCAATTTCTCGCAACAGCTAGATTGGCAACATAATTTCAAATAACACACACACACGCACACGCACACGCACACGCACGCACGCACGCACGCACACACACACACACACACACACACACACATACACACACACACACTGCACAACTAATGGTGCCGACAATATTCAAAGTCTTTGCTTCGAGTTGGTACCGCAAAGTTGCTTTATTGTCAGTGCGGTGATAGCGTCAGATCTTTGGCTCAACATTTGTCGTCTGGACTTGTGGTGGCTCTTTCATTTCGCGGTAAGGGGTTAATGAGGTTGGGAGGGACAGGGGTGAGGGGACTTCGTAGCTCTAATTCTGTCTTTGAAGTTACATTCAAAATGTTTCACTGTTCGCCTTCATTCCCTTTGATCCCATCGTCTTGTCTTGTCCATAAAATGACTGCAACGTGTTTATTTGGTCACAATCTTTTGATTTCATTGTCAAACACAAGTCTGTGTATAACTGTCAAATCTGGACTTATTTTCGATAGTGGACCAACTGTGACTTTTAACTTTGATGTGAGATTTTGTATTAAATCATGTTAAAACGTAGAAAAGTTGATTGTGAAAATCGCATATTTAAACCTGAATGGGAATTAGATTATTTGTTCATCTTCAATAAGGATAGTAAACCTCAGTGCTTAATTTGCGTTCAAGTGTTAGCCGTTTTGAAGGAATATATTTAAAACGGCACTATGCCACACATCATCAAAACATGTATGAGAAACATAGCATTGAAGCTAGGAAGCTTTTGGTTGAACAGCTGAAGACAAAGTTGAATCAACAGCAAAGTATGTATACAAAGGGCAATAAAATTAAAGAGTCATCGATCATTGCATCATATACAGTTACCTATGAGCTTGCAAAATCTAAAAAAAACCCTTTACTGACGGAAATTTTGTGAAGAAATGTGCGATTCAAATGGCAAAGGCATTCGGTCAAGAAAAAATAGCCAAAGAATTTGAATCTGTGCCTCTTTCAAAACAAACTGTAGCCAGAAGAACAGAAGACATCAGTCTGCAACTGTCTCAAAGTTTAAAATCTTGTATTGAAAACTGCTCATATTTTTCGCTCGCGATTCATGAAAGTACTGACATCACTGACACTTGCCAGCTTCTTATTTTTGTTAAAGTTATCCAGGAGGATTTTACTGTTATTGAAGAATTGTTGAAAGTTTGCTCTTTGCATGACACTTGTAGAGGGACAGACATATTTTCTGCAGTTCATAGTGCCGTAGATGAAGTAGGTGGTTTTGGAAAGTTGTCTGCAGTGTGTACTGATGGTTGCAAAGCTTTTATTGGTTCAAATACTGGTTTTGTTGGACTTCTAAAGCAAAACAAAATTAACGTACCTACATTGCATTGCATAATTCATCAAGAGGCCCTTTGTGCAAAGTCCATAAATCTAAAAGACACCATGGCTACTGTTGTGAAAATAACAAATTTGATAAGAGGAGGACACCAGTCTTTAAATCACAGGAAGTTTTTATCATTTTTAGAGGAAGTAGATTCTAGCTACGGTGATCTCCTGCTTTATACAGAAGTAAGATGGCTTAGTCGAGGGAAATGTTTAATAATATTTTTTGAACTGAAGAATGACATTTATGACTTCCTGCGAGAGAACTCACCATGCTCCATTGATCTTCAACATGCACTCAAAGACATTAATTTCCTTCATAATCTGGCATATCTCACAGACATCACACAACATTTGAACATATTGAATTTGCAGCTACAAGGGGAAAAGCAAACCATTTTTCAATTGATGGGATATGTTGATGGTTTTAAAAAGAAGCTGAATCTATTTAGACTTTCTTTGCAAAAAAATGATCTGTTCCATTTTTCAAGTTGTAAGCAGTTGTTGTCAGAGATAGAAAGTGCAAACTTCAGTAAGTACGCAGCTGACATTGAACATTTGATTTGTGAATTTGATCGACGATTTCAAGATTTTGAAATGTTTCGTCCGCAAACGGAACTTTTTAATAACCCAATTAAGTGCACAGTGGAGTGCCAGCCATCAGATCTTCAACTAGAGTTGTGTGACCTTCAGTGTGACCCCTTCCTCAGTACTGTAAAGGCATTAGGAGCTGACTTCTGGAAATTGCTACCAAATGAACGTTACCCGTGTCTGAGAAAATGGGCACTAAAGATGTGCTCTATATTCGGCAGCACATATCTCTGCGAGACAACATTCTCTTCCATGAAGTTAATTAAATCTAAGACCAGGAACAGAATGACCGATTCGACATTGTCCCATACTCTCCGAATCGCCACGTCAAAAATGGAAGTGGACTTCAAATCTCTGGTGGAAAGCTGTGACAAGTCACAATCGTCGCACTGAGACATTAAAGGTAATTTTAAAATGAATAATTAATGGATTTGTTACAAATCAAATATGTAGTCAAAGTGCAAGCATTATGTATATATTACTACATGTATATCGCATAGGTCCCTACTGTCATTTTTGACGATATTCTTAAGTGTGGCCCGCGGGTCTTGGCCTTGGCTTTAATCCGGCCCTCGGGCAACCTCAAGTTGGCCACCACTGCTCTAATACATGGAAAAATAGACGACCTTCAAGAATACTAAATAGACTTAACAGCACAGGCACAAAATACAACATGAAAACCAACATTAACAAAACAGAAGTCATGAATATCGCAAAAGAGAAACAGAACATCAAAATAACTATAGAAGGCAGGCAACTAAAACAAGTAGAGCAATTTAAATACCTAGGAAGTCTAGTGACAAACGACAGTTTACAAACAGCAGAGATAGTCTCAAGACGAAAAAAAAAACTTGTGAAATCATTCGACAGCTATCACCACAATTGTCCATCAAAGGATATAACTCTAGGGGCACTCTACAAAAAAAATAAATAAATAAATAAAAAACCAAAAAACAAGCACTCTACAATACAATCTTCATCCCTTTGTTGTGCTACCAATGCCAGTCCGGGACCCTGGATGCAAGAACAACAAGAAAAGTAACCTCTTCTGGGATGAGGTGTGTTAGGCGAATGACAGGAAACAGCCTGAGGGACAAGATCAGAAGTGGGGCGGGAGAGGGGTGGGGGTTGAGTAAAAAGCTAGAAATAACCCCCGCCATAGAATGTATATACAGAGAACAACAGGATCGACGGCTTCCGGTTCACCAGCCTTAAATGGGTACCGGATTTTTTCTGGGATTGTAAAGCGGCACGGGCGTAATAGCGACCACTTAACCCCAAAAATAATGTACCAAAGGTCTGTAAAACTTATGGTCACCAAGACCATATTCCCTATAAACCACTTGGCGTGACAGGGGCACTTTACTACTTCTTTACAGTGAGGTGTAAATAGGGCTTTGGTCTCTTATGATTCAGTAATCTTGGTGTTAGTTATCAGCAACCAGTCGTTTACTGCTTACAATACATAAGCCTTTGAGTGTCTTTAGCCTCGTTTTCTATTTACCATTTTGGCTTTGCTCCATTATCATTATAGTCGAACAATGTCATTAGCATTTTCATCTCTCTTGATAACACAGAAAGCATCTCTCTCTCTCTCTCTCTCTCTCTCTCTCTCTCTCTCTCTCACACACACACACTAAATATCCAGTTTAATTAAACTATTATAGATAATGAGAAAGAGAAAGATGAGAGAGTGGATGCCTGGCCGGCACTACGGAGTTCATGCTCATTGCTGTATTGACTCACCATCTTGTGCCGTCTCTGCATAAAAAATGTGCTATCATAGACAGCCATTTCTCTGTCTATTGCTTTGATACATTATAAGGGTTCCTTTGTTGATAGTATCAGTTCATTTTAGTTTTTCTATTTAGCTCTACCCCTTTGTTTATCATGCACTGTATTTTCCTCCTAAGATGACTTTCAGTAAATTATTGTCTCCTTATGGCAAGTTCCAATATATAAAACAAGGAATCAGACAAGACTGTGTTCTGTTGCCGGATTTGTTTTCACTTTACATCGAAAATATTGTGAGATCAATAGTAGACAAAAAAGGAATTGATGTCAACGGTCAAAAAAAAAAAAATTACGATATGCGGATGACAGTCTTAATATTAGAGAGAGAGAGAGAGAGAGAGAGAGAGAGAGAGAACTAAAAGGAACGATAGACATAATAGTAGCAGAGAGCAACAAGAAAGGTTTATGGCACATGATGATGATATGTCCAAAACATGTCATTCACTTGCACTAAATAGTTAATTCTTCACTTTAAGCAATCTCAAATCTTCATTGTTTGTTATCTTCTCTGCTCATACAGTTCTTCACAGTCATCTATAAATCAGTTTCAAGACTTTATTTGATGTTTTCTTATTTAGTTTCCATGTCGAGTACAGATAACAATATATTTATTTCAGCTTCAGACCTGATGATATTTACTTTGTTCTAAGTGTATACTTCATGCTGTTTAAAAATGCTTCATTTTGTTCCTTTCTCCTTTGCCATCAGCTTTAGCGTAGTTTAGCATTTTATGCATCCTCTATGCCTTGAGACCTTCACCTATTTTATTGCCTGTCCCTATTTGTTAACATCATCAGGTCCCGGATGACGTATATGCCGCGCATTTTCCTACCGCCAAATAAAGTTGCCAACTTGGCTTCAAAGCAGAAATGTAAGAAATTTGGCTTATCTATGCAGTTAATTTTTACATCATCATCATGTGTCATATCGATTGGCTTAGGCGAGCATGTCCTTCCAGAATCTTCTATCCACCGTGCATCGTATCAGTTCTGTCGTTGACCGTTTTCCATGCCATGACACCAAGTTATCTAGTATTTTCTCGCTCTTTGTCGTCCGCGATATCTCTTTCCGTGTATTTTGCCAGTTGTAACTTTCCAACTTTCCTCTTTTCATGTGCGCGAAAAATGTTGATTGTTTCTTTCTGATGTTTTTTTAGGAGCTCCTATTTTTGTGTTGGCCTCTTTAAGAATTTCTTTGTTGATCTTCTTAGCTTTCCTGGGAACTTTCAACATTCTTCTGAGCAATCCAATCTCTGTGGCTTCTAATCATCTTTTAATTTATTTGTTTACTGTCCATAATTCGCTTCCATTGGTTATAATTGACTCTATATAGCACCGATGAACACTCTTTTTCACTTCTATAGACAGATTTGTTGCATAAGACGTTTTTCATTTTCTGAAATGCTATTTGGCCTAATTTTGGCCTGAGCTATTCTGCTTTTTATTTCTGTAGTGCATCTTCCATCTGATGTTAATATTGTGCCCCAGTATTTGACGCGTTGCACATGTTTCAGATTTGTCTTGTTTATTTTTATGCTGCATGATGGTGATGATTCTTTGATATGACTATTACTTCTGTTTTCTTACTATTCACACTCAGACTTTTCTTGTTGCTTTAATTTTTACATACCATTCTTTATTAAAATGATTTTTGTTACAAGTATAGGGATTTGCTTGAAAATGGTAGCACGTCTAAATTGATAGCCATAAGGTAAAAAAAAAAGATTTCATGCAGTTTTATGTTTTCATTTTGATTGACGTTTAATGACAGTTTTCAAACAAACGTTTATTAACAATATAAAACTAGCGCTTGTAATACTCACTCTGACCAAAGTTGTTCATGCATTTACATCATGTTTTGTGCTTTTTTTTCTTCTTATTTTTTTTTCTTTTACTAAAAGCTAAATCATTAAAGAAATTGTACTTTTTGTTACTATAGAAATCTATAGACACTTGACATTAAACTGTTAATTCTGAAATCAGACGTATCACTCATGTGTGGTCTAGAGGTAAGACGTCGGTCTCTAGAGACGGAAAAAAATATGAGTACCTCCGAAGTCGGAGTTATCTAACTCTGCGGCGAGGGACCCCTATGCACACGGCCGCCAGTGAAAAATGGATTAACACGCAACATTCAGTTCCTAGTCTCTAGGGGCATCGCCAGAGGTAACACCTGGCGAACGAAAAAAAACAAAAAACAAGCAGAATAAAAGCTGTAACTAAATTGTATTCATTCTATTGTAAGAAAAAAAATGAAAATGTTGCCGAAAAAAGATATTGTCGGAACTTTATATTTTCTGTAAAAGAGGCAGAGGCAGACAAAGACTAACATGGACGAGTAACATCAAAAGATGGACAAGTCAATCTATTACAGCTTGCACCATTAAAGCAAGAAACAGAGTAGAATGGCGATCCATGGTAGCCAACCTTCGTTGCGGAGAAGGCACTCGATGATGATGATGATTATATTTTCTCATCATCATTGAGTGCCGTCTCCGCAACGAAGGTTGGCTACCATGGAGCGCCATTTTGCTCTATCTCTTGCTTTGATGGTGCAGGTTGTCATCGGTTGATTTGTCCATCTTTTGATGTTACTCGTCCATGTTAATCTTGGTCTGCCTCTGCCTCTTTTACCTTGTATTTTCCCCTCCAGGATCACTTTCAGTAGGCTGTTGTGTCTTTTAACATGGCCTAAGAATCGCATTTGTCTTGTTCTAATTGTGTTCAGAAGTTCTCTTTTCATTTTTAGTTGTTTTAAGACTTTGTCATTTGTTTTCTTTTCCTTCCATCCAATTCTACCTATTCTTCTATATATCCACATTTCAAAGGCTTCAATTCTCTGTTCTGTTTTCTTGTCTAATGTCCATGTTTCAGCACCATATAGGAATATTGAGAAGATGTAACATTTTGCTATTCTTAGTTTTAGTTCTGGTGTTATTTGTTTTGATGTTAGTATGTCCTTCATGACATTAAAATTACTTTTTGCCATTCCTATTCTTTTGTTTATTTCAGTTGTACATTTTCCATCACTGGTTATAGTATGTCCAAGGTAGTTATAGTTCTGAACTGTCTCAAGGTCTATTCCTTCAATTTTGATATCCACTTGTGGGTTTTGAGTATTTTCTTTGTTTATGATCATAGTTTTAGTCTTTTTGATATTCATATCTAGTCCATATTTTTTGCTTGTCGTGTTTATTTCATTAAGTAATTGTTGTAGGTCTTTAGGATTTTCTGCTAGTAGTACAGTATCGTCAGCATATCTTAGGTTATTGATTATCTTTCCATTAATTTGTAGGCCTGGCATCTCTATGATGTTTTTAAAGATTTGCTCAGTGTATAGATTGAACAAGCTTGGTGATAGGATGCATCCTTGTCTTACTCCTCTTTTTATATCAATGGGTGTAGAGAACTCTTTGTTATATTTTATTATTGCTGTTTGCTCCCAGTATAGATTGCATATTAGTCGTATATCCATGTCATCTAGATGTATCTCTTTTAGGCATTCTATAAGTTGTTTGTGGTGTACTCTATCAAAAGCTTTGGTATAGTCTATGAAGCAGGCATATATTGGTTTGTTTACTTCTGTGTATTTTTCGATTAATGTTCTCATGCAGAATATGGCTTCTTTTGTCCCGCTATTTTTCCTAAATCCAAATTGCTGCTCATCTAATTCAGTATTGATTTTATTCTGAATCCTTCCTTGTATAACTTTTAGCAAGATTTTTGTAACATGGCTCATTAGGCTTATTGTTCTAAAGTCACTGCATTCAACTGCACCATTCTTTTTAGGCAATGCAATGAAAGTTGATGTTTTTAGTTCATTTGGTATGTATCCTGTGTGGTATATGTCGTTGCATATGTCTGTAATCACTTCAATGCCAAAATCTTCAAGTGCCTGTATCATCTCTATCTGTATGCTTTCAGGTCCTGCTGCTTTTCCCCTTTTCATTGTTTTTATAGCTTTCTCCACCTCAGATTTTAAGATTTTATAGCCTGATGTACATTTTATAACTGGTTTCTTGTCCCTTTGATCATGAAATAGTTCTGTTATATATTCCTGCCATCTATCTATGATATCCTTATTGTCTGTTAGCATTTTTCCTTTTTGTCTGCAATGCATCCACCTTCTGTGGCTTTTTATTTTTATTAGTCATTCTCTTTATTTCTGTGTGCATTCCTCTTAGGTCTTGTTTGCTTTCCATAGTTTCTATTTCTCTACATTTTTGGCTGAGCCAGTCTTCTTTTGCCTTTTTGCACATTTTGCGTATCTCATTATCTATTTTATTGTATTGGGCAGTGTTCTTCGCTTGTCTCCTTTCTTCCATTTTTTCTAAGATGGTGTTAGTTATCCATTTTGTTTTTGTTCTTTTCTCTTTTGGGTAAGGTGTCGCAGGCTTTTTGTATGCTTTTCTTTATGCATTGCCATTTGGTTGTTACTTTTTCATCAGGATTTTCTCTTCTGTATTGTTCAATCCTTCCTCTAGCAGCTTCTGGTATGTGTTCTTTACTTGTATTGTATAGGTATCTTTAATATCTTTTTGATTTAAAGCTGTTATGTCGAGTGGGTTTGTTGATGAATCAGATTTTTGCTTGTTTCTCTTTAGTTTGATTTTAATTTTAATCATTACAGGATTGTGATCAGAATTAATATCTGCTCCTGGGTAGGTTTTGGCTTTCTTTACGCTGTTACGGAACCTTTCTTTTATCATTATGTAATCTATTTGATTCCTCTTCCTATCTCCAGGGCTTTTCCATGTGTATAGTTTCCTTTTCTCTTGCTCAAAATATTTTCTAATGGAATAAAAAAAATGTGCACCAATAAGTTTCTCCTGTATTTTCAGGCTCTTATGTTTCTGTGGGAATGATAATGAATTGAATCTGAAGCGTTTCTTGCGTGATACGTGTATGATAAATGTTTTTAGGTGTATTTGGTTTCAAATTTAGCATACAATTTATTATCTGGCAACCCGCCTGAACCAGATATTTCCATTCTTCAAGTTCCGACATTTTGTTACCACGCCACGTCCACGAGGAGAGGTAGGTTAGGTGTGGGTACGAGACAATTTGTACTATTTTTGTACTTTGTTTAACACGAAACTTGTGTGAATTTAGACAATTAGGACAATGACCATCGTTGCACTTGTAACTTAATGTTCCACGAGTCTAGGTACTTTTACTTTAAATATTATAAATTGATGATTGAATTTGAGTTGAAAAATTATATTATGAAAGTAAGTTCCCTGGACAGCTGCTAAGCTAAAAAGTTTAAAAAGACCAGGGGAAATTCTCAAAGAGGCCAACACAAAAGTAAAGGCATAAACATAAAAAACATCAGAAAGAAACAATCAATATCTTTGGGCACATCATGAGAAGAGGAAAGTTGAAATACTAAACTTGGTTACAACAGGCAAAATTGAAAATACAGGGAAAGAGATCGAGGACGACAAGACAAGGAGAGTAGACAGAGAAAATACTAGATAATAAGTCGATAAGTCTAACTAAGAGTAAGTGGTGATGAGCCGCATCATTAAGTATTAAGCCATCATAATCTGCTTTGACTTTGTCATGGCATGGAAAATAGTAACAGTCAACAACAGAACTGATACGATACAGTGATACACTCACACTGTGACTGTGGATCGAAGATTGTCACATTTCATTGTGGAAGGACATGATCACCTACACTACACTACACTCTACACCAACCGGTATGCCGGGCTTGTTAGGGTAGCGGTAGCGGAACCAAATTTTGAAATCGATTGTCTGAGGCTTACCCATGCCATTCATTTCATTCAATGATTCATCATCACATCATCATGACATGGTCAGTGACACAGTCAATCAATCCATGTGGTTATGATTTTATAATAATTTACTCTCATTTTTTACAAGTTTGGTCCTGTACTTTAGTGTCCCAAATACACAGTAGCTAGTTGAGTAGTCAAGTGTATAGTATGAGTGAGTAATTTTCATTTTGCAACTTTGAGATCATGATAAACAGTCCCACCTTGGGTCTGGTCCATGGATGCATTCATTTGATTCATAAAGTTAAAATTGATTTCTAATCGATAATAATTAACTAATTTATTTAAAACTTGGATGGCAGATCCTGAACATAGTTAGTATAAGTAACAGTTACAACTGACAATTGTTTAAGTTTAAAAGCAAAAGTTTAAAATAAAGTTGTTGTGTAATCACATAGATGAGTTTTTTTGGGCATGTTAACATACACTATGATACACCACAGCCTACTAAAAGTAAAAGTAATTTAGGAAGGGAAAATATGAGGTAAACTAGGGCAAACCAAAACACATGACGAGAGTAACATCAGAAGATGGACAAGTCGGCCTATGACAACCTACAAAAGCAAGAGATAGAGCAGAATGGTGTCCATGCAATGCATGATAGCCTGTCTTCGATGTGAAGGCCTGAGACAGCACTATATATATGATGATGATGAGTTAGATAATAAAGTTCTGTAACATATCATGTGTTATGAGATTGGGGTTCTCTATATGTACTACTTATTAAGGAAAAACAGTTTTGGGATGCAACTTCATTAAACGGCAAACATATGAATAAAATAATGCATAGATATCATATCGCCACAGTTATTAATTAATGTAAGCAGGTATGTTTTATATATTTAATTTTGTTTACTTTCAGGTGGAGCTACAAAGTGAATATTAATCATAATTTTGAGAATAAAATCAGTAACTCTCCGTGGCCATGAGGAAATCTGGTTGTATATTGAATGTTGTAATAAAGTCAAAACGACAATATTAAAGAGCACACAGTTAAGACAATTAGGTGCACTATTGCTGACAGAGCTGCACTTAACCCACAGTGTAGTCAAATGACACATGATGAGAATTTCAACATGAAACTTTTGGAAATCAAGTATCATGTCCACACAGTCCAGTGGATGGTCAGGCATCAGCTGCCCACCGAATGAAGAGGGAAGGATAAGATGTCAACTGGAGCAGGCCTGCTTCATTGTTGCCATGTATCAGACTTCTTATATAACATTTCCACAATGAGGTATCAATATTTCATTATAGTTCTGAGCTCATCTATAATTTTTTTTCCCATTCCTAATTTTAACATAGCACGTTCTGTAGTCACTTTGATAAAAATTTCGAAATAATCTGTTGTTATTTAAAACAAGCTAGCTAGATAGCCCTTGAGTTGATGTAAGCTAAACAATGATACCTTAATTATGGCTGTACGACAATTAGAAAAAAAGTTATTAATTTTTAAATGAATTAATTTTGACTTAAATTGAATAAGAGGAACATATCATTGGACCCGTTTGGATAGTTGTCCATGCGTGGAAAATTGAGAGTTGGCCGATTATGATGGCACAATGGTTTATAAAGTCCCTGCCATTTAATAATTTATTAAGACTTCCCTGACTTTCCTGTGATCACTTTCAAATTTCACACACATATCCAAAGCCAAATGGCTGAAATGAATGAATTTGACAAAACTATTGTTTTTATGGTAAGTTAAGTAATTAAAAAATATTGTTAAAAAAAGCAAAGCTATTCTGAGACATTAGATTTTGACTATCAAATATGGCGGGCGACATGATTTCTACCCATGGAGATGCTCCCTTTAAATTATTATTTGGACGTGCAATGAAATTCAGATCGCTTTAAATTGTATGCATGCTTATATTTAAATGGATGCTGAATTTAAAAATCTGTGTTTTGTCATGGATATAAATAAATTTACTGTTTTAATATGGAGAAAGTCAGTTAAAATGTTCAAATAATGCATTCAATCACTATCTTGAAAACGGCTACGTGTATTTCAATAATTCTTTCACCAAACTGTAGGGAATTTCCTGACCTTTCACCTAACATAAATAGTAACACAAAACACAAGTCATGTGACATCTCCGGGGAAATGCGTTAAAGTGCGTGTCCCTTAGCCAATTTCCGAAAATGGCGATGTAGAAAAAAATCAAATTTGGCTTTTCGTGGCTCCCTGAAGTTACCAGTTTTTCAATTTATCAAAGTCCCTACGTTCTGTTTTTAATTATAATTATTATTTACTAATTTAGGGACTTTGATAAATTGAAGCTGGTAAAGCTCTTCCTGAAGCTATGAAAAGCCAAATTCGACACATCAAAACGTCTTGATCCTTCCAGTACCGTTAGACAGGGCTCAGTGTTTTTTGCCACCCATCATTATTCTTGGGAAGATGTTTAATTATCTAATGAGTCTATGATGACTTTGATTCTCAATGTGTGTTTTTTTAGAGTCTCTGGGGCTTACACCTACTCTTTTCCTGTATCATGTTTCCCCTAGTTGAGTCTGCTTTGAAATTGTTTTGCTATCTCTTCTCAGCCCATATCCAACTTGTCTTTCTTCTCTTCCTAATTGTAGATGAGATCGTTGGTTGCAAGGCCATTTCTCTTATCTCTATATTAGTTTTGAATTTTAATCCATTGTATACAGAGTATTCTTCTTAGGCATTTGTCTTCAAAAGTACTGTTTTTTTTTCTGTCTCTTTTTTCTTTGTTTTCACATGTGTAGGTAAGTGTTGATAATACTTTGAGTTGTTTAGTTTTTTTGCTTAGTATTTTTTATTTCCATATTTTGTCCAGATTAAAATATTAAAATTTGCTGTTGCTTTTGCTGTCCTGCTTTTAGATCTCTTTCTTTGTTCTGCCTTCAACATTTTTATATGTAGTTATCTGATGATTTAGATTTATCTTGTGTTCTGGTGTATTTTTATTTTTCATTATTTTTGTTTTATCCCTGTTGATTTCAAGTTCTACAACATAACGGAAATAAATAATAGAAACATAGTTATAAAGTATAAAGAGGTAAAACATCCTCATTATATTTGGAATTAATTTTGACACTTTACACCCCCTCTTGTGGTCTCAGTGTCTTGAAGAGTCAGTTACTGGCTGGGTATATGTTAAGTAAAAAGAAAATTACTTTGATAAACTTTCACAGTTAACCATAATGGTAGATAGCAATAATGTTTCTGTCAGCAGTAATATAGTAATTGCCATATTAATTGCACAATGTATAAATTTAATTAATCCAGTGTATATGATTTTTACAGACTACATATTTTTCTCAGGTCTGGTTGTTCAATGTAGATAGTAGATGTTTTCATTGAAGACGTGACAGAGATAAAATGATGGGCATTTCAAGGTTTGTTATTGTCCTGGAAAGTTTTATTCCATTTTAATAGAAACTGAAGCAAGCTGGTTCTGTGTAACATGATGAAAACACGGGCTAGAGTCTCTGAATGACTGATGTACAAAGCTATATTTCTGATTACCAGCAGCAGGCAGCATCATCTACCTTGTTACTATTGTATTGAGTGAAAAACATTTCTTTATAAATGTTCACATTTTTTTTTCTTTTTTTCTTCATAGTGCTGATTTTATAACAGATTTGAGTTTTTATTTAGAAGCTCTACTTTTGCCTGCTTTATACATAGTTGGTGCACCTGTTGTGTCATTGTTGATTGTCAGGTGTAATATTAGACACAAACCTGACATTGTCCACTAATACATTAGAAGGCAACAGTTTGGGATTGATGGATGCCATCATCTAACTTCAGTCTTATAATTTTGTTTTACATTTTCTTTAGGTCAATACATATGCATTTTAGTGTGATAATATGGTTTTCATTTACTCTTATTAAAAATTTTATTTATGAATTTTGTTCTCCTTATCTGACAGCATTATTAATGTGCATTAATTTGTGCGTTTCTGTAACTTTCCTTTTCGTAGGGGTCACCTTCTTTCTATGTAGTCCTCTCTCCAAGATTTTATCTAGTCGTTTATATAACATCTTTGTAGAGGTCTTAAAATCTGAAGGAATTCCTTCTGGTTGTGTTGCTTTATCATCCGAACTGATTGGTCTACATTATTTTTACAACCAGCAAAAAATAAGTTCCATCACTTGACAAATGAGGGAGCCGCGATAGCTCAGTGGTTAGTGAACTGGACTACCGCGGACAAGGGGTAGGGTTCGATCCCAAACCGACGGCTTCCGGGTTCACCCAGCCTTAAGTGGATACCAGATTTTTTTCTGGGAAAGTAAAGCAGCACGGGCGTAATACTGACTACATTACCCCAAAAATCATGTGCTGAAGGTCTGTAAAATATAGGGTCACTAACATCATATTTCCCTATACGCCAATTGGCGTGACGGGGATACTTTAGATTTTTTAGAAACTTGACAAATGTGCATTAGGTAGTCCAGATTTTTTGTTTTTAGGCGTGAGAATTATGTAGACCAATCTGTTTAGTTATTCTTGTACGAAGTACTCTTTCCATCCATTCTTTTGGTCTTTATTACTAAGCATGTTGCCTTTTTTTATTCTTGATAAAGACATTAACATGTTTGTAGTTTCTGCAACCTGTTTTATCATTTTTTTCATATTTCCTTTCGTCATATTTCTCTGCCTATTTCTTTTTATGCACCTTCTCACTTACGTGCTCTCATCTCTCTGTTATGCCATGAAATGTGTTTTTAAAATTATCAATAGACAAAAATTGGTTCTAACTTGTGCATGGCATGAACTATCTTCAGGCTTAAAGAGGCAATGAAAATAGGGATTTGTCTACCTCAGTTTTGATCTATAAATAGTAACATACTGTGTGGTAGCTTTAGGGAGACTGATTGGAAGACGGATATCATAAAGCAGCATTCAAATGCTACTCTATAACATGTTATTTGGTGGCATTGAGACAACAAAAATAGGTTTACATAGGCAGTTCCTGTTTTTATTAGTCATTATAAATTAATGATGAAAACTTGGGCTAGAGTCTCTGAAAGACTGATGCACAAGACTATTATTCTGATTGTGCCTTATAAGGAATGTATTTAACATCTCGTGAATTGTTGACAGTAATTATTTTGTGTGTAGTCTATATGTTATGGGATTAGTGCTTCTAAACTTTCCTTTATTTATTCTTGTGTACTTTTCAACCACAGCCAAAATTATCAGAATGGACCTGTGCAAATTGCAGCAATAAGGGAAAGAAAAGTAGATGGTAAGATAATCTAAATTTGGACATATTAGAGGTTCAGTAGAGAGCTAACTACATATATGATCACTGCCTTCTTAAGGTATTAAAGTGTATCAGTTCTGACAGACATTCCGTCATCATGTTAGAGGTTATCATGAGTGGCTTTTAGGCTGTCAGACATAAACCTCATGGCATTGCTTCACCCACACTGCTTTAGATCCTGCCACAGGGGCAGGAATTAGCAGTTTGGGATTTGCGGATGCCAACATTTATTTCATTAGTGAATAGCAGTTATGTTCATTTTGTTTTAAAAGTACATATTTTTATTATTTTAATCCAGAGAATTTGATTGATTCATTTGTGTGATAGAGTTTAAAACAAAGATGATTGTGGGTCTGTTTTTTATTTTCATTTCTGCTCTTTAGGAATTCATGTCTAATAAAGCTGTAGGTCCTTATTACAAATTATCTTTGAGAACAACTCGCAGTGAGATTTGTTCTAAAGTTTAGTGCTGTCCATTGTTAATATGTTTGACCAAAATTAATTTTTGCACTAGATTCTGTACAATCTTATTTGTATTATCATTAGTGATGAAAACTTGGGCAAGAGTCTCTAAAAGACTGATGCACACGTCTATTATTTTGACTGTACATTACAATATATGCTTTTAACATTTTTATAGTCTGTAGTACTTAACTTTACTGCTAATTTACACATTCTGTATCAGGTCTATGTTTCATTAACAAAAGCGTTTTTACGATAGCGGCTCGTTTAAACCTCTGATTAACGCAAGATTTGATAATAGATCTTTACAAGGGTTGAAAACTGCTAGAATACAAATTTAGATAAGAGAAAGAGTGAGTATCTGGGTCTATGTCCTATGGGTCGACTACAGCTCGAAAGGTCAATAGATAGAGATAGTACTTACTTTTATATGACACACATGCTAGTATGCTCAATACTTCTAAGCCTCTTACTGTCTGTTCTTCTCAAATACATCCAAGTTTATGTGAATAAACCTGTGCTAAGTAGAATATATATTAATATAGGAAAGATTACCTAATGGTAAGAGAATCCGATTTGGACATAGTAGCTCAATAGAAAACTAATTATATATGATTAATGATCATGGGCTTCTTAACACATTCCGTTCCTTGACGCACAAATTGCGGCTATTGTAGCTTGCATCCCAAAAGTAGTGATTTACAGCTTTTAATTTATATACATTTTCAGTTATTTTCGCAGAAACAGTATAGTTCTCTTATTACACACTTTTCCAAATTTGTGAATAAATTGTCCCAACTTCATACATGTTTTAAATCAAATTAAATTTATTTTATCGCCATTATTTCAAACTATAAAGAAAAAACCAATAACGACACGGTCACTGTGTATTAAACCACTTGCTAGGGGATGTTTTACTGCTCTACACTTTTATACGCTATGACAGATATTCTGCCATCATGTTAAAGGTCACCATGAGTGGCTTTTAGACTGTCAGATATAAACCTCATGGCATTGCTTCACCCACACTGTTTTAGATCCTGCCACAGGGGCAGGAATTAGCAGTTTGGGATTTGCGGATGCCAACATTTATTTCATTAGTGAATAGCAGTTATGTTCATTTTGTTTTAAAAGTACATATTTTTTATTATTTTAATCCAGAGAATTTGATTGATTCATTTGTGTGATAGAGTTTAAAACAAAAATGATTGTGGGTCTGTTTTTTATTTTCATTTCTGCTCTTTAGGAATTCATGTCTAATAAAGCTGTAGGTCCTTATTACAAATTATCTTTGAGAACAACTCGCAGTGAGATTTGTTCTAAAGTTTAGTGCTGTCCATTGTTAATATGTTTGACCAAAATTAATTTTTGCACTAGATTCTGTACAAACTTATTTGTATTATCATTAGTGATGAAAACTTGGGCAAGAGTCTCTAAAAGACTGATGCACACGTCTATTATTTTGATTGTACATTACAATATATGCTTTTAACATTTTTATAGTCTGTAGTACTTAACTTTACTGCTAATTTACACATTCTGTATTAGGTCTATGTTTCATTAACAAAAGCGTTTTTACGATAGCGGCTCGTTTAAACCTCTGATTAACGCAAGATTTGATAATAGATCTTTACAAGGGTTGAAAACTGCTAGAATACAAATTTAGATAAGAGAAAGAGTGAGTATCTGGGTCTATGTCCTATGGGTCGACTACAGCTCGAAAGGTCAATAGATAGAGATAGTACTTACTTTTGTATGACACACATGCTAGTATGCTCAATACTTCTAAGCCTCTTACTGTCTGTTCTTCTCAAACACATCCAAGTTTATGTGAATAAACCTGTGCTAAGTAGAATATATATTAATATAGGAAAGATTACCTAATGGTAAGAGAATCCGATTTGGACATAGTAGCTCAATAGAAAACTAATTATATATGATTAATGATCATGGGCTTCTTAACACATTCCGTTCCTTGACACACAAATTGCGGCTATTGTAGCTTGCATCCCAAAAGTAGTGATTTACAGCTTTTAATTTATATACATTTTCAGTTATTTTCGCAGAAACAGTATAGTTCTCTTATTACACACTTTTCCAAATTTGTGAATAAATTGTCCCAACTTCATACATGTTTTAAATCAAATTAAATTTATTTTATCGCCATTATTTCAAACTATAAAGAAAAAAAACAATAACGACACGGTCACTGTGTATTAAACCACTTGCTAGGGGATGTTTTACTGCTCTACACTTTTATACGCTATGACAGATATTCTGCCATCATGTTAAAGGTCACCACGAGTGGCTTTTAGGCTGTCAGATATAAACCTCATGGCATTGCTTCACCCACACTGTTTTAGATCCTGCCACAGGGGCAGGAATTAGCAGTTTGGGATTTGCGGATGCCAACATTTATTTTATTAATGAATTATATGTGCTGTCTTCCACTCTTCTTTAACATTTATGGTAGATGTGAGTTGAGGCAGTTTTGGATGACTGTGTCGTTGTCTAACCTCTGTAGCATATTCTTATAAAAGTAAGAGAAAATCAGTAAGTATTGTGGTACAATTTTTAAAATAGTTTCCGAGATTAAGAAATTTAACTTCTTTATTAGTAACCAATTATGTGGTAAAATTTTTTTCTGTATATATTTGTTTGGGTAAATCCGAATGATATCATGATGAAGAAATGCTGCACTGGTAATAAAGGCATCGAATGGATACAAGGAGACCATTTGGAGGACCTGGACTTTGCTGATGACATAGTTCTCATCAGCAATCAGATAAAAACGATGCAGGAAAACACAAATGAACTATCATCAATAGCCAGCAAAATTGGGCTTGAGGTCAATCATGAAAAGACTAAAGTCATGAAAAGTTTAATTCCAACAAGTGACAAAATATACATGGAAAACAAACCAGTAGAAGAGATCGATCACTTCATCTATCTTGGAAGTCACATTGATCGAGAAGGGGATACGAGCAAAGAAATTAGAATCAGACTGGCTAAAGCAGCAATGTCTTTCAGAAGCCTTGAAAAGTTGTGGAAATCAAAACTCATTAGCACAAACACAAAACTTAGGCTATTCAAATCAAATGTACTATCAACCCTTACGTATGCGTGTGAAAGCTGGAAAACAACAAGAGATATAGAAACAAAGTTGAACGCATTCAAAAATAAATGTCTAAGGAAAATACTTGGTATAGAATGGAACGAATTCAAAACAAACGAGGAAATTAGAGAAATCGCCAATCAACCACTAATATCTTCAGTAATAAAGAAAAGACGATGGTCATACGTTGGACATGTGATGAGAAGAGATAATAATCGAATAGCAAAGCAAGCCCTCATATGGGAAACAACAGGTAAAAGAAAAAGAGGAAGACCCAGGGAGACACTGAGAAGAACATTGATGAGAGAGGCAAGAGCAGCAGGAATCGGCTCCCTCAATGAGATAGAACTGCTTGCACAGAACAGAGACAGATGGCGAGATTTGATAAAATATCTTTAAAAGAAAACTGCTAGAACAAAAATTCATATAGGAGAAGGTGTATCTTGGTCTACGCCCTATGGGCCGGTTACGGCTCGAAAGGTCAATAGATAGATAGATAGAAATCCGAATGATGCATTGAGTCCTAGGCAGTGCAGAAATCATTCATTCTGTTATCATAAATAAAAAGACAAATTAAGGCTTTATGTTAATTTCTATCCTGTGCGATATGTTTATTTAAAGCTATGGATAGATACAAGTGAATATTTTTAAACATGTATAGTTTTTCTTTTATTCGTGTATTAATGTTTGCCCAGAATTTATGTGCTAAATGCTGTATAGTCTCATTGGCATTGCATTAATGATGAAAACTTGGGCTAGAGTCTCTCCTGTGCGATATGTTTATTTAAAGCTATGGATAGATACAAGTGAATATTTTTAAACATGTATAGTTTTTCTTTTATTCGTGTATTAATGTTTGCCCAGAATTTATGTGCTAAATGCTGTATAGTCTCATTGGCATTGCATTAATGATGAAAACTTGGGCTAGAGTCTCTGAAAGACTGATGCATAAGTCTATTCTGAATGTGCTTTATGTCTCTAATAATGTCAATTCAGCATATAATGTATAGCAGGTATTATTTTTATTTGATGTGAAATACTTGTGTATGTATGTACAAGTGATGTACAAGACTGCACTGTCTTGGATTTAATGAAAAATAGTTGATTGGTGGGTGTTTCAATCTTGGTTTTTTTTTTTTTTTTAAATTATAGCATGTGCCAACCTTTAAACTATTGATTATAAAAAAAAATATTATTCTGTACATACATAAATCAACTGTAATAATAATAAACTGCACACTTTTTTTTGTGATGTTTTTTTTTTTTTTGTTTTCAGATATAAAACTGAAGCTCGTGAATTTGCATATATTGCATATTAATCCAATAACAGTATCAAGAAAAGAGCTTCACATACAGAACTTAAATTATTATGAATGGTTAAACATCAGATAGATGTACCAAGAATACTCTTTGGTAAGAATTTTGTTTGTGGTATTTTATTATGAGTAATGATATCATCGATAATACCGCAATGGCAGACATTCCGCCATCATGCTAAAGTTCACCATGAGTGGCTTTTAGACTGTCAGACATAAACCTCATGGCGTTGCTTCGCCCACACTGTTTTAGATCCTGCCACAGGGGCAGGAATTAGCAGTTTGGGATTTGCGGATGCCAACATTTATTTTATTAATGAATTATATGTGCTGTCTTCCACTCTTCTTTAACATTTATGGTAGATGTGAGTTGAGGCAGTTTTGGATGACTGTGTCGTTGTCTAACCTCTGTAGCATATTCTTATAAAAGTAAGAGAAAATCAGTAAGTATTGTGGTACAATTTTTAAAATAGTTTCCGAGATTAAGAAATTTAACTCCTTTATTAGTAACCAATTATGTGGTATTAATTTTTTTCTGTATATATTTGTTTGGGTATATCCGAATGATGCATTGAGTCCTAGGCAGTGCAGAAATCATTCATTCTGTTATCATAAATAAAAAGACAAATTAAGGCTTTTTGGAGTCGTCAGTCGCTGGAGACTGAGGGAATTGCTGAGGAGGGGATCTGAGCACCTATGGACATGTTCGGAGTGCAATGATGATGACCCGCAAATAACTCAAATAACAATTTAAGGCTTTATGTTAATTTCTATCCTGTGCGATATGTTTATTTAAAGCTATGATAAATACAAGTGAATATTTTTAAACATATGTATAGTTTTTCTTTTATTCGTGTATTAATGTTTGTCCAGAATTTATGTGCTAAATGATGTATAGTCTCATTGGTATTGCATTAATGATGAAAACTTGGGCTAGAGTCTCTGAAAGACTGATGCATAAGTCTATTCTGAATGTGCTTTATGTCTCTAATAATGTCAATTCAGCATGTAATGTATATCAGGTATTATTTTTATTTGTTGTGAAATACTTGTGTATATATTCAGTATGTGATTAATCCTTTTAAAATTTTCATTTTTCTGTAAGGTTTTTTTTTAAACTTACCCAAGACCGTGAATGCACCAGTGATGTACAGGACTACACTATATCCTGGATTTAATGAAAAATAGTTGATTGGTGGGTGTTTCAATGTTTGTTTTTTTTTAACTTATAGCGTGTGCCAACCTATACATACATATTCTGTACATACATCAACTGTAATAATAAACTGCACACTTTTTGTCATGTTTTTTTAAATATAAAACTGAAGCTCATGAATTTGCATATATTATATTGCACATTAAACCAATAACGCTATCAAGAAAAGAACTTCACATATAGAACCTAGATTATTATGAATGTTATAAACATCAGATAGATGTACCAAAAATACTCTTTAGCAAGAAAACTATTTGTGATATATTATTAACACTGTTTAGTAATCATTATATCATCGATAATACCGCAATGACAGACATTCCGCCATCGTGCTTAAGATCAGCATGAGTGGCTTTTAGACTGTCAGACATAAACCTCATGGCATTGCTTCACCCACACTGCTTTAGATCCTGCCACAGGGGCTGGAATTAGCAGTTTGGGATTTGCGGATGCCAACATTTATTTTATTAAACTGCTGTTATTATTAAAAATTTTAAAAATTTACGGTGTAGTCTTTTTTCACCTGAAGATTGGCATGTTGGAAATTCTAAATTCACTCTCTGTCTGGCGATATTTCATCATTGAGTACAATCCCCACATTGAAGGCTGACAACCATAGAGCACCATTCCATTCGTCTCTTGCTTTGATGGTGAAGATTGTCATGGATGACTTGTCTATCTTTTGATGTTACTTGTCCATGTTAGTCTTGGTCTGCTTCTGCCTCTTTTGCCTTGTATTTTCCCTTCCATGATTACTTTTAGTGGGCTGCCGGTGTCTTTTAACATGCCCTAAAAAATTTAATTTTTCTTGTTTGAATTGTGTTTAGTAGTTGTAAGACTTGTTTTCTTTTCTTTTCCTCCAGTTCTTCTATAAATCCACATTTCAATGGCTACAATTTTCTGTGGTTTTTTTTTTTGGTCCTGTGATCTTTACTATTCATTAAGTGCACAGGACATGCATTGTCATTCTAATGTTCCTATTCTGCGTGAGTGTTGTTGCTGGGTGCAGTGTTTATTTTTAGTGTTCCTCCAGTTCTGTCTCTTTTTTCCCCTGGTTCCTATTTGAGGGCATGCTTTGAGATTCTGTTATTATTTTTTCTTCTCATCACCCAATGTATATCCACCTTTTGATTTTTGTTTACATTCTTTAGTTTTTTTTAGCTCTCAAATTCACAAGTAAGCCTTGGATAATGATTATTAATTGCAAGTGCTTAGTCAACTGATCATCTTTGCTGCCCATAACAACTGACAACCACTTCTTTGGCCCTCTACATAATTCTCCTATATGGCACAACACCTTTTTTCCCCTGTACTTCATTCTTCTGTCTATGCTTTCTGTCATTCATGATAAATGTCTTATGCAACAGTCTATGTCATTGTAAGTGAGAAAGACTTCATTGGTGCTATATGGAGGCAGTTCTGATCCATGGAAGCGAATTATGGAGAGTAGACACACAAATGAAAAGACGATTAGAGATCACAGAGATGGGATTTCTCAGAATGTTGAGTTGAAAAGACCAATGAGGATATTCTCATAAAGGCCAAAACAAAAAGGGAGGTCATAAAAATATCAGAAAGACATTTTTCGGGCACATCATGAGAAGAGGAAAGTTGGAATACTTGTAGTTGTGGTTACAACTGACAATTTACATGGAATGAGATATCGCGGAAGTCACAAAGAGAGAAGATACTAGATAACTTGGTGTCATGACATGCAAAACAGTCAACAGAATTTATACAGTGCACTGTGGATAGAAAATTGTGGAAGGACATGATTGCCTGTGTGACACATTGTGATGTGTCACATTCATTGCCTGAATCATTCATTGTCTTCCTTTGAACAATTTGAAAGGTCAGACCAGTCCATTACTCATTTATTCTCCATAGCAGTTGATCCAACAAGGTTGATCTGCTTGTTCTTTGCCTCTTACATTTGAGTGTCCTGACACAAATATGGATCTGACTTGTTGGCCTTTGCCACTTTCTACAGCTTTTTACTCCTGGTAGTTTTGATCTTCTTGAGCATACTCTAAGAAGGCATATTTGAGTCTCAGGTGCCTCTATTGCTTTAGTTACTTCTATGATCTCCTTTGTTAAGCTAATTGTAGTCACAACAAACGAACATCCATGACAATACTTATTACTGTTTGCTCATGGTATTTTATGAATGTTGTCTTTCAATGTTATATGTTTTTAACAAATGCATGGTGTTTCTTCAGGCATAGTGTTCTAGAAATAAGTCAAACCTACATATTGAATTGAGGTGTATCAAATGTTTGTATGTTTTTTTGACACATTGTTTGGTTTGTTCAGGTTTTAACAGTAATGATATCGCCATGAAGTATAACATTGTAATTAATAATTTTTGCATTTAGTTCTAGTAATTTTTATAACAGGTTAAATTATTATTTTTGTGTTTGATAACCCATTTCAAGTCAAACGACATGTTGATCTTAAAATTATTTCTTTGTTCAGTGTTTATGGTTTTGCAGACAATTATCTGTGCAATGTTTGCTCATATTGTTTGCAATTTATAATCTCATTTAATTTTGCATGTTTTTGTTGGTCTAAATCCAAAATAATATTCATTTAACATTATCATTCATTGCTTGGGTGTGACATGTGAACTTCCTCATGTTTATCTAGTGGTTTGGCATGTTAGAAAACAACATGATCCAAGCTTTTCTTGTTCGTCTGAATCTGGTGATGGACTTTTATGTTAAATATCATCAGTCAACTAGGTGACATTCAATTAAGCTTCATTTTAGGTTGGTGATACCAGCATTGTTTTTAATTTAGTCCAGTTAGGTGGTGTTCTAGAGGTTGTGAAATACTAAAAATGAAACAGTAACTACTAAGCACAATTCAAACAAAACATGCGATTTTTGGGCCATGTTAAAAGACAACAGTCTACTAAAAGTAATCCTGGAGGGGAAAATACAAGGTAGCAGACACAGACCAAGACTAACATGGACCAGTAACATCAAAAGATGGATAAATCAGCTTATGACAACCTGCACCATCAAAGCAAGGGATAGAGCAGAATGGCGCTCCATGGTAGCCAACCTTCGTTGCGGAGAAGGCACTCAATGATGAAAGTACAAGAACAGTTGTGGTTTTGCTTTGAGGGTTTGTTAGGATTGGGTCTAGTTGTGAAATAGAACTGGCTGCTAGAAAAGTGTTCACTGACCTCCGTTTGATTTGTTTCTTTTTGACACGCATTTTAAAAAAAACTTTCAGTATTACTATTTAACTCATGCTAACTAACATGTATTTCTTTATAGAATTGTTAGCTATCTGGTTGCTTTAAATGAGACTTACTTTATTTATGTTTGTCTAGTATAGCATGTTGGTTGTGATTATTTGTCTACCAATGAGGCGCTCAATTAATGTTATGACAAAGAATGTATCACTTTAAAGATGTTGTGAAGGTACTTGTTTATAACAACTGATCACTTTGTGTTGTGTGTACTACCCTGCATGACAGCTTACCACTAGCATTTGCTCATCTTAAGATGTCTAGCTTTATACCTGTCATATAACAAGATATACAGCATAGCTCCACCGAGCCTGTTGTTCCATGCTGGCCTGGTCATAGCACTTGCTGACATTTTTGGTTAACCTGTGCTGTTTTAACTAAAGCATGTTCTCATGCCAGTTGTGTCATTATTGTTCTATTAGTTTAGATGTGTTTGCATTTCCCTTGCATGTTTTCCATACGAATCTCGTTATCAAGTTTAAATGCCTTTATTTTTTTTCTCTCTGTCAGATTTTTTTAAGGATTTGTTTTCCTGTGCATCTGTTGGAGCAGGTACATTATATTCTGGACCATCAAGATAATTGTTCAGAGCCGGTAGTGAGACTTTAAAAAGTGACGAGGCAGTTATTTTATTTCTGCAAAAATAAACTGACCTTTTAACTGGACTTTTTGTTAAAAGAAAAATAAAAGTGCATTGGAACTTTCTGGCATTGTCCATTTTGTTGATGTTAATGTACATGGTTTGAAATTGCTGTCTTACAAAAACATGCTATAATTCTAGTTTCAGTAACTGGGCACACTTAAATTACCTTTCCTACTGAATATAAAATCACTTTGTCTCGTCAATCTTCATTCCAATGCTAAACTCAAGAATAGCCTGATGAATGACCAGTATATGACAGGGAACAGCATGTGATATAAGTTCACTAGTTAAGAGCTGAGAGTATCACCTAGGAGCAATCCCAGCCATCTATTACATATTTTCTTCTTCATTTGTCTTTCAGCGTCCAAGGGAGGTATAATTTGCGGTCCTGTTTTGCTGCTTTTTTGTTTGTCTCTGCTGCTGTTAGGTTTCCTAGGGTTTCAAATATGCTGCCAATCCATCTTGTTTTGTGGTCACACTTGGGCCTAGTGTTCTCGCAACTTTATTAACTGCTTATTGTGTTGTGTTTTTATCTTTCTGCCTTGACACGTGGCCAATTCATTTTATTTGTTTCTATATATATATATTCTATGGCCGTGGTTATTCCTAGTTTTTTTTTTTCCTCAGTACCTGACTTCTGATCTTATCTCTTAGGCTGCGTATTCATTCATAACGCATTTAACCTCAGTAGAGGTTATTTTCTTATTGATCTGGCATTTGTAGCACATTGGAATGAAGATTGTATTGTAAAGTGCCTGTTTGAACAACACCATGCTGGTAACTGTCCAATGATTTGATAGGCTTTGTTGCATCGAGTCTATTATAACTATCTTGGACGTGTCATAAGTAATGAAAAGTACAATATTGAAATAGAGTAAGAATTGAAAGAAACACCTTGGAAGGTCACATTAAATACAGCATATTACACTAGAATCTACATACAGAAGACTCCTATATGATGTAGAAACATGCACACTAGAACAAAACTGAAGCCATTTACGTGTTCTCTGTGGGTCTTCCTCTTGCCTGTTTCCCACATGAGGGCTTGAAGCCATCTTAGGGGGAGATAAATGAAGTAAAGACTAAACAGATAATCTGGTACAATAATCGGCACTATTCTTTTGAAGAACTTGTTCGTTGCAGATCTATATCAAACATTCATTACTCTTATCAAGTTCACATGTTTGTGTGCTACCATAATACGAAGCACGCCCATAAACTATCCTTTTTTTTAAGGATTTGAGGAACATAGTCGGCTCCTTCACCAAAAGATGCTACACCTATGGAATTCCACTTTGATATGTAGAGATGACGCCTTTATTGCTTTCACTTTGTAGAACAAAATCCTCACTATTTAATTGTTCTCTAAAATACTTTCCATGTTTAACTTTTAAGACATACAATCTTTATTCTCAAATTGTCATATCAGGCTTTGACAACTAGATTCAAGGGCAAACAATAGTGGAAAAAAATGCTGTCAGTAATAGTTTGTTTTGGTCAGTTCCGTTTATCCAAAATGACGTTTTATTTTACTTTGTAGTGTGGAAAAAGTGTTTCCTAAATGTATATATATATTTAAAAAGTGGTGTACTATACAAGGAGGACAAGATAAGTAATTTTAAAATGTTTCCATCGGAAAATATATAGTTGGACTGTCAAAGATTACATATGACACCTAGCGATTAGCACGTGGGGAAACATCTCCAGGCTGCACCCAAAGTGTTTTTATGTTAGAGCCGTAAACTAATTAGACTCAGCAGGTCGGTATGGGATAAACGTTTTATGCTCAAAGAAATCATAAGCTAGCGACCATCAAAATATGCGTGGGAAAAAAAACAAAAGTTGAACTGACAGGAAAATTAAAATACTAGGATTAGTGGACACCCGTGTAAAAGTACAACAGATAAAGAAAACATGAACTACACGATTGCTAATACATGTACAAATAGACTCAACAGCACAGGAACAAAATACAACATGAAAATCAACAAAACAAATCTAGAATATCGCAACAGAGAGATAAAACCAACAAAACTATAGACTCCAAATTAAAACAAGTAGAGGAATTTAAATACCTAGGAAGTCTCGTGACAAATGACAATTCACAAACAAAGCTTGACAAATATTTTGACAACTTTCACCACTATTGTCCAACAAAGGAAATAACTATATGGGGCAAAACGGGCACTCTACAAGATAACCCTCATCCCACGCTACCACCGCCAGTCCTGGATCCTAGATGCAAGAACAATAAAAAAAAAAACCTGTACTAGTATGAAATGTTTTAGTGGAATAACAGAAAAAAGCCTCAGAAATAAGATAAAAAACGAACTGAGAATAAAGCTAGGAATAACCCCAGCCATAGAATATATAAAGAAACGACAGATAAAATGGTTTGGCCACGTGACACTGCAGAAAGTACACAACGAGCCTTCAATAAAATTTGCGACCGACCACGCTTAAAAGGATGGAATGGCGTATATTAGAAACAGCAAAAGACCGCAAATTATATCTCCCCTCGACGCTGAAAGGCAAATGAGGAAGGAAAGAAGAAGAATTTGTTAAGTGCATGCTGGGAATTAATTTGATGGAATCAGATGCAAGAAGTAATGCCCGCTGTTGCTACATAAACATAAGATAAAATGGTTTGGTCAAGTCGCAGTGAACGATACGAAAATACATCATATCTGAGCTATCCGGGAAAAATGATTGATGAGAGTCAATGGAAATAATGTTTGTGCTTCTAGTCTGTAAGGAATGGCCAATCAAAAAGGTGTGACTGTTTATCTTGACGATTTGTATAAAGAACAGTCGGAACTCTTGAGATTTCATGGTCCAGGTCAAAGGAAAAACAAGAAATGTGGACAACGGTGCTATCGCTGTAACTGCCAGTAGTTTCACCATGGAAGTAATTAAATCAATCCTGACTAGAAACACAACCTTCTACTCAAGTATGATTTCTGCGTGACTCGATAAGTCTGCTGAGAACACTTGGCTTCGGATTTTGGGCACAGAGGTTGGTGTTATCAACGAACACAGGACTGATTGAAGTTGTATCTTCGTCCCTGAGCACTCCAGTGTGGGAGGAAACGAACGAGCTGACGGCCTGGCTGGAACAGCTGCCGTGGATGTGCAATGGACCCGGTTGATATTTTTTCTTTTGTTCGACAGATTTCACCTCAGGCGAAGTCCCTAGAGAATAGGAACATAATTTGTGTGTGTGAATCCGCTTTTCTTCACTGGCAGTCGTGTGCACAGGTATCATTCGGCTCACAGCCAGGTAACTCCATTTTCGGGAGTACTCATATTTTTCCGTCGATGAGTTCGGGCCTCGCTGCTGAGACCATGGGGTAGTTGCCGCAGAGAGAAAACATAAATAAAAATCTCACCTGCTGCAACCGAGATTTGAACTCATAACCTCTCTGTCTCGAGACCAACCAGTCCCCGTGCTGACATTCTGAATGTTATTATGAGGCAGTGCGCCTTCTGGCTCAACTAGTCATAAATCTAGTCATGTTTAGATTGCACGAATATCAGGTCAATACGAGATGTCAGAGAGTAGCGCTACGGGGGAGGGGGGGGGGGGGAAGAGAGAATAACAAATCACAGAACAGGGGTCATCCGTCTCCACATACTGGGGAAGAGATCTGAGAACTTATAAAAATGTTGGGAGTGCAATGTGGATGATATGTCGACCAAAACAAAGAACAAGTTAAGTATTTTTGCAATGTATTTGTGAATTCAAGGGAAGATGCCATAAATATGCAATCAAAATAGTCCATTACAGTTACATCAATAATTTATCATTTGCTATTAATAGAGTTTATTAACAATACTTTGGGGGTGACTTTTTTATTTAACAGCACATAAACGATCCATAAAATGAATCAATGCATGTTCTTGTAGCTAAGTCAAACTATAATTACATTGAGCCATCCTGGGCATTTTCTGTTTAATCTGTTAGTACACTAATTTGTCACTTTCTAGCACTGAATATTTAACTAATAAACCTCTGACGTGAGCACATTAAATCCACCCTTCGTTTCTCTCTCTTCTTCCTCTTTTTACCATTCTAGAAGTGAAACCTTCTGGTTCTTGCTCTTCTCAGTCATTGATATTTCATGTTGTAGAGTTTCTCCGATGTTGTCACCCCAACGTAGTCTGACTCTACCACGAGCTCTACGTCCTCTTTGTCATGTACGCCTTGTATGGTATGACATCTCTAGCCATAATTTCCAGATGGGAAAAGCATTTTATTTGTTGTCTTTATAACGTAAATCGTAGCTGACCCAATGCAAAAATCTTGTTCATATAACCTCGTTTCTATTTTGTCTATTCCGGTCACTCCCACATCCATTCTCAAACATCCCAACTTCGTGGTGACAAGTTCTTTTCTGACTTTGTTGTGAGTGACAATGTTCGGTACTGGTTACATAGAGTAGGGATAGGCAAACTTTTTGTAAAATGTTTTCTTTTGCCAATCGTCACTGTATAGAATTGTAGGAGAGACCCTAACTGTTGCAATACTTGATTTACTTTTCTGACTTCCGTTTCCAAACATGGTGGAATGAGGTCACGTTCGCTGGACCGCTGCAGAAGTTGCATTAGGGAACTGATTAGCTTCGGTTCTACGGTGTAATTTTCTGCGTCTGAGCTAATCAACCTGATCCAGTTAGCAAAGTTCGCCGATGATAACAGGTTGTACTCACTTCATTGTTTTTCATTGTCAAGTCAAAAGTTTGTGAATACGACCTTCCCCTGCCTAGCGATATATGCGAATTACGTCAACACATTGTGTGATGTTCCAAAACCGTCGATGTAATGTATGACGCCAAGTTCTTGCATTGTACAACTCCTTGCTAAGCTCTGCTCAGTCTATAGCTCGTTTCAAATCATGTGCCCAACTTCAAAACGCTATTACTCTCTAACCGTTTGTTAAAAACTTTTGAAATTTTCCAAATGTTATTAGAATGCAAAAGACCCTTTAAATGTATATTTAACAAATATCTTGCAGCTGCAGTTTTCTTAAAGCGGCGATATTCCTTTGATGTTTGTCAAAATTGTAAATTGTGAAGCCCTAAAGAATAGAAATTACCGTAGTTGCTGGTCTATGATTAATTTTCACTAGGTAAAGGCGTGGCCGTAATGGGGAAATAACTGGATAAAACAAAACACCAGGAGAATTATTGTCTGCTTAGTTCGAGGACGGACGATAATATCAAGGTATACCTGTATGTCCAATTTTCATAGTTGTGTGGTCCTGAAAAGGACCGTTTGTTGAACTAATTTAAGGTAATATAGGGGCCAACATTGTGGGGGCTATATACTTTCATTCTGAATCAAACGAGTCTAAAAGATTAATAACTGTTTGGGGTTGAACATTCCACAAACCATCATTTTTCCAATATTCCTTTTCCTGTTTTAAGACGTGGTCTTCACATTTAGCCCAATTATCTTTGTCTATATTTAATAAAGCGAGATTAGCAAGAGTCTTTACATCGCATATTTTGAATGTTGTATTTTCATCTGCCACTTGTCCTTTTAATTTTGCCCAGATTAGTTCTATTGGATTTAAATGAGCATGGTAAGGTGGCAGCCTCAAACTTATATGACCGTGCTCTTGGATAATCTTATCTATTTGTAAAATCGTTGTCCTCTGTTTTTGCTTTACTAGAGATAGTAATTCAGGTTTTAAGTACATGTTATTAAATTGTATGTGCTCCTTTGTGAGCCATATCTTAATAGCATCTTTTGTACTGGATGACGTCGGGACTTTATCTTCAAGTGCAACAATGTTGTGGTACGCTGCATTGTCCATTATTAGGCAAGATGGTCGATCTAGTGATGGGAGAACAGAATTTTCAATCCAATGTCTAAATATGTGACCATTCATCTCAGAGTGATAATCCCGATTGTCTATGGATTTTGAAATAAAAATGAGCTCTGCATTCTGTATTAGTCCATGTTGTCGACTACCTGCATGAGCAATTATCAAGCGTGTCATTTGCTGCTAGGTATTAATCTCTTAATCTTTCCATCTGATGACTGCCATTCCCTTTGGTTAGTGTGGTGAGCATTGATCCATGTTTCATCCAAGTACACAATATCATAACCTTGCTTGCGCACCTCTTTTACTTCACGTAAGTACTTGCTTCTCATGACTACTATATGTGGCTTCTCACAGATGATGTTTCGTCCATTGGAATACTTTCTGAATGTAAAGCCTGCAGCTCTCACATTCCTCCATAATGTAGACTTTGATATTTCAATACTGTTGTTCTTTTTCAGCGATACTTTTAATTTTCTTATTGTAACAGTTTCATTCATACCCAACATTTTGCGAATTTCACTTCTAATAAGTTCACTGTCGAAATTATCCAACATTTTTGCTCTTCCTTGGGATTTTGTATATTTTGAACATTGACGGTCACGTGCTTGAATCCAGCGATTAAATGACCGTTTAGATAAATCCAAAATGTGTCTTGTCCTATTCTCAGGGTTTTCTAAAGAATGAAATAATCTTCCTCGTTTAGCCTCTTTGCAAAAATAGTCATACATTTTTATTGCGATGTTTTGTAAACTGCAGAATTTCATTTTAAGACTCATGATAAATGTTATCGTTCCACGTATATACCTATGAATGAACGGAAATGGAACACACAATGCCTCGTGTTTTCTACAAGTGTCTAATTGTGTCAGAAAGCCGACGTGGAAAGCGTGCAAAAACGTCAATTGTACCGTGTATGGATTTTTAATCGCTATTTTTAACTTAAAATACTGTAAACATTAAGTTTTGACTTCATCAATGGGTCGTTATAAATTTATATAAATCAAATAAGCAACAATAATAACCAAATGTTTTTTTTTAAATGAAATTAATTCCCTGTTGGGTTCTAATCATTATAACTTTACATGCAAATTTTGAAAAAATTACAAAGATAGATTAAAAAGATATCGATTTTAAAAGTTGGGCACATGATTTGAAACGAGCTATAGTCAGTAGCAGTTTTCGCTTTGGAAATTGTGCATCAGCTTTTCGTGTGCTGTTGGCTACTTTTACTATAGTAACTGGGATATTGTGAGTGCAGCCATTGTTGTGTGAGCTACGCCATCAAGTTAGTTACATAGCCCTAGTCGTACTCTAAACAATGAAAGACGGAGTGGGGTTTCGTACATGACTTGTCAGCATCGGTGAGACTCCCGGAAGTTCGTGGTAGCTAGGAGGGTCTTATAGTCTGTTGTTTGATGTGTGATGGTGATAGTTTAATCACCAACTAATTACTACATCAAGCTTGGGCAGATGGTGCTCGTAAACCTGGGAAGGCCGACCATCTAAGGGCAGAATCCCCCTACAGAAAAGACAATCTGCTGCCTTGCAGGAAGATTGGGGACAATCAAAGGCTAAGGAAAGCAAACCTGAATAAAATACTGGCTGAAATCGGATGTACTGGGCCACTGGCGCAGAACACAGTGCAACGTTTTAAAAAGTAATCAATCAGACTGGATCTAACAGACTCTAATTATGATAGAAACTACCGCTGACCGTAAAGGCTTCAAGAAACAGCTGAATATAACACACTGGAATGCGGAGGGCATATACCACAAAAAACAAGCTCCAACAATCAGACTAGCAGAGGAGGAGATAGACGTTGCCTGCATCCAGGAAACTCATCTTAATCCTCAGCACAGATTTATGATCAGGGGCTACCAAACATTTAGACAAGACATGGAAGGTCACAAGGTGTCCTTATACTTATTAAACATTCCATCCCAGCAAAACTGATAGATGTAGTCACAAACGGAGAGGCAGAGATCATTGGTACAGGCCTATACATTAACTCCGCTAGTATAAGGATATTTAATATATACTGTCCAAATGACAAATTACTGAAGCTGGAGTCAGTGGAAATAACAGCATCAAAGTGTCTGGTAGTAGGAGACTTTAACAGTCACCCTGAAAGATGGGGATATAAGAGTCCAATGTTCGAGGTGAAGAAGTGGAAGAATGGGAAATAGACAACAACCTATTCCTCATAAACTCTAGGGAGGACCCCCCCCCCCCCCCCCAACCTTTTACTCTAGAAGATGGAAAACAACTTCCACTCCCGACCTAGCATTTGCAACTGGAGACATATCTATCAAAATAACCAGAAAAGTGCTGAACCAACTTGGAGATAGTGACCATAGACCAGTCAAACTTTCAGTGGCTCTTGCTCACAAACAGGAGTTGCAAATACCTCTTCCCCACTGGAACTATAAGAGAGCAGACTGGGCAAAGTTTGCAAGGCTCACTGATGCATATACTGCGCCTATCAACACCCATGAAAAGAAGGTCAATAATACGATAGAGCGGTTAACAAACATTTCTAGAGGAGCAAGAAGAAACTACAAGCCATACTGGAGCAAGGACATACAAATACTAGAAGAGGAACTGGACTCTGCCAGAGAATTAGCTGAAATATCACGCATCACAGAGAGCAACATTGCCTACAAAGCAGTCTCGGCCAAATACAGACGTGAGGTCATGATATCAGCAAGACAGAGCTGGATAGACAAAACAGAGAGCCTTAATCTAGACAAAAATGGTCATAAACTATGGAAACTTGCGAAAGCTCTGAGCGACAAAAACAACTGCCGACCTCCAATATCATTAACACACAATCAGAACATCCTCACAGGCAAAAGGGCAGCAACTCTACTGAAAGAAAGACACACTGGCAGTGTGGGTCGACATGGAGAAGGCTTTTGATAGGGTTTGGTGAGAGGGTTTAAAGAACAAGCTTTTTAGACTTGGCATCCAGGGTCGTTTATTCAATTGGGTCTCTCAATACCTTCAGGATAGAACGGCCAGAGTACAAGTTCAAGGTCAACTAAGTAAGAAGGTCTCTATCGAGCAAGGTGTCCCACAAGGCGGAGTCTTGTCCCCAACACTCTTTTTAATTTTCATAAATGACATCGTAATGGATATTCCACCCTGAATACTCTCAGCAATATACACAGATGATCTGGCGTTATGGGCTCGCGAGGAAAGTATGTCGGTGGCTGGACCCAGGTTGCTAGATGCCCTAGGTGAACTTGAAAAATGGACGAACACCTGGTTCATACCAATCAACGAAAAAAACTACAGATACAATTTTCAGCCTATCAAGAAACACACTCTCTGCAAACTTGAAGATAAAAGACCATACACTCCCTATTGACCAAAACCCAACATATCTTGGTGTCACCATGAATAGCAGAATGCTTTGGAAAAATCAGATAGACAGAACAAGGAAAAAAGCCAGAAAACGAACAAATATGAAGAAATTGGCAGGAACGGACTTGGGGGCAGACAGCAATATCTTGAAATGACTATACGTAGGAAGAGTCAGACTAGTTCTAGAGTATGGAGTCACAGCCTGGGCTATGGCTTCCAAATCACACCTTAGCAAAATTAACAGAACACAGAACTAAGCTGCCCGTATCATCACTGGTGCTATGAAATCTACACCTACCAAGACTCTAGAAACAGTAACAGGTTTACAACCCTTAGATGACAGACGGGTCACTAAAGTATTGCAACAAACGGAGAAATACAGAAGGCTCCTTAGCCACCCCATGCACCAAAGAATAACTGGTTCCGGAATTGTACGATTAAAGAGGAGCAACTTCGCTGCAATTGCCAATGAACTAACTACTGGAGACCCAGTACTTTCCCAAACAATATCGAAACCATTGGGCCCATCTGATATGTCTCCTCATGGAAAACATAAAATACCAGAACTTAAGGAAAACATAACAGGAATCATGAAAAAAGGCACCCAATCAGACACAGAAAGAAAACACGTAGCAGAAAAACACATACACGATACCTACCCACAGGACTCTTGGTCCCACATATACACATATGGCTCTGCTACAAATGCTACCAGAAATGGAGGGGGAGGTGTGTTCTTGACGCTGAATAATCAGGACGAGATCACCAAGTCAATGGCTACTGGAAAATTCTCAAACAACTTTAAAGCAGAAACTCAGGCCATCAGAGATGCTGCAACACTGGCTACTCAACACAAAAATAACATGCACAATAAATCGATGATTCTGACTAATGCACTGTCAGTACTATCAGCTCTAAGAAGCCCCAAGAACAATGAACTAGATGACTTGAGAAAAACCCTGGACCAACTATGCAATAACTTCCAGAGAGTAGTCAATCACTGGATGCCATCACACTGCAATATACACGGGAACGAACGCGCAGACAATTTAGCTAAAGAGGGAGGAAGATTACCACAAGAGAACCATCCGCTCAGTTATGATGAAGCCAAATACATCCTCAAAGGTCAGTTCCATGAAAAATGGAAACGAGAACACCAAAAGCATAACGAGAGTGACGGATACCGCCAACTTTCAAGGAGGGATCAAGTCATCATATTTCGTCTACGCACTGGCCACAATAGAATGAGAAATCACATATTCGCCACATTCAAAATAGGTACAACCAGCCTATGCCACTGTACACTGGACAATATGACTATAAAACATGTTCTACAGGATTGCCCCCAGTACACAGACCTGAGAAGAGCAATGTGGTCCACGCCCACCTCCCTAGAAGAAAAACTATATGGGGCAATCGATTCGCTTAAACAGACAGCTGACTTCATGAGAGAGTCTGGAATCCTACTCTGATTGAGTCTTGATCGCAGAGAGAGAGAGAGAGAGAGAGAGAGAGATAGAGATATTTGCTTTTCTGCACCGAGTGTTAATTTCTTTATCAATTTCGCTATCCTCCGGAGAGTATTATTTTTAAAAACTCTATACCTGTATCCTCTATTGATATATTTACTCGTTGCTTCTCTCTCTCTAGTACCATGACACCCGATTGTTATATTTTAAATTTTACTCCTGATTCGTAGATGTTGCTTTTCATCAAAGACATTCTGACTGCACATAATGTCATGACATTCACTGTCGATAGTATTGGCTTGGCCACTGTGGGACTGAAAGAGGCTGGAGCGATTTGTGGACAACGGTGTTGTGGTTCCGCAGCTCAGCTTCCGTTTCTCGTCTGTATCGGGCCCGTCGATTCTGAAACCAGATTTTTACCTGAAAATGTAAATGGGATTTGTTAATTCAAACCTTACGGGCAATGCTTCTCATAATCAAGAATAAACTATGCTGAGATAACAAATGATTAACGTACGTCCTTATAAAGGACGATCTGGCGTGATACCGACCACATCACCCAAAAGTGTGTCATGGTCATAGGAAATATGGTCACTAACACCGCGTTCTCCATACGCCTAGCGAGGCGGGGAAGGATCCTTTATTTTTTTCTTTTAAAAGGGCGATGATGGGTTCAAATATAGTATATTGTCGTTTACGCCATGAGACAACATTTTTCTCCTATTTTAGGTCCAACATTTTGCTTAAATTTTCTGGTTGCCTTCAACCCTAATCTATAATCTTGACTGACTAGTCTTGTTTCCGGAAGTACTGCAGATAGATGAAGTAGAGCCTCTTTATACGCTGATCCTGAAACAAGCATTCAGCTATGAGTCGCTGACCACTTTAACCCCAAGTATTGTTCAACTATCCCATGATTCCATAGAATTAAAAGCAACATATTTGTACATTGGAAGTAAATACACCGTCTGTCGGTTTCACATAGAATCATCATCATAAAGTATAATGCCTGCCGGCAGAGGTGATCATGTCTTTCCACAACTTTCGATCTCGACAGCTATTTATCATTTCTGTTCTTGACCTTCTGCCAAGCCATTCTTTTAAGCTTTCTGATATCTTTTTTTTCCCGCTTCCTTAAATCTCTTCGTCCCTCAATTTTTCCGGTTCTTACATTAAATTCCAGTAGTTCCCTTCTCGTAACGTATCAAAAAAATGATGATTGTTTCTTCCTAATATTGCACATTAATTCTCTTCTTGCTTTGGCCTCTGTCATAACGTTTTCATTACTTTTCTTTGCTGCCCATGATATTCTCAAAATTCTTCCGTAAAACCACATTTCTGCAGAATCCAGTGATTTTCTTGAATGCGTATTGATTTTTGCAGGTCGTCTGGTATATATCCACTGTTGTAGATATCATTCAATATTTTGTTTTGTTTTAAGTCACCCATGGCTTCAATCTCTTATTTAGTTATATTATCTGATCCAGGTGCTTTTCCTGCTTTCATATTGCGCAAAACGTCTTCCGCGTCTTCCTTCTTTGAGTATTTCTGGTCCTTCTCCATTATTTCTAATATTTATTTCTATTCGTTCACCATCATAAAGATCTTTAATATATTCTGTCCATCGTTCCCTTATGCTTTCTGGTTCAGTCAATAGTTCTCATTCCTTTGATCTTAAACATCCAGTTTTTGATTGCGCACTTCTTCCTGTTAATTCTTCTATTTGTGTGTATATAGCTTTGGCATCTCCTTTTTGTTGCGTTTCAATCTCTTTGCATCTCTATTTTAGCCCTTCTTCTTTTGCTTCATTGCGTTTTATTACAATCTTTATTTAATCTCTTATACTCATCTTTGTTATCACATAGAATAAGAGACGTTAAAGCCAGTCATGAACAACAGAACATTTAATAAGCAAGATTCACTTGAAGCTACGAGGACGCATTTTTACAGGAAGAATGGATGACAGAACCAAGACGACAAGCTAAAGTAGAATCATTGAACACAATTATTTAAGAACTTCATTTCTCAGGGGACGCAACAATAACTGTCACAAACATGATCGATAAGCGACTCGGCAAGAGAGAATCCTTGCAAGATGTCGGTCATTTCTATAGTGATGACAAGATACCATCACTGCGAAGATGAAGAATGAAACATAATAATTACCAGAATCTCCATCTCGTTCTCCAATACAAACTATCATTCACAGCTTTCATTGCCCACTAGAAATATCTCGGGGGTGGCGCGAGGTGTGTGTGTTAGCTTACTCAAGACTGACCATGTTTAATGGACTGTAACAAAATTATTGCCGGCTAGGCTATCATTAGATCGGCCTCCGAAGCCACCAATAGCCGGGACATATTCATCATTTTCTAGTCACCAAGCAACAGCGACTCTAACACCTTGACGGAGGAGGTTCCAACTTGCTTGGCTACAGTCATTATCTTTCCTTATACTGCGGGGCAGGTGCCCATTATTACACCAGTTTTCTTCAGTGTTCATCAGACAACTCCTCTACAGCCTCCGCCCTTAAAAGGGAGTGGTTGCGTTGTGTCATTAGTCACCAGATTAAATAAATGTGTCCCGTCGTGTATAATCTGTTTTCCCAAACCGTTGTTTTGAAAAATTGTAGAAACATCATGTGTGAGAGCCGGGAGCCGAAAAAGCTCAGTGGTTAGTGAACTGGACTACAAAGCACAAGAGGTAGGTTTCGATCCCAATCGACGGCTTCCGAGTTCACCCAGCCTTAAATAGGTACCGGATTTTTTTCTGGAAAATTAAAGCGGCACGGGCGTAATACCGACCACATTACCCCAAAAATCATGTGCTGAAGGTCTGTAAAATTTATGGTCACTTACACCATGTTCCCTATACGCCACTTGGTGTGACGGGGCTCTTTACTTTTTTTTTGTTTTAATTATATTGAAAGAAGAATAACATATGTTTGCTAGCTCAAACATTATTATTATTATTATGAATGTACTGCCATCTTATTAAACCTTCAGCTTTTAATTATTGCTCAATAAAAGACAGAAGTAATGGCGAAAAGCTCACATCTATTTTTAGTACAAAATAAACCTAAATGATGTAAATGAAACTCATATATTCCAATTCAGCAGTCTTGTTCTACAAGTCTATTCTATTCATTGAATCATTTTCAGTGCAGTCGGGGCATCCGCATGTCCGATCCACCAGCCCCAGCACTTCTCGAAGCATATGCAGATTGAATGTGCCTGTAAGGTGTTGATTGTAGATATATTTGCTTTTCCGACTAAGCACTTTGGGTCGACCAGATCCCTTTCCCACCTTTAGACTTCTCGGTCTCTCAGTGCATACATCATTGTTTCACCCATTCTCTCATATTCTCCCTAGGAGTGAAGAACACACTTTGGGAATGTCCTCTTTGTCCATAGTGAGGCCACACTCAGTGCTAGAGCTGCCAGCGAGCATATAGGCTATTTCATTACCGCGCACATCAGCGTGCCTTTGACAGTACACCCAGGTCAACGCACTCACTGTAGAGCCATCCAAGAGCTGCATCCACTCCTGCCACAGACACTGTCTGTCAATCTTCTGTAGCATACTTTGCGAGTCAGTTACACTGTCTGTCAATCTTCTGTAGCATACTTTGCGAGTCAGTTACACTGTCTGTCAATCTTCTGTAGCATACTTTGCGAGTCAGTTATACTGTCTGTCAATCTTCTGTAGCATACATTGAGAGTCAGTTACACTGTCTGTCAATCTTCTGTAGCATACATTGAGAGTCAGTTACACTATCTGTCAATCTTCTGTAGCATACTTTGCGAGTCAGTTATACTGTCTGTCAATCTTCTGTAGCATACATTGAGAGTCAGTTTTACTGTCTGACAATCTTCTGTAGCATACTTTGAGAGTCAGTTACACTGTCTGACAATCTTCTGTAGCATACTTTGAGAGTCAGTTACACTGTCTGACAATCTTCTGTAGCATACTTTGAGAGTCAGTTACACTGTCTGACAATCTTCTGTAGCATACTTTGAGAGTCAGTTACTAAGAATGCCTGAATCACGTTCTGTGCAACCAGTTATCTCCATTCTTCTCAAAATTATTGCCGGTTAGGCTATCATTAGATCGGGCTCCGAAGCCATTAATAGCCAGGACCTATTCATCATTTTCTAGTCCCCAAGCAACAGCGACTCTAACACCTTGACGGAGGAGGTTACTTGCTTGGCTACAGGTATTATCTTTCCTTATACTGCAGGTCAGGTGCCCATTATTACACATGTTTTCTTCAGTGTTCATCAGACAACTCCTCATTATACTGGACACAGTATTGCTACACTTTCCAGATTCCCTAGCCACTTCTCTGACATGTTGGTGTGCCAAATATCCGCAACCGCTTCACTGTCCGAGGGATACAGAACCATCCGTGACGGTTTCTAATGCGATTTTTGACGTATTCCCATATTAAGTCCTCGGTAGCTCCGTAAGCCCAGTTGCGACACACCCTGCCAGGCTGAATGATTACTTTGGTTGGCCTTTTTATACATTTTTACTTCTATCCAATACTTGTCAGCCCTAATTTCTACACTGTTACTTCTATCCAATACTTGTCAGCCCTAATTTCCTCACTGTTACTTCTATCAAATACTTGTCAGCCCTAATTTCTACACTGTTACTTCTATCCAATACTTGCCAGCCCTAATTTCTACACTGTTACTTCTATCCAATACTTGTCAGCCCTAATTTCTACACTGTTACTTCTATCCAATACTTGCCAGCCCTAATTTCTACACTGTTACTTCTATCCAATACTTGTCAGCCCTAATTTCTACACTGTTACTTCTATCCAATACTTGCCAGCCCTAATTTCTACACTGTTACTTCTATCCAATACTTGCCAGCCCTAATTTCTACACTGTTACTTCCATCCAATACTTGCCAGCCCTAATTTCTACACTGCTACTTCTATCCAATACTTGTCAGCCTAATTTCTACACTGTTACTTCTATCCAATACTTGCCAGCCCTAATTTCTACACTGTTACTTCTATCCAATACTTGCCAGCCATGATTTCTACACTGTTACTTCTATCCAATACTTGCCAGCCCTAATTTCTACACTGTTACTTCTATCCAATACTTGCCAGCCCTAATTTCTACACTGTTACTTCTATCCAATACTTGTCATCCCTAATTTCTACACTGTTACTTCTATCCAATACTTGCCAGTCTTAATTTCTACATGTTATTTTATTTAAGTCTTTTATTTCCTAAATAGTTTGTTCGTTTTGACATCATTCTGCAACTTTGGTGTTCACCAGCTTTTAACATCTAGCGAAGATACTATAGGCCTGTTGGCGTTTTCAGGTACTGGATCTTGTTTGAATATCTGTCCTCTCTATTCTGACATATTATTCGATATATTCGACTTCAGAGGTACTATATTTTATCATCTTCAGTCAGACATTTCATTATTTTTCCCTAACAATTTTGCCCTGGCAACGAGCGTTTAGCCTACTATTTTTCGACTTTTAACTGCCAAGGCATCGTTAAGATACCTACGAACCTGTTGCTATACGAGATGAAAGATATCAGATCTAACTACCCACTTACCGGGTGAAGGGTGTAGGTACGATGAAACCACGGATTTGAACCGGGACCTGCTTGTTCAGAGGCCGATATCTTATCTCTAGATATATATATATATATATATATATATATATACGACACATAGTAACATTGCTGGTGTATGTCGGGGGGCAACGATAGAACCAGAGGAATAAAGGCCGCTTGGCCAAGCAGTCGCCACGACGTGTGAGACACAGGATTTTTATTTCACCCCGGATAAAAAAAAATCCTTTCACAAAAAGAATTTATGAAACCAATAGAATTTATGAAAGTATAAATTACATTTTAAAGACTGATAAGTGCACAGAACATTGAAATGATTGCAAATTAGGTATATTATGTTAGAGCAAAGTACACGTACTTTCAAATCATTCGCGATATTAATGCAGAGTTAAACCGTTATTACGAAAACTCAATTTAACATATGTAAAAGTTTGTGACAGAACCACTAGCACTACAAGAATAGCAATTTAATCTACAGCATTTTTCGATTTCAAGACAGTTGTATAAAGCAAATATGCATAGGACTGCTATCACCCCTGCTGTTCATCACAAACATAAACAATATATGCAAAACTGCCTTTCCTGTCGTCACAGAACGTTTATCTGCTAATAAAACATATTAACTAATTAAACGATATAAAAACATACAAAAACACTTAATACACTCGACTACGCAGATAAACAATTCAGCATGAAACGTCTATAAAATGGATCGTTAAAGCCTCAACAGTTTACCTGAAAGCTTTCCGCCGCACTCTGGTGGAAGAGGCCATTATTATTATCATCATCAACATCCTTATTAATGATTAAAACTCAACGTTTTCACACTTGTAAACTCACCCTGGTTTCTGTCATGATTAAACTTCTAGACAACTCTGCCACGTCCATGCTGCTGAGGTAGTGAGTATGTGCAAACTTTTCTTCTAGAACAGTCAGCTGGTGTTGAGTAAAGGGAACACGGGGCTTGCGGTCCAGCTTTCTTCTTTTAGTTACGCTTTTTTTCTTACTCCCTAGAACAAATACAAGCGATTATTTTAACTTAATTTAGCTGCATTATTGTTTAACCCGAAGTCTTGTTTGGAAGAAATTTCACTGTTCATATTTATCGACCACTGGAATATATCACATACTTCGAATTTTTCTGCAACGTTCGTACGATAATTACTCCTCTTCATCATTCGTACTTTAATATACATTATGTGGACGTAGATGCGCTGTGATGATATTGAGTTACTGAGTTATTTGCGGGTCATCATCATTGCACTCCGAACATGGCCATAGGTGCTCAGATCGCCTCCACGGCAAGTCTTGCAGCGTAAAGGCGACTGACGACTCCAGTTCTGTGTTGATGAGTCTTCTTATAAGCCAACTAAGTTTTTCGTTTCTGGCTGTGCTCATCTTAACTCCCATCTCTATTATCTGAAGGAGTGACATGGACTCATGGTTGTCGAAGTTCTGTGCTCTTCACACATCTCTGAGGGCATTGATGATGTCCGCTCGATCCATTGGTTGACCGCTTTTAATGACAGCGCAGCTAGCAAACCTATCCGCTCTTTCATTTCCCCGTATTCCCGCGTGTCCAGGGACGTAGACATAGGAGACTTTACATATTTATGACTATTGCAAAGATTCTACCCATTGCATGCGTACAAAGCCGGCCTCCACTTTTTTTAAAATCATGCTCATCGAATTACTCAGTATGCAGGAGTGAGTATTATCTTATAACTCTAACCAGATGGTCGCTGCCATCACCTTCATCGTCATGCTACTCGTGGTCATAAAGTATGCACCACTGTCTTCCTCGACTATTCTGCTTGCCGAGCGTGCTGTAATGCTGTAAATGTCCATGCACTCCTTTTGTGTCGTATTACAGATCCGTCTGTATAGTGATTTAGGGCATGTTGCAATGTCTGCGCCTTTCGGTCAAACAACGGTCTTCTACTTGGCATTTTTCGCTATAGCTTGTTTCATTACTCGTGCCCAACTTTTAAAATCGATAGCTTTTTAACCGCTTGTTGTAAGTTGTTCAAAATTTGCATGTAAAGTTATAATGATTAGAACCCAACAGGGAATTAATTTCATTAAAAAAAAAAACATTTGGTTATTATTGTTGCTTATTTGATTTATATAAATTTATAACGACCCATTGATGTAGTCAAAACTTAATGTTTACAGTATTTTAAGTTAAAAATAGCGAGTAAAAATCCATACACGGTAAAATTGACGTGTTTGCACGCTTTCGCCGTGGTTTTTTTGACACAATTAGACACTTGAGAAATTGTGTGTTCCATTTCCGTTCATTCAGAGGTGTAGACGTGAAATTCGCAAAATGTTGGGTTTGAATGAAACTGTTACAATAAGAAAATCAAAAGTTTCGCTGAAAAAGAACAACAGTATTGAAATATCAAAGTCTACATTATGGAGGAATGTGAGAGCTGCAGGCTTTACATTCAGAAAGTATTCCAATGGACGAAACATCATCTGTGAGAAGCCACATATAGTAGTCATGAGAAGCAAGTACTTACGTGAAGTAAAAGAGGTGCGCAAGCAAGGTTATGATATTGTGTACTTGGAAGAAACATGGATCAATGCTCACCACACTAACCAAAGGGAATGGCAGTCATCAGATGGAAAGATTAAGAGATTAATACCTAGCAGCAAATGACAGCGCTTGATAATTGCTCATGCAGGTAGTCGACAACATGGACTAATACAGAATGCAGAGCTCATTTTTCATTCAAAATCCATAGACAATCGGGATTATCACTCTGAGATGAATGGTCACATATTTAGACATTGGATTGAAAATTCTGTTCTCCCATCACTAGATCGACCATCTTGCCTAATAATGGACAATGCAGCGTACCACAACATTGTTGCACTTGAAGATAAAGTCCGAAGGTCATCCAGTACAAAAGATGCTATTAAGATATGGCTCACAAAGAAGCACATACAATTTAATAACATGTACTTAAAACCTGAATTACTATCTCTAGTAAAGCAAAAACAAAGGACAAAGATTTTTCAAATAGATAAGATTATCCAAGAGCACGGTCATATAAGTTTGAGGCTGCCACCTTACCATGCTCATTTAAATCCAATAGAACTAATCTGGGCAAAATTAAAAGGACAAGTGGCAGATGAAAATACAACATTCAAAATATGCGATGTAAAGACTCTTGCTAATCTCGCTTTATTAAATATAGACAAAGATTATTGGGCTGAATGTGAAGACCACGTCTTAAAACAGGAAGAGGAATATTGGAAAAATGATGGTTTGTGGAATGTTCAACCCCAAACAGTTATTAATCTTTTAGACTCGTCTGATTCAGAATGAAAGTATATATCCCCCACAATGTTGGCCCCTATATTACCTTAAATTAGTTCAACAAACGGTCCTTTTCAGGACCACACAGCTATATAAATTGGACATACAGGTATACCTTGATATTATCGTCCGTCCTCGAACTGAGAAGACAATAATTCTCCTGGTATTTCCCCATTACGGCCACGCCTTTACCTTGTGAAAATTAATCGTAGACCAGCAACTACGGTAATTTCTATTATTTAGGGGTTCACAATTTACAATTTTGACAAACATCAAAGAAATTCGCCGCTTTAAGAAAACTGCAGCTGCAAGATATTTGTTAAATATACATTTAAAGGGTCTTTTGCATTCTAATAACATTTGGAAAATTTCAACAGTTTTTAACAAACGGTTACTGAACAATAGCGTTTTGAAGTTGGGCAAGTGATTTGAAACGAGCTATAGCTGGTTGTCTTGTCATGATGTGCACGATGTTTAACACTTTCTCAACAATTGTAACTACATAGGAAGACAGGTAATAAATAAGTATAATAATTGTATGTAAACTATACCGCTCATCATTATTAATTGTTGTATTCGTTTTAAACTGTAGCCTTCATCGTTAATCGTATCGTTTATCTTCAAGTCACTCATGTGAATCCGCCTTCTCTGGGTTCAGCTGAGGCAAGATTTCCAGATATCTGTTATCCTAAATGAAATGTAAAATGTGAACACCACAGTGTAGTTGAGAAACTTAGAACTGAAAATATCAGCAGTACAAGACAGAAATAAGGAAGTAAAAAAATCACAGAAAAAAAGTGAAAAATAAAAGAGAGAACATGATTAGCTAAGAAGAATTTATTTTTAAAAAGTCTGTGACTCACGTTGAAGCAACAGCACCAGACAGAACTAAAACTGCGTAAGCTAAAGTGATACATTTACTTAACATTCCTGTTTTGTACAGAAACTTGGACACTACAATTAAAGAAAAAAGATGTATCCTTGATGCCTTGGTAGATGTAGATTTATAGAAGATTATGAAGAACTGGGTGGGCACAGAGGAAAACAAAAAAATTGAGTTTTGAAACAGCTTAAAATGAAGAAGTAATTATTTACACAATTAGAACAAGACAAATTAATTTTTTAAGTCGCAAAGAGACACAATAACTTATGAAAGTCACCTTAGAGGGGAAAACATTAGGTTAACGACGCAAACAAAGACAATAATGGATTAACAACATCAAGATATAAACAGGAGAACTTATGAGAGCGTGCACCATCAAAGCAAAGGACCAACCACAAGAAATGGCGTTCCATGAAGCCAACCTTCGATGTGGAGAAGGCACAAGATGATGATGACTGACCACAAATAGTTGAGAATAAATAGAATTATATCTTGTTGCGATAATGTATTAAAATATTATTGCTGTATTAAACCAATTTCGCGTAATTCAACAAATTAAATGTAGCTATGCCCCTGTAAAGTGCGTATTAAAATCATAATATAATCTTTGTATTCTTTAAAGCAATGTCTCTATACGTCTAATTACATTTTTTAACATGATATCATTATACCTATTTTAAATAAAGTTACATCTTTAATTTCTTTATGTATAATATTGTTGTTTCTCTGCTCAGGCGATTATTTGCAAAACAAACGTTCATAAACTACTTAGGTACCAAGAGCACTTAAATAAATGAAAAACAACGTTTTCAGGAGAACTATTAGGATTAATAGCTATCACTGACAAGAAAAATAAGTCATCAACAATTAATGGAACATTTACTGCACAAGTAAGACCTATCAGTACACAACAATTAATGGAACATTTACTGCACAAGTAAGACCTATCAGTACACAACAATTAATGGAACATTTACTGCACAAGTAAGACCTATCAGTACACAACAATTAATGGAACATTTACTGCACAAGTAAGACCTATCAGTACGAGCTATTAAAACAATAGATGAAAGCGAATATAATTCTTCTTCCTCCTCTTCTTCCTCCTCTTCTTCCTCCTCTTCTTCCTCCTCTTCCTCTTCTTCTTTTCCTTCTTCTTCAGCGTTGAAATCTTATGAGCAAGCGAACTTGAATTTTTCTTCTATACAATGGTGGGGTGGTAGGAACAACATCATGACAAGAGGAGTGGCATGGCTATTACTCGTATATTTCTGTATGCATATCATGATTAGTCTCCAAAGCCTGCGCCGTGACTGACACACCCGTCTTCGACAGGATAAATAAAATTGGAAGAAGAGGTGACAAATTCTGAATTGGAGAAATAATATATAGGTAGGAGTGGAATGTTGTAGCCGCGATAGCTCAGTGGTTAGTGAACTGGACTGCACAGGACAAGAGCTAAGGTTCGATCCCAACCGACTGCTTCCGGGTTCACCCAGCCTTAAATGGGTACCATATTTTTTCTGGGAAAGTAAAGCGGGACAGCGTAATACCGACCACATTACCCCAAAAATCATGTGCCGAAGGTCTGTAAAATTTATGGTCACTAACACCATATTCCCTATACGCCACTTGGCGTGACGGGGGCTCTTTACTTTTTTAGGAGTGGAAAGTGTTGATATACTCATACAAGAAGCTTAAAATAGTGCCTGATCTTCAAGATAGCAAAAAGGCACGACGTACATTTGAGATTATATCAAAGACAACTAGACAATAATACAACTTGAACATTAGAAATATGACCATATATATAAATCTTAGAAATGAAGCCGCCGTTTACCAGTATTCTTCAGTTATATCAACATTAAACTACAAACGGGGTGACTTACTCTGTAGCTTAGGTGGATGGTATCGTGTACATTGCAGCCACTGATATCTTGCTGAGTCACTATCGTCATTACTGTTAGGGAATCCGTTGTCGATATTTTCCTGATACACACGATCGTCAGAGCTATTCACACGGACATTATCAAAGCAACTGTTAATTACACATTTATTGTCAAGGTAACACTGTTCCGGCAGGTGTGCACTTTTGTGGGCACTTTCCAGTCCAAGTATTCGATCAATGGAAAATGCCAAAAAAGGTTTTCTGGTAGTTGTTGTGTTGTTAAGCTTAGATTTTGTGTTGATCAGCATGCCGAGACTTGCAGACCCACAGTTGCAATGATTCGTATTAAGGTTAGGGTTAGATGGAAGAATTCTGTCCAAATGTTGAGAAGACATCGTGTTCGTATATACGGGGAACATTGTCAAACACTATTGCACAAGTGAAGAACATATATAATATACATACCCACTCATGGTAATACAAATTAAGTTAGAAATGATGTTATATATTGTTGCAACGTCCATTAATAATTACACATATGTTACTGCTCTTTCATAACCATTTTTTAAATACTTTAAGCAAATAAACAGGGAAAAGGGTGGGGGTGGGGGAAGGTAATCTATCACAGTTAGGATATTTAAGTAGAAATGAGCCAGTTTTTTTGTATCACTGTTCTGAAAATGTATTAAATGTGACTCTTTCAGGGCTTTATTTTCAGCCGAAACAGCTCGGATCGCGCTCCGGTAAACTTTCAGAACTCTTAACGGTTATAGAATTTCACAACTCACTGACTGGCCTATTTTGATTTCATTTGATAAATGTTATGAAATAAAAAAAAATGATTTGATAAATATAATATCTATTGCAATGTAAACACACCAAAGTGTCAATGATTTAGCGATTGTCTCGGTTCTATGGTATCGGTGATAGATTTACATTTTCTTTTAGAAAAAAAAAGCATGGAACCTTTTTTTTTCAGTAAACTAAGTTACAAAGATATGGAGAGACATGATCACCTACGCCAGCAGGCATGGTACTTGATAATAAAACTAATTGTGTTGTGTGAATGAACGAAGTTAAAACGCTCATGATTTTAGTTGTTTTTTTTTTAAATATATCAAATATGAGAAGACACATGAGCAACAATCTCACCTTCCAGAAACAAGAACGATAGCACAAGTCTGCCTGTTGTACATTTATTAGTTCTACTCACGTTATTAAAAGTGGATAGTGAGTACATCAAGCTAATAACCTATACAAATATACACATCCGTATAGCCTATTTATAAGTGCAAATGTGTCCGTCGTTAGAATGTATAGAGAATATGGCGTTTGTTCTTTTATCTTCTATGACAATTGAAAAATTTATATGGTCGGTATCACGCCAAGCCACCATACATTCCCACAATAAATCTCAAGGTTCTAGGCTTCATTTCTTCATGTGCCGAATATTTTTTTTCCCCCGGACAGCCTTCGAAATTCACTCAGCCTCTAAAAACGGGTACCAGATATTTTTTTTAATGGGGGATGTAGGGCGGCTTGGCGTGACACCGACCACATCACCCATGAATGTGCTGTTGGTCATTAACAAATATAGTTACTAACATCTTAGTCCCCTTGACTTATTTTTGCTTCCTTGTCCAGGAACTGAATGAACCTTGAAATTTAAAATAATAGAAGAAAAACAAGAAAAACTCGAAAAGAACATTCTCGACTGTTTTGAAAATTAATCCGAACCATACACCCCCCCCCCACACACACATACACACAAAAGCACGAATTGTTCAACGATTGTAAACATATTGCTAAAGCAAACGGCATATTATAACAATTACAATCAGCAAAATAATTAAAAATAATTAATTATCAATTTTCAGTTCATAAATTCCCCTTTTCCAGTAGAGATTAGAACAAAAATAAAATATACAAAATAGTAAATACTATGAGAGACTGCATACAGTAGTCGGTTATATTTTAATACCTAATTTTTTTTTCTTTAAAAACCCTTTCAACGAAATACTCCACCTTCACTAAAACATCGTTTAAAGTAAAGATATATTTCTATTTTTATGCAATGCTTTGATTACGTTAAATAAAATTAATACATTTTTACATGATTTGCAATGGCTAATACTGATAATGTTAGATACACAAAACTATGAACTTTCAAAGAGCACCAAGTCAACAGTTACAGGAAAAAATCCACATGCAATGTTTTTGTTTTATACGGTTCTCTTACCTGACATTCTACCTGATTCGCCGCGTTTCTGTGGAGCCGTTCTCCTACCAACGGATCACGTATTTTCATTGGTCGCTCGCTAACAATGACGACACGTTAATGTCTCGGCTGTTTGCAGGTACGAGTATGCTATTTCTTTGGGCTTTGACGAATGGCGATCAGCTCTAACAAATAGGATCAATTCTTTAATTGCCGCAGTTAGAATGAGCGTTGTTATCAGAGGCATGTGCTTTACATTTCTATAAAGGGACGAACCTAATGTACAATAACGTACCCGGATCAAGCCATGATGTATTCTCATTTTTTGGGGGGCCACACCCCCATCATTTTTGTACCGCTCTTTCTTCTTATTACAGTTTATTCCAATTTTAATGGGGTTTTTTTCCGCGAGCGGGAGCAGCTGATTGCAATTTTGATACAAGCTCGCATTGTTAATGTACATATTGTTTTCACCCCTGGTAAAGGGGAGAGGGAAATTGTACGAGGTAGAGAGTGAAAGGAAGCGAGATGGAAGTGAGGGTAGCCACGGTTCTTATAACCAAAGTTAGTGCTGGTGTGAAAGAGAAGACGCGTTGTACATGTGAACCTGCCTTTAAAATGTTTTTCTTTTCTTTTTGCACAATGTATATAAAAAAAAAAAAATTGGGGAAAAACACTCTAAACCATTTTGAGCCATGAAAATAGACTAGCTAGTCACAAAATCAAGGTGGGCCATGAAAATAGACTAGCTAGTCACAAAATCAAGGTGGGCCATGAAAATAGACTAGCTAGTCACAAAATCAAGGCGGGCCATGAAAATAGACTAGCTAGTCACAAAATCAAGGTGGGCCATGAAAATAGACTAGCTAGTCACAAAATCAAGGTGGGCCATGAAAATAGACTAGCTAGTCACAAAATCAAGGTGGGCCATGAAAATAGACTAGCTAGTCCCTAAATCAAGGTGGGCCATGAAAATACACTAGCTAGTCCCTAAATCAAGGTGGGCCATGAAAATACACTAGCTAGTCCCTAAATCAAGGTGGGCCATGAAAATAGACTAGCTAGTCGTTAAACCAAGGTGGGCCATGAAAATACACTAGCTAGTCCCTAGATCAAGATGGGCTATGGAAATAGACTACTAGCTACTCCCGAAACAAAATTGGGAAATGAACTAGCTAGTCCCTAAACAAAGTTGTTGTATGGACTAGTTAGTCATTAAATAAAGTTGGGAAATGAACTAGTTAGTCCCTAAATCAAGGTTGGCGATGAAAATAGACTAGCTAGTCCCTAAATAAAGATGGGCCATGGAAATAGACTAGCTAGTACCTAAATCAATGTGGGCCATGGAAATAGACTAGCTAGTACATAAATCAAGATGGGCCATGGAAATAGACTAGCTAGTACCTAAACAAAGTTGTTGTATGAACTAGTTAGCCCGTAAACAAAGTTGGGAAATGAATTAGCTAGTCCCTAAACAAAGTTGTTGTATAGACTAGCTAGTTCCTAAACAAAGTTGATGTATAGACTAGCTAGTCCCTGAACAAAGTTGTTGTATAGTCTAGCTAGTCCCTGAACACAGTTGTTGTATGAACTAGCTAGTCTCTAAACAAAGTTGTTGTATGGACAAGTTAGTCCCTAAACAAAGTTGTATGAACTAGTTAGTCCTTAAACAAAGTTGTTGTATGTACTAGTTAGTCCCTAAACAAAGTTGTTGCGTGAACTAGCTAGTCCCTAAACAAAGTTGTTGTATGGACTAGTTAGTCCCTAAACAAAGTTGTTGTATGGAATAGTTAGTCCCTAAACAAAGTTTTTGCATGAACTAGCTAGTCCCTAAACAAGGTTGTTGTATAGACTAGTTAGTCCCTAAACAAAGTTGTTGTATGGACTAGTTAGTCAGTAAACAAAGTTGTTGTATAGACTAGTTAGTCCCTAAACAAAGTTGTTGTATAGACTAGTTAATCCCTAACCAAAGTTGTTGTATGGACTAGTTAGTCATTAAACAAAGTTGTTGTATGGACTAGTTAGTCCTTAAATAAAGTTGTTATGTGGACTAGTTAGTCCCTAAACAATGTTGTTGCATGAACTAGCTAGTCCCTAAACAAAGTTGTTGTATAGACTAGTTAGTCCTTAAATAAAGTTGTTATGTGGACTAGTTAGTCATTAAACAAAGTTGTTGCATGAACTAGTTAGTCCCTAAACAAAGTTGTTGTATAGACTAGTTAATCCCTAACCAAAGTTGTTGTATGGACTAGTTAGTCATTAAACAAAGTTGTTGTATGGACTAGTTAGTCCTTAAATAAAGTTGTTATGTGGACTAGTTAGTCCCTAAACAAAGTTGTTGCATGAACTAGCTAGTCCCTAAACAAAGTTGTTATATAGACTAGTTAGTCCCTAAACAAAGTTGTTGCATGAACTAGCTAGTCCCTAAACAAAGTTGTTGTATAGACTAGTTAATCCCTAACCAAAGTTGTTGTATGGACTAGTTAGTCATTAAACAAAGTTGTTGTATGGACTAGTTAGTCCTTAAATAAAGTTGTTATGTGGACTAGTTAGTCCCTAAACAATGTTGTTATATGAACTTGCTAATCTCTAATTTAATTTTTCATGACTTTTTTTTTCGTGGTTGATTTCAAGTCTTATTTTTCTAGCCAATGATGACAGCGGACTTATTTTTCTTTGCACATTGTTCCATTGCTATTGATAAATATATGTCGTCCACAAAATCAAAGTCCTTCAACTTACATCCATGTGTCCATCCAATGTCACATGTGCAGCACTTCTGCATAATGAAGTCGATTGCAAATCCAAGTAACAAGGGAGATAAAGTACATCCTTGTTTCATTCCGGCATCAGTCTGCAACCATTCACTGTCCAGCCTCTGTGTGAACTGCACATGAGAAGCCTTCATACAGATCTTTGATGATATTAATAATTGTTGGTGGTATACCATATTCTGAGCCGCGATAGCTCAGTGGTTAGGGAACTGGATTACAAAGGACAAGGGGTAGGGTTCGATCCCAACCGACGGCTTCCGGGTTCACCCATCCTTAAATGGGTACCGGATTTTTTTCTGGGAAAGTAAAGCAGCACGGGCATAATACCGACCACATTACCCCAAAAATCATGTGCTGAAGGTCTGTAAAATATAGGGTCCCTCGGGGGTACTTTACTTTTTTATACCATATTGTTTAATTATGTTCCACAATGAGTCACTATTTATGCTGTCGACAGCCTTGTACAAATAAATGAAATTAAGAAGTGCTTCTGCTTTTCTATATGTTCTCCTAATATAAATCTTTAAAATAAAAATATGATGAATGCAGCTTCTTCCTTTTCTAAATCCTGCTTGCTCTTCACGCACAACAATGCAGTTAAAAAAAAAGTAAAGTAAAGTACCCCCGTCACGCCAAGTGGCGTATAGGGAAATATGGTGTTAGTGACTCTATATTTTACAGACCTTCAGCACATGATTTTTGGGGTAATGTGGTCGTGCTGCTTTACTTTCCGAGGAAAAAAACCGGTACCCATTTAAGGCTGGGTGAACCCGGAAGCTGTCGGTTGGGATCGAACCCTACCCCTTGTCCGTGGTAGTCCAGTTCACAGTTCACTAACCACTGAGCTGTCGCGGCTCCCCAACAAAGCAGTGCATCTTTGATTCTGTTCATGATTTCATTATAATCTCACAGAATACTTTAAAGGCAACCGATAGAAGAGTCACATCTCTCCTTAGGTTGTAATCCTCGATGTTGACCTATTTTTTTTTTATATTAAATTTTACAATTTTTCCTCTTTTCTACTTTGTAGGTATATTTTCTTCTTTCATATTACGTTAAACATTTTCTGAAGGTGTTTTTAGTTATGACTATCCATGGTTTTAAGCATCTCTGGTTTTATATCATCTTTATCTAAATGTACAAGAGAAGTGATGTGTATAATCATCATCATCATCAAGTACCGGCCTGCTGGCGTAGGTGATCATGTCTCTCCACAACTTTCGATCTCGACAGTTATTTATAATTTATGTTGTTGACCTTATGCCAAGCCACTCTCTTAAGCTGTCTGGTATTTTTTCTCTTTGCTTCCCTCTATCTCTTCGTCCCACAATTTTTCCAGTTGTTACAATATACTCCAGTTGTTCTCTTCTCATTACATGGCCAAAAAATGTTGAATTTCTCTTCCTAATATTGGAAATTAGCTCTCTTTTTGCTTTGGCCTCTTTCAGAACGTTTTCATTACTCTTCTTAGCTGTCCATGGTATTATCAACATTCTTCTGTAAAACCACATTTCTACAGACTCCAGTAATTTTCTTGTCTGGTGTCCTATTGTCCATGATTCACATCAATATGTTAAGACTGGCTCTACATAGCATGTAAGAATTCTTTTTCTTGTTTCTATTGTCAAAAATGGATTGCATAGAATCTTCCTCATTTTTTTGGAAAGCTGCTTTTGCCTGGGCCATTCTGCTTTTCTCCTCTGTTGTACATCTTCCGTTTGAGGTTAACAAAGTTTCCAAATATCTAAATGTTATTTCTAAAAACAAGTGGAGGTGTATAATAGCTAAGGCAAATGTTGCATGTGCGTGTGTGTGAAGTTAATGTAATCCATCTTTGACAGTTGAGATAAGAGTTCTTTAGTTTAATGTGAAGCTGGTTTTAACATTTTTATATTGATAATCAGACAATCAGACAAGAACATAATTCCAGGTCTGGTAAATTGTTTCAGACAGAAACATACTGAGAATATCATGGACAGTCACAAGGCAGTACAGTAGGGGTTATAGAACAGGCGAATACAAAAAGAAAACTTGTCAACAAGGCAACGAAACAAGTACAGTCTTTCGGTCACGTAATGAGAAGGAAACAGCAGCAATGCATTACAACAACTGGATAAATTGAGGAAAGAAAAGACAGGAGAACGGAGAAAATATACCAGAAAGTTTAAAAGAAAGTCAACAACAGAAATCGTACTTTTTTTTTCGAAAACAGAACTTTAAGACCACTTTTAGTGTTTCTGACAGATGCGAGATTAGCGCTCCAGGCAATGCAATTCCAGAAAATTGCCACATCTACAGACCTTATTGGCTGAACTCTGCAAGCATCCACATGCACTAGTTACATACCATCAAATAAATTCGAATAAAAAATAAATTAAAATACCACAAACTCCAAATAAAGATGCCTACCATAATACGAATCATTTGACAAGATATAATTATATGCCCCAGAATAGAACACAATCGACTCAATTTTCATATATGCACACAATTTAAGATTGATACCTCAGCCACATGCACACGTGGACAGGCGCCTCACACTGCTGAACACATACTTCAAAACTGTATTGAATATTTAACTGACTGATTAAAATACATTTTCCCATAGATACAACACTGCAGGCAAAACTATGTAGGCCTCTGCAAGAATTACAAAAAAGTAATAGTAAAATTTATACAAGAAACGACATTTTAGATATTAACAGTATATCATCATCATCATCATCATCATCATCATCATCATCATCATCATCATCATCATCATGAAGTACCATGCCTGTTGGCGTAAATGATCATATCTCTCCACAACTTTCGATCTCGACATTATTTGTCATGTCTGTTGTTGACCTTCTGTCCAGCCATTCTCTTAAGCTGTCTAGTGTCTATCTTTTTTTTCTTTGCTCTTTGCTTCCCTCTATTGCTCCGTCCCTAAATTTTCTCAGTTGTTACAATATATTCCAGCTGTTCTTTTCTCATTACATGGCCAAATCGTTACTTCATCGTATATAACACACATCACTGTTTCTCCTGTTAACCTCACTTCTTCTGCTTAGTCTTCTGCTTCTCTTCCTCTTCTCAACTCCATAACCGTGTTTGGGATCGTTAGCCAGACCTGAAAGTCTTCGTCAACATTTCACTCCATCATCAATTATTCATTGGGAGCCGCGATAGCTCAGTGGTTAGTGAACTGGACTACAAAGGGCAAGAGGTAGGGTTCGATTCCAACCGACGGCTTCCGGTTCACCCAGCCTTTAATGGGTACCGGATTTTTTTCTGGGAAAGTAAAGCGGCACGGGCGTAATACCGACCTCATTACCCCAAAAATCATGTGCCGAGGGTCTGTAAAATGTATGGTCACTAACACCATATTCCCCGTACGCTACTTGGCGCGACGGGGGCACTTTACTTTTTATTTTTTACTTCAATTATTCATTGGGGCTGTGCAAAGTAGAGGCATATACATTGTTATCTTCTTATACCTTTCTCACTCATGCTTCTCCTTCCTTTGACATCTCATTGTAGACTGCCAATCTCAAGGCCAGACGATCGAGATACGTGACCTAACTATTTCTGTCTGCGTTTCTTCACAAAAGTCAAAAGATCACAATGTACTCTGATAGCTTGTTGTATCCTTTTGTGAACATTTTCATTTGTGATATGATCTATGTAAGAGATGCGCGACATCTTAGGATAACATTTCATTGCCATAGCTTGTATTTTCTTCCGTAGCTCTGCTATAACGATCCATACCTCGCAAGTTTGTAGAAAAACTGAATAAACAAAGGTTGCGTATCAGCCTGATTTTAAAGAGTGATATTATTAACTTTCCCAATAGGTTTTCGCCTTGCAAAGGCTGCTGTAGCTTGCGCTAATCTAGTTGATATTTTTGTTTTGGAGCCTTCGTCGCTGAAAATTGATGCTAAGTATCTAAATTTTAAATTAATTTAAATTTAAATTTAAATTTTTAAATTGGGACTTCCGGTCAATATGGCGGATAGGCGACAAGGATAATTGAGGCTCAGTCTGAAAAGTGTTGCTTGTTGCAGGTTCCTCGTATTCCATGTCCGGCTTGCTACCGGAGCTACTGAGTTTAGTGCTCTGTGTATACAGTGAGCTGTGTTTTTCATCCAGATGGTGTTTCTAAATACAGATTGCTTACGATGAATGGTGATATCATATGACGAAGGACGGTTCAGCTGAGTTTAATTTCTGTGCCGCTTGGGCTTATGTCTTTTGACGTGTTCTGTAGCTGCTATGATGGGGCCCGCAATTGTTTTTCTTTGTTTGGATCCTTCGATGAGATGAGTTTTAATTCGGATGATTCCACTGGCACTGGCGGTTGAGCAATTATGGATTTTAGTTCGTTTGTAGTGATACCGGGGCCTTCAACGAACCATAACCATTTAACTTTGTCAACTGTTTCTTGTTCCTGTCCATTCATTTTAATTTTTGCAAGAATGTCCCTTCGGTTATTGCACATCAGTTTTGACTGCGTGTTCCCACATTCTTTGTTCCTAATATAACGTTGTTCCTTATTCTTACTCTGTGTGTTATTTATGTTTGATTTTACCAGTAGTCCATTTATCTCCCCTGTTCTGATTAACAACAAAAACTCCGGTCGCAGCCTGGGTTAATGTTACAGGTTAAACTTTTCTTTTCCCAGTAGTAATTGTAGGAGGAATGTAGCTCACTCTTAAGTGACCTCGATTTTATTATAAGATGTATATATTATATTGCCTTGCGGATGATTATATATTTTTCTATTCGGTAATCTTCTTCTTCTTCCTCTTTTTCCTCTTCTTCTACTTTTCCTCCTCCTCCTCCTACTTCTTCTTCTCCCCGTCCTCTTCCTTCTTCTTCTTTTCCTTCCTCTTCTCTTTCTTTTCCTCCTCCTCCTCCTTCTTCTCCTCTTCATCCTCCTCCTTATTTTTCTTCTTTTCCTCCTCCTCCTTATTCCTCCTCTTCTTTTTTTTCTTAATCTTTTCCTCCTCCTCCTTCTTTTTCTTCATCTTCTCCTTCTTCTTCTTCTCTTCTTCTCCTCCTCCTCTTCCTCCTTCTTCCCCTTCTTCTCCTTCTCCTCCTCGTCTTCCTCTTCTTCTTTTTCTCATCTTCCTCCTTCTTCATCTTCTTCTTCTCCTCTTCCTTCTTCTTCTCCTCTTCCTTTCTTCTTCTTCTCCCCCTCCTCCTCCTTCTTCCTCTTCTTCTTCTCCTCTTCCTTCTTCTTCTCCTCTTCCTCTTCTTCTTCTCCTCTTCCTTCTTCTTCTCCTCTTCCTTTCTTCTTCTCCTCTTCCTTCTTCTTCTCCTCTTCCTTTCTTCTTCTCCTCTTCCTTCTTCTTCTCCTCTTCCTCTTCTTCTTCTCCTCTTCCTTCTTCTTCTCCTCTTCCTTTCTTCTTCTTCTCCCCCTCCTCCTCCTTCTTCCTCTTCTTCTTCTCCTCTTCCTTCTTCTTCTCCTCTTCCTTTCTTCTTCTTCTCCCCCTCCTCCTCCTTCTTCCTCTTCTTCTTCTCCTCTTCCTTCTTCTTCTCCTCTTCCTTTCTTCTTCTTCTCCCCCTCCTCCTCCTTCTTCCTCTTCTTCTTCTCCTCTTCCTTCTTCTTCTCCTCTTCCTTTCTTCTTCTTCTCCCCCTCCTCCTCCTTCTTCCTCTTCTTCTTCTCCTCTTCCTTTCCTCTTCTTCTTTTCTTCTTCTTCCACTTCTTCTTCTCCCCCTCCTCCTCCTTCTTCCTCTTCCTTCTCTCCTCTTCCTTCTTCTTCTCCTCTTCCTTTCTTCTTCTTCTCCCCCTCCTCCTCCTTCTTCCTCTTCTTCTTCTCCTCTTCCTTTCTTCTTCTTCTTTTTCTTCTTCTTCCACTTCTTCTTCTCCCCCTCCTCCTCCTTCTTCTTCTTCTTCTTCTTCTCCTCTTCTCCCCCCCCCCCCTCTTCTTCTTCTTCTACACTTTTAATATATGCTTTGTATGGTAAGGAATCACACGGCATTATTTCTAAATTGCAAACCAGTTTATTTGTTGTTTCTGTATGTAGCTTAGGGTCAATGTCTTCTCTTTCTCGATTCATGTCATTTCTGATTCGGCCTTTTCTGGTTAGTCCTAGCGCTTTTCTCAGACATCACATCTCTGTGGTGACAAGCTTTCGTTTGTGCATAAATGTAAGCGACCATGTTTGGCATTGGTAGCACAATGATGTAACGAAAATACTCTGTTTAAGATGTTTCTTGGTGGTAATAGGTATTTCTTTGTATTGCGGACAACTGATTTTAATTGTCTAAAGTTCTTTCAAGTGCGCAAATTGCACACAGGGCCTCTTCGCCTTTGTCGTTATTGGCAAGTTCTAGGGATTAGACTCACTACTCAGAAACCCCAGATTAGAAAAGAAAAATTCCAACCACCTGTGGCATAATACGAACCCAGGACGTGTTATCTATTTTTGTGTTCTTTTAATTTGTGTTGTGGCGATTCATTCTTAAACGCCGTGTAGAGCCAGTCTTAACACATGGATGTGAATCATGGACAATAGGACAACAGACAAGAAAACCACTGGAGTATGTAGAAGTGTGGTTTTACAGAAGAATGTTGAGAATACCATGGACAGCTAAGAAGAGTAATGAAAATGTTCTGAAAGAGGTCAAAGCAAAAAGAGAGCTAATTTCCAATATTAGGAAGAAACAATCATCATTTTTTAGCCATGTAATGAGAAGAGAACAACTGGAATATATTGTAACAACTGGAAAAATTGAGGGACGAAGAGACAGAGGGAAGCGAAGAGAAAAAATACCAGACAGCTTAAGAGAATGGCTTGGCAGACGGTCAACAACAGAAATGATAAATAACTGTCGAGATCGAAAGTTGTGGAGAACATGATCACCTACGCCAGCAGGCCCGTTATTTGATGATGATGATGAATTTGTGTTGTCAGTTCACTGAATGTAAACTGGTTTAATGTAAGGATCTTCTCAATATATTTAAATTAAAAGTTTGATAGTTCAGCATTATTTTATATAATATTTATGTAAATATGGGGAGGACATTTTTTAAACGATTTTATCGGTACGGAGATATACACTTTAAAAGAAATTGAAAACTCGGATTAATGGACTTGTATGACCACCAATAAATGTTTTTATAATTTAACGCTAGTATCGGCGCCAACTCAGCAATAAAGTCGAGTTATTGTGCATAGCGATTGTCACTCCATGGTGACGTCAGCATAGGCAAAGTGAAGACAACCTTTTGATTCTCACTTGTAAAACGAAGTTGGGCTCTATGAAGATAAGAAATAATGGGTCTTTTTATATATTGAAGCGGTAAGAGCAGTTGAAAATTTGAGCTTGTAAAGGAGTGACTTTGAAAGAAAAGAGTGTAGCTAATAGATCAATGAGTATAACTCGTTGTCCTACAAACTAACGGAAAATTACTTTTGAAACATAAATGACAGAAAGAATAATGTTATTAATTGTAAGAATCTGTGCTGCAACTGAATTACAGAGAAACAATCTGTCAGTGATTTTTGTGAATTCCTCGCAAAGAATGAAAAACCTGCTACCTCACTACAGCTTATAAGCACTATCAACAACATCCTAATTTCTACTGCTGGGCGTGAACGTGGTCCCAAAAGAGTTAGTTCTTACACCGACAAGAGCTTCTCTACAAATGAAAACTGTGAATACACTGATTTGCATCAAACTAGTTGCTTCTCCCAGACGCTAATTTCTGGTTCATAAAAGGCATGCATGAAGCAACCGACTTGAAAAGTAGCGAAAAAAAAAACATGTGAAGATGACGTAATCAATATGATGAGTTCAGTTTGGAAGTTCTTATTAAAGTTAATAGTTTCATTAAAAAATTGTCTTAATTATTATTTTATGGGTAAAACCATTGAATCTCATAGTTGACTTTTTACTGACTAATTTTAATTTGATAAATATAACAATATAATGTAATTTAATAAATATAACAATGCAATGTAATTTGATAAGTTCTTGTACAATTTTTTTATTTTTAGAAAAAAAAAAACCTTGATACAGGTTAGTCGATGTTTATAAATATAATAATATAAATATTAAGTATATAGATACTATTTTTGTAATTTAAATGTTAGAAACTTCAAACAATATTTAATATAATATTTAAAGAAGATTACCACTATATTTTTATAGTTACCAATGTGTGTGAGATATATAGATATATTTTACATGATCTCTATTTCAGAACGCGACTACATTTTAAGGTAGAATCCTACTTGCCAGGTAGATCTGATCCAATACAGAACACGAAAGCTCACACAAACTCAGCAGACATTAGCAGACCAAGATATTCAGACTCAGAATAGGTCATTGTGGTCTCAGAGAACACTTACATAAGATAGGTGGACTCAGTGACCTAACAACATACGATTGCGGAGCTACTAGACAAACTCCAGAGTATATCATACATGAGTGCAGCACTTTCAACACACAAATAACAATATGATCTATCTATCTATCTATCTATCTATCTATCTATCTATCTATCTATCTATCTATCTATCTATCTATCTATCTATCTATCTATCTATCTATCTATCTATCTATCTATCTATCTATCTATCTATCTATCTATCTATCTATCTATCTATCTATCTATCTATCTATCTATCTATCTATCTATCTATCTATCTATCTATCTATCTATCTATCCATCTATCCATCTATCCATCCATCTATCCATCCATCCATCCATCCATCCATCCATCCATCCATCCATCCATCCATCCATCCATCCATCCATCCATCCATCCATCCATCCGTCCATCCGTCCGTCCGTCCGTCCGTCCGTCCGTCCATCCATCCATCCATCCATCCATCCATCCATCCATCCATCCATCCATCCATCCATCCATCCATCCATCCATTCATCCATCCATCCATCCATCCATCCATCCATCTATCTATCTATCCATCCATCCATCTATCTATCTATCTATCTATCTATCTATCTATCTATCTATCTATCTATCTATCTATCTATCTATCTATCTATCTATCTATCTATCTATCTATCTATCTATCTATCTATCTATCTATCTATCTATCTATCTATCTATCTATCTATCTATCTATCTATCTATCTATCTATCTATCTATCTATCTATCTATCTATCTATCTATCTATCTATCTATCTATCTATCTATCTATCTATCTATCTATCTATCTATCTATCTATCTATCTATCTGTTTGTCTGTCTGTCTGTCTGTCTGTCTGTCTGTCTGTCTGTCTATCTATCTAATCTGTCTGTCTGTCTGTCTGTCTGTCTGTCTGTCTGTCTGTCTATCTATCTATCTATCTATCTATCTATCTAATCTGTCTGTCTGTCTGTCTGTCTGTCTGTCTATCTATCTAATCTGTCTGTCTGTCTGTCTGTCTGTCTGTCTGTCTGTCTGTCTGTCTGTCTGTCTATCTATCTATCTATCTAATCTGTCTGTCTGTCTGTCTGTCTGTCTATCTATCTATCTATTGACCTTTCCAACCGTAGCCGGCCCATAGAGCGTAAACCAAGATACTCCTTCTCTTATCTGAATTTTTGTTCTAGCAGTTTACAATTCTTTTAAAGATATTTTATCAAATCTCGCCATTTGTCTCTGTTCTGTGCAAGCAGCTCTATCTCATAGAGGGAGGAGATTCCTGCTGCTTTTGCCTCTCTCAGCAATGTTCTTCTCAGTGTCTCTCTGGGTCTTCCTCTTTTTCAATACGACCTACAGAAAAAAAAACCTGAATGACAAGTTATGGTTGGCCGAAAGCCCCAGTATCGCTGCAAACGAATGAAAATTCATAATTACACTACCCGTCGTGCCAGTGGAACCATCCGAATTAAAACTCATCTCACTGAAGGATCCAAACAAGGAAAGACAGCTGTAGTCCCCATCATAGCAGCTACAGCACACGCCAAAATACATATGGTTAAGCGGCACCGAAAGTGAACGCAACTGAACTCGTCAAACGATATCATCATTCATCGTAAGCAATCAGAATATCGAAACGTGATCCTGATGAAAAACACAGCTCACGTGTGCACAAAGCTCGAAATTCAATAGCTCTATGAAGGCAAATTATGGGGAACCGGTTAAGACCTCAAGCACAGCGTCTTGCTCGTGACTCACGCTACCTGAACGCATAGCAATAGCTGATGGCTGGAGAACAAGAATGAAGATCTTATTCGATCTTCATGCAGTGTTTTCCCACTCAGCCTGGATGAGTAAAAAAAAAAAAGTAAAAGTAAAGTACCCCGTCACGCCAAGTGGCGGCGTATATGGAATATGGTGTTAGTGACCATAAATTTTATAGACCTTCGGCACATGATATTTGGGGTAATGTGGTCGGTGTTACGCCTGTGCCGCTTTACTTTCCCAGAAAAAAATCCGATACCCATTTAAGGCTGGGTGAACGCGGAAGCCGTCGGTTGGGATTGAACCCTACCCCTTGTCCTTTGTGGTCCAGTTCCCTAACCACTGAGCTATCGCGGCTCCTCAGCCTGGATGAGTAGTGTGGAGAAATTCTTTTTTTTTTTTTTTTTTTTTTTTCAAATTATTATTTTTTTTTTTTGCGTTCTTCCGTTCTCTGACGAAGTCCCTAGAGACGAGGAACTGAATATTGCGTGTTAATCCATTTTTCCCTGGCAGTCGTGTGCACAGGGGTCCCACGCCGCACAGGCAGAAAATTTCGACTCCGGAGGTACTCGTATTTTTTTCCGTCGATGAGTAATTGACGTTTCAAGCCGGGATTTGAACCCACAACCTCGCTGTCTCGAGGCCGCGGCGTCTTGCCTCAAGACCAACCAGTGTGTGGAGAAATGAGGAAATACAAATCTGGTTCCTCATATATGTTGAGATAAAGCTGGATATATTGGATCAAAAGGGACATTATATCATAGTTTAACTGTTTAAAAAAATTACAAAACAACCAACAAATATGAATCTAACGAAGGCAAAAGAAGACAGAGAAAAGAATAAACAATAATAATTAAGATAGTCATCATTTTGTCATAACCAGGTCTCGTATTTTTATGATCGAAAAATTCCAAACGTGACCTAAAAATAATCAAAATAAGCTTGAATTTATGACCTAAACTATGAAAAAAAATATGGCCTAAACATGAAAATTATACCGAAATATAACTTAAATTAATTACTCATTTTCAATTAAAATTGACGTTAAATTATCTGCTAAGACGTCTACATCCTTTGCGCCGAGTCTGCTGTCATGTATTTGTCTTTGCTGACGAGCAACTTCTGAGGCAGCGTATCTCTTCAACTTCTTTTTTTTTCATTTCTAGGACACATTTATTCTATCTCAATGTCTTTAATTACTTTCACGTCAAAGGAGTATCTGACGGCGTTGTCTCTACTCAAATAGTTAAGCAGCTTAGTACTCCTTTTTTCTTGTCAGTACTGTCACTCCTGTGGGTTGCTGCTCAGTGCCGTGTTTTGGTCAAAGGTCTCTTTTATATTTAAATTTCACACGTTTTCCTTACATGCGGTAAATCAACTAAAATGGTCTTTAATTTTCTATCTATATATTTATTTTGATTTACGTTTTCTGGGTTATAGAAACGCTGTATTTATTTAGACAAGTTTATTTGTTTCTAGCTATTAAATTATAAAGCAAAATGTTTGCGTTTAACAAAGGGCTATCAAAATCAGTGTTTCTCAACCAGAGGTCATATGACCTTCAGTGGGCCGCAGGATTTTCCATGGGGGACTACAAGTCAAAATAGTGTAATGTGAGGGGTCACAGCACGAGACTGAATGTCCCTGCTCAGGGATGCAGGTGTTTGTAGAAAATTAATGCAGATCCCACTTTTGAATTACTTCATTGGCGGAGTATACTTATAGAAGAACACATCACAAGTATTTGATAGATTTCAAAAGTAACCATCCTTGATGCCTTCTATGTCTGCTGAAACACTAATTTTCCTTTGCTACTTCTCTCTCTCTCTCCCCCCCCCCCCCCCCCAACTCTCCACCATTACCTATCCTAGCCGTCCTCTTCTCTTTAGTCGTACGCAATGTGTTGACGAAATTTTAAGAGATATCAAATAAGCTCACAAATTGACCAATCAGAGTATTAAAGAACGAAACTTTTCATAGTCCTCTTGCGGCTGCTGTGTTTAATTTCTTAGCATCGTAAAAGTCTATCGTGTTCGACATGTACTTAAAATAGATATATATATATATATAAAGTAAAGTACCCCCGTCACGCCAAGTGGCGTATAGGGAATATTGAGTTAGTGACCATAAATTTTACAGACCCTAGGCTAGGCACATGATTTTTGGGGTTATGTGGTCGGTATTACGCCCGTCCCGCTTTAAAAGATCCGGTACCCATTAAAGGCTGGGTTAACCGGAAGCCGTCAGTTGTGATCGAACCCTACCTCTTATATATATATATATATATATATGGCCTTTGGCGTCGTGACAGAATGTTGCTAGCATGCAATCATGATATATCAGTATTTTGGCAAAAATGTTACTGTCTTATGATGTATGCTGCTTTACTGAATAGCTTATTTTGTGGTTGAATCTGTCAATTTTGGATAGGTAAATCCGACCACAGAACGAACAAGATGTATTCATGGTGCCTGGCTTGTCTCCTTTATCCTGCGCCTTTTATCTTCTGAATTTGATATTAGCACTGCCTGGAATGTTGCTGTGTCATTTTTTTTTTGTTCTCCAGGGGCTATGATCTGCAGCCAGATTTTCCCAGTAGAGAATTTCCCCAAGAAAGACATGCAAACGTCCTTATATCTCAGCACTAATCTGCCCTTTGGTCTTTTTTCCGTCCTTAAGTTCGCCATACAATATTTGTTTGGGAATACGATTGCTTTCCATTCTTCTTACATGACCCAGCCACCTTAGTCTACGACTCCTAAGTGTTAGTATGATGAATGGGAGCTTGGCTTGTTGTAAAACAATAGAGTTGCTTACTTTGTCCTTCCCTTTGATGTTCATAATATATCGAAGGCAACGCACATGACAGCTGATTAACCTTTTCTCATGTCCAGCAAATGACATATATGTTTATATGTTACCTTTTGTCATGTAAAGATGGAAGAAAGGGCGGGGCACGGGAAGAAAACAAGGTTGAATAATTCTGATCTAAAAGAAAATTTTAATTTACTCAAAATGACAACTATGATCAAATGTAACCATAAATATTCATTTATGACCCAGATTTGTCAAAATATGATCAAAACATAAAATATTGTCAATGTATGCATTTAAATTACCAATAAAAGCAGCATCAGAGTGTTCAGACACATGAAACATGTTGAAATGGACTTGGATTAAAAGATATAAGTCAGGAAAAAATATAACATATCATAGAAATCCGAGCCCTATTTATGACTTGAAGAAAATTGTTTCAAACATCTACAAATTTTCAAAATTACAATTCTCCTTTCCCTTTTTGACACTAAAGTTCGTTTTATTTCCTCCAATGTTATGTTATATGTCACAAATTCCCCCATTATGATATTCAGAACCGAATGAGCGTTTTTCATTAACACATCTATTATTACAGTCAATCTGTCTTAATTTTTTAAAAAATCGAATCCAAGTATGGGCTATTATTCACAGCTGAAAATCATTGCCGGTTATTCAATTCTAAACAGTCGCCAGAGTGCTCCTCAAGAGAAAGTGTCGAGTTACAGTTTATTGTTTGATTCAATGGTTCTCCGCCTTAAGCTGTTAGGGCTGGTGATTTACCTTAATTAAAATCAATCAGGCTGTTTCAGTTCAAACCTGTAAAAGTGTGTGTCAATTTTATTAATTACAAATCCTAACCTGCCTGTGCATGTATCGTGAAAAACACGTGAAAGAAAGTGGAAACGAAAATATAAAAGAGTGTAATAGTTTGACAGGGACAACAGATGGCAAAAGAAATGAATGTAGACTAGGAGAGACATGACTAAGTAAATGGTTTCATTTGGGCTGGATTTGAGAAATCCGCTCATGATAGACAGCATAAACGATCTGTATTTCCGGCTTTATGTGCCAGAGGCAAGAAGGGAAGTATATCGACGAGCAAGTGCAGTTAAGAAAATTAATTAGATGAAAAACTGTATGAACGGAATGGGCATAAAGAAAAGAATGATTTTGTCAACGACATGAAGCCGGAAGAAAAACGAAAAACAAAAGAAGTCATTCATCATCTAATTGAAATAGCGTCATATTGTTCGGGTATAATGCACTGAATTAGATGTATGTATGTATGTATGTATGTATGTATGTATGTATGTATGTATGTATGTATGTATGTATGTATGTATGTATGTATGTATGTATGTATGTATGTATGTATGTATGTATGTATGTATGTATGTATGTATGTATGTATGTATGTATGTATGTATGTATGTATGTATGTATGTGTGTATGTATGTATGTATTATGTATGTATGTGTGTGTGTGCGTGCTTGCATGCTTTAATCTATACGTCTATGTTATCTCCACATCTTTAATCCATACATCTATGTCATATCCACATATTAATCCATAAGTCTATGTCATCTCCACATCTTAATCCATAAGTCTATGTCATCTCTACATCTTAATCCATAAAGCTATGTCATCTCCAAATCATTAATCCATAAGTCTATGTCATCTCCACATCTTTAATCTATACGTCTATGTCATCACCACATCTTTAATCTATACATCTATGTCATCTCCACATCTTTAATCCATAAGTCTATGTCATCGCCACATCTTTAATCTATACGTCTATGTCATCGCCACATCTTTAATCTATACGTCTATGTCATCTCCACATCATTAATCCATAAGTCTATGTCATCGCCACATCTTTAATCTATACGTCTATGTCATCTCCACATCTTTAATCCATAAAGCGATGTCATTTCCACATCTTTAATCCAAACGTCTATGTCATCTCCACATCTTTAATCCAAACGTCTGTGTCATCTCCACATTTTTAATCTATACGTCTATGTCATCTCCACATCATTAATCCATAAGTCTATGTCATCTCCACATCTTAATCCATTAGTCTATGTCATCTCCACATCTTTAATCCATAAGTCTATGTCATCTCCACATCTTTAATCCATAAAGCTATGTCATTTCCACATCTTTAATCCAAACGTCTGTGATATCTCCACATCTTTAATCTATATGTTTAAGTCATTCTTCACGTCATTAATCCACACACATACTTCACTCCCCGCATTTTTAATCCAAATAGGGCCGAAGGTGCCTGTCATCACTGGGGATTTGAAGCAGTCAACGACAGTTTCACTGGTAGAAAACCGGGCGGACAGTGTTCGAAGCTCGCAGTAGTAAGAAATGATTTTTTCTGTCGCGAGTGATATAAGAAGAATCAGGAGTCTCACACGTCGTGGTGACTTTTGGCCAAGCCGCTTTTATTGCTCTGGTTCCGCCGAGAGGCCCCCAACCCGCCTTCCGCCTCCTGGACGTAAACAATCAGATGTGTATGGTAGATGTGTCGTAGGATAAATAGTTTTTATATTTGTTCTTCCCATCCTTCCCCTACAACATTCGAAGGCCTTCAGAGTTGAAACTTTTATTTGATTTGCTCTGTCTTATAAGCAAAGGGTATCACGCTAGTTATTGTATTGCAGTTGTACCAGCTTTGCTGGGGTCCCACGTGATTGTAATTTCGATTCCTATTATTATATATCGTGATAGTATTATACTAACGATGATTTAGTCACAGCCATCCATAGTATTAATTAGGCCCTGCGGCTGAAAGGAAACATGAGTAAAATGACGCGGGTAAAATTATGTTAACCGTCTATAGTTGGCATAGCTGAAGACGCCACAAGTTTTGGGAGATTCTGGGATTTTCCTCTCAGTTCGCAGATTTATTAAAATTATAGATGGTTGTGGTTATAGCAAGGACAATTTAATTACACAGAACGAGATCGTTTTACACTCCGTTAAATGCCAACTAATTGAGAGCATAGTAAAAGCCTACTTGCCTGTGATTGACAGACAGGGCAAACAAGAATCAGTTGTCTGCTCTGTTTTACCTGGATTGTTTCTACAAATGAAAATGTGTTACCTGTATCATCATCATCATCATGTGCCATACCGGTTGACGTAGGCGATCATGTCCTTCCAAAATATTATATCTACAGTGCATCGTATCAGGTCTGTTGTTGACTGTTTTCCATGCCATGACAACAAGCTATCCAGTATTTTCTCTCTTTGCCGTCCGCGATCTCTCTTCACTTTTATTCTGCCAGTTGTAACCAAGTATTCCAACTTTTCTCTGTTCATGATGCGCCCGAAAAAATGTTGATTGTTTGTTTCTGATGTTTTTTATGAGCTACCTTTTGTGTTGGCTTATTTGAGAATTTCCTCATTGGTCTTTTTAGCTGTCCAGGGAACTTTCTATATTCTTCTGATAAATCCCATCTCTGTGATTTCTAATCACTTTTTCATTTGTTTGTCCATTGTCCGTGATTCGCTTCCTTAGGTCAGAATTGGTTCTATATAGCACCGATGAACTCTCTTTCTCATTTCTATTGACATAGATTTGTTGCATAAAATATTTGTAATTTTCTGCAATGCTATTTTGGCCTGAACTATTCTAGTTTTTATTTCTGTGGTGCATCTTCCATCTGATGTTATTATTGTGCCAAAGTATTTGACACGTTGCACTTGTTTCAGATTTGTCCTGTTCATTTTTATGCTGCATGATGGTGATGATTGTTTCTTTGATATGACTAATACATCTGTTTTCTTAATGTTCAAACTTAGACCTTTTTTGTTGCTTTCTTTTATTATTATGTCTATCATTTCTTGTAGTTCATTCTCTGTCTCTGCTATTAAGACTGTGTCATCCGCATATCGCAAATTATTTATGTTGTGATCGTTGACTTCAATTCCTTTTTTGTCTACTATTGATCTCATAATATGTTCGCTGTGAAGTGAAAACAAATCCGGCAACAGAACACATCCGTGTCTGATTTATTGTTTTATATATTGGAATTGTCCTGTTTGGTTGCTAATTTGTTTAGGTGCTGTTGCTTGTTGCCAGTACATGTTTTTTTTTATTATTCTCAGATCCTTGTCATCAATGTTTAATTTCTCTAGCATATTGATTATTTCTACATGCTTTACTTTGTCAAATGCTTTTGTGTAGACTATAAAGCACATATACAAATCATTCTTTACCTCTAGAGATCTTTCTATCAATGTTCTTAAGATGTATATTGCATTATTGGTGCCCTTTCCTTCCACAAATCCACTTTGTTCCTCGCTTATTTCTGGTTTTATTTTGTTCCTTACACGTCTCATGATGATTCTTAGTAAAAAAAAAACTATGGCTCATGAGACTAATAATGCGATGGTCTTCACTATCAGTGGTACCTGACTTCTTCAGTATGGCTACACAAATAGATATCCACACTTTCCTAGGTGGGGATTTTACTATCAACACCTGACAGAACAATGTCTGCATACGCTTCGAGAATTGCTGGAATGGGTGGTGGAGCGGATATGGGATGCCTCGACTGCAGTGAAAGTGATTTCATTAATAGAGTAGAATAGAAAAGATAGGACTTTATGAGACTGGAATCGCAAGGGAGTGAAAATAAATACCGCGTGTTTGCTATCAAAATCTGGATACATTAAAATCAAATTCCAGTTTGTTTGAATGAGAGACCTGCCATGATGATGTAATTAGTTCAACTATATTTTATTACCATTTAATAATAATAGTTTTTTTTTAATATTCCAAAATTATTACTTAATCAGTGGAGTCAAAGCATATACACATACAATTTCCAATATTAGGAAGAGACAATCATCATTTTTTGTTTGCCATGTAATGAGAAGAGAACAACTGGAATATATTGTAACAACTGGAAAAATTGAGGGACGAAGAGATAGAGGGAAGCGAAGAGAAAAAATAACAGACAACTTAAGAGAATGGCTTGGCAGAAGGTCAACAGCAGAAATGATAAATAGCTGCCGAGATCGAAAGTTGTGGAGAGACATGATCACCTACGCCAGTAGGCCCGGTACTTGATGATGATGACACATACACGTTATATGCATACATACGTTCATATCTACATACAAACGAACGTGCGTAAGTACACACATACATATACACATATACATGCACATTCTTTTGGTCCACTACTTCTCGTGACATGCAGGAAAGGCAACCAACAAACCGAGCGATGTGACTGGTATTCTCATTATATAAAATTAGCTTCCGGTCTGATTTAGATGAATCTAACTGAAGGTAAATAATATAATGTGGCCTTAGTTAAGGGCGATAGCTCAGTGGTTAGTGAACTAGACTACAAAGGACAAGAGGTAGGGTTCGATCCCAATCGATGGCCTCCGGTTCACCGAGCCTTTAATGGGTACCGGATTTTTTTTTTTCTGGGAAAGTAAAGCGGCACGGCGTAATACCAACTATATTACCCCAAAAATCATGTGCCGAAGGTCTGTAAAATGTATTGTCACTAACACCATATTCCCTATACGCCACTTGGCGTGACGTGGGTACTTTACTTTTTTTTTTTTTAGTTAAGAACTAAGTACTTTGTTTTAGTGCAAACAAATACAAACAATTCTCCAGTTTTAATTTGCGAATAATTCAATCTTTTTTTTAAATAAATATATATATATATTCCTATAACCTATCAAGTGTAATATACGAAATGGAAGAACTGTCTGGAGAAACATGATCCGACGAAGTTAGCGACGTCTTTGTGAATTAATACATCATGTGTGACTGGTGAGCAGGTGTCAGGGTTCTTGATACAGTTAATTGATTACACGGAGGAGATCCTCATGTGCTGCCCAAGCCAGTCTATGAGTGGCCGTATCTGATTTCCTTCACAATTAAAGCGTCAGGAGGCGAGCAATCGTCTTCAGGCCAGCTATTGAAGAACACAAATTTAATTTCGAAATAGTCAGTCAAATAAGGTGTCATTTAATTAATGTTCAAGTAGTCCAGGCTTTATATAAGTTAGGTATGATAGTGCAGTGACATTTCTCCCTCCCCCCCCCCTCTCTCTCCCTCTTTCTCTCTCTGGTCCATCGCCATGCATGATTAGATAAGAAGCGCATATATGATGTTGAGAAACAAAGATGAGTTTTGAGCATTTAATTCAAAGAAATAGAAAAATATAATTAAAGTACACCTCGCTCATTCTCTATCAACCATTCACCAACCAGGTCTTTTCTTAATGTCCATGTTCATCTACTTGATTAGAGAAATAAGGAATTGATAAGAGCTCCAAAAAGAAAGTTAAATTATGAGAAATAATACATATAGAATAGAGAGTGTTACAACTAATGTACATTTCTCTCCTTTCATCCTCTCTCTCTGTCTCTCTCTCTCTCTCTCTCTGTCTTTCTCTCTCTCTTTGTGTCTCACTTACTATTTATTTTTTAATCGATTTCACTTCTTTGTTTGTACTTCATTCTACACTTTCTATTTCTATGTGTCGCACAATACCCTCCTCTCTCAATCTATCACCAGATAGCCGGCATCTGAAAAGAAATCTGAATAACCAATCGTTATTGAGTTATTTTCGGGTCATCATCTTTATACTCCGAACATGTCCATAGATGCCCAGATCCCCTCAGCAAGACCCGCAGTGTCCAGCCTCTGACAACTCCAGTTCTGTGTTGGTTGATAAAATCCTTTTACACGTCCACTAAGTTTCTCGTTTCTGGCTGTGCCCATCTTAACTCCCATCTCTTTCATCGGAAGAATTGGCGTGGACTCGTGGTCGTCGAAGTACCGTGCCCTTCCCACATCTCGGAGGGCATTGATGATGTCTTCCTGATCCAATGGTTGACCGTCTTCAATGACAGCGCAGCTAGCCAACCTGTCTGCTCTTTCCTTTCCCCGTACTCCTGCATGTCCTGGGACGTAGACAAAGGTGACCTTATGTATTTTCGACTTCTGCAATGACTCCATCAATTGCCTACATAGAGAGAAGAGAGCCCTCCTCCACTTTTCTTATCATGCTCATCGAATCACTCAGTATACAGGCATGGGTGTGGTCTCGTGACTCTAACCAGTTGAGTGCCCTGCTCACCGCACTCACCTCCATCGTCACGCTTCTCGTGGTCATAAAGTATGCGCCACTGTCTTCTTTGACAGTTTTCTGCGGAGCGTGCTGTAAATGCCCACGAAGTCCTTTGCTGCGGTAATACGGATCCCTCAATATAGATCGTTGACTAGACTATAGATGATGTCTGCATCTTTCTCATCGGTGTTATCCAAGACAAGACTTGATCTTCGCATTGACCACAACCGAGCTCTGCTACCTACATTTCCTTTCGAGTGTGACAATAAACGAGAATGACGTAATCAGGTGAAAGAAGGTTCAACTGTTTCTTTCTTTCTATCTTTTTTTCTTTTATATTTATATACGAAATATTTTGCTTGCTACATTATAGGTATTAGGTATATAGCCCAACCCCACCAAAAAAAAGGAGAGAGAAAGGTACTACACTTTCATTTTTCAAATTCTTATTTTTTCCTTTTAAGAACAATAAGAGAGTTTAACTGCTGACTTTAATATACACAATTTATACGTATCTTGTATCCAGCTTCCCATATTTTTAGAACCCTTTCTTTTTATTTCTCACCTGACTGCCTGGTCAGTGAAATATATAGTTGGTCAGTCCGCCCACTTATTTTAGTTCAGTCTGGAGCGCAGAGAAGTGACCTTTTTTAAAAATTTCATTTCTGCAGTATCTAGCATATTGTCGCCATGTGGTTAGATTTGTGTATATATCCTCATATATATATATATATATATATATATATATATTTGTGTTGTTCCAGCTGAAGGCCTACTAGCCGAAACGTCCACTTTTGTATTGTTACTTACCTTACGTAAAGGGTTAACATATAACTTAATTTCTTCTTTTTAAAAATTTTCTTTAACTTCAAAGTCAGCATGTAAGCTATGATCATCATCATCATCATCATCGAGTGCCTTCTCCGCAACGAAGGTTGGCTATCATGGATCGCCATTCTACTCTGTTTCTTGCTTTGATGGTGCAGGCTGTCATAGATTGACTTGTTCATCTTTTGATGTTACTCGTCCATGTTAGTCTTAGTCTGCCTCTGACTCTTTTACCTTGTATTGTCCCTTCCAATATTACTTTTAGTAGGCTGTTGTGTCTTTTAACATGCCCCAAAAATTTCATTTGTCTTGTCTTAATTGTATTTAGTAGTTCTCTTTTTATTTTTATCTGTTTTAAAACTTCATCGTTTGTTTTCTTTTCCGTCCATCCAATTCTACCTATTCTTTTATAAATCCACATTTCAAAGGCTTCAATTTTCTATTCTGTTTTCTTGTTTAATTGCCATGTTTCTGCACTATACAGGAATATTGAGAAGATGTAACATTTTGCCATTCTTAGTTTCAGCCCTGCTGATATTTGTTTTGTTGTTAAAATATTTTTCATGGCATTAAAATTACTTTTTGCCATACCTATTCTTTTGTTTATTTCAATTGTACATTTTCCATCATTGGTTATAGCATGTCCCAGGTAGTTTAGTTCTTAACTGTCTCCAGATGTATTCCCTCAACTGTGATATTTAATTGTAGGTCTTGAGAATTTTGTTTGTTTATGATCATAGTGTTAGTCTTTTTTATATTCATATCTAGTCCATATTTTTTGCTTGTTATGTTTATCACATTAAGTAATTGTTGTAGGTCTTTAGGATTTTCTGCTATTAGAATAGTGTCATTAGCATATCTTAGGTTATTGATTATCTTTCCATTAATCTTTAGCGTGGTATCTCTAAGATGTTTTTAAAAATTTGCTCAGTGTATTGATTGAACAAGCTTGGTGATAGGATGCATCCTTGTCTTACTCCTCTTTTTATGCCCATGGGTTATGGTCTATTCTATCGAAAGCTTTGGTGTAGTCTATGAAGCAGGCATATATTGCAGACCAATATAATATGGCAGACCACCGTGAAAGAGATTGGAGCCTCATCACGTAACACTCCAAAGAAAGCCATGGAGAGAAATTATAACTATTGTTTTAAGAACGAATTAAAAATAGCTACATGGAATGTTAGGACCTTATACCAACAAGGAAAATTAGAAAATCTAATGGTAGAAGCAGAACGATTAAACATAGATATCTTAGGCATATCAGAAACAAGATGGAAGGAAAGTGGATACATACAAGACGATAAATATACATTTATATATTCTGGTAACACAACAGAACATCAAAGAGGAGTAGGCATTCTAATAAAACGAGAGCTACAAAAATATATAAATACCCACTAGACATACAATGATAGGATTATACTATTAAAAATGAATGCAAAACCATTTGACATAGCAATAATACAAACATAAGCACCTACTCAAGACTATACAGACGAACAAATAGAGGCATACTATGAAGATCTAAACACAGTTATGAAGCAAGTGAAATCATCAGACACCTTGATTATAATGGGTGATATGAACGCTAAAGTAGGAAAAGGTAAGACCATTATAGGAAATCATGGTTTAGGAAAAAGGAATAACAGAGGAGAAAGATTAATACAATTTTGTGAAGATATGATAGCAATAAGAAAGTTGACACTTGATCTTCAACAACAGCGTGTAGGTGTTTATGTGAAAGCTATACTTGATACATAAGTTTCAAAGGTAGCTATATCGGGCAAAAGTCATACATAGTGAGACACGCAGAAGTCACTTAGTGATTGTATTTACGTGAGGAAGCCGTGATTCTTACATGTACAATATAGGAAGTGCAGGGGTTTACACTTATGCCGGGGACAGGAATTATCGCGCAAGGAGGTACGTTTAATGAGAAAATTACTAGGAACTATTTTTGTTTATTTATCTTTCCTTCAACTCTGTGGACTTCCAGCGTCGAGGAAAACGTGGTGGAACCAATGCGCTGTGGTATGTCTCGTGGTTATTGATCATGGTGATGTCTCCATTTTTATCAGTCGTTCTAAATTAGCCTTTTCCTGCTAATTTTAAGTTTTGTTGCTGTTTATATGATACTCTTTAGCGGTGATCGTGTTTTATTTCCATCTATTTGATTAAAAAAATGTATTCCTGTACCAGCAAAACTATTTCAGTTATTTTCCACATTTTTGGGGTTTCTTCCTCTATTTTGTTACGTTCAATATTTTTTCAATCATTTCATCTCTGATGCGACTATTTTTTCTCTCTCTTTTGCACTTGGAATCATCCTTATTAATAACATTCGTCATCTTGCAAAAGAGATTGAACATGTTTATACGAGCAGTAAATTGCTCTATCAGACATGGAACTTATATTTAATGCATATCAATTTCTGTTTTACAAATTAACCATGCATTCTGCACTTCGTCTGATGCATGTTCCTGGCTATCATTTGTCCATTATTAACCAGAGCGTTTTGTTAAAGGTTATTAAGGACGGCTGTGAAGGGAACGACATTCATATCATATAAAACTGTCTCTGCCGATATGACATTTCGGACAAGAAGATATTTTACATTTCCGTCTTTATTACTTCTCTTACTGTACTTTAAAACCTCATTAGTTACTAAGAGCTGCAACCTACCTCAGATAATGTTCTTTTAAGGTGTAATTAGTTCATATTCTTGTTATATTGCTTACGTTTATGTTCAAAGTAATTTAACATCTGTCAAACTTTATTTTAAAAACAACACACACACACAAAAACATCTGAATTTGCACATACTCCGTAAGGGTTAAAAAAAAAAATTCAAAAGGTGGTAAGGGAGGAGATGGAGCATAATTTCTTGGTAATTTGTTCGTCGGTACCTCTTCCCTGAGGTATTAAATGAAGTTTATATTTTTACTGGGATCCGTCACTTTATTTCATTGTTTCTATTTATTTTATACACATTAAAAGAGTACAGATAAAGTGTAGCCATGTATATATATATATATATATATATATATATATATATATATATATATATTGTATTAATGTTGGGTGTATGTTTTAAAAACAAGGTAAAAGAAACAGAGGCAGACCAAGACTAACATGAATGTATAACATCAAAAGATGGACATGTCAGCCTATGACAACCTACACCGTCAAAGTAAGAGACAGAGAGCTATGGCGCTCCATGGTAGCCAACCTTCTATGCGGAGACGGCACTCAATGAATGAATGGATATTTTAAAAACATTAATCTGGTAATCACTTTTCCATTTCTTTCTTTTCCTGTTACAAATACTATGCCTTTTCATTATAGTCTAATTACTTATCCAGTCCACTTGATGCCCTTCATCACACTAAGGCAATTACTAAGCAAGGTTGTTTGACTCTACCCAACTTGGGCCGGTTTTCCTTCAGTTTTCTACCAAACCTTTCTTCTACGAAATGTCTCATTTGGTCTTCCTCTTGTTCCCATGAGTTCAGCGAAGAGAAGTACATCTCACTAAGGCATTCTAAGAACATGCTTATTCAGCGCCATCTTCTCTTTAGGAACTCTGTAGTGATGTTATCCATGCAGGTTTACTTGTGATGATCTTTGTTGAAGATAATGTTAGGGAAAAAAATCCATTTAAAAAAAAAATATTTTTCAGACTTTTGTTTTCCAAAGGCTTCTACTTCGAGGCAGATGGTTTTGATAAGTCTCCATGATTCCGAGCAATATTGTAGGATGCTTGACACATTGTTTTCTGACAATTTCTTTAATATTCTTGATGATGTCTTTGTTGTTGTTCATTTTTCTATGTAGCAAAAGGTAATTTTTCCATAATACTATATTAGAGTAGGTTAGAAGACAGACAAGTGAGTGAAATCGAATTATCAGCTTCAATGAGAACATAGATGCACCGAGTACTGACAGGTATAGAAAGAAAGAGTTAATGATGAGTTTGTCTTCGCAGAACAATATCTCTTCTGAGCAGCGTCGCTATAGTTCCATGCTTGTGATTTGCAGACTCTCAGCAGTTCTATCGCTTCAGATTAAACCATCCGCAGCTACATTTCCCGATGCTAACGTCATTTGAGATTGGTACATCATGCCGTAGTATCCTTCTGATTCTGAACGTTTTTTATTCTTTCATGTATTCTTTTTTTGTTTGTTGCGTGCACACACATTTTTCTTATATCTCCAGCGAAGTCTCGAGGGGCTGAATTTTGCGTGAAAATAACTTTTTTTTCTGTTTTGCACACCATGCGCTCTGGTGTCCCTCGTCTTTTAGGCGGATATTCTCCAACTTCAGGGGTGTTCTAATTTTTTTTCTATAATCTAGAGTGACATATTGGTTAAGTTTTTTGTTTTCCTATCAGTTTTGTCCAGAAAACGACCATTCTTGATCCACTAAATTTCGATTTCCATCAGTCAAGGTATCTGTATCTTGCATATTCTGCACACCTAACTTCCGCGACTCATAGGAGGAAGAGGTATGTTTTACAGCACTCGGGAAAAATGACAAATAAACAACAGAAAAAAAAACCAAAGAACAATATGTGATTCGAAGCAGGATCGAACCCGTATTCATTGGCACTGCGCCTTGCCACGAGAAGGCGAACGCTTGGGAACACTGCCACTCAGCTAATTAAAAATATTATTTATCGTGGACGGTGTCTTTCACGCATGTGTTCTCATGACTATAGCATAGGGTTACAATCACAGATCGGGAATAAATACCACTGGAAACTACTATTCGTGTAGTTTCGTCATATAAATGTTTGTCTGCAACACAAGTATTCAGCCCTACCGGGAGATACATGTCTTAATAGGAAAGTACCTAAACACAATTTATTCCCGAGCTGTGATCGTAGCCCTATGCTATAGTCATGAGAACACTTGCGTGAAAGACATCGTCCACTATAGCTAATTTTTTAGCTAGATGAGTGGCAGTGTTACCTAGCGTTCGGCTTCTCGTGGCAAGGCGCAGTGCCAAGGAGTACCGGTTCGATCCTGATTCGAACCATACGTTGTTCTTTGTTTTTGTTCTGTTGTTTTTTTTTTGTCATTTTTTTTCTGAGTGCTGTACTACATACATCTTCCTTGTTTGATTCGCTGAATTATCGCCTCGGAAGTTTCCCTCTATAATAATATTCATTTATTATTATTTGTCTCCACACTTAACTTTCCTCTTTTGTCGATATCCGAGAGGGCTAGACATCGAATCTCACTACCCAAATCGGGGAGAAAGGGCGATGGGATAAGGTCATGAAGAAATCAAAGATTCGAAGTGAAGATTTCCCACTGCCAATGGTAAAATTCAAACCAAATACCTTTGGACCACCTCTTACCTCTATACAAAACAGCAACACCGCCCTCCCTCCCCCCCCCCCCCCAAAAAAAAAAACCCTCACAATATGAGACAAATTTACGTGTTTATTATTATTTGCGTTTTTCAAAAGTTTCAATAAAATATATGTGTGATTGTACTATTCGTGTTTGTCTTCTTTCTGATGTTCAGGTATATCTATATTTCTTTACTATTTTCATTCAAAGCCACAAGAAGCTACAGATCGTACTGCTATTTTCCTTTTCTACGATTTACAACGTCCGCAGATATCGAGAGTGTTGTTGGGAAGGAACCTGATCGTTACTGCACGAAATTGATGAGGGAGCGACGCTTGACGCTGTTTTCTTGTGACTGATTACTATTAAGGTGACCATATTTTTGAAACACTAATCCGGGACGGATTATATGACTGTGAAACATGGAGAACAACAGAATTGGCAATAATGAACGACTTTCATTAATGGATGCTTACTCAGAACAAAAGGATGGAGATGGCAGGACAAAATCACTAACATAGAATTATGGAAATGTACCAGTCAAATACCAGTGAATAAAGAGATACAGCAAAGACGATGGCGCTGTATAAACACACACTGCAGAACCCAACTGAGAGTATTACACAAACAGGCCCTTTTTTGGAATCCCCAAGGGATATGACAAAGAGGAAGACAAGAAATTCTTGGAGAAGACAGACAGAAACATAGATGAAGATGATGGGGAAGACATGGAATGATCTTAAAAGAATGGCAAGAAACAGAACGACTTGGAAAGTGTTTGTTGAAGACCTATGCTCCACAGGGTGCTGAAAGGTAGAACATCCGGGAGGGATTAATTTGACTTCAATTTTCCATCAATAAAATGAAATTTATTCCGCCTTTTTCAAGTGAATAATACAAATATTTTAAAACTAATTAAAACACATACCAATATAGGCTTACACAAATTTATAAGGAGTTATTGAATTAAACGTTATTGACTCTCAGTTTCAGTATATAAGAGATAAGAACGGGATAATGTATATTTTTAAGCCGAAGAGGCGTTTATCATATTGTCACAATCGGTAAACGTTTGTGTCCATAATGTATTTTAACAAATCCGGGACAAAAGTTAAAAAATCGGCCAAAATCGGGACAAATTCGGGACAGTAACAAATCCGGGACAAAGGTTAAAAAACAGTAAAAAATTGGGACTTCCGGAAAGATCGGGACGTCTGGTCACCATAATACTATTGCAGTGACGCAGGGACTCAAGACGTCACGAACCAATTATATGGCCCTTTTGGTCTTGTCAGACGGTCTAATGGAGGCTATTGTGTTTTTTTGAGGTTTTGTTTTTATTGAACAGCTTCTCTCGTGGCTAATTCTACCAATGTTTAACAAACACACACGGTCACAGAATGAACAAGTCAGGCCCACTGGTCCACATGGTTTTCCATTCTTTTTCATGCGTCTTTTCTCTTCTAAGTTTTGCCTTAGCACAGTCTCAAATGATGTTATACCGTTCTTTATACATGCTCTCCATGATGTGCGATAACTTACCAGATGTTCCCAGTCATATTCACATAAGGAAAAATCATTCAAAGATCTTCTTCTATCCTTCCTCTGTTGCCGTTGGCGTCGAGGGGAGAAACAATCTGCGATTCTCTGCTCTTCTGTTGGCATCTTCTGATGTTATTCCTCCTAGTGACTCTAGTATTCCATTTATCCATCTGTTTCTCGGTCTTCCTCTTAATCTGACGTTTTCGTAGCGTTTGTTTATGGCTCTTTGATTCATTGTTAGTTCTTTCTGTCTTGTTATGTGGCCGAACCAATTTATCTGTTGTTTCTTTATGTATTCGATGGCTGGTTCAATTTCGAGTTTCTTCCTCAAGTCAGTGTTTCTTACTCTGTCCCTTAAGCTGTTTCCTGTCATTCTTCTGACACATTTCATTTCTGTGGTCGTTATCTTTCTTATTGTTCTAGAGTCCAGCGTCCAATTCTGGCACTGATAGCACAGAGTTGGTAGAAAAATTGATTTGTATATTGCCCTTTTTGCTTCCGTAGTTATTGCTTTGTTTTTCAATATGAAAGAATGTAACATACACACAACAGTGCTCAGAGCCAAAATAGTGGAGAAACATTCAAAGATGATTTACAGATATCTCTATATCTTAGTTTAGGAATGCTGATTTGTCATTTTCCATGTATTAGTTCACCATATAGTATTTGCCTGGGGATGCGCTTTTCTTCCATACGTTGGACATGCCCCAGCCATCTTAGTCTTCGACATCTGAGCATCGACATGATTGTTGGGATCTTAGCATGTTGCAGGACAGTTAAGTTGGTTATTTTGTCCTGCCATTTGATGTGCATTATTCTGTGGAGACATCGCATGTGGAAGACATTTAGTCTTTTTTTCCTGGTTTGAGTTTGTTGTCCAGGTTTCAGATCCATATAATAGTGTGCTAAGCACACAAGTTTGATATATTAAGAGTTTAGTCTTCAGTGTTAGTTTCGTGTTGTTCCAGGCCCTTTCTGTGAGTTTGCCGAAAGTCGTGGCTGCCTTAACAATTCGACAGTTTATTTCATCATCAAGAGAAATGGTTTGTGTAATTGTGGATCCAAGATACGTACATTTCTCAACTGATTCTAATGGACAATCTTTTAGAGTGATTAATAGAGGTTTGATGTGGACTTGACTTAGTATTACTGTTATCTGAACAATAATTGACAGTGAAAAAAGGTCGCATGTTTTGTCCAGGTTGTTGAACAGCGATTGCAGGATGGCTTCACTATGAGCGACTAGAGCAGCATCGTCAGCAAATAAAGGTTCTTTAAGTAGGGCAACATTTGTTTTGGTTTTTGCTCCTAGTCGTGCTAAGTTGAACAGTGAGCCATCTGATCTTGTGCGAATGTAAATATCTCTCCTGAGCTGTTTTCGAAGGCGTAATTTAGGAGGGCAGCAAAAAATATACCAAAAAGTGTGGAGGCGAGGACACATCCCTGTTTCACGAACCAATTGGTGGCTGGCTATAAGTGAAGCGTGCAGTAAACTATGCTTTAGTCAAGTATCTTGAGAGGAGCTGAATCGCCAGCTAATATCTAACATCGATGTGACAGTTTCTTTGTCTTCTTCTAGACCTTGTGAATAGAAAATCTACACCTCAGTCAAGAGGACAACCAGTCAGATGGGGACCAAGATGGCGGTTGTTTTATTTTCGGGGTGTATTTTGTGTGATTAAAGTGATTGATTATAGTTATAATATATTTTATTATTTGGTTATTGGTTATAATTTTCGAAAAGTTGTGTAAAGTTTTCTACCAAAGAGGAGGATAAGAACTGATAAGTACTTTTTAAAATGTAAAGAGCTGAAGTTTTATATTTAGATCGTAAAAGATCGCATGTGAGACCTTAGCGATCAAACACGTGGGGGGAAACATCAGTCAGGCTAAAACCCCAAAGTGTGTTTTTCTTAAGTTAAGCCCTTAACTTACGACTGACTCAGCAGGTCGATAAGGGATAAATGTTTTATGCTAAGAGAAATACACAGAAGATGGAGATAGATAAACATAAAGTACCAACGATAAATATATGCGGGATAAAAAAAATAAAGAAGTCGAACTTATAGAAGAAATGACAAAAAGGAAAATTAAAATACTAGGATTAGCGGACACCAGAGTAAAAGGACAACAGATAAAGAAAACACACATGAACTACACGAAAATATTCTCAGGAGTCGACAACACAGAAAGAGCAATACATGGAGTAGGTTTTATCATCGATCCAGAACACGCAAAGAATATTCTAGAAATAAAACACCTTTCAGAAAGAATTATCACAATTAAAGTACTAGAAGACGATCGAAAAACAAATTACATTCAAATCTATGCACCATGCAACAATAATGAAAGAGTCAGCGAAGAATTATATGACACATTGAATGAAATCATTAACAAGATTGACGAAAGCGACGACATGTTAGTGATGGGAGATTTTAATGGAAGGCTTGTGAGAACAGTGATATCTTAGGACCATTTGGCGATAAAACAGCTGAAATAAACGAAAATGGAAGTAGACTGCTGGAACTATGCAATCAAAATGATTTATTTATCACCAACACATTCTTCAAACAAAGAGAGTCGCAAGTATACACCTGGTACACATGGAATGGCACAACATGCAGAAACTACATAGATTTTATACTAACAAGACAACAGAACAAGAAAAGAGTAACCGACAGTAGAGCAATCCCTAATATTACAGATGACACGGATCACAAGATGGTTATGATCACATTAAGACAGCCAAAAATCAAGAGAATATACGAAAACAAACAAAAGAAGCGAAAAGAACAGACAATAAAAATAAAACAATTAAAAGATCAAGAAACATGGAAAACCCTAGAAGAAAAACTAACAGAGGAATTCAAGAAACCCCCTAACGAAGTATGCACAGTAGAAGAAGAGTGGAAACAATTTAAGGAAACAGTAACCAACATCTCTAAAACAGTTTGTGGAACGAAGCTAAGAACAAGAGAAGGGAAAAAGAGCACCCCGTGGTGGAACGAAACAATCAGAAGCAGTTAAAGAAAAGAAGAAACTGTTTAAAAATTGGAGGGAGAACAAGAACCAAGAAAAATATGAAAAATATGCCTTAGTTCGAAAAAGAGTTAAAATGTTGATGAAAGAAGCTAAACAAAATAATTGGACAGAATTCGGACGAAACATGAGCAGGGACTTCAAGACAGCCACAAAAGATTTCTACAAAGCAGTAAAAGCCACAAGAGCGAGAAAAGAAAACCATGATCCTACTGAGCTGATAAATGACAAAGACGGACAGCCAATATCAAATAACCAATGTATGCAACAGAGATGGAAAAAATATTTTGAAGACCTGTTAAACATACCAACAAACAATAAGACAACAAAAACCACGCTAGAACTCACAAATACTAAACCCAACATCATGAAAGTGAAAATCGAAGAAGTAATCAAAAATGCACCAAGAGATAAAGCACCGGGGATGGATAACATACCAATAGAAATAATAGCAGCAGCAGGAGGAACTAGAGGTATCTCTCTTCTCGGCCATGTAGGAAAGCTATACGCCAAAATCTTGGAAAAAAGGCTGAGACCAATAATAGAACTACAGTTAAAAGCGATTCTCAAATGAGGTTCCGAAAAAAAAAGTGGATGCATTGACGCATTATTCAAACGCATTGCAGAAAAACGACAGAACACAATCAAAATTTATACATAGCCTTCATTGACCAGGAAAAAGCATTCGACAGAGTAAACAGAGAACAACTGTGGGAGATACTAACAACATACAGAGTAAGCCAACATCTAACCAACCTTATTAAAAGTCTCTACGTCAACAGCAGCTGCAGGGTCAGAACAGCAGCAGGCTACACAGACCACTTCGAAATTAGATCAGGCGTAAGACAGGGGTGCGTACTATCCCCCCTACTGTTTGTTACATACATGGACTATATATGCAAGCTAACCAACCCATCAGAGACAGAGGAGATCAACGAGCTTCTATTTTCAGACGATCAGGCACTAATACATAAAACAATAGAAGACCTACAAGAACACTTAAACAAACTCAACATCTCAGGCACAAAATACAACATGAAAATCAACATCAACAAAACAGAAGTCATGAATGTCGCCAAAAATAAACAGAACATCAACATAACAATAAAAGGCAGACAACTAAAACAATTAAAGAAATTCAAATACCTAGGAAGTCTAATGACAAACGATAATTCTCAAACAGCAGAGATAGAATCAAGATGCAACAAAGCTTGTCAAATCATCGGACAGTTATCACCACTATTGTCCAACAAGGAAATAACTCTGGAGGCAAAACGAGCACTATACAATACAATCTTCATCCCAACGTTGTGCTACCAATGCCAGACCTGGACCCTAGATGCAAGAACAATAAGAATAATAACCTCAGAGATGAAATGTGTTAGACGAATGACAGGAAATAGTCTGAGAGATAAGATCAGAAATGAAGAACTGAGAAAAAAGCTAGGAATAGCCCCCTCATAGAATATGTAAGGAAACAACAGATAAAATGGTTCGGCCACGTGACAAGGCAAAAAGAACAAAACACAACACAACGAGCCTTCAACAAACGTTGTGATAACACCAGACCCAAGGGTCGACCACGAAAAAGATGGGTCGATGGAATATTAGAAGCACTAGGAAACATAACAGCAGCAGAGGCGAACAGAAGAGCAAAAGACCGCAAATTATATCTCCCCTCGACGCTGAAAGGCAGATGAGGAAGGAATGAAGAAGATGGAGAAGAGTCAAGAGTATTGGGTTTTAAGGTAGACGCATATAATTTGCTGGGTATACATATAATAACCACTCATCCCAACCAATGAACTAAAAGATTGTCCACTAGAATCAGTTGAGAAATTCACGTATCTTGGATCCACAATTACGCAAACCATTTCTCTTGATGGTGAAATAAACAGCTGAATTGGTAAGGCGGCTATGACTTTCGGCAAACTCACAGAAAGGGCCTGGAACAGCACGAAACTAACACTGAAGACCAAACTCTTAATATATTAAACTTGTGGGCTTAGCACACTATTATATGGATCTGAAAACTGGACAACAAACTCAAACCAGGAAAAAAGACTGAATGTCTTCCTTATGTGATGTCGCCGCAGAATAATGCACATCAAATGGCAGGACAAAATAACCAACTCAACTGTCCTGCAACGTGCTAAGACCCCAACAATCATGTCGATGCTCAGAAGTCGAAGACTAAGATGGCTGGGGCATGTCCAACGAATGGAAGAAAAGCGGATCCCCAGACAAATACTATATGGTGTACTAACACACGCAAAAAGGGAGCCGCGATAGCACAGTGGTTAGTGAACTGGACTACCACGGACAAGGGGTAGGGTTCGATCCCAACCGACGGCTTTCGGGTTCACCCAGCCTTAAATGGGTACCGGATTTTTTTCTGGGAAAGTAAAGCAGCACGGGCGTAATACTGACCACATTACCCCAAAAATCATGTGCTGAAGGTCTGTAAAATATATATTTTCACCATATTTCCCTATACGCCACTTGGCGTGACGGGGGTACTTTACTTTTACTTTTTTTAACACACAGAAAAAGACAAATCGGCAGACTTAAACTACGATATAGAGATATCTGTAAATCATCTCTGAATGATTTCTCCATCTGTGAATATGTTACTGGGTACATCTGGCAAGTGATAGCACATCATGAAGAGCATGTATAAAGAATGGTATAACATCATTTGAGACTGTGCTAAGGCAAAACTTAGAAGAGAAAAGACTCATGAAAAAGGATGGAAAACCCTGTGGACCAGTGGGCCTGACTTGTTCATTCTGTGACCGCGTGTGTTTGTCAAACATTAATAGAATTAGCCACGAGAGAAGCTGTTCGACAAAAACAAAACCTCAGAAAAATACACAATAGCATCCACTAGTCCGTCTGACAAGACGAAAAGGGCCATACAACCAATCAAATAGGAGCCAACTAACTCAAAATCGCTCAGCCTACCGAATGACCTACCACCTAACATTTACAAAAAATACATTAATTATTTCCAGTATATTTTAAGAAAATGTAACTACAGATGTACGCTATAGCTTGTTTCATAACTCGTGCCCAACTTTTAAAATCGATAGCTTTTTAACCGCTTGTTGTAAGTTGTTCAAAATTTGCATGTAAAGTTATAATGATTATAACCCAACAGGGAATTAATTTCATTTAAAAAAAACATTTGGTTATTATTGTTGCTTATTTGATTTATATAAATTTATAACGACCCATTGATGTAGTCAAAACTTAATGTTTACAGTATTTTAAGTTAAAAATAGCGAGTAAAAATCCATACACGGTAAAATTGACGTGTTTGCACGCTTTTACCGTGGTTTTTTGACACAATTAGACACTTGTAAAAAACACGAGAAATTGTGTGTTCCATTTCCGTTCATTCATAGGTGAAGACGTGGAACGATAACATTTATCATGAGTCTTAAAATGACATTCTGCAGTTTACAAAACATCGCAATAAAAATGTATGACTATTTTTGCAAAGAGGCTAAACGAGGACGATTATTTCATTCTTTAGAAAACCCTGAGAATAGGACAAGACACATTTTGGATTTATCTAAATGGTCATTTAATCGCTTGATTCAAGCACGTGACCGTCAATGTTAAAAATATACAAAATTACAAGGAAGAGCAAAAATGTTGGATAATTTCGACAGTGAACTTATTAGAAGTGAAATTCGCAAAATGTTGGGTATGAATGAAACTGTTACAATAAGAAAATTAAAAGTATCGCTGAAAAAGAACAACAGTATTGAAATATCAAAGTCTACTTTATGGAGGAATGTGAGAGCTGCAGGCTTTACATTCAGAAAGTATTCCAATGGACGAAACATCATCTGTGAGAAGCCACATATAGTAGTCATGAGAAGCAAGTACTTACGTGAAGTAAAAGAGGTGCGCAAGCAAGGTTATGATATTGTGTACTTGGAAGAAACATGGATCAATGCTCACCACACTAACCAAAGGGAATGGCAGTCATCAGATGGAAAGATTAAGAGATTAATACCTAGCAGCAAAGGACAGCGCTTGATAATTGCTCATGCAGGTAGTCGAAAACATGGACTAATACAGAATGCAGAGCTCATTTTTCTTTCAAAATCCATAGACAATCGGAATTATCACTCTGAGATGAATGGTCACATATTTAGACATTGGATTGAAAATTCTGTTCTCCCATCACTAGATCGACCATCTTGCCTAATAATGGACAATGCAGTGTACCACAACATTGTTGCACTTGAAGATAAAGTCCCGACGTCATCCAGTACAAAAGATGCTATTAAGATATGGCTCACAAAGGAGCACATACAATTTAATAACATGTACTTAAAACCTGAATTACTATCTCTAGTAAAGCAAAAACAAAGGACAAAAATTTTTCAAATAGATAAGATTATCCAAGAGCACGGTCATATAAGTTTGAGGCTGCCACCTTACCATGCTCATTTAAATCCATTAGAACTAATCTGGGCAAAATTAAAAGGACAAGTGGCAGATGAAAATACAACATTCAAAATATGCGATGTAAAGACTCTTGCTAATCTCGCTTTATTAAATATAGACAAAGATTATTGGGCTAAATGTGAAGACCACGTCTTAAAACAGGAAGAGGAATATTGGAAAAATGATGGTTTGTGGAATGTTCAACTCCAAACAGTTATTAATCTATTAGACTCGTCTGATTCAGAATGAAAGTATATAGCCCCCACAATGTTGGCCCCTATATTACCTTAAATTAGTTCAACAAACGGTCCTTATCAGGACCACACAACTATGAAAATTGGACATACAGGTATACCTTGATATTATCGTCCGTCCTCGAACTGAGAAGACAATAATTCTCCAGGTGTTTTGTCTTATTAGGTTATTTCCCCATTACGGCCACGCCTTTACCTAGTGAAAATTAATCATAGACCAGCAACTACGGTAATTTCTATTATTTAGGGGTTCACAATTTACAATTTTGACAAACATCAAAGAAATTCGCCGCTTTAAGAAAACTGCAGCTGCAAGATATTTGTTAAATATACATTTAAAGGGTCTTTTGCATTCTAATAACATTTGGAAAATTTCAACAGTTTTTAACAAATGGTTACTGAGTAATAGCGTTTTGAAGTTGGGCACGTGATTTGAAACGTTTTATAATATGAATACAGCACGAATCTCAAACTTTCATTTGCCAATAATTACACCCTCATTCCAGCTCTGAGGTCACTTTCTCATTCTGCTTCCAGAGTACAGTAAAGTAACTCTGATGCCAGCATCAGGTGTATTCTGTAAAAGTTCGTGTCTATTTTGTTCTATTAAGTCTTTAGACGGGAGTGTTTTAAATTGCTTACCTTTATTGTGTACTTCAGAGAATGTTATATCTCTCGTAAGCCGTTGATTATTTACATTATTTATCATCGTATCATCTTCTATAATTTCGAATGCTATTTAGCACCATTTATATATATAGCCTGAATAAGTTCCCTGTAAAGCGTTACAATTTTCGCATTGTGTGATAGCCTAGGAATTCATCTTGGTTCGCCAAATGGGATAAAAACTCTGGAAGTGATTATTTTTATTTTATAGTGTAGAAACAGCGTTAATGGCTCTGGCTGATGTCAACGCACAACACGTGGTCAGTGCCGGATTTAGACATGGTGTGAGGTTAAAAGCTAAATGTAACTTTGAAGCCCACCTTCCCTAAAAAAGAAAAAAAAGAAAAGAAAAGATAAGAAAAACAAAGAACAGCAACACATAAAAGTCTTACAATACTTAAAATCCGGTATAAAAATATGATCTAAGTTCAAAATAAATTCAGAAATGTTATGTAGGCTTTTTTTGCTACGTGACCCTAAGTTACAGCTTATTTAGCTTATAAGTAAATTCGGACCTGCACATGGTTATTAATGAAGGCATAACTCAAATAAAAACAATATTCCGCGTTTGAATAACTTTGACATTAGAATTCAATATTTTTATGAAAAAACTATTAAATAACAAATAGCATTACCTGTAAATGGTTTAACTTACTTCCCTGGATGAATAGATAGATAGATAGATAGATAGATAGATAGATAGATAGATAGATAGATAGATAGATAGATAGATAGATAGATAGATAGATAGATAGATAGATAGATAGATAGATAGATAGATAGATAGATAGATAGATAGATAGATAGATAGATAGATAGATAGATAGATAGATAGATAGATAGATAGATAGATAGATAGATAGATAGATAGATAGATAGATAGATAGATAGATAGATAGATAGATAGATAGATAGATAGATAGATAGATAGAGATCTGTTTAATTTACCACATTTGTTTGGGTTGGGAAATACAAATACAGATACAATCCTGAAATAGTGACGGATAGGTAATTTAATTAAAACAAAACTCATTTAATTTCTTGATACAACTTCATCATCATCATCAAGTACCGGTCCTACTGGCGTAGGTGATCATGTCTCTCCACAACCTTCGATCTCGGCAGCTATTTATCATTTCTGTTGTTGACCTTCTGCCAAGCCATTCTCTTAAGCTGTCTGTTATTTTTCTCTTTGCTTCCCTCTATCTCTTCGTCCTCAATTTTTCCAGTTGTTACAATATACTCCAGTTGTTCTCTTCTCATTACATGGCCAAAAAATGATGTTTGTTTCTCCTAATATTGGAAATTAGCTCTCTTTTTGCTTTGACCTCTCTCAGAACATCTTAAATACTCTTCTTAGCTGTCCATGGTACTCTCAACATTCTTCTGTAAAACAAGATTTCTACAGACTCCAGTAATTTTCTTGTCTGTTGTCCTATTGTCCATAATTCGCATCCATATGTTAAGATTGGCTCTACATAACGTTTAAGAACTCTTTTTCTTGTTTCTATTGTCAAAAATGGATTGCATAGTATCTTCCTCATTTTTTGGAAAGCTGCTTTTGCCTGAGCCATTCTGCATCTCACCTCTTTTGTACATCTTCCGTCTGATGTTAACAAAGTTCCTAAATATTTAAATTCATTTACCTGTTTTAATATTGTTCCACTTGTCTTTATTTTGCACTGAGGTGATGTATTTTTCTTTGTTGTTACCATAACCTCTGTCATTTTGCTATTAAGGCTGAGTCCTTTATTTTTGCTTTCTTTCACTATAATGTCCAACATTTCTTGTAACTCATTTTCATTCTTATCGATTAATTAAAACTGACCTGAGGAAGAAACTCGAAATTTAACCAGCCATCGAATACATAAAGAAACAACAGATAAATTGGTTCGGCCACATAACAAGACAAAAAGAACTAACAATGACTCAAAGAGCCTTAAATAAACGCTACGAAAACGCCAGATTAAGAGGAAGACCGAGAAAGAGATGGATAAAGGGAATACTAGAATCACTAGGAGGGATAACATCAGAAGAGGCCAATAGAAGAGCAAAGAATCGCAGATTGTTTCTCCCCTCGACGCCAACGGCAGCAGAGGAAGGATAGAAGAGGAAGAAGATTAAGAAGAATCGATTAATACTGTATCATCAGTATACCTTAGATTATTTATATTATGACCTCCAATTGTTATTCCAGGCATGTCCCTTATGGATCTTAAAATAATGTCATTATAAATATTAAACAAATCTGGTGACAGCACACAACCTTGTCTAACACCCTGTTTTATTTGTTGAAACATTCCTAATTGGTTTCCAGTTCTTATGGCCGCTGTTTGTTGCCAGTACATGTTCTTTATTATTCTTAGATCTTTGCTGTCTACGTTTATGCTTTCTAAAATGTTAATTATTTCTTGGTGCTTTACTTTGTCAAATGCCTTGGTGTAATCTATGAAACATTGGTATAGATCTGTTTTCACCTCTATGGCTCTTTCTACTAAAGATCTTATGATATAAACGGCATTGCTTGTTCCTTTATCTCTAACAAAACCACACTGTTCATCGCTAATTTCTGGACTGATTTTGTTTCGCACTCTTCGCATGATGATTCTTAGTAATATCTTAGTCATATGACTCATAAGGCTTATTGTGCGATGATCATCGCATTCAGCCGCACCCGATTTCTTTGGTAGGGCTATAAATATTGATTTGAACACGTCGTCTGGTATATATCCGCTGTTGTAGATATCATTCAATATTTTTGTTATTAATTCTATTCCAAAATCACCCATGGCTTCAATCTCTTCTTTAGTTATATTATCTGGTCCAGGAGCTTTTCCAGCTTTCATATTGCGCAAGGTGTCTTCCACTGCTTCTCTGAGTATTTCTTGTCCTTCTCCATTATCCTTAATATTTACTTCCGTTCGTTCATCATTATAAAGATCTTTAATGTATTCTGTCCATCGTTACCTTATGTTTTCTTGATCATCAACAGTTCTCCTTCCTTTGATCTTAGACATCCATTTTTTGATTGCGTTTTTCTTCCTGTTAATTCCTCAGTTTGTTTGTATATAGCGTTAGCATCTCCTTTTTGTTGCATTTCAATCTCTTTGCATCTCTCTTTTAGCCATGCTTCTTTTGCTTCATTGCATTTTACTACAATTTCTTTATTTAATCTCTTATTCTCATCTTTATTTTCTTTATTTCTTCTTCTTGTATCCATTAGCTGCAAAATGTAATCTGTCATCCATTTCTTTCTTGAAATTGTCCTCACTAGTAGTATGAACTCTTTTGATGTTTGTTGCATTGATTCTTTTAGCATTTCCCACTGTTCATCAATGCTTTGTATCTTCTCTATAGCATTGTACCGGTTCTGAATTGTGATTTTATATTTGTCTTGCAGCTTCTTGTCTGATTTTAGTAAATCTAAATGTAACTTGATGTTAATTGAGGCTCGTTTTGTTGTTTTTAATTTTACTCTAAGCTTTCCCACAACTGGTACACGATCACTATTGCAATCTACCCCTGGTCTAGTTTTCACACACACCAGACTGTTTCTAAATCTATTGCTTATCATTATGTAATCAATTTGACTACGTGCGTTGTCCCCTGGGCTTTTCCATGTCCACATACGTCTTGGATGTTGCTTAAACCAGGTGTTTCCTATCATCATGTTGTGTGTTCTTGCCCAGTCAATAAGTTTCTCACCTCTTTCATTCCTCTAGCCTAAGCCATAATGACCAACTACTTCCTCAACCCTTTCCTTTACTACTTTTGCGTTAAAATCCCCTAGAACTATGGTGTTTTCATGTGGTTTGCATTCACGAAGTGCCTTATTTAACTCATTGCAAAATTTATCAGTTGTTTCCTTCAGACTGTCTGCTGTTGATGCATAAACTTGTATAAAATTTATGTCTATTGGCTTTCCATTCAATTTCACTAAAAGGACTCTGTCAGATATTGGGTAAAAGCCTTTCACTGTTCTTGCTCTTTCTGCGTCCAAGAGGATACCTACTTCCCTTTGGTGTTCAGTACCTCCAGAATAGATTATTTTATGTTTATCAGAATACATCTCCCCTAATCCGGTGTATCTCATTTCACAAAGTCCCAGTAATTGTAAACCCATTCTTTTCATTTCTTGTATGATGTTTTATAGTTTACCCTTCTGCATGAGCGTTCTCACAATCTAAGTACATATCTTTAGAGTTTGTTTTATCTTTATTTTGCTTAAAGTAGCTTGATGACGATCGGGTATCACCTGTAGCACATGATGTCCCCTACCGAACGAGGGTTTTCCATTGGAATCCCCCTTAACGTTGTTGTCGTTATTTCTATTGTTGTGGCGATTCATGATTGTACAAAGAAAATACGACGGCGGTTTTCTGTTACCCTCCGTCGGTTTGTTTACGGTTGGCTTTGACTAAAAAGTCTCACCCACAAGGCAGAGGGGTTGTTTTACTTCAGGGTACCCTCCTTTAGCCTTTTACTCTCCCGAGCTTACCTGCAAGGCAGCAGGGCAGCCACAGGTTGTACTGTTTGCTGCATACAGTTAAAAAAAAAAAAAAAAAAAAAAACTATCTTTACGTCACATAGTACCATTGCTGGTGTATGACGGGGGGCAACGCTAGGACCAGAGAAATAAAGGCCGCAAAGCAGTCGCCACGACATGTGAGACTCAGGATTTTTATTTCACCCCCGATAGAAAAAAATCCTTTCTGTCTACCGCGGACATCGAACACCGAACGTCGGCTTTTCAGCCAGCGGAGCAGTGGTTTTAGCTGCACGGCCAAGCGCTCCTCGCTGCATACAGTAGCAGGTAAAAATACCAGAACAACTTCATACTGAAAGCATAAATTTTTGGAAAATTGTTAAGGGAAACAATAATACATATATTGTTAGATTAAATCATTATAGAGTCGCTTCCCTTTCAATTAAAAAAATGTCACTCTAATTCAAGTATCTGAACCCGCGTTTAAATACAATATTATAATAAGAAAGCCAAACCAAGAAAATGTTAATGATTATCTTTAATTGGATTAGAACAACGGTTCTTAAATATTTATTTACCATACGTCCCCTTTAAAAATTGTGTGTACCAAGTCTCAACTCAAGATTAAAACACACACACAACCACCACTACCCTTGATGCAAGAACAATAAGCAAAATAACCTCTACTGAGATGAAATGCGTTAGCCCCCGTCATAGAAAATATAAGTAAACAACAGATAAAATGGTTTGCCCAAGTGACAAGACAGAAAGATCAAAATACAACACAACGAGCTTTCAACAAACGTTGTGAGAACACCAGACCCAAGGGTCGACCACGTGAAAGATGGATCGATGGAATATTAGAAGCACTAGGAAATATAACAGCAGCAGAGGCGAACATAAGATAAAACGACCGCAAATGATTTCTCCCATCAACGCTGAAAGGCAGATGAGGAAGGAAAGAGGAAGAAGAAGAAGACATACAATACACACACACACGCACGCACGCACACACATACACACTCACACACACACAGACAGACAGCTAGAGAGAGAGAGAGAGAGAGAGTACGTACAATATTTCATTAACATTTCCACGAGTTTTGAAATGTGGAGATCAGCGAGAAATGAATTATAGAACACACTCCTGCTATACATTTGTTTTAATGACTTTTTTTTACTATTAAAAAATAATAACTGGCTGAGTTAATTTGGATCGCTTAAACTGCCCATATCAAGCTACCAGTCAAACTGAGGTCTTAATCTTGAAACAATCAAATCTCAGTGTAAACAGAACATAACTTTATCCCTATTATTAATAGTAATAAATTAATATATATATATAATATTAATTATAATATACATTTTATTACTTGTGTATTTAATGTTACAAATATGAACCTGAACACTGAAGTCGTCTATTTTACTGTACATGAAAATGTAGATTCGGATATCAAACATACAAAATACTATCTTGACGACATTTTCCCATTTCTGGGTCTGGCGAGTGGAATTGTGTACAATCCGAGAATAAAGAAAGTAAAGAAATAAAAATGTATAAGTCAAATACCAGTGGATAAAGAGATACAGCGAAGACGATGGCGCTGGTTAGGACACACACTACGGAGCCAGCTGAGAGTATTGCACAACAGGTGCTATTTTTGGAATCCCTAGGGGGAAAGACAAAGAGGAAGATCAAAGAATTCTTGGAGAAGACAGATAGTAGCAGAGATGAAGATGATGGGGAAGACATGGAATGATCTTAAAAGAATGGCAAGAAACAGAATGACCTGGAATGTGATTGTTGAAGAGCTATGCTAGTATGCTTCACAGTGAGCTGAAAGGTAGAAGAAGAAGAAGAAAGAGAATAAAGACTACATTTACAGCAAAGTAGTCGTGTAGGTGTTAGGGTCTGAGTTTTTATTTCACCCCGATAGAAATGACATTTGAACATACCTGATTCAAACCTGTGTTCTCCTAGTTTGGACCCCGACAACGTTATCAGTTCGGCCACATGCACTACCAACATTAGTAACATAAAAATGTAATAAACAATGAACAATGATTTGGAATTGAAATATTCAAATATAACAGATCAATAATTTGCAACCACTGATCTGGATTTTAGAGATGAATGAGGAGAATAATGTGGAAAAGAAACATAGGTCAACAAGGTAAGAATAGATACTAGTCATATAATAATAAAAATAATGCAACAGAAGGGAATGAGTAAATAAAATAGTAAAACTATCCTTAAATGGATACAGAATATTGTTTTGTGAAAATAAGGCTGTACCTACGTCGTGCTGATAATACTATATTCTAAAAAGTGCTCAATCATACTGACTTACTTAACTGGGACAAATAGGACAAAATAGGACAAAACTCCTCTAATTTTCCCTCACCTGCTTCAGTCCCCCCAATCACCTGACGTGATCTCCCCCCAACCGATCTTCCGAGTCTATATCACATATCTTGATTATCCCCTGATTACGCCTCATTTCTCACACGGTTTTCTGCGGAATGTCGGGTTTGTTCGCTTCCTCTTACACACTATATATATCTATAATAATTATCTGTGTCACGCTGGACTGCTTTACACTTAAGTCCACTATCTTGTTATCTCGTCTGACCCCCCCCCCCCCCCCCCCGTCCTATCACGTAACTAGTTTCCCATCAACCTCTTTTCCTTCCGCCACATTTTACTTACATCTGAAATTAACTTTCGCTGTGAGCTGTGCTATCGGCACTTGCCATCAGTTGAGTCTTCCTTCATTTTATATACATTTTAACTCACACATTTTCACATATTATATTTTTTTACCCTCCGATATATAGCATCTCTCTCTCTCTCTCTCTCTCTCTCTCGTTTCATAATTTCATCTCTTATCCCTCTATTTATTTCCCATAATCCCAATTACCTGCTCGCTCATCCTAGATGTAGTAATATTTAACTGAAACTCATTGTTTGTTGATGTTGTTCTCGTTTTCCGAGAAAGGCCGCATGAAGGCCGAAACGTCAGTATTTTGTTGTGTTTTGTAAAGCTCTCACCATGCCTTGTATGAGTGTACGTCACACCCCACTACTGGCTCCTATATAGACTTAGGTGTACAATATCCATGTATGTTTATTTTATACATTTACTGACAATTGGCATCTAGAAGCAAGTGATAACATATCGGAAACAACATTAGTAGATCTTAACGTCTCTTTACAGAGACAATTCTGAATTGTCTGTATTGCCGCGCCCATTTCATTCTGTATCTAATGTATTGATCAACACATTTTTTGCAGTTATTCATTTCCGGTCTCAGTTCTCATCTTTCTTCAAGCCTAGTTATATAGCATGACATGTACCTTTTAGTTTTAAATATCAACAGAAATACATACATATGTTATTTAATGTATAAATTATATATTATACAGAGAGAGAGAGAGAGAGAAAGAGAGAGAGAGAGAGAGAGAGAGGTGGGGGGGAGTGTGCTACATATCTATCTATCTATTGACCTTTCGAGCCGTAACCGGCCCATAGGGCGTAGACCAAGATACACCTTCTCCTATATGAATTTTTGTTCTAGCAGTTTTCTTTTAAAGATATTTTATCAAATCTCGCCATCTGTCTCTGTTCTGTGCAAGCAGTTCTATCTCATTGAGGGAGCCGATTCCTGCTGCTCTTGCCTCTCTCATCAATGTTCTTCTCAGTGTCTCCCTGGGTCTTCCTCTTTTTCTTTTACCTGTTGTTTCCCATATGAGGGCTTGCTTTGCTATTCGATTATTATCTCTTCTCATCACATGTCCAACGTATGACCATCGTCTTTTCTTTATTACTGAAGATATTAGTGGTTGATTGGCGATTTCTCTAATTTCCTCGTTTGTTTTGAATTCGTTCCATTCTATACCAAGTATTTTCCTTAGACATTTATTTTCGAATGCGTTCAACTTTGTTTCTATATCTCTTGTTGTTTTCCAGCTTTCACACGCATACGTAAGGGTTGATAGTACATTTGATTTGAATAGCCTAAGTTTTGTGTTTGTGCTAATGAGTTTTGATTTCCACAACTTTTCAAGGCTTCTGAAAGACATTGCTGCTTTAGCCAGTCTGATTCTAATTTCTTTGCTCGTATCCCCTTCTCGATCAATGTGACTTCCAAGATAGATAAAGTGATCGATCTCTTCTACTGGTTTGTTTTCCATGTATATTTTGTCACTTGTTGGAATTAAACTTTTCATGACTTTAGTCTTTTCATGATTGACCTCAAGCCCAATTTTGCTGGCTATTGATGATAGTTCATTTGTGTTTTCCTGCATCGTTTTTATCTGACTGCTGATGAGAACTATGTCATCAGCAAAGTCGAGGTCCTCCAAATGGTCTCCTTGTATCCATTCGATGCCTTTATTACCAGTGCAGCATTTCTTCATTATGAAGTCCATAACAATTCCAAATAACAAGGGCGATAAAATACATCCTTGTTTAACCCCAGTTTCTATTGGGAAACATTCGCTCAGTCCTTCCTCTGTTCGAACTGCACATGTGTAACCATCATACATGTCTTTGATAATATTTATGATTTTTGATGGTAAGCCATATTGCTTCAGAATTTTCCACAAAGAATCTCTATGAATACTATCAAATGCTTTTTTGAAGTCGATGAAGTTAAGTACAAAAGGTTTTTGCTTTTCAATGTGTTCCTCCAATATAAGTCGTAGAGTGAAAATGTGGTCAAGACAGCTTCTCCCTTTTCTAAACCCAGCCTGTTCTTCACGCATCACTGTATCTATTGAATCCTTTATTCTATTTAGGATGATTTTACAGAATAACTTTGAGGCAACTGACAAAAGTGTCACGCCTCTCCAGTTGTTACAATCTCTAAGATTGCCCTTTTTTGGGATCTTAACAATGATTCCTTTTTTCCATTTATGAGGCGTCTTCTCTGTTTTCCAAATGATGTTGAACATTTTTGGAGATGTATTAAATTATGGCTATCAATTGCCTTGAGGATCTCAGCTGTTAACTTATCCTCTCCAGCAGCCTTGTTATTGGTCATTAGCTTTAAGGTGGTTTCTATTTCACTCAAGGTGAAGTCATCTAAATTTACATCTAATTCTGCTGCTGGTGTTTCAGCTTCAAAATCTATTAAACTGTGAGGTAGTGGACGGTTAAGAATTTCTTTGAAGTGTTCCGCCCAACGAGCTTTTATGTCTGCGCTTGTTGTTAGCATTAATCCAGATTTGTCTAGAATTGGTGTTCCACTGGATGTATAGGTGTTTGTCAGCATCTTTTGTACAGTATAAAGAGTTCTGCTGTCTCCTGTAATTGCAGCTGTCTCTGCTTTCTCTGCCAAGTTGTCTATATAAGCTCTTGTATCTCTTCTTGCCGAACTTTTCACTTTGTTGTCTAATTCTTTGTATGTTGCTTTTGCCAGAACCTTTCCAAGATCTGTCTTTACATTAGTCATGGCTCTCTTTGCTTCTCTTCTTTCTTTGATGTATTTCCATGTGGTGTCTGAGATCCAAGCTCGTTTTCCATTTTCTTCAGTCCAGCACTTGCTTCTGCTGCTGTCATTAGTATTTTGCTCTGTGAGTCCCACATTTCATTGATATCTAAGTCTATTTCACCAAGTGCTGAATAACAATTACTTAGCTCTATGTTAAACTTTTCCTTTATGGCTTCATCTTTCAGTTTATGACTATCAATTTTATGTGTAATTGACCTCTTCTGTTGGTTTCTAAATTTTAATCTTATTTTCCCAATGCACAGGTTGTGGTCACTATTATTACTGTGCTACATATGGGAGGGTAAAAATCTATTATTATTTAAAATTATTTAAATTTATATATATATAATATTATTATTACAGAGTATTTCCTTTGATCACTCCTGTTTCTTTTAAGACTTCTTAGCTCCCCTTAATAATGTCGCAGGGGTAGTTCCGTGCTTTTACTTTGGAGACAAATAATAAGGGGAAGAGGTATGTTTACAACACTCGGAAACTAAATCACAAATAATTAGTAACAGCAAAAATACAAAGAAAAATAGACAGTCCGAGGTAATTTGTTAATTATATAATATAATTTGTTTTAATTTGTTAGCTCCCTTTGGTCTCTCTGCCTTCACCTTCAACTACTACTACTATTGTTACAGCTACTACTACTATAACTACTACTATTACTACTGCTACTGCACATACTACTACTACTATTATTGTTACAACAACTACTACTATTTTTGTTACAACTACTGCAACTATAATTGTTATAACTACTACTACTACTATTGTTACAACGACTACTACTACTACTATTATTGTTACAACAACAACTACTACTACTATTATTGTTACAACGACTACTACTATTATTGTTACAACAACTACTACTACTTCTATTATTGTTACAACGACTACTATTACTACTACTACTATTATTGTTACAACAACAACTACTACTACTATTATTGTTACAACAACAACTACTACTACTATTATTGTTACAACTACTACTACTATTACTACTGCTACTGCACATACTACTACTACTACTACTACTACTACTACTACTACTACTACTACTACTATTGTTGTTACAACTACTGCTACTATTATTGTTACAACTACTACTACTATTATTGTTACAACTACTACTACTATTGTTACAACTACTGCTACTATTTTTGTTACAACTACTACTACTATTGTTACAACTACTACTAATATTATTGTTACAACTACAACTACTACTATTGTTACAACTACTACTACTACTATTATTATTACAACTACTACTACTATTATTGTTACAACTACTACTACTTTTATTGTTACAACTACTACTACTACTATTGTTACAACTACTACTATTATTGTTACAACTACTACTACTATTATTATTACAACAACTACTACTATTATTGTTACAACAACTACTAATATTATTGTTACAACTACTACTACTAATATTGTTACATGTGAGATGAACTCATTCAAAGTCAGAGAGATACAGTACACATGTGGAGGAGAGAGATACAGTACACGTGTGGAGGAGAGAGATACAGTACACATGTGGAAGATAGAGATACAGTACACGTGTGGAGGAGAGAGATACAGTACACATGTGGAAGATAGAGATACAGTACACATGTGGAGGAGAGAAATACAGTACACATGTGGAAGAGAGAGAAATGCAGTACACATGTGGAAGAGAGAGAGATACAGTACACGTGTGGAGGAGAGAGATACAGTACACATGTGGAAGATAGAGATACAGTACACATGTGGAGGAGAGAGATACAGTACATATGTGGAAGAGAGAGATACAGTACACATGTGGAAGAGAGAGAGATACAGTACACGTGTGGAGGAGAGAAATACAGTACACATGTGGAAGATAGAGATACAGTACACGTGTGGAAGATAGAGATACAGTACACGTGTGGAGGAGAGAGATACAGTACACATGTGGAAGATAGAGATACAGTACACATGTGGAAGATAGAGATACAGTACACATGTGGAAGATAGAGATACAGTACACGTGTGGAGGAGAGAGATACAGTACACATGTGGAAGATAGAGATACAGTACACGTGTGGAGGAGAGAGATACAGTACACATGTGGAAGATAGAGATACAGTACACATGTGGAGGAGAGAAATACAGTACACATGTGGAAGAGAGAGAAATGCAGTACACATGTGGAAGAGAGAGAAATGCAGTACACATGTGGAAGAGAGAAATGCAGTACACATGTGGAAGAGAGAAATGCAGTACACATGTGGAAGAGAGAAATGCAGTACACATGTGGAAGAGAGAAATGCAGTACACATGTGGAAGAGAGAAATGCAGTACACATGTGGAAGAGAGAGATACAGTACACATGTGGAGGAGAGAAATACAGTACACATGTGGAAGAGAGAGAAATGCAGTACACATGTGGAAGAGAGAAATGCAGTACACATGTGGAAGAGAGAGATACAGTACACGTGTGGAGGAGGGAAATACAGTACACATGTGGAAGAGAGAGATACAGTACACATGTGGAAGTGAGAGAGATACAGTATACGTATGGAGAAGAGAGATACAGTACACATGTGGAGGAGAGAGATACAGTACTCGTGTGGAGGAGAGAGATACAGTACTCGTGTGGAGGAGAGAGATACAGTACTCGTGTGGAGGAGAGGGATACAGTACACGTGTGGAGGGGAGAGATACAGTACTCGTGTGGAGGGAGAGTTCAAGATCTCGAAGTAGCAAGAACACACTTGACAATAAAACAATGGAGACAACAATTATTCAAATTTAATGAAAGATTACGTTCGTTGAATGGGGTGAAGCTTGTGACATTGTTGGATCCTGGGAAGTCTGAGAAAAATAATGTGCATTTTCCTACTTTTATATTTAACATTTTGAAAGAAACACATTCTGAAACATTTGATTTTATATAGACTGAAGAACGAACTCATTGTGCTCTGTTTTTATGAAGAATTTTTTGGACAATACCCACACCATGTAGTCACAACAATTAAGAGAAAACAACTTAACACAACATTACAAGAAGTGTGAAAGCTTGGATTACTTATTGTCATCATACCCAGCAGTACAGCTTCAGTAGAGCGAACATTAACCACACTGAGAAGAATGAAAACATATCAACACAATGCCAAGAACGACTTACCGGTTCTAGACATCTGTCCATTTAAAAGAGATTTCTCCGCACATGAATGCAATCTGCTACATTTTATGAAGAAGTAATCAACAAGTTCATAAAACAAGAAAGAAGTACGGACTTCATACTAAAGTATAACATTTCTACCGATGACATTTTTGCTGTTCATCGTTATCATACAAGTGAGTTGTAACATAATTTTATGTTAATTAATATTTATTGATTATTCTGTATTAGCTAAAAGTTGAACAGGTAGCATAAGATTTTATTTTAGAAAACAGGTGGTGATTTGATGTGTAACGTAATATTTCAACATAGCGGTTGATAAACTTTGGAACTTAATCATACTAAAAAACACCGCATGTCACGGGCTATTATGTAGGTAGGAAGACAGATATTTAGGTAAACAGAAAGCTATAACAGAAAAAAAAGTGAATGAGAGACTGTTTCAGTGCCGCAGAAAACGGACGAAAAGTGCAAGGGAAGGAACTGTTAAATAACAAATAGCATTACCTGTAAATGGTTTTAACTTACTTCCCCTGAACTGCGCACATTGAAACTCAATATCCGCTTGGACATAGTTAAATAAATAGGAGATTTCCTTCACCGGCACAACTAGCTTTGTTTGTCTTGTCATTTAAAGTGAATATTAATGTACAGAGATCTCCTTTCAAAGAGTACGCGAACCTGTTCTCGTTTTATCTGTCAGATGCTGGAAATATCCCAGAAATAAAAGTGTACGTGACATTCTCGTGACAAAATACACATAGCATCCACAAGACATGCCTGCTTCATGAAGTTTCATGATCTGCAGTGGATGAATCTATGTACACATCTGACAGATATCGTTTGTACCTTTCAATGTTCACTAGATATAGTCTAGGTTATTGTAAATGTACCATCTCCATCGTATAACATAAAAATAAGCGGAGAAAACCTGAAATATATGCACATACTTTTGGGCACAATAATAACATCGGAAAGAAGATGAATCAAAGAAATATAAAGCAGAATAGTACAGGGCAAAGTAGGATGTCAGAGATTGAAAAACATATTGTGCAACAAGTTTATGTCAATAGAAGTGAGAAAGAGATTTTGTCTTTGCCAAAGTGAACTAATTCTGATCTATGGAAGTGAATCATGGACAGTAGACAAACATGAAAAGACGATCAGAGGTCACAAAGCAGAGATAGCTGCAGAGCTAAAATGACCAACGAGGAAATTCTCAAAGAAACTAACACAAAATGAAGCTCGCAACAGAAAAATATCAGAAAATAATATAATGGACATTTTGCGACCAGATCATGAGAAGAAGGAAGTTGGGATACTTGGTTGCAAATGGAAAAATACAGAGAAAGTGAGACGGCAAAGACGGAAAGATACTAAATAGCTTGGTGTTGTGGCACGGTAAACAGTCAACAATATAATCGAAAAGAACTGTAGAACTGAAGCCTTTAAAATGTGAATTTATAGAAGAACATGAAGAATTGGATGGGAAGACGGAAAACAAAGGATGAAGTCTTAAAACGACAACAAAAATATGAATGAGAACTACTAAACACAATTCAAACAAAACAAGTGCGATTTTTGAGCCTGTTGAAAGACACAGCAGTCTACTAAAAGTAATCTTTAAAGAGAAAATACAAGGTAAAAGATCCAGAGGCAAACCAAGACTAACATGGACGAGTAACATAAAAAGATGGATAAGTTAGCCTGTAACAATCTATCCCATCAAAGCAAGAGACAGAGCGAAATGACGCTCCATGGTAGCCAACCTTCGATGCGGAGACGGCACTCAATGATGATGATGATGACTGTGGAACAATTGTGGAATGACATGATTGCTTACTCCAACTGGTATGACACATGATGATGATGACTGTGGAACGACAATTGTGGAATGACATGACTGCTTACTCCAACTGGTATGACACATGATGATGATTGTGAATACAAGAACTAAATATAGATTTATAGTCTTTCTAAATTTAACGCATTGCCAATTGGTAAATGCAATCTCTGGGCACTACACAAAGATGATTTTATAGACTAAAAGATGATGGGAGCATCAAATGTTTGTTCTTGCTCGTTTACCTGCTTGATCCTTATCTGGTCACACCTGACTGGTTTATCTGTTTCTGGGGGCACCGAGGAAATGTGGAGTAAGATCTGGATAGTCCTAGTTCATCGATCCTGGCAATCTGCTATGAGTCGCTGACTGAGTTCATCCATCTTGTGAACGAGTACACCCCCCCCCCTCTCCCACCCAACACCCCTTTACATACAAGTAACAATAATTCCGGATGTAAACAAAATAATAATAATTATATGCGAGGTCTAGCTGTACAGGAAAATCGGTATGTGTCAAGAAATGTGAGTACAGGGAATAATATATTAGAGACCATGTACTTTTTTGTCATTGACAAAATTAAGGGTAATCTGGTCGTACCACACCAAGCCGAGCTATAAGGAGGAATATAATGTGGCTTTGTATTACTTTGTAAGGTACATATTTACAATTCGATGGATTGGAAGTAGTAGAAACAGTGAGATTTTTTTTTTTTTTAACTTCAGAAATGAGTCAACGACGATGGACTGCATGCGTCAGGATCAGCGAGCAACAACTGGTTAAGACCATATTCTACGTTCTCGTGGTGGGAACAGACTCACCAGTTTAACAGGGAACAACAATAACGCCAAATGGTGCTGAAACATGCCGTGCTGATATCGAATGGGCTTGGTCGCAAGGCGCAGATAATTATAAACCTAAACACAACGCATATACGCCCACATTACGCTCTTTAAAGGGCGGTCGAGGAAGAGAAGGAATCGTCAAGCAAACACAAACAAAACGTCAGACGTCATCTCTCTAATGCAAATGCCACAGGTGCGTTCTGGACTCAAATTAAATATTGACACTGTTCCTTGACAGCGGAAAGACAAGCCGACTATGTCCACATACTTGATTGCATCTCGTAGTGAAGCATCTTGATATCACACTCGGTCTGTGGTCATCCTACGGTCGGTCCCAGAAGTCTAGTGCATACCCTACACTTGTGCCTTCGATGTTTATCGCTATTTCTCCCCGGTCTGCCTCACTATCGCCTTTATTACCTCGTCCATTATATGGTGGTAACAAATGCAGTCATTACTGTATCTTCTCATTAAGTGACCTATCCAGTTCTAGTGTAATTCTGTCATCACTGAGTGTATTCCATAGAGTTTGTGTCCGTTGAAACAGTGTTGGTTGCAGGTATAGTTTTAGATAGATTATTATGAGAAATCTCGCAAGGCAAGTCGTATTAAAAGACAGCTGTCATTGCTGGTGCTTCAAACAAAAAAAATGCCGAAATTACGCACTTCGCACATACCTTGCGTTTTCTTTTCTTTTTGTAAACTGAGAGATATTCTTGTTTACTTTGCAATTCTAGCCTTGTTGATCCATTTTGTATGCCTCCGCCAGCGGGGTACTGGTTTGTCTGGAGGCAATATTGCGGGCTTGAGACAGAGAGGTTGTGAGTTCAAAGTTTTCCGTTGGGATTTTTATTTTTGATTTCTCTCTGCAACAACCACCCATGGTTTCAGGCCCGGTTCGAAACGTCAATCATTGACGGAAAAGAGTATTCGAGGTCGGTGTTATCTACCTATGCGGCGAGGTACCCCTTGCACACGGCTACCAGGAAAAAAACCGATCAACTCGCATTATTCAGTTCGTAGTCTCCTGGGATTTCGCTAGAGGTGAAAGCTGGTGGAAAATTAATAATAAAAAAACCCCACCAACTCATTCTATACTTCCAAGATGTGTTTATGCATTAGCTACTGCTGCTACCGGACAATGTTCATTTATGTTTGTAACTGTTCATATATTCAAAAAGATTTCTCTATAAACTCTGGAGATGGGTGCTCTATGCTACTAGCTTTTATAATAATTGGAATAGACCAATTTCTCTTCGTTTATTACTACATGTATTTGTAGTCTGACCGTTCACAATGGGACATTACCGATTTTCCAATAATCCTTCTAATGTAATGTAGGAAATACCTCTAATGTTTACCTACAATTTTGTCTGTTGATGTGGAATAAAGGTAAACTTATTATGTTTATATAATTCAACCTTTTCTCTTCTTTTTTTCATTTTAAAAGGATATTGTAGAAGCTACGACTATCCCATTTTAGTTATTTCAATGTTCCGTTTTTAATTCAAGCCAAGAAACATGGTCAACCTATTTGTTTGGCAGCATTTTCAACTTTTCTGGTGGTTTTGTTTCTTTTAAATGGATGAGAAAAAGAGTTTCACAATTTCAACAGGAAATACAGAATCTCTTTTCCTTTATTCTTCATTTAGATTTTCATGACTAGAAGCTTTTCTGCGATTTAACTCAGTAATATTTAAATTAAATATATTTTTATGGCGGAGATTTTGTTGATACTTATTTCAGTTCTGTGAACATTCTGCAGTTTTTGTGCTGATTTTAAAATACGTTTTTCTCAGAGTGATCTGCACATCCTTCTTCTAATCCACATTCCACTGTAATAAGTGACAAACTTTTGTCTCTTTTCCTTATGTAACTTTTCTACTTTACTTTCTGGTGATGACTCTTGTTATTTTACACACCGTGTTTGCTGATAATTTATCTGCAGTGTTTTATTTCTTTATTTCTTGGTTCTTCTATTTTATTCTCTAAAGTCAATATTTTCTTCTTTGTTGGGGTGGGAGGGTCTTTTCACATCCTTCGGTGAATGGGGAAAATGGTGTTAGTGCTAAATTTTTTCCCCATTTATCTATGGCATTATGGGTGATATGGTCGGAATTATGTCAGGCCGCCAATTATTTCCTAAAAAAATGTGGTAATCATTTAAGGTTGGATCAAACGAGGAGCTGTCAATCAAGATCAAACTCGACCTTTTGTCTTTTAGTAAACAATTTCACTCCCCACGGCTCCCTTCTCCATTAAGCCGATACTGTTGTTGTTGATTAATAATTCATACATACAATCATTCATTCAATGTTTTGTGTACAATTTTTCGCATTCTTACTGAGAACAATTAATTCACAAATTGTTTAGCACACTGCACAAGCAATTTGTGAACACAAATAAGCATACTCTATCGTTCACCATCTTAAACACACATTTTACCCACGATTATATAACAAGTTCAACTCTACATACACATTGTGTATTATTTTACAATCATATTCAATACTCGTTGATAAACTGCTAGTCTGTGTAAAGGTAAAGGTAAAGTACGCGACTTGAATCGGCGTCCTCGCACACGAGTCTTCACCCATATGTGCTCGGCCGCCTGTCCAGAAGTGTTCGGAGACTTCTGGATAGTGTCGGTTCAAGCATTGGAACTCACGATGCGCGGCGGCATTCCTCACCTTCCCAGAGTGTCACCACGATACCCATTTCTGACAGCGGCTGGGTTGACAGCGGGGGCATGTTTTTTCCCAACTACTAGTGCAATTCACACTGCTTCCAGTGGGAATCGAACACGGGTTGTCGGAACGTCAGTAGCCCAGTCGGGTGGTTGTTCGAACGTCAGTAGCCCAGTCGGCTGGTTGTTCGAACGTCAGTAGCCCAGTCGGCTGGTTTTCCCAACTAGGCTACCGAGGCCCCCAGTTTGTGTATAATGATGACCACGCAGTGTTTATAGGGTCACGTACAGTCTATTTTTATACACCTTTTTGAACTTTTGTTTTGATGCTGATTTATGTACCAGCATTCTATATTAGCTTTGTGGATGCTATTTATTGAGAGTCTGTGTACAAATTGCAAGATTCTAAACCCGGCAGGGAAAATTAGAGGCAGACGCAAATGATTCATCAAACATGATCACAACAGCTAATATGTAGATTGTGTGCACGTTTTGAGTGAATTATTCTATGATAAGTTGTGTCCCCATTATCACGTACTTATTTAATACTCAAATGTGATTCGTCACTATGAATGACTTGCACATTTTTTGTGTTCTGATATCATAGTCCTAAATCACCTTAATTTATTCAATTAAAACAGTCAGTTCGTAGTCACCTGTTGGAGAAACTAAGAAATTCGGCTAAGGTAGTATGATGAGAACTATCAATGGAAGATTAATACTGTTTTGACTGCTTGCCTCCACAGACTAAATTAAAATCTACTCTTATGTAAATTATGTGGGCGCTACTAAGGCGCGGTTTAAACAGTTCACATCTACAGAGCAGAACACTTGAAGCGCATTCGCAACCAGCAGCATACCTTTATTGATCATGTTATAAGAAAAGAACTTGTAAGTATACTCGTAACAATAAACAAGAATACTGAACATCAGACGCATAAAATGGGAGTCTGGCATGAAAGGTGATAAAACATATCTAATATAGAACACTAGGGACAGAAATACTCGCATGATCATTGCACAGCAGATACAGAAGATTATAATGATAATCAAATATTTTTTTTAGGAAACAGACTACACAAACTTAATGTACATATATGTTTGGTGTGTATGTGTGCTTTAGAACTTTTTCTGTATATGTTAATCTCTAAAAAAGCTATAGTGGGATTTAAGATCTTGTCAAAAGAAAGATGTAATGACGTTGTATTGTTTGGCGGTGTTTCCTTGTTGAGTACTAGAGTCATCATCAACATTGAGTGCCGTCTCCGCATCGAAGGTTGGCTCCATTCCGCCCTGCCTCTGCTTTGATAGTGCAGGTTGTCATAGGCTGATTCGTCCATCTTTTGATGTTACTCGTCCAGGTTAGTCTTGGTTTGCCTCTGCCTCGATTACCTTGTATTTTCCCTTTCAAGATTACTTTTAGTAGGTTGTTGTGTCTTTTAACATGGCCCAAAAAAACTCTCATTTGTCTTGTTTGAATTGTGTTTAGTAGTTCTCTTTTCATTTTTACATGTTTTAAGACTTCATCGTTTGTTTTCTTTTTGACTGCTAGTAAAGTACATATTTACGTACACAGTTTGCACTCTGCGTTTCATCCATTTTGTTGACCTCATCCTGCCTATTCAAGACATCTTTTCAGGAACGAACATGACGTAGATGAAGTAAGAAGAGAAGCGAACATCTGTCTCAAAAGTCTTTTTTTTTTATGTAGCCAATTTCTTGACAACAACACAGTGATTCGCCCCTGAAGATTCATGGGCATGCAAATAATTAAGGATAAAGGTCATGTTTGTACAGAAACCCGCTGATAGTTTAGTCCGAAAGAGTTTTGATTTGAATGTGACTTGCGATCATTTGTCCTTTTACCCAGAGACTGTTGGACAATTTGAGGGTAAACACGAGACAAACTGTGGCTAGTGTTGCCAGAAGGTGAATGATGCTATCGCTAGCTTAGCCACAATAAGACGATATTCATGCCGCATTTTGCTATTTAAATTTTTCCCTTTGCAGAAATGACCCCCAAGTTACCTCTGGCACGTGGACTGGGACATTTTCACTGTTTACTTTTATGTTGTTTGTTTATCTTCTGTCGGAAGTCATATTTCAAAAACAGGTTAAGAATAATGTTATTTGCTTATCATTGAGTTATTTAAATACGCGACACTACTAGTTTGATAAATAGCGCCGAGAAGTTATACCATTGAGAACATTTGTTTCGTTATATGTATTAGAAAGTGACATATGACAAATCATTATCTACAGGGTACACAACGAAAGGAATTGTACTTGTTATTTTTTTATTTATGTAGTTCCATGCTTATAGATTTTATTATCAGTTTATTATGTTCATAAGAAAAGAAGGGCGTTAGCTCACAGACCGCTACATCTATACGTACATACTATTAATGTTCTGCTTTACAATTTTTTTGACATGATAATGTGATTCAGGTTACAATTTTTTATTGTTTTAAAAAACACGAGTTTAAATTAAAATATTTATATATTAAATATTAATTTATATATCATCATCATCAAGTACTGGGCCTGCTGGCGTAGGTGATCATGTCTCTCCACAACTTTCGATCTCGGCAGCTATTTATCATTTCTGTTGTTGACCTTCTGCCAAGCCATTCTCTTAAGCTGTCTGTTATTTTTCTCTTTGCTTCCCTCTATCTCTTCGTCCCTCAATTTTTCCAGTTGTTCTCTTTCTCCTTACATGGCAAACAACAAATGATGATTGGATTGTTTCTTCCTAATATTGGAAATTAGCTCTCTTTTTGCTTTGACCTCTCTCAGAACATCTTCATTACTCTTCTTAGCTGTCCATGGTACTCTCAACATTCTTCTGTAAAACCACATTTCTACAGACTCCAGTGATTTTCTTGTCTGTTGTCCTATTGTCCATGATTCGCATCCATATGTTAAGACTTGCTCTACGTAACATTTAGGGACTCTTTTTCTTGTTTCTATTGTCAAAAATGGATTGCTTAGCATCTCCCTCATTTTTTGGAAAGCTGCCTTTGCCTGAGCCATTCTGCATCTCAACTCTTTAGTACATCTTCCGTCTGAGGTTAGCAAATTTCCTAAATATTTAAATTCATTTACCTGTTTTAATATATATATATATATATATATATATATATATATATATATATATATATATAATTTATAACAAATAGCGGAACTATTACTACTACTACTATTACTATGGGAGCCGCGATAGCTCAGTGGTTAGTGAACTGGACTACAAAGGACAAGAGGTAGGGTTCGATCCCAACCGACGGCTTCCGGTTCAAACAGCCTTTAATGGGTACCGGATTTTTTTCTGGGAAAGTAAAGCGGCACGGGCGTAATACTGACCACATTATCCCAAAAATCATATGCCGAAGGTCTGTAAAATTTATGGTCACTAACACTATTAGATTTCTTAAATTTTACGTAGAGCCAGTCTTAACATATGGATGCGAATCATGGACAATACGACAACAGACAAGAAAATCACTGGAGTCTGTAGAAATGTGGTTTTACAGAAGAATGTTGAGAGTACAATGGACAGCTAAGAAGAGTAATGAAGATGTTCTGTGAGAGGTCAAATCAAAAAGAGAGTTAATTTCCAATATTAGGAAGAAACAATCATAATTTTTTGGCCATGTAATGAGAAGAGAACAACTGGAATATATTGTAACAACTGGAAAAATTGAGGAGACGAAGAGATAGATGGAAGCAAAGAGAAAAAATAACAGACAGCTTAAGAGAATGGCTTGGCAGAAGGTCAACAACAGAAATGATAAAAAGCTGCCCGGTTCGAAAGTTGTGTAGAGACATGAACACCTACGCCAGCAGGCCCGGTACTTGATGATGATGATGATTATGAACACCATATTCCCTATACGCCACTTGGCGTGACGGGGAGGGGGGATACTTTACTTTTTACTTTTTTACTATTAATATAATTACTACTGCTACTATTACTATTAAAACTACTACCATTACAACTAATACTATTACTACTACTTACACTACTACTACAGCTAACACTACTATTACTACTTCTACTATTACTACTACTAATATTACTACGACTACAATTACTTCTACTACTACTACTACTACTACTATTATTATTATTATTACTAACTATTACAACTAACTATTACTACTACTACAACTACTACTACTATTACTACTAACTATTACTACTAACTATTACTTTTAACTATTACTACTACTATTAGCACTACTACTACTATTACTACTACTGCTACTATTACTACTACAACAACTACTAATACTATTACTACTACTATTATTATTACTACTACTATTACTACTAACTATTACTACTACTACTGTTACTACTACTACTATTACTACTAATACTACTACTATTACTACTACTAATACTACTATTACTACTACTACTATTACTAATATTACTACCACTACTACTACTATTATTACCACTACTATTACAACTACTACTACTATTACTACTATTACTACTACTATTACTACTACTACTACTACTATTACTACTACTATTACTACTACTACTACTACTTTTACTACTACTATTACTACTACTACTGCTGCTACTACTACTACTACTACTACTACCACTACTGCTAGTACTAATAGTAGTACTACTATTACTACTAACTATCACTAATACTACTGCTACTACTACTGCTACTACAACAACTACTACCACCACTACTACTACCATTACTACTATTATTACTACTATTATTACTACGATCACTACTACTACTATTACTACTAGTATTACTATTACTACTACTATTACTACTACTACTTTTACTACTACCACTACTACTATTACTACTACTATATTACTACTAACTATCACTACCAGTACTATTACTATGTATTACTACTACTGCTACTACTACTACTACTATTACAACTACTACTACTACTTCTGCTACTACTACTACTACTATTTCTACTACTACTACTACTATTACTACTACTACTACTACAACTACTACTACTGTTACTACTACTATTACTACTACTAATACTACCTATTCTTCCTTTCCCCCGGTTACCCTTTCTCGTTACGCCTGAGCGCAATTCTGTTTGTTTGCTTAGAACTATAAAATCTTTACAGATATATTTGGGATTGGTTTTGGTGCTAGACAATCTCTCAAGTGGTAGAAACTCAGATATCTCTCTAGTGGAGGTGTGCTATGAGACTAACTTTGTTCTGATCAATCCATTGAAAGTAAATACATTTATTCTTGTTAGAAAACCATTTAAAATAAAAAAATATTTCACCGAACAAAAATCAAACCCGCATGCACCTGCTTGCAAAATGACTGCACCTTCTCTCCATTTCTCTGTTTCTTGATTGTACATGTGAGTGTTCACACCGTCAGATGAAATCTTGTAGACTAGTTTATGGAGCTCTTCTTTGTCCCCAGATAACTTTGGTTGTAATAATAGGGCGTTAGATCAAAGCATCTTTTTTCTTTTTAAATTGATGAGTAAAAAGTTCATTCCAAATAGCCAATCGCTGTGAAGGGCAAGAATGAATTACATTCATGTGGAAACACAACAAACTGTGAAAACTGTAAGGCATACATGAAATCGAAGCCTCGGTGGCTGAGTGGTTAGTGGGTTCGCTTCCTGAATAGAAATATACGGGTTCGATTTTTAGAAGTGGCAAATTTTTTTCGGATCAAAAAGGCTCTAGGGTTCACCCAGCCTCTAAAAATGGGTGCCATAAATTTCTCTGGGATAATAATGGATACCAGACCAGCGTGATACCAGACCAGCGTGATACCAGACCAGCGTGATACCAGACCAGCGTGATACCGACTACTCAAATATGTGCGTTGTGCATGAAAAAAAACATGGTCAATAACACCATATTCCCCACACACATAGCAAGATGGGAGGAAAGTTTTACATTTTTCTTTACAAATGTCGGCATGACACACGATGATGATCCACATGGTTTACATTTCTGAGAAAATGTCTGCGGTCAATTTCTAAAAATATCATCGGAGCAGCAGTTCAGTAGTAAGTCCACTTTTTCTTCGCAGAAAAAAAAAAAAACTAGAAGGGCACAAAATAAAGGGAAATTTGCAGCGGGAAAATAAATGACATAAAAATATTGCAAAATATTAATCACGTATCCTCCATGTGACAGACGAACAGCTGTGAGGAGAAAAAAAATGTCCACTCTAGACGAGAATAAAGAGCCATTGTTGTTGATTAAGCAAACAATTATTTGTAAGCGAAGTAATAAAACGTCTGTTAGGTTGTGATTGATAAGTTACTGAAAAATACAATCGAGTTACTCGTGCCTGCTAACAATCGTTTCATTGTCGGGAATTGTAGAGGAAGGAAGGAAAATGGCCAAAGAGAAACAAAGAAATCCTAAAATAATGTTTTGCCGATCTTTAACTTTTTCCCTTGTCGTTTAAAAAAGAAGCGGAAGAGCGAACTTTTAAATGGTACTGGTTATCAAAGGTCGCCATTTTGTTTACACAAGAACTGAACTCGGGAGAACTCGTTCCTAGTCTCGTTTTATAGAGTCACCCCAGGCCGTAGCAAGTGATAGCCAAAGGGCAATAATTTGACAACGTGAAAATCTGTGCCCCTGCCAACAAAAGGGAAGCTTCCCGATCTGTATGGGCTTATGGGAAATGTTTAGTACAGAGGTTCTCATTCTGTTTACAGTAAATGGGGCTGCTGGTCCGCAAGGCGAACCCTCTGATCTGCCACGAATATACAGTAGGTGATACTCGATAGGTGATGTTCGTGATGCGGAGAGGTGTTGGGTATCATGCTTCTCCGTAACCTTTGACTTTGTGCGCGGTGTAACAGTTCTACCGTTGATCATTTCTATGCCACTACCTCATCAAATCGAGAGCCGCGATAGCTCAGTGGTTAGTGAACTGGACTACAAAGGACAAGAGGTAGGGGGTTAAGGCAAAGAAATGCAAATCTATCTATCTATTGACCTTTCGAGCCGTAGCCGGCCCATAGGGCGTAGACCAAGATACTCCTTCTCCTATATGAATTTTTGTTCTAGCAGTTTTCTTTTAAAGATATTTTATCAAATCTCGCCATTTGTCTCTGTTCAATGCAAATGAATGCATAAAAATGCGAAGCTGCAGGAAAGCTGAATGTGAGTGAAGAATGTGAGACAAGAGGTAGGGTTCGATTCCAACTGACAGCTTCCGGTTCACCCAGCCTTTAATGGGTACCGGATTTTTTTATGGGAAAGTAAAGCGGCAAGGGTGTAATACCGACTACATTACCCCAAAAATCATGTGCCTAAGGTCAGTAAAATTTATGGTCACTAACATCATATTCCTTATACGCTACTTGGCGTGATGGGGGCATTTTACTTTTACCTCATTGAATCATCCTTCCATTTGTCCGCCTCTATTTCTTCCTGTTGTTGTTGAATATTCCAACCGCTTCCTCCTCTCTTATCCATACATCTCTCACAAATCTAGACAGCCTTTACATTATCTGTTTCATATAAAATTTGTTTCATACAAGCTTTTTTTCTATTATCGTCTTCATTCATTCATTGGGTGCCGTCTCCACATTGGTTTGGCTACCATGGGGCGCCATTTTACTCTGTCTCTTGTCTTAATGATAATCATAGATTTCCTTGTTTGTCTTGTTTTCTTTCCACCCAATTCTCCCCACTTTTCTATAGCTCCACATTTCAAAGGCTTCACGTTTCTGCTCTTCTTTCTTATTTAATGTCCCTGTTTCTGCAACATATTGAGTAAATACTGCATTTTGCAATTCGTTGTTTTAGTTTTGATGTTATTTGCTTTGATGTGAGTATGTTTTCATGTTGTTAAAAATGGTTTTCTACCATTCCTATTATTTTGTTTATTCCTGTTTTACATCTTTTCATCTGCCATCTGCCATCTTTATTACATCATATTTTAAATTTTTGGTCGTCCACTGAGTCTTAAGCATCATTCTGGAAAGCAATATCTCAACTGATTCTGTCCGGCGTTGTAACAATTTGTTTACTGTCCACGATTTACAACCATAAAACAGTACCTGTTCAATGTAGTATTATATAACCTTTCTGCTAACTCGCAGTAATAATTACTTGTTGCATACAATATTTCTCGTTTTATTACAAATATTCTTGGCCTGTGTGATTCTACTTTTCACCTCCATAAGACATCGACATCTAAAGTTAACACTGCTCTCATCTATTGAAAATAATCTTATTGTCTACGTATTTTACTATTTGAGTATTTTACACTTTTTCTTTAGGTTACAGCGTTACATCGATTTTCTGTTCATTTTGAGATCCCTGTTTTTCAAATGCTGTGACGAGTAATGATTACAGTTTATTATAAACCCTGCAGCGTGGGAAGAGGTATCTGCAGACCACAATCTTTGGAAGCACACTCTAAAGCTGCAACTCAAGCAAAAAACATACAGATTCATAGAAAAAGAGAATACACGGCGAAAGAAAAGATGAAATAACAATTCCTAATGGGCGCTGCAAAATCCATAGTCAACTTTGACTGACGGAAGCTACAACTACTATTACTACTACTACTGCTACTACAACCACTATTACTACTACTGCTACTATAACTACTACTACTACCACTTCTACTGCTACTACTACTACTGTTACTGCTGCTACTATTACTGTTACTGTTACTACTACTACTGCTGCTTTAATGCTACTACTACTACTACTGCTACAGCTACTACTACTAGTACTACTACTGTAACTGCTGCTGCTTCTGCTACCACTTCTACCACAATTACCACTACACCCACTACTACCACCACCACTACTACTACTTCACTACAGAGCATAGTTGACAGTTGCTAACTCGTGTCCCACTGTCATTTCTCTGACACAAGACTCGACAAACAATCAAACATTATTTCCTTTATGACGTATTTTGTTGGCAAAGCTTGCACCCACATAATTCTAGATCAATAGTCAATTAAAATACAAAATTTGAAATGTTTTAAATCGCCATTTTAACTTTTCTAACATAGCGTTGGAATTGCTTATGAGTTATAAAATCACAGAACTCACAAAGAATTTCTAAGACTACATTTGTTCACACATGTTTATTTACTGCTATTTTAAGTTTACATTCAAAACATAAAAGCTTAAATTTGAACGACTGAGGAAATTTTAATCTCTTAAAATAAATGGTTGTTTTCTCTTAAAATTTTACATTAACTTTCGTTATCTAACTAACCTTATCTATATTTACAATATATTTATGAAAATATTTTCTGTCTGTTTAAGATTATTATGAGTATATTATTGTATAGCATTTATCATTTATATTGATAAAGGCGTTCGTTACGTTTATAAAAGTGTAACAGTATAATAATTGTCAGAGTGTAGTTTTTATCATAACTGTCAAAGTGTAATCGTGTCAAAGTTGTCACAATGTAGTTTTTATCATAGCTGTCAAAGTGTAATCGTGTCAAAGTTGTCACAATGTAGTTTTTATCATAGCTGTCAAAGTGTAATCGTGTCAAAGTAGTCACAATGTAGTTTTTATCATAGCTGTCAAAGTGTAATCGTGTCAAAGTTGTCACAATGTAGTTTTTATCATATCTGTCAAAGTGTAATCGTGTCAAAGTTGTCACAATGTAGTTTTGTCATAATTGTCAAAGTGTAGCTGTGTCAGAGTATTTATAGTGTTGTTTTGTCACAGTTGTCAAAGTGTATAAGTATCAGAGTTGACGCAATGTAGTTTTGTCATAGTTGTCAAAGTATAGCACTATCAGAGTTGTCACAATGTAGTTTTGCCATAGCTGTCAAAGTGTAGTAGTGTCATAATTGTGATAGTGTAGTTTTATCATAGTTGTCAAAGTATAGCAGTGTTAGAGTTGTCAAAGTTCTGCAGTATCAGGGTTGTCACAATGTAGTTTTCTCGTAGTTGTCAAAGTATAGCAGTGTCAGAGTTGTCACAATGTAGTTTTCTCGTAGTTGTCAAAGTTTAGCAGTGTCAACGTTTGTCTGTGTCAAAGTGTAGCAGTGTCGGACGGTAGGTGCAACGAAGCATCGCTGTTTCAGAGAGTAATTATGTCAAATTTTAAAGCAAATTTGCCTTATTTGCGACTTTCTAAACGGCATTTTAAATTTCATTAAGGAATTATTTTTTATGTTGGGAGGGTGGGGATGGGGGGGGGTGTCTCTCTGTCCTCTTTGATCCTTGTTGCTTTATTACTATTATTAGTCTATTTCCGGGATTACCACCTGAACGTGGATTATTGTAAAGATCAGCTCAGGTTCGTTGATCTTGACACCGACCTAAATCTGTCTCATTATGACGTCATGTGAATTTTATTACAATTTTTTTTTTTTACAACTGTTTTAGATGTGTTGAGCATTATCACTTCATTATAACGCACTGGTTTCCGATATGGCAAAAACTTGAGAATCACTGGTTTAGTAGATTTAAGATCGACCAGTAAAGGATTGGCCAAGGATTTCTCTTCTCAGAAGACATCACCAAAGAGAATTTGTTG